>OW964826.1:32182110-32850684 GCA_943142095.1 Ophonus ardosiacus | reverse complement strand
GTTAAAATAGCAAGGTGCGCATAAAATGGTAAGTGAACAAAACAAAAGAAATAATGTTAAAGTAATCAAGCAGGGGCTTTCGTCAAGGATAAAATGTAAATACATATAAATAACATTTATCTTACGACCCAAAACAAGTAACACATGTTAACGATCATACTTAAAATAATAAATTTAAAACAGAAAGTCTACACATGTCAAATCCTATCTTAGAAAAACAGGCTCATTGGGAGTTAAGAAGTTTCTTAGTTTTTTCTTGATCTGTTATCACGTCCAAAGACAAATAGTTGCCTTATCAGTTCTAGCCAGGGCACTCAACTGAAACATGCGGTACAGCCACAGGGACTTGGCAGTCCTCGCAGGAAGGCTGAGCTTCCCGAGTGAGTCTGTGAAGGCCGGTATGGCCCATTCGCAACCGGTGAACTTTAATCATCTCATTTCTTGACAGATCACGAGGGAGACTAGTTAGTCCAATCAAAAGTTTGACTTGGCTCTGGTGGTTTTCTACCCTATCCCATTCTCGCTGCCAAAGCGTGAGTATTTTCCTGTAAACTATATTTCTGACGTCTGTATACTTTATGATTTCTGCCTCTATTGTGGCTCTTTCGACAGCTGCACGGGCTGCCTCACCCGGTAGTTCATTTTCCCTTATCCCAACATGGTTTGGGATCCATAAAAACTGGACTTGTTTGCCAGAGTCAGATAGAATGTTTTAGTTATCATAAAATCATCTATATGACTGGATCTGACGAGAAGGGGTCGGAAAGAGACCTCAAAACGCCAAGGGAATCGCTAGCGATGAGAAATTGATGTCGATTGTGGCTGACATCACAATAGAGGAGGACCTGCCACAGAGTGTATGCTTCTGTGGTGTATACTGAAGCATCTTCGTGTAGTCGCCAGGAATGTGCTGTATCGTGGATTACGAATGCCGAGCCAGAACTTTGATTACCCTTAGATCCGTCTGAGTAAATGATGTATCTCTATCATTTCTAGAAATTTCTGGGTGAAGAATACTAGTGGAAGGTAATATTTGTCATACTGCAGAAAATCAAATATGACCTTTGCCTTTGGAATTTGTCATAGTGGGATCTCTAAGAATTTCACAGGGGTGGCTTCAGGAACTGGTATTCTATTTCATCCAAGAGATCTTTAATACGAACACAGAGGGGTCTGGATAAAGCCTGTGACCTGAAATCCTCTTTAATCCAGATTCACAGCACAGATTTGCTGTTGGCATGGACGGAAATGTCCCGATGCTATACCGAATGCCACATGGGTCTAGTACTCTCAGGGAGGTTCTTGCAGCGGAGGAGTACACAGTGCAACCATAATCGATTTTGGATAGGATTACGGCCTGATAGATTTTCAAAAGTGTTTGGGGTTCGGCGCCCCATTTTGTCCCTGCGAGAACTTTGACGTAATTCATCGCCTGTGAGCATTTGGTCTTTAATTTGGAGATGTGAGGTTTCCAGGTAAGTTTTAGGTCAAATATAACTCCAAGAGACCTTACCCTATCTCTGCAACGAATTTCTTCTTCCTTGAGATCAGAGCTGGGCAAGTTACTTTTAAAATGTAACTAGTTACAGTTACAGTTACCTCCAAAAAAAAAGTAACTAAGTTACTTAAGTTCCAGTTACTTTGGTGAAAGAACTAAGTTATTTAGTAGTTACTCATTAAAAGTAACTTAGTTACCTTGAGTTACTTTCTAACTACTTTTAATGGCGTGAAGTGTAGACTTAGGGCCAAATGGGGAAGTTTAGCATGATAAAAATTCTACATAACATACTATTTTCTCACAAATATAACACAAATGACTGCTGAAATTGAAATTAAAAATTTAAATTATTGCTCCATTTATTTATAATTAATATTTTTTAGGTAAACTCTTAAATACGTCACAAGTCAGTTATGCGAAAACTCAGACAAAGCGGTGAAATCGAACCACTTGAACATAGGTCGTGACAAAGTGTAAAAGCGCTTCACTGATCACCGTAACCGCGTGCGTCAGTGTATCAGCAGACATACATTGCGCCAAGCCTCTACCGACGTCATCGCAGCTTAAAATCGGCTTTTCCGGGAAATCTGGGCGTTTTTTTTAAAAAATAAAACATGTTACATCATTTTTCAAGTCATTTCCCATGGAATAAACAAATAAAAAAAAATCGCTAAACTTCCCCATTCAGAGACGCGACTCACACTCTAGTGGAGGAGCGCTAAGTAATTATCTCGGAACTGGTTCATACAACTCCGATTTAGATGATTTTTTTTTTAAATGTCAGTAATGACAAATACTTCAACCTTTATAGTTTGAAAATTGACGCTCTTTGTTATTTATTAAATTATTTAATTTTTAAAAATTATTAATATCGGCGTTAAAATAATGTTATTTATGAAAGTATAATATTTAAAAACGACATCCAGTGACCTTGTATATTGTATTCTAAAATGATTGGAGTATGTAATCTGATGTGGCCAGCACATAACCTCTCGCCGGATAGTTTACCTGTGTGGCTGTGTGCATAAAACAAAGATTATTTTACAAATACAAATACATTCATGTATAAGTCTTTGACGTTCAAACTTCTTTATATATTTTTCACATATATTTACAAAATCTGTGGGTTATTTTAATATAAATTATATACAACAAATTTCAAAATATATTTTACCATATTAAAATTTTATACAGATAACAGGGATTATTAATTCGAACAATGTTTGTCTTCTCTACATACATTTATTTATTTATTTATTTATTTATTTATTTATTTATTTATTTATTGTAATTATTCAACAGGAACTGGTTCCCAATTACAGAATAATATAAACACGTAATAATATACAGAGAGTAAATGTAACAAATTTTCCCAAAGTTTTAATTCAAACCATTAAACAATAATAAATAAGAATAATATATACTAGAAAAATACAAATATGAATATAAATTTTAAATATGATATAGAATTATTCAAATGCAAAGGTAAAAGTAAGAAAAATGAATAAAGCAAACGTAAATTACAAATTGCTAGGCAATAATTCAGCGAGTTTTCTTTTAAACATTGAAAAACTGTCTGAAAAATCTAAACTATCACCATAAGTATTAAAACTGTTGCAAATACTGTGTATTGGCGAATTGAAGTGATAATTTGTTCGTGAAAAGTTTAAAAGAAAGGTAGCTGAAGTTCTAGTATTACAAGGTCGCACAAAGAAATTTATTTGAGACAACAAATTCGGATCATTGATGTTATTGTTGATTAATTTGTATAAAAAATATAATTGCTGTTTGATGCGACGTGTCTCAAGCGATTCCAAGCTGAACAGAGACAACAAACATTTATATTCCAGGTCGGGCCAGGCACGGAATAAACGATGATACCAGTGCTTGCAAAACTTTTTTTGTACGTTTTCTAAATTGAAAATGATATACTTAAGAAATGGATTCCAGACAACACAACAATACTCAAGTTTGCTTCGAACCAATGAGATATATAAGTTATATAAGCATTGCTTGTTATTGAAATCATAAGTTGTGCGCAAAATGAAGCCAATGACTTTATATGCAGAAGATACAATTTGAGTAGCATGTGGAGAAAAAGTCATTTTCATATCAAATGTTACACCTAGGTCTTTTTTAGTTTTTACCCTTGACAGAGAAATGCCCCCAAGAGAATAGTTAAAATCAATTGAACATAACTTTCTGGAGAACGTCATTGTTTCACACTTATATATAATTTGTTAACTAAACTCCATTCAAAAATTTTATCAAGATCATTTTGTAATTTATGACAATCATTGATACTGCAAACTTGATGAAACAATTTGCAATCATCAGCAAACAGTAAACATTTGGAGTATATAATAACATCAACAATGTCATTGACAAATAATAAGAAAAGCATGGGTCCTAGGATTGAGCCCTGGGGTACTCCTGAGGGAGCATAGTAAAAATCAGAAGTGAAACCATCTACAAAAACATATTGCTTTCTAAGATGTAAATAAGACGCAATTAAATTTAGAAAATTTGTACTAAAACCAAGACGAAACAGTTTTAAAATAAGTATATTATGTGAAACAGTATCAAACGCTTTAGCGAAGTCAGTGAATATACAATCTACTTGATTCTTAGTTGCAAAAGCGTTTGATACGTATTGCGTAAACGTTGTTAAATTGGAAACTGTTGACCGCCCAGGAACAAATCCATGTTGATAAATACTAATAAGATGTGTTGTTTGATATTGAATGTTTTTAAATAATATGTGCTCAAAAATTTTTGCAAAAATACTTACACATGAGATAGGTCTATAATTACAGAATTGAGTTTTGTCACCTGATTTAAAAATAGGGCATATTTTAGCAATTTTCCATTGATCTGGAAATGATTGAAACTTGATACATAAATTGAAAAGATCGCAAAGTACTTGTGAAATGTACTGAAAACATTAATTTTTGGCAATTTCAATTGTATAAGGTATATCTGGAAATGTGCGTAAATTCGTACATAACTTCTATCAAATTTTCTTTTTTCATACATGTATCTAAATAACACATTGATTTTATTTTAATAAAGTGATGATGTGATTGCGCTCTTTTTATACTAATATCGATGTGTAATGTCGTCAATATTATATCTTATTTAAGAAGAATTTGATAACTTTTTGCAGTTCAATGTTACTGTAGTCTACAGTGCTCGTACATTTTCCCATAATCTTTGAGATAAATTTAATAGTCCTTTAACGTAGACTTGTCATCTCAACAATAGTCACAGGGCAAACTAATAATTAAGAGATTCTCTAAGTATATTTTTCTTAATTTACTTTCATCTTATGTTTATAACATTTAAATATAGTGTTCCTTCTCGTAGAGAGTCATCTTATTCGCACTTTGTTCGGCTTGTACCGTCTACAATTCAAATGTCTTGTCTTCTCGTAGGCAATCCATCCAATTAATTAATTAATTATCTAATCTTGTCCAAAATTAGGAGCATTTTGGATATCTTTTTTCATGCGCTCAGCTGGGAGACGTTCAGCGACTACTCGTATTTCATGCTTCTTCTTTGCAAACTAACATTCTGCTTCATATGTGAGGAGACACAGGCTGGATGCGCATCGAGTAACAAAATGTTACTAAACAAAATGTTTTGCGACATACTTAAACACACTGACTGATCAAAAACGTTATTAAACTAAACGTTGTAACTTTAAACAAAACTTCCCACAATTTATTTGTGGCGATATTCTTATAAAAAGCAGGCCTTCCTTCAATTTAAAGCTAAAAGTTTTTCGGCGTCCACCTCTATATCTATATTCATTGTGCAAAACTTACATAACATAACAACGTGCTGTGTAGATCAAATGCGTAGTCGCATGTGTACAATGAAATGTTTGTTCCTGTTGGCCCGCTGAGCAAATGTCCGTGTTTGCGGGTTCGACAAAGCTGAGCATGTATAAACGTGCCTGATGATGTCCGCTTGGTACCTACTTGTCCACGTAGACTGACTGAGCAAAAATGTAATACAAAATATTTTGTTACGTACCAAAGCATTTTACTCGTACCCAACACACACTGAGGTATCAAAAAATGCCATTATACACAACAATTTGTTCGAAGATGTCTGATCAGACTCAAATGTGCTTTTTGTTTTGCTTGATCAGTGTGAGTTATCCCATATACCAAGCACTGAAACAACAGTTTCAAACACAGTTACGCAAGAACGCTTTGTATAAAAACGTTTTTGTTCGTTTAGTGTGCGCCCAGCCTTAGCCGTAATAATAATTTATAACAATTGGTGTAACAAATTAGAATTCTTGATATTTGAATTTTGGATAATCCATTTGTTATATTATTAGCCAATTTACCGGGTATAGCAGATGCAGCGATAGAACATCTGAAAAAAGTGTACGTACAAGTGCCTTTGTGGCTGTATAATTATTTTTCACCGATTGAATGAGGGTGGAACCTTACAAATTTTTTAATACCAAACCCCATTGACCAGCCACCTGCTCTGTACTAGGAATTGTGGCTGCAGAAAAATCGGGCTGTTCTGTACACCCGCTTGTGCAGAATACAACGGTGAAATTTGCACAAATTGTCCTCCAAAACCAATGACTACATATAATGATGACAAAATAAAAGACAAAGAGAATGTACAAAATAATTCAAAATATTTTTAAAATGTATTTTGTAATAAATTTCTATTGACAACGAATTAAAGTAGTCATCATTTTTTGCTGCATTACACTCATTATCTTGATCTTCGAAGACTAGTTAATATAATAAACATATTTTTAAAACATATTTTATTTTTAATTTATTTTTTCCACCAGAAATATTAGAAAAAAAATTTCATTTTTTTTTTACTTTTTCGAATTATGAATTTTTTTTTGGATAGAGCGTCAATTTTTAACCTATAAAGGTTAAAGTATTTTTAATTACGAACATTAAAAAAAAAAAATATTAAAATCGGAGCTGTTTTGACCGGTTCCGAGACAATGTACTTTTTTGAGCTAACGCTCCTCCACTATCACCTTACACTCACCTCACACTCAACTAACACTCAATTGGTCAAAATGCCATTATTTGGAGTTCAGAGACATTAGGCTTCTCGAATTTCAGTGACAAGTGAATTGCTATTAAGTGTCAGTTGAGTAAATTTTAAGTGTGGTCTGTAGGTACCTTACATCTTACTCAAATCAATAAAAATATATTTTAATTCATTATTTTATTATTCAATTAGTGTTGTTTTATTATATTCTGAATCAAAAAGTATTTTGTATTAAAATGTATTACGATTCTTTTGGAATTTGTTCAGCACTTAAAAAAAGATGGAGAAACCTTTCACGGTGAGTTAAAAATTACTCCTATAATATTTTCATTTTTATGTTTCATAATTTTTTTCGTTTCAGTTAAATTTTACGGGATAATAGCAATCACTATAAAAAATATGCCAATACACAAGGGGCCCGGTTGCTGTGATTTTTTATTATTAATTTATTTTTCAATTTTGATTTCTTATACCAAGATATAAAGAATCTACTTTCTTTCTAACATGACATGACCATTATAATGTATAAAACATGCAGACATTATTTCCTAGACTTATTGGTGGATAATGATTAATTTATTGGAAATCTCGAATCAGACGTCGATTTTCAACCTGAGGCCCTGCGCTCACATGGGCCCCGCACATTCAAATATCTAAGAAAATTTGATGAAAAAGTATCTTTTTATAAATATTTGGGGCCCCGCTACGCTAATAACATATTCCCGAGGCCCGGTAAAATCGCCAACCGTCCCTAGAGAGGAGTAAAAAAATATTACTCTAAAATTTCACCTCAAACTAGAATCAAGTATGCGGTACTGTATAATTGATCAGCTTTTCTCTCAGCAGGCAATTTTATTTTTTTCTTTAATAAACAAACTTACATTATAATTATACAAATATTTGTACGTACTTGTTTTTTACTATAAAGAGGGAAGGGGGCCCGAAAAAAAATTTGGCCTAGGGCCCAAAAATCTGATAAAAAGGCCCTGCGAACCTACATTATAATATAATATAAAAATTAAAAGTGATATTTTATCTTGTGAGAAGGGAGACGAATTCAAGTCTTGCAACCCTTGGACAACGAACAAAATACACTATTTTTTGTATAACCTGAAAATTGGAATAATTTTGATGATTTAGTGGCAGTTTAATTATAATTTATTAAAACGTATCATTTGTAAGTGAGGAAAACATTTGAAAGTAATATATTTTATAAGTCAAATTTAACATTTAGTGACTTTTTAATTCTAGAATTAAAAGTTAAAATAATGTGTTATTTTTAGTTTTTCTGTTTACCGTACAAAAACTCTATTATTAATGAATATAATTACTTATTTTATTATCTATTATGGCTTGAAATCAATCAACAATAATATTAAATTTAATTATGTATTAAAATAAAAGTTACACATTACAGAGGGTAGGCGCGATGCTGCGCTCAACACTCCCACTCTGGACAGACATTTATTTAAAACAAAACAGTTTTAGTTAGTGTTTTTAAAAAACACATCAGCATCAACAAAATAAAAAAAAGGTAGTAGTAGTATTTTTCCAATTAATAATATGAGTTCTGAAAGATATTTTAATAATTATTTCTTAGAAATTTTAATCCCCTCCCGTCACTTTTTATGGCTAAGTTACATTCCACTTTTTAAGTTACTTTGACTAACTTAAGTTACATTCTAATTTCTGAGTTACTTTAAGTAACTTAAGTTACTCAAGTAACTAGTAACTAAAAACCGTAAAGTTACCAACTACTTTTCCGCAGCAAGTTAAATTACAGTTACAGTTACCATATTTTAAAAAGTAACTAAGTTACGTTACAAGTTACGTAAAAGTAACTAGTTAGTAACTAAGTTCCTAAAGTAACTAGTTACTGCTCAGCTCTGAAGTTCACGTGGTTTTTTTGTCACCAGGTGTGTGGACTTTACTTAGCGAGTTAAATAAATCACATGAAATTGGAAAATCTTGTAATTTGGAATGAAAAATAATCTATGTATGTGCATGATTACTATTAATGTTTCTTCTAAACAGAGCTGGGCAAGTTACTTTTAAAATGTAACTAGTTACAGTTACAGTTACCTCCAAAAAAAGTAACTACGTTACTTAAGTTCCAGTTACTTTGGTGAAAGAACTAAGTTATTTACTAGTTACTCATTAAAAGTAACTTAGTTACTTTGAGTTACTTTCTAACTACTTTTAATGGCGTGAAGTGTAGACTTAGACTGTTGACTTAGTTATTGTGTAGGATACATATCAGGGAGTTTTTGCAGTAACTACGTTAACCTAAATTTTAACGTTATTGCTTGGCAACACCCAATCAGATTATTATTGTTAATGTTAACGGACCTACAAAGCCTTATTACCGCCTAGGCCCACGAGGCTACGGCCTAGAGCCCGCTTTGACAAGGGGCCCGCAGGGCCCGGTTGCTGTAATTTTTTTTAAATTTATTAATTTATTTATTTATTTTGATTTCTTATACCAAGATATAAAGAATCTACTTTCTTTCTAACATGACATGACCATTATAATGTATAAAACATGCAGACATTATTTCCTACCTAGACTTATTAGTGGATAATGATTAATTTATTGGAAACCTCGGATCAGACGTCGATTTTCAATCTGAGGCCCCGCGCTCACATATCTAAGAAAATTTGATGAAAAAGTATCTTTTTATAAATATTTGGGGCCCCGATACGCTAATAACATATTCCCGAGAACCGGCAAAATCGCCAACCGTCCCAAGAAAGGAGTAACAAAATATTACGCTAAAATTTCACCTCAAACTAGAATCGAGCATGCGGTACTGTATAATTGATCAGTTTTTCTCTCAGCAGGCAATTTTATTTTTTTCTTTAATAAATAAACTTACATTATAATTATACAAATATTTGTACGTACTTGTTTTTTACTATAAAGAGGGAGGGGGGCCCGAAAAAAAATTTGGCCTCGGGCCCAAAAATCTGATAAAAAGGCCCTGCGAACCTACATTATAATATAACATAAAAATTAAAAGTGACATTTTATCTTGTGAGAAGGGAATTTGCAAAAATGAGACGAATTCAAGTCTTGCAACCCTTAGAACAACGAACAAAATACACTATATTTTGTATAACCTGAAAATTGGAATAATTTTGATGATTTAGTGGCAGCTTAATTATAATTTATTAAAGCGTATCATTTGTAAGCGAGGAAAATATTTGAAAATAATATATTTTATAAGTCAAATTTAACATTTAGTGACTTTTTAATTCTAGAATTAAAAGTTAAAATAATGTGTTATTTTTAGTTTTTCTGTTTACCGTACAAAAACTCTATTATTAATGAATGTAATTATTTTATTATCTATTATGGCTTGAAATCAATCAACAATAATATTGAATTTAATTATTACATACATTTATTTAAAACAAAACAGTTTTAGTTAGTGTTTCTAAAAAAGGCATTAGCCTCAACAAAATATTTCTTAGAAATTTAAATCCCCACGTTACTTTTTATGACTAAGTTACATTCCACTTTTTAAGTTACTTTGACTAACTTAAGTTACATTCTAGTAACTTAAGTTACTCAAGTAACTAGTAACTAAAAACCGGAAAGTTACCAACTACTTTACCGCAGCAAGTTAAGTTACAGTTACAGTTACCATATTTTAAAAAGTAACTAAGTTACGTTACAAGTTACGTAAAAGTAACTAGTTAGTAACTAAGTTACTAAAGTAACTAGTTACTGCCCAGCTCTGCTTCTAAACAATTTTCATTCTTTGACTTGGCGGAAACCATGAAATCGCTCTCCACGTAACCGACAATTCAAATTACTTTGACTCAGAAACATGGATCATGGATAGCGGTGCGTCTTTCCACATGACCTACAGGAGGGACTTTTTCACTACATTTGAAAAAAGCTATGGGGTCTAGTGGCCGCGTGCCTGGGTGTCTGATTACGAACCTGGGGAACCGGGTTCGATCCCGACCGATTCCAAATATTTCGAATTTTAAATGGCACAATAGCGACCCCTATGGTGCATTCTCCACGCCGGCAATAAGTGCCCGTGAGGTGACGCCTGGTAAGCGCCCTCACGGTACAAATATGTCATCATCATTACCGATATCTGTGAAAACAGACTGACGCACCCAGAAATGGGTAATATGCCGTTATGATATATTTATTTATATTTTATTTGAAGAAAGCTTTGAATCCAGGCAACGAAGCAAGTTTGAAAATAAAAGGAAGAGGAACGGTAAAAGTACAAGCTTTGATCGAAGGAAATTGGTACGATCGTACGTTGACGTTATGTATGTCCCAGACCTAAAGAAAAACCTATTTTTTTAATGTGCCGCAGCAAATAAGGACATAAATATAATTAAAAATAGAAACTGCGCAAAACTCCACAAAAATGGAATAATGATCGCGAGTGCTGTTCGCGAACCAAATAACATTTACAAAATGTCATTTAGAACTATTGTGAACAAAGTTTTTGTAGCCAACTTCACCAAAAGTGAAAGCTTGAAAGTGTGGCATGAAAGACTCGGCCATTTAAATGTAAAAACTCTAGAAGAAATGGTGAAAAAGAACTTAGTGACAGGTATAAATTTTTCAAACGTTGAGAACTTTTTCTGTGAAACGTGCGTCTCTGGCAAGCAACATCGCCTTCCATTCAAAAGGGGCGAACGGATTATGAAGTAGGTCAAAAGATCTACAGTGACTTGTGTGGACCAATGGAAACGCCATCCGTAAGTGGGTCCAAATATTTCATTGCTTTCAAGGACAAAACAACTGGATTGTCAATTTCATCAAACAAAAATCAGATGTATTGGAATGTTTTAAAACATTCAATAAGATGATCAAAAACAAATTTGGAAGTTCAATTAAATTATTGCACGTAGATAACGGTGGTGAATACAAAAACAAAGAGTTCGAAAAGTACTTAAATGAAGAAGGTATAGTTTTGGAAACAACCGCTCCCTACACACCCGAGCAAAACTCCAGAGTAGAGAGAGACAACAGAACCATCGTCGAGAGTGCTAGGTCAATGATTTACGGTGCCAAAATGCCTAAATATCTTTGGACTGAAACTGTAAACACATCTGTTTACTTATTAAACAGAACAGCTACAACTCAGACCGATACAACTCCATATGAAGGCTGGTATGGTAAAAAGTCAAATTTAGAACATGTAAGAACATTCGGAAGCGAAGCATTTATGCACGTACCCGATCAAAAACGAAAGAAACTCGATATGAAGAGCAAAAAAATGATTTTAGTTGGGTATAATAATGATTCAAACAACTACAGGTTATTTGATACAGAAAGAAAATACTGTGAAAATTATTATTGATACTGACGACGAACCAAACGAACTCCGACAGCAAGAGTAAGCTATGGATGAAATATTTCAGCCAAAACAGGAAAATATGAAGGAAGAAATACAGGTAATTTATTTTAACATGAATCACTTCCATGGTTACTCACTATTGTCAAAAATGACAGCAATGTAATATTTGTCCATTTTTAAATGCAACATACAAAATTTGTAGTTTTGTATTATCAAAACTAATTTCCAATAAATTAGCTTACATATGATTAACAAATAATCAAAACATGAATATTGTACATCTTAACAAACTTTAGCTTACAAAAATTCATAACTTTCATGTAATAAATGTTAAAAAATACCTCCCATCACACTGAGGCAATATTCTAGTCGGTCGTAATAAGAATTGACACCATTTGTGATGTGTTCTGGAGCTATTTCCTGTGCTGCAATACTATTTATAATGTTGCATTTTAAAATGGACAAATATTACATTACTGTCATTTTTTGACAATAGTGAGTAACCATGGAAGTAATGAACTAAAATGTTGCATTTTAAAATAAATTCTCTGTATCAAATTTAGAATGTCCACGACGTCAAACGAGATTACCTTGTCGTTACAATGAATTTGAATTACTAAACTATGTCGAAATGAATATTCCTCAAACGTATGAATAGGCTCTGAAATGCAAAGAAGCAGCACATTGGAAATTGGCCATTGAAGAAGAATTAAAATCATTAGAAGCAAATAACACTTGGGAAGTGGTAAAACTTCCACCCGGCAAGAAACCAATAGGATCAAAATGGGTTTTTAGAAAAAAGCACAATGAAGATAATCTATTCCCTATAAAGCACGATTATGTGCAAAAGGATACTCACAACAAAAAGATGTTGACTTTTACGAAATATTCTCTTCCACAACCCGTTTCGACTCAATTAGAGTGCTTTTGGCAGTGACAGCAATGAGGAACTTAAACATGAAACAATTCGATATTAAAACCGCTTTCCTCTATGCCGATCTTTCAGAAGAAATATATATGACACTACCTGAAGATATGAAAGTGACAATGACAAAATCTAACCAAGTGTACAAACTCAACAAATCCCTACACGGACTTAAACAAGCCCCTAGGTGTTTTAATAAAAAGTTTACTGATTTTCTGAAAAATCATGGATTTAAACAATCTCAAGCAGACAAATGTGTGTACAGTAAAATTTTTGAAAAAAGTCCGACTAAGGCCATTTTGTGCTGTCAAATTTAGTAGTGTCTTTTACTTAGTTTTTATGAGGGTACATAATATTTTGTGTACTTTAAAAACTATGCAAGCGACACTACTAAATTTGACAGCATAAAATCTTAATTCAAAGATACAATTCGTAGATGGCCTTGATCGGACTTCTTTCAAAAATTTTACTGTACATAGGTTTTATAAATAACACTAAAGTGCTACTTGCACTTTATGTCGATGACGGACTACCAATCAGTGAAAATAGTGTAACAATAGATACAGTTCTTAAAGAACTAGAAACACAATTCGACATAAAAAGTGGTGAAGTGAAAAACTATGTGAGTATTCAAATAAAAAGAAACTTGGACGGCTCCATCTTTATAAATCAAGAAAATTATATTAAAGAAATCGCTAAGAAATTTGAACTTGACTCTGCAAACGCAGTGTGTACCCGCCGATCCACAAACAAATATTATTGGCGAAAATAGTGTATATTTCGAAGAGAACGAGGTTCCATACAGATAGTTGGTTGGTTCCCTTTTGTTATATTGGAACAGCTGACTACGGAATTCACTACAAAAGTGATGACTTTATGCCACTCACCGGTTACAGTGACTCAGATTTCGCAACTGTTCTTCAAACAAGGCGATCAACCAGTGGTTACGTTTCCAAACTTGGTAATTCCGCATCCGCAGTGACGTGGACCAGCAAGAGACAACCAGCCGCCAAGGAAGCCATTTGGCTGCAAAGACTTCTTTCAGATATAGATGAAAGCCAAGAAAAACCAACCATAATAAATATAGATAACCAGAGTGCTATACGTTTGATTAAAAATCCGGAATCCACAACCGCACAAAACATGTGGATATTAAATATCATTTCGTTCGTGAGAAGTATGAATCAGGTGACCTCTTACCTGTGTACGTCAATACCAAGGACCAATTGGCGGATATCCTGACGAAACCGTTACCCAAAGTATCCTTTGGAAAATTAAGACTTTTGTTAGGTGTAAAAAGATATGAAAATATTTAAGTTAAATTTAAATTACTTTAAATTGTTAAAATGAAATATCTTAATATTATACGAATAATTAACTTATTCACTTATGTAAAGTATTCAAAGAGTGGGAATATTGAAGAAGCTGAATTAGTAATATCATTTGCAATTTCGCGGTTATTTTTGTAAACCAACACACATACATACACACATACAGACATCATCATGAAAATGTTAAAATTGGATTCTAGGGACCTTAAAACGTGGTCATTTAGTACAATCTCGATATGTGATTTTTAGCACGATCCCTATACCTCCCTTACAAAGAGTAGCGGGAGGTAAAAATGGTACTAGTTTTGCTCAGTTGCGAAAGGATTTTGCAAAAAATAACACTAATGATCCTCGGGAACAGAAATGGGGGATTGTTTGGAAACTGCAGCACATGAATGTTAGCCCCCTTCTTTCGAATTTGAATTTCTTAACTTCCATTGGTAGTAATCCCCGCCTCCTAATACGCTATTTGTAATGCATGTATAGGCGGTCTTTCGGTCGCTAATCAAAATATTATATATAGATTTCATATTAGTGTCGAAGCGCTATAACAAAAAACCCCTTATTTCCGAAATATCTCAATTATACCATTTCATTTTTACCTCTCGCTAAGAGAGGTATTGGAATCATGCTAAAAATCACATAACCAGATTTTAATGAATAAGCACGTTTCAAAGTCACTAGAATCCGATTAGAACATGTGTGTGTGTGTGCGTGTGTGTATGTGTGTGTGGGTGTGTGTGTGTGTGGATGCGTGTATGTGTGTGTGTATGGCTGGATGTTGGAGGGACGATTCCTCAAAAACTATAAGACTTAACACCTGTTTAACTATGAATTCCTCAATCTGACATTCCTGGGAAGAGCTGAAAAGGTTTTGGTAACAATTGAACAACCCTAAGAAGTGGAGTTTTTTTTTAAAAAAATCTTCGAAATATTATTTTTTGAAAATTTTTGATATTACTAATTTCGAAGAACAAAATTCTACATCTGATACATTTAATTTTTTTTATTATATCTTCTATAAATTTGGAAATAAAGACGCTATAATATATAGAATATCGGGATATAATAAGTCGTGTAGGCGAAACTACACTAAGGAAACCAGTTGACAAATTCAAATGTTTATAACAATTTGTAAATGACAGATATCAGTGTCAAAAATCAAAAGTTTTAGTGACATTCTGAAAGCTTTTTTTCTGGGAAGTACATTTGATCTTATGGTTTTATTAATTAAATATTTAAAATTATAGGTAACCTGCATATATCCATTAGAAATACCGCCAGTCTTGTTAATGAATTGGAAGAATCTGCGTCACTTTTGGTAGATCAAATTAAAAAAAAAGATTTGTTTCAATCGTCCCCATGCCAGGGGCGGTTGAAACAGTGATTGGGGTCTTTTGAAACACATGCAGATAAATCAAAGTATAATATTGTAACATGTTTTATTCATTATTTATTTTAATTCTAAGAATAATTATGGCTTCGTTTGACAAGATTAATCAGTCTTCAATATTATAATAATCTTAAGGATATTTTAATGAACTTTTAACAACACACACAACAATTTTAAACAAAACAAACTGAACATAAATAATCTGCGAATAAACTAAAGTAAAACATTTCTTTGGTTTTGATTAGACGTAAATCAAACAAAAATCTAGCTTTGGTATCATTCCGAGTCGCAATTTTGGCAAACATAGCTAAAACCATCTTCTGTGCACTCTTCGTGAGCCCACAGTTTACAAATGGTGCATTGTATCCAATTTTCTCCGGATCTGCTCTCTGAATACGGTGACAAACAAACAAGGCAGTAGCACTCCTCCTCTTCTGATAATGAATCCTGTTCTGTACTATTTTTTCTCCTATCTGTGGTATTTCTTTTGCTTTTTTCTCCATCCAATCTTTTCTTGACTTGCTTAGCTTTGGCCCGTTTCAACCTCATTTCATGCTCCTTTCTTATTTCTTCTTTCTCTGGTGTATCAGTGTAGATTGAAGACTTCCTAGTTTTTCGTCCTCTATTAGATTTCCTAGGAGGAGCTTTCGGCAATGGTCGTATTTCTTCTGGTGTAAACACTATAGGAGCACGGGAAGTAATTGGTTGAGCACTTGTAGATGGTTTTGTCGAAGTTTGCTGAAGAATAGTGCTGCTGAGACGTCTGGGTGGTGTATTCAAAGCTTCCGGCCCTTCAATAATGTTTTCCTGTTCAGTTGTTGGGACTGGTGAAGTATTGATAGCCTGTTGTTGAATCGCTGTCTCTATTGGTGGTTCATTAATTAAGAGAGAAGGCGATAGTGCCAGCGTTGCATCTTCAGGTGGGGTAATATTCGGTATAAGAACAACCACTGGCTCTGTTGTACTTTCGGGATTTGGCCTATCCGTTACAAATGCAGGAGCAAAATCGAGCTCAGTTTATATGGGTAAATTCCCGTTTTGCTTGAATGTTTGACGATGTAAGAGCAAGCGGCGCAGCAGACGCTACAATTCCTGGTATGTCATAAATTGACATTGTCTTTCCTGGATGGCTTCGCATCCACGCATCACAGGTCGAATTTATAGCTATCTTCAAAGGCCCATATGCAGATCGGTCAAGCGGTTGAATATTTGTGAGAGCAATGGGGAGGGAAAGATAGTAAGACATTGCCATTGTTCTTGCAAAAGTCTAATGCATTAATATAAGAGGAGTGATTATCGAGTACTAGTAACACTTTATGTGAAGGGGATACATTTGTATATTTTTTAAAATGTTCAAGGATATGCAAGAATGTTTCATCCTGCATCCAGCCAGAAGAGTTTGCAGTTCCAGCATATCCTGCGGGCCCATCCCTAATAAAATGGTCTTGGTAACGCATTCGCGGAAACACGAAAAATGGAGGAATTACATTTCCGATAGCATTGGCCGCAAAGGCCACTGTAACTAAACTACCCCTTTCTGCTGAAGTTACTGAACCTACTTCACGAGCACCACGCCTAGCTACGACTCTGTCGGACTTCTGTACTGTAGTTATACCTGTTTCATCGACGTTATATATGTCTTGGGGCTCGAACTTATGACGGTCCATGACAGTGGACAAATTGTCATAGAAAGCATATAAGTTACTTTTATTAAAATAAGTAGCTCTTGAGAGACTTGTAGCTTGCGCTGTGCGTACAGACAGCTCAGGGTTTCTTCTCATAAACATCCGAAACCATTCTTCGCCAGCCATCTCATTGTCATCCCAAGTCCGAGGTCGTGATAAATTATATTTAACGGTAAGTTCGTACGCCAATTTCCTTACCTCCTTCCTTGATAGGCCAAAATATATATATCTGCACATCGAATCAAGTATTTGGAAAGCTCTCGCTCCTGCTCTTCATTAAAAACTCGGTTGTGAGCTTTATATCCCACGAATTGGTTTTCTTCCGCGTCAGATGCATCCCGCTTTCGTATATATCTTAAGAGCGAACAGTAGTTTACTCCATGCTTTTTCGCCGCTTTTCGCAATGAACCTCCTGCTTTTACCACCTCATAAGCGTCTTTGTACTGCGACAAGTCGATCTGCCCTCTCGAAGTTTTTCTTGTGCGTACTCTCGGCATCCAGGAAACAAGAAAATAAAATAAATATATTGTTTCAATCGTACCCACAAAAAATGTTTCAACCGTCCCCAACCCCTACTTTAGGTAAAAACAGTTTACAGTAATGGCGACAATAATGACACATTAAAACTAGTCACGATGTCGTACTCTACAAGCTTCATTTCAAACACGAAAACACACCCAATACTTTCACTTGAATAGAAACCATAATAATTTAAAAATATTCGTACAAAAATACTTACTTTCAGTTGTCGAAATACAATATGATCTTCTACAAACAACTGCAATACGTACTGAGCGACGCGACATTGAGATTCGTGTTGAAATCTGTTGTCCACTTCATTCCTCCCCAGACCCCCCTTCACACCACAAACAGTTTGCGAGATATTTGTTCTGTTTGAACCGTCCTTTGTTTCAACCGTACCCAGTTACTACATTACTTATATAACATAAAATGGAAACAGCGAGAGGTCTTGTGCTGGCCACAACAGATTTTTTTTATTAATATTCGTTATTCAGCATATAAATTCGTATTTCTTTTACTATTTTCCTTTAATTCGATTGAACTGGAATCCCCCATTGTACGAAACGGAGAAAAAGTACTGGCATTCGATAATTGAACGAATAACTCGACAATCTTTAGATTTTCGTGGGTCATCAGAGCAGTTATATGAAAAGAAAAATGGTAATTTCTTAAAGTTAATGGAAACGTTTTCAAAATTTGATTCAGTCATGGCGGAACATTTACGCCATATTAAAGTTCATCTTCAAAAAACATCACTCATTATTTAGACCATCAAATTTAGAATGTAATTGTTGAGTTGTTATCTAACGGTATAAATCAAAATATAATGAAAATGGCCAAAAATGCAAAATATTATTCGATTATTTTGCACACAACCCCTGACGTAAATCGGGTTGAACAAATATCAATTATTATTCGTTTTGTAGGTTATAATATAGAAACATAAATGAAACAAGAGAACATTTTTTAGGCTTTTGTCCCGTAGAGGATACAACTGGACAGGGTTTTTACGTCAAACTTTGAACAAGGGAACACTTCTTTTGAATATCGCCCATAAGCATATCTTTGCTGTCAGTAGTTTATCTTTGATTATTCTCGTATTTTGACTTTCCTTTTAGTGTTTTTGTTTCCTGTTTTAATAGTTGTAGCAGTAGATTAATTATCTATTTTTTTTCATTTTAAATACTTTAGCTAGTAGTTGTAGGTTATCTTCTCTTTGTAGATTTCCAAATTGCACTGTTTCTTCTAGAAGCATGGTAGAAGGTCAGCAAGTGATAAACAATGGCCACATAGTATTATGTAGTAGTGTCTTTGACAAAATCGAAGTATATTCGCTGTGCCTACAAATTGACTGACTGTGGTTTCACCAACGAGCTAAAAGTAAATTTACTTATAGCTCGTTGGGTTCCACGCACAATTACTGGTGTAATTACCATCATGAACGGTACATCATCTATACAAACTATGAATACTATGAATTATTCGTGCAAAGCAGGAGCAAGTGAAAGTTACAAGCATGTTGTGGCGGTTTTGCTTTATTTGAACAGGCATGATCCCAAGAACAAAATACTTGTAAACAGATATATTTATTCGTTTTTTTTTTCTTAATTTTTGCGACATAATATTCACACTTTGGAAGATATATCTTCTGCTGACAAAATGTGTGTGTCACAGAGTCATAAAAATTTAATAGGTCCATTCTCGCCTACGAAAAGCATACGAATGAAATAAATTTGTTCCCTTGTCTTAGTTCCAAATTTTGCCACCAGATTTCGCATTCTTATTTACAAATCCTAGAAGAATATAACAATATGTTTACAGTTATATCACAAATAACTACGTCGTCGGATTGGGATGAAAGTGATGCCCTAAAACATTGTAAAGATTTGCAACTAAAATTAACAGATAGTTTAAATAATATTAATAATATAGATGGTCAATCTTTATTTGAACAAATAAAATCTTTACAATTTGCAGTTACAGTTGCAACTGCCGAGCGTAGATTATCAAAATTGAAAATAATTAAAACTTTTTAAGATCATCAATGAGTCAAGAAAGGCTGGATAATTTATCAATAATTTCAATAGAAACTGATGAATTAGAAAATTAGATGTGAGTAATATAATCCAAAAATTTGCTAGTATAAAGGCCAGAAAAGTGACAATACTGCAACAATAAACTTATTGTACATATAGGTAGTTTATATATTTTTTTTTTTTTATTCATTGTAACATTTTACATTTTGTCACTAAAACACGAATTAAAGACAGATGACTGTATATGTATGAATATTTCCTGGTTTTTAAAGAGTTGAAAAATTAGTACCTAGGTTTTTTGCTTCACGGATTATTTATGTTTACATTACTAGTAATTTTATCCAGGAAATTTTGCATGTAGAAAGAAAAGAACCTAAACTAGATCTACTACGAACAATAGAAATTAGAAAATCAGTAATTAATATCCATACCTGCTCAATCACCAGACCAACCTTCACAATTCACTCCTTATAATATTTTCAGAAAATTATTCATTATTCAGCCTCCCTCTACATCAGCTAGATTTAAATTTGTTATGTAGATTTATGAAGATGCTATTGTACGAAATTATAATAATCTACTTTAAACAAATCAGTGAAAAAAATCTGATGTGTCCAGCACATGACCTCCCGCCAATTCCATGTTTAAACTAGCAATGAGATTTAAGTAAAGTATCACTTCCGATTGAACGTTTGTAAACAAAATCTACTTTATTGTTCCAATAAATAGAAAGGTTTGTAATATGAAATTTTGGATTATATTTTATTATGTTTTTCCTGAAAAATCTGTGGGCAAATACCAACTTTGCGAAGTTTTGGATCATTAATATATTTTAAGGAAAAATCGTCACACACACATTATTGTTAAAATCAGCACCAACTTCCTTATGCTCCAAAACGCAATCTGTGTAAATTCTTCACCATACATGATCTATTTCGTAAATGTGTAGTTAGTAGAGGAGCGTTAACTCAAAAAAGTGTATTGTCTCGGAACCGGTCAAAACAGCTCCGATTTTAATATATATTTTTTTAAAATGTCCGTAATTAAAAATACTTTAACCTTTATAGGTTAAAAAATGACGCTCTAGCCAAAAAAAATTCATAATTCGAAAAACTCAAAATTTTTTGAAAAAAATTTTTTTTCTAATATTCCTGGTGAGAAAAATAAATTAAAAATAAAATATGTTTAAAAATACGTTTATTATATTAACTAGTCTTCAAAGTTCAAGATAATGAGTGCAATGCAGCAAAAAATGATGACTACTTTAATTCGTTGTCAATAGAAATTTATTAGAAAATACATTTTAGAAATATTTTTAATTATTTTTGTCTTCTATTTCGTCATCATTATATGTAGTCATTGGTCTTGGAGGACAATTTGTGCAAATTTCACCGCTGTATTCTGTACAAGAGGGCGTACAGAACAGCCCGATTTTTCTGCAGCCACAATTCCCAGTACAGAGCAGATGGCTGATCAATGGTGTTTGGTATTAATCCTACACTGCACACGTGGGTCTGACAGGCCCCAGTGAAAAAATTATTTACAATTAAAAAGAAACCAGTTAATTCAATGTTTACATATTTTATCTACCTTCCTATAATTTGAAATTGCATCGATATATGCACAGACAATTTTAAAAAGTTAAACATATTACCGATATATGGGCCTTGGATATGACAGGCCCCACGTGTTTATTGACGTTAGTATATTTTGTCATATATATAAGTCGCATATAGGCGTATTCGGTTAGTATTTTTATGACAGAATACCTGTATTTTGAAGATATATAACAAGAATTCACTATCATTGATTATTTTTAAATTTTATTTTATATAAAATTTGAACAATTTGAACATTTCATTAGATCTAGTCATGGGTGATTGTGATTACGAAAGAGACCAGGTAAGATTACAGAAAATGTACGAAGAACTAATTGCTAAAGAAGGTAATGACGATGATGATGATTCGATTGCTGATACTAACTTCTTTGAAATAAGTGATCATGATTCCGATTCGGAGCAAGATATTGATCAAGAGGATGAGGAGCCTTTACATGGTGATAAAATAAAAATAATTGCATATGAAGAAGAAGAAAAAGTCGTTATTTCTGTGAATAATGCAACGATTGTATCTGTCTAGAACATTGTCGGGATATTTGTCCAGATTGTTCTGAAAATAATGAAAAACAGAACGCTAGCGATGACTTTTAGTTATTTAATGATATTGGTTTATTAATTTGTTTAATTTTGTAAGTTCTGCTTTTTTAAGAAAGTTTAAGTATTTTGCATTTCAAAATTAGTTGTTATTCTGTTTAAATGTATCTATACATTCTGCGATCTCCAGGTTAAGAGCCAAGGGCCTGTGAGGCCCAAGGTGTTCAATGGTGTAATTTTAGTCCACGTGTGTACTGTAGGGTTAAAAAATTTGTAAGGTTCCACTTTCATTCAATCGGTGAAAAATAATTATACAGCCACAAAGGCACTTGTGCGTACACTTTTTTCAGATGTTCTATCGCTGCATCTGCTATACCCGGTAAATTGGCCAATAATACAACAAACGGATTATCCAAAATTCAAATATCAAGAGTTCTAATTTGTTATACTAATTATTATAAATTATCATTACGGCTAAGGCTGGGCGCACACTAAACGAACAAAAACGTTTTTATACAAAGCGTTCTTGCTTAACTGTGTTTGAAACTGTTGTTTCAGTGCTTGGTATATGGGATAACTCACACTGATCAAGCAAAACAAAAAGCACATTTGAGTCTGATCAGACATCTTCGAACAAATTGTTGTATATAATGGCATTTTTGATACTTCAGTGTGTGTTGGGTTCGAGAAAAATGTTTTAGTATGTAACAAAATATTTTGTATTACAACATTTTTGCTCAGTCAGTCTACGTGGACAAGTAGGTACAAAGCGGACATCATCAGGCACGTTTATACGAGTACATGCTCAACTTTGTCGAACCCGCAAACACGGACTTTTGCTCAGCGGGCTAACAGGAACAAACATTTCATTGTACACATGCGTATACACATTGCGACTGCGTATTTGATCTACACAGCACGTTGTTATGTTATGTAAGTTTGCACAATGAATATAGATATAGAGGCGGACGCCGAAAAACTTTAAGCTTTAAATTGAAGGAAGGCCTGCTATTTATAAGAATATCGCCACAAATAAATTGTGGGAAGTTTTGTTTAAAGTTACAACGTTTAGTTTAACAACGTTTTTGATCAGTCAGTGTGTTTAAGTATGTCGCAAACATTTTGTTTAGTAACCGTTTTTGTTACTCGATGCGCATCCAGCCTAAGTGTCTCCTCACATATGAAGCAGAATGTTAGTTTGCAAAGAAAAAACATGAAATACAAGTAGTCGCTGAATGTCTCCCAGCTGAGCGCATGAAAAACGAAGATATCCAAAATGCTCCTAATTTCAGACAAGATTAGATAATCAGGGCAGCCCTCAGCGCACATGAATGAGTGAAAAGGCGGTGGATGTATTGCCTACGAGAAGACAAGACATTTGAATTGTAGACGGTACAAGCCGAACAAAGTGCGAATAAGATGAGTCTCTACGAGAGGGAAGACTATATTTAAATGTTATAAACACGAGATGAAAGTGATTTAAGAAAAATATACTTAGAGAATTTCTTAATTATTAGTTTACACTGTAGACTACAGACTACAGTAACATTGAACTGCAAAAAGTTATCAAATTCTTCTTAAATAAGATATATATTGACGACATTACACATCGATATTAGTATAAAAAGAGCGCAATCTCATCATCACTTTATTGAAATAAAATCAATGTGTTATTTAGATACATGTATGAAAAAAGAAAATTTGATAGATGTTATGCACGAATATACGCACATTTCCAGATATACCTTATACAATTGAAACTGCCCAAAATTAATGTTTTCAGTACATGTATGTAGAGAAGACAAACATTGTTCGTATTAATAATCCCTGTTATTTGCATAAAATTTTAATATGGTAAAATATATTTTGAAATTTGTTGTATATAATTTATTTTAAAATAAACTACAGATTTTGTAAATATATGTGAAATATATATATAATAAGTTTGAACGTCAAATACGTAAAATAATCTTTGTTTTATGCACACAGTCAGGTAAACTATCCGGCGAGAGGTTATGTGCTGGCCACATCAGATTATATACTCCAATCATTTTAGAATAGATCTTACTTCTCAGTATCCAATATACAAGGTCACTGAGTGTCGTATTTAAATATTATACTATCATAAATATAAAGAGCTGTTTGATATATAAAGCTGCAAACATAAAACTTAAATGGAATTATCCTGTATATATCTAATATTTATGTATGATGGAAAATGCATTCATTTTACAAACCTTAATTTCATTAGAATCATATTTAAACTACTAAATTCTTCTTAACACGGTTTCATTATTAATTTTAATGTAATTGCTTCGTGACAGTGACATTTGTTTAAATATGTCAAATTTGTTATTAAAGTATTGTTTTTGTTTGACGCAGAGGCAAAGTGATGTACAAAAATAAATTATTTTATAATTTAATATTTAAAGTTATTTCAAGTTATTTACTAAATACTATTATCGTAGAATTGAAGATTGTGCCATTATATTCAATTTATCATTTTATGAAAGGGGCGCAAAAATAGTCTCTACACAAAGCCGCCTTATATGTCAGCGTCGGCCCTAATGTTGCACCGTATCCCGTATCTATTTATATAGGAAATCGTTGATTATAACTATTGTTTGGTAATATAATAAAACCAGAGAGACTATGTAATAAATATTTGTATTTTCCTTTGTATGTAATTTTCGCATTAAAATTTTAATTACATTTTTTTGGGTGCTATGTTCGTGAAATATTAATGAATAAAAATAATACCTACATCAGTGGTGAGCTTGAAATACAAGTAATATTAGTTATACATCTACAAATGTTGATTACAATAAAAAATAATTATTAATTTTCCGTTATTCAGTAAAAATTCTTTATTTATTAGCTTATAACTTGGTTGATAGGTTAGTTTTTGCATTTAAAATAATATTATATTACTTACTACTTACATTTTTTTACATTTATACATAGTTCTTTTGTATACAATTTATATATAAAATGTTTTATAAAGTGGTGGGAGGTGTTTTCAAGAGCGGGAAACGTCTGTGGCTTATAACTAGAGTTCTAATGCAAAAAAAATTAATGAAAAGTAGGGGTTATTTTTTTTTTTTTTTTTTTCATTAAACCAAAATATAAAAAATTGTGAAATGATCCTATTGTTGACATTTACACTTGTACTGTAATATGATTGGTTAGGTGGAATTATAATAATAATAATTATTATTATTATAATTATTATAATTATTCTGTATATATCTAATATTTATGTATGATGCTAAATGCATTCATTTTACAAACCTTAATTTCATTAGAATCATATTTAAACTACTAAATTCTTCTTAACACGGTTTCATTATTAATTTTAATGTAATTGCTTCGTGACAGTGACATTTGTTTAAATATGTCAAATTTGTTATTAAAGTATTGTTTTTGTTTGACGCAGAGGCAAAGTGATGTACAAAAATAAATTATTTTATAATTTAATATTTAAAGTTATTTCAAGTTATTTACTAAATACTATT
The DNA here is from genome assembly GCA_943142095.1 of Ophonus ardosiacus. Taxonomy (NCBI): domain Eukaryota; kingdom Metazoa; phylum Arthropoda; class Insecta; order Coleoptera; family Carabidae; genus Ophonus; species Ophonus ardosiacus. The sequence continues at coordinate 32,825,244 of OW964826.1, read as the reverse complement.
ATCGTAGAATTGAAGATTGTGCCATTATATTCAATTTGTATTGGTAAAAGTTGCTAAAAAATTATATTCAATGAATTAAAAACTAATGAGCTCTTCCTACATTAGTATAGAATGGGTAAACAGCAAATTTTTCTGATTGATAGTATTCGAGTAATCGTGTTCACACGATCCACACACACACACAAATACATACCTACTACCTACAGACATCATTGTAAAAATGTTAAAATCGGATTCTGCGGACATTAAAACGTGCTCATTCATTAAAATCTCTATATGTGATTTTTAGCACGATCCCTTACCTAGGGTAGCGGGAGGTAAAAAGCATAGTAATTTTTCAACCCTTAAAAAGAATTTCAGGTTTTAGCATAGCTCGTTACTTTCTGTCATTCATAAGTAGTGATTTTTTTTTTGCAAATTAGTTCATTTTATGAAAGGGGCGCAAAAATAGTCTCTACACAAAGCCGCCTTATATGTCAGCGTCGGCCCTGATGTTGCACCGTATCCCGTATCTATTTATATAGGAAATCGTTGATTATAACTATTGTTTGGTAATATAATAAAACCAGAGAGACTATGTAATAAATATTTGTATTTTCCTTTGTATGTAATTTTCGCATTAAAATTTTAATTACATTTTTTTGGGTGCTATGTTCGTGAAATATTAATGAATAAAAATAATACCTACATCAGTGGTGAGCTTGAAATACAAGTAATATTAGTTATACATCTACAAATGTTGATTACAATAAAAAATAATTATTAATTTTCCGTTATTCAGTAAAAATTCTTTATTTATTAGCTTATAACTTGGTTGATAGGTTAGTTTTTGCATTTAAAATAATATTATATTACTTACTACTTACATTTTTTTACATTTATACATAGTTCTTTTGTATACGATTTATATATAAAATGTTTTATAAAGTGGTGGGAGGTGTTTTCAAGAGCGGGAAACGTCTGTGGCTTATAACTAGAGTTCTAATGCAAAAAAAAATTAATGAAAAGTAGGGGTTATTTTTTTTTTCATTAAACCAAAAAATAAAAATTTGTGAAATGATCCTATTGTTGACATTTACACTTGTACTGTAATATGATTGGTTAGGTGGAATTATAATAATTATTATTATTATTATAATTATTATAATTATTATAATTATTATAATTATCATAATTATTATAATTATTATAATTATTATAATTATTATAATTATTATAATTATAAATATGCTCAATGATCTGCAAAATCGTTATGAAGCTTGTTTATGCCACAATGGCGCACATTTTGAACATTTAATTTATATAAATTAAAAAATAAATGCATTTTTCATTTTCGGTATTGTTTATTTTGGCGAACATAAAGAAAATAGCTGTTTGTTCCAATTATTTCAATCGCCAGTACATATAAACTGTGTATGCATTATGCATGTATATCATCACGGGATACTACAAATTGCGTGCTGCGTGTGCCAATCAGCTTCATACACAGATTTCGGTAATGATGATATAATGATATGATGACATATTTATACCTTGCGGCGTTTACAAGGTGTCACCTCACAGGCACTCAATGCTGGCGTGGAGAGTGCACCACTGGGATCACTTTTATTTCATGTAAAGTTTGAAATATTTCTTTTGGCGTCGGTCGGGTTTGGGATCGAACCCAGTTCCCCAGATTCGCGACCAGACACTCAGGCAAGCGGCCACGAGACTCGCAAACTATTAGCTAACAAAATTTCACCTAATAAATAATTTATTTCCCAAATAGCTTTTAGGTAATTTACTAAAAATGAAAGTCATTGGCATAATAAAATGAATATAAAATTATAAATATCCTTCCCGATATGACCCTGCCTATGATGATATAAAACAATTATTCATTAGGTACCTTAATTTTTTAATATGCAAAGTATATTTTAATATTAATAGTAATAGAAATAAATTGACAAATTTAATATTTTACGTTAAATATTATTCAATCATTTAAAATAATTTTAATAATACAAATGTTTAATTTTTTTTTTAATTTCGTTGTGTAGAATTTATCAAATTATGTATAGTATAAAACGTTATGACGACGTTAGTCCTCAAGGCATTCTTCCAACGGCGGGCACATGAAGTGCTTAATGTTCCTGGGCATGACCATACCCTTTTGCTTGTTAGACACCTCCCGTAAGTACTTCAGCGCGGCCTCCACGATTTCTTCCTTCACTACACCGCCTATACCAGGCACAGGGTAGAGCTTTATCACGCACACTGCATGGCTAGATATGGTAGATTCCAGTGTTGAGCTCACAGTTTCTTCTTTAGATATCTCGCTAGGAGGCCCTAAGAAAGAAGCCTCGCCGGACATTTCCTCGCCCCCGTAGACAAGGCCGGCAAATTTCACCTGTAACAGTGAGTATTTTTACGTATTCACTCCAATTCTGTGAAGTTGTTAAGTCTTAGCAAGTTGCTAAATATTATAACCAATAGAAACATGAAGTTGTTTGTTTTAATGAGTTCTAACTACCATTTTCGGGCGTAACGACTTAGTATTAACACCTTGTATATATATATACAGGGTGTATCAAGATAATGGAACAGTGCCGTTTATTCGTGTATGTGAAAAGATACAGAAAAAAGTGATTAGGATATTTTGTAAGGGATAGAGGGGGACACATTTTAGCATAAACTTTATTATCATAAATATAGTGGTACTCAAACTATAGGGCAATATTATATTTTTTTAAATGGCATTATATATATTTTATTAACTCATTAAATAGAGAGTTTTGTTCTGAATTCAGCGATATAATAATATTATACCCTTACATTGCGAAAAATTTGAGAAAAATTAATTCAAAGTTAGTATTTCATTTCTACTGTATCTAAGTAATCTGAGCAAACATTCAATCAATAAAACAAAAAAAATTATTTTATAAGTTAAATTTATTGCCAAAATCGTAGCTTACTTGCATGTAATAAAAACTAAAATAAATTTTATTTTGTTTTATTGATTGAATGTTTGCTCAGATTACTTAGATAAAGTAGAAATGAAATATTAACTTTGAATTAATTTTTATCAAATTTTTCGCAATGTAAGGGTACGATATTATTATATCGTTGAATTTAGAACAAAATTCTATATTTAATGAGTTAATAAAAAATATATAATGCCATTTAAAAAAATATAAAATTGCCCTATAGTTTGAGTACCACTAGATTTATGATAATAAAGTTTATGCTAAAATGTGTCCCCCTCTATGCCTTACAAAATATCTTAATCACTTTTTTCTGTATCTTTTCACATACATGAATAAAATGCACTGTTCCATTATCTTGATACACCCTGTATATATATATATATATATATATATATATATATATATATATATATATATATATATATATATATACAGGGTGTCTCTTAATAGGGAGACATGGCTTAACCACATATTCCTGAGGCTAAAATAAGACGATTTAACCAAACTTGCTTCTACCGGAAACTGTACCATTTAGCCAGAATTCTGCTTCAAAGTTCTTTGAAAAAAAATTAATTTTGCTTATAATAACTGAACGCTTTATACGATTTGGATGAAATTTGGTATGACAGTTTATATGGTTATAAGTCATCTTTTAAGGTGAAATTTGTTATTAATAGTGAACCATTAGTGTATGAAACTTAGGTGTCCCAACATTAATTAGACAGTAACTTTTTAATGGCAACGCCGAAAACGTGAAATTATTTTTCTTCAAAAGATACATTCAATAGTAAACTTTTCTTTCTTTATGTAATTAAGTCTTTCCGAAGAAAAATAATTTCACGTTTTCGGCGTTGCCATTAAAAAGTTACTGTCTAATGTTGGGACACCTAAGTTTCATACACTAATGGTTCACTATTAATAACAAGTATCACCTTAAAAGATGACTCATAACCATATAAACTGTCATACCAAATTTCATCCAAATCGTATAAAGCGTTCAGTTATTATAAGCAAAATTAATTTTTTTTTTCGAAGAACTTTGAAGCAGAATTCTGGCTAAATGGTACAGTTTCCGGTAGAAGCAAGTTTGGTTAAATCGTCTTATTTTAGCCTCAGGAATCTGTGGTTAAGCCATGTCCCCCCATTTAAGAGACACCCTGCATACAGCCAAAATTTCTGCTTCAAAGTTCTTCGAAAAAAAAAAAAAAATATTTTGCTCATAATAACCGGACGCTTTATTCGATTTGAATGAAATTTGGTATGACAGTTCATATGGTTATAAGTCCTATTTTAAGATGATACTTGTTATTATTAGTGAACCACTAGTGCATGAAACTTAGGTGTCCCAATATTCATTAGACCGTAACTTTTTAATGGCCACACCAATAACATAAAATTATTTTTTATTTTTTTTTCAGAAAGATACATTCAATAGTAAACTTTTCTCTCTCTGTTTAATTTGTGATATCTGTTACGGTTCAGACAGAAAAAAATAAAACCTGAGTGACAACATCGTTTTTTTAAAAATAAATTTAATCTAGCAGTCTACCCAAATGTCAAACATCTTATTTCTAATACTAAATAATTTAATTCACTATATATATATATATATATATATATATATATATATATATGTATATATATATATATATATATATATATATATATATATATATACCGTGAGTATTTTTTAACGTGAAACATTGGGTGTGTCATATCCATGGTTACGACATTTGATTGACAGCAATGTATTTGCGTGTCCCATTTAATATGAAACATAGGGAACGAATTTGACAGAAGTATATTTAAATATTGTAAGAAAATTAGCCGGGTGAGAAAACCACTCGAGCGTACTAAACATATTTCGGGCACAAGGTGCACACAATTATTTTTCTACTACTAAATTTAATTTTTAGAAAACATGTTTAATTATTTAAACAAAATTAACCTCTAATGACATCTTGTCAATGTGACATTTCATTGACAGCAATGTGTTTGCTTGTCTCATTTAAAATAAAACATAAGGAATGAATTTGGCAGAAGTATGATATTTAAATATTGTAAGAATCACTAGTGCACAAGGTGCACGCAATACTAAATTTAATTTAGAAAGCAGGTACAATTATTTAAACAAAATTAACCTCAAGACGTCTTGACAAATGTCAAATTCGTTCCCTATGTTCATGTTACCCATGGATACGACAAACCCAATGTTTCAGGTTAAAAAATATTCACGGTATATATATATATATATATATATATATATATATATATATATATATATATATATATACAGGGTGTAAATTTTAAAACGGGTCATAGGGCTATAACATGGAAAAACAGTTTTTTAGACGCCAAAAGTTTCCATATTAATTTATTGAAAATATAATTAGTGCGTATTATAAACAAAAAAATTACGAATTTTTTGATACCAAACATATTATATTTCTGTTTCATATAAAGCCAGAAAATAAATTTATAAATTTGCACAATTACTTTATTTTGTGTTATTTTGTATTGGTGCATAAATTAATAACTTTAATGTTTAATTGTCCCCTATCATGACAATGTTTTGTTACTGCCACTTTCACGGCTATTGATATTTTTTCTTAATTGTGCAAATTTTTAAATTTATTTTCTGGCTTTATATGAAACAGAAATATAATATGTTTGGTATCAAAAAATTCGTAATTTTTTTCTTTATAATATGCACTAATTATTTTTTCAATAAATTAATATAGAAACTTTTGGCGTCCAAAAAACTGTTTTTCTATGTTATAGCCCTATGACCCGTTTTAAAATTTACACCCTGTATATATATATATATATATATATATATATATATATATAATATATATATATATATATATATATATATATATATATATATATATATATATATATATATATATATATATATATAGGGTTTTCTTTAATCACGACGATCGGGGAAATTTTGCTCACCTGTACAGGCTAAACGGTAAACGCGATTTTAATGAAAATTTTTCTGGGATGTAGAGAATAATTCAACTTGATTTCCTGGTAATAGGTAATTTTTCTGTACGGTGCATAGTTTTTGTGTAAAATATTTTTGAAGGTGGGATTTTGGCTTTTTAAAACAAAATATCTGAGTTCTCCATGAAAATTTTAAGACGAAAAACGTTTATTTGACATGTCAATCAGAACATTTAAATGGAATTATTCATGAAATGAGGACAATTTGAAAGAAGTTAAAATCATAAACATACATTATGGCAATGGGCCATTATTCCACAATAGTTGAAAATGTCTGAAACATTATATTTAAAATTTATAATATTTGAAGGTTCATGTCCGTGATTCATGGGCATTTCGAAAGTGTTGCCAAACATTCCATAAATAACTAAGTAAAAAACAAATATCCCAATGTCAAAAATTTGACAGCTCTATCGGCTATTGTTTTTTTGCATAAAGTTGTCAAAACCATGTCGTGTTTGGTATCAAATGAAAGGTAACGTCAAGGGCTGTCATGCAGAAATGTCAAAATTTTGACGGCTCGATCGGCTTTTGTTTTTTGTTTAAAGTTGTCAGAACAACGTCGTGTTTAGTATCAAATGAAAGGTAACGTCAAGGGCTGCCATGCAGAAATGTCAAAATTTTGACAGCTCGCTCGGGTTTTGTTTTTTGCTTAAAGTTGTCAGAACCATGTCGTGTTTGGTATCAAATGAAAGGTAACGTCAAGGGCTGCCATGCAGAAATGTCAAAAATTTGACAGCCCGATCGGCTTTTGTTTTTTGCATAAAGTTGTCAGAACAATGTCGTGTTTGGTATCAAATGAGAGGTACGGTCAATGGCTGTCATACAGAAATATCAAAAATTTGACAGCTCGATCGGCTTTTGTTTTTTGCTTAAAGTTGTTATAATCATGTCGTGTTTGGTATCAAATGAGAGGGTTCGTCAAGGGCTGCCATGCAGAAATGTCAAAAATTTGACAGCCCGATCGGCTTTTGTTTTTTGCATAAAGTCGTCAGAACCATGTCGTGTGTGGTATCAAATGAGAGGTACGGTCAATGGCTGTCATGCAGAAATGTCAAAAATTTGACAGCTCGATCGGCTTTTGTTTTTTGCTTAAAGTTCTTAGAATCATGTCGTGTTTGGTATCAAATGAGAGGGTTCGTCAAGGGCTGCCATGCAGATATGTTAAAAATTTGACAGCCCGATCGGCTTTTGTTTTTTGCATAAAGTTGTCAGAACAATGTCGTGTTTGGTATCAAATGAGAGGTACGGTCAATGGCTGTCATACAGAAATATCAAAAATTTGACAGCTCGATCGGCTTTTGTTTTTTGCTTAAAGTTGTTAGAATCATGTCGTGTTTGGTATCAAATGAGAGGGTTCGTCAAGGGCTGCCATGCAGAAATGTCAAAAATTTGACAGCCCGATCGGCTTTTGTTTTTTGCATAAAGTCGTCAGAACCATGTCGTGTTTGGTATCAAATGAGAGGTACGGTCAATGGCTGTCATGCAGAAATGTCAAAAATTTGACAGCTCGATCGCCTTTTGTTTTTTTGCTTAAAGGTGTCAGAACCATGTCGTGTATGGTATCAAATGAGAGGTATCGTCGAGGGCTTTCATGCATAAATGTCAAAATTTTGGCAGCTCGATTGGCTTATGGGTGGGCAAGTTGCGTAGGCAGTTTGAGTCGACAGGTTGCGTGGGCATTTTGGGTGAGCAGGTTGCGTGGGCTGTTTGGGTGGGCGGGAAAAAAATATTTTGAGAGACTCTTAGCGTTAGCACTTTGCGTTTAAATTGTTCCTAGACGGATTGGACTTACGTAAAACTATTATAAAACACTATCGGCGGAGCCCTAGGGTATACTCGGCGTAGCCGAGTTTACGCTAGTCTTATTTCTAATTGCAGTAACAAAATTGTTTATGGGTTGTCAAAAAATTCCTTCGCAATATTCAGAAACTAGTAATATCCGTTTGTTTGGCCTAATAGTATTTTACTACCATTATTATAAATAACACGAATAAATATGTTAGCTTACTACTAAATAAGTTGAGAAGATTGACAACTCGTTACTGTCATTAAAAATTAGATGTTTGGCATTTGGGTAGACTGCTAGATAAAATTTATTTTAAAAATTTCACGATGAAGTCACTCAGGTTTTATCTTTTCTGTATGAACCGTAACAGATATCACAAATTAAGCAGAGAGAGAAAAGTTTACTATTGAATGTATCTTTCTGAAAAAAAAAAATTATGTTATCGGCGTGGCCATTAAAAAGTTACGATCTAATCAATGTTGGGACACCTAAGTTTCATACACTAGTGGTTCACTAATAATAACAAGTATCATCTTAAAAGATGACATAACCATATGAACTGTCATACCAAATTTCATCCAAATCGTATAAAGCGTTCTGTTATTATAAGCTAAATTATTTTTTTTTCGAAGAACTTTGAAGCAGAATTCTGGCTAAATGGTACACTTTCCGGTAGAAGCAAGTTTAGTTATCTCGTTTTATTTTAGCATCAGGAATCTGTGGTTAAGCCATGTCCCCCTATTTGAGAGACACCTATATATATATATATACAGGTGTCTCAATAAGCTTGCTCACTATTGGTAACTTTTTTATTTGAAGAGATACGAGGTTGGTTAAATGAGCAAAATTGTGCCATTTTATATTAGAAAATTGGTCAAGTAGACAAAATAAAATTTGTGTCAGCGGTTCTCAAAATTTGAGACAATATACATATTTTTTAAATGGAACCATATATTTTTTATTATCTTATTGGAAAGAGTATTTTTTTCTCTTTCCAATAAGGTAATGTTGTTTATGTACATTTTTTTCGAATAAACGAGTTATTTATGGTTAAAAATTAAAATTTTGTAAACTATTTTATTAGTTTTTAGTCAAATAAGCCATGGAAACAATTTATTGTTTGTTTGACGTTTAATAATTTCTCCCGTAAAGTTCTCTGTGTTTAATAATGTTTAATAACTTTACAAATGAAGAAAAGTTAGATATGATCGTGCTATATGGAAAGTTATAGGTATCTAGACACCAGTTACGTAGAACGGCCGGCTCTCTTTCCAAAAGTTTAAATGTGCGAAAGAAATAATGGCTTTCAATTTGAATATTTTCTTTGTTTTGTTATTACTGTAAAATAAATTAATAAAATAATAAATTTATAAAAGGCAATTGTTTCCATAGTTTACTTGACCTAAACTAATAAAAGATAATTTTACCTTTAAACGTAAATAGCTCGTTTATTTGAAAAAAATGTACATAAACAACATTACCTTATTGGAAAGAGAAAAAAATACTCTTTCCAATAAGATTTTGAGAACCGCTGACACAATTTTTATTTTGTCTACATGACCACTTTTCTAATATGAAATGGCACAATTTTGCTCATTTAACCAACCTCGTATCTCTTCAAATAAAAAAGTTACCAATAGTGAGCAAGCTTACTGAGACACCCTGTATATATAGGGTGTCCCACATTGATTAGGTTACCATTGGGATCTCGGAAACTATAAGAGCTACGAGGTCGGTTAAATGGGCAATACTGTGTACTTTTGAGGGTTGATTCAGATTCCGTTAAGAAACATTCAAAATTCCGAACAGTCTGAAAATTATTAAAAAAAAAACTGAAAATCGCGATTTTTAAAAATGTCAAATAACTCCGTAATTATAAGAGATATAAAAATATGTTTCATATAAAAGTTACACTATTTAATAAGGTAAACTTAAAAATGTTGTCAGTATAAAATTCAAGATAACGATTTTTAAGATATTAATAGAAACTTTCTTATTTTAAATGAGCGCCATATTGGATTTTTACATGATTAAATAGAACTTTAATAACAATAACAAAGTATGTTTACATTAAAATTAAGATATTAATTATTTCAATTTGATAACTAATCAAATAAGCTTAAAAACAAATGCAAGAACATTTTTTTTAAACAAATCAAAAACAAAACAACTTAATACTAATGTAACAATAATTTATAACAAATGCTCAAAATTCTGGCCATTGTTAAGTAAACCTAAATGAACATGTTTAGCAACACTGGTAGTTACTGTCCGCATCCGAAATGTATTGCGATTAATACTATTAAAAGAGTTCACTACTGCTTCACGTAATTCCTCTACATTATTGTAAATAATGTTACTGCCATACACTTTATCTTTTAAAGTGCCCCATAAATAAAAATCGAGAGGCGTTAAGTCTGGTGATCTAGCTGGCCATGAAATGGGTGTGTTAGTCGCTATGATTCTATTATTAAAGCGATTGTTTAAATAATTAATAACATTTCTAGCATTATGAGCAGGAGCACCATCTTGCTGATACCAAATTCGGTAATTTTGTGCCAAAGGTAAATCATCCAGTAAATCTTCCAGGGATGTCTGAAGAATTTCCAAATATCGTTGTGCAGTTAGGTTTCCATCAAAAATTATAGGGCCAACTAAATTACTTCCCAATATGCCACAAAAAACATTAAACCCGCACCTATCTTGATTTCGCCGTGGAATCACTATGCGTGGATTTTCTTGTGCCCAATAATGCTCGTTATGACGATTAAGTAGGCCACAGTTAGAAAAGCGAGATTGGTCAGTCCATAAAATGTGATTAATAAAATCATTATTTTGTCTTATTTGGTTAGTAAACCATCTGCAAAATACTGATCTGCGGACATAATCATTTGGTCGTAAAATCTGGGCAACGTGTAATTTAAAGGGACGAAACTTATGTTTTTTAAGAATTCTTGACGCTTTCGTCTTAGATACATGTACCTGGGCTTCTATTTCCCGAGTTGAAATGGTCGGATTAGCCGCTACACATGCCAGTGCTAACTCTTCATAATGAATTTCATCTTCGACTATCACTTGTGGATCACGAGTAGGTTTTCCATATTGCTGCATATTTATATCCAATCTTCTAAACACCTTATCATTGGGTTGTCTTCTCTCCGGAAAGTTACCGAAATAAGTTTGTGCCGCAAGACGGGAATTTTTATTATTTGATTTGATGTATGTACAAAAAATATCGTTCTGCTCTAATGTTGAAAAAGTAGGCATTTTAAATATGTAATAAATAAATTCACTAACTAAATTGAATAAACGAATACATACAAATTTTAATTATGACAGTTCACTGTTATAATAATTTTTGTTTTGTTTCTTATTCACTTGCATTTATTTTTAAGCAAACATACTTTGTTATACATCGTTGAAAAGAGAAAAAAAAAGTTCTATTTAATCATGTAAAAATCCAATATGGCGCCCATTTAAAATAAGAAAGTTACGGAGTTATTTGACATTTTTAAAAATCGCGATTTTCAGTTTTTTTTTTTTAATAATTTTCAGACTGTTCGGAATTTTGAATGTTTCTTAACGGAATCTGAATCAACCCTCAAAACTACACAACATTGCCCATTTAACCGACCTCGTAGTATATATATACAGGGTGTATCAAGATAATGGAACAGTGCATTTTATTCGTGTATGTGAAAAGATACAGAAAAAAGTGATTAAGATATTTTGTAAGGCATAGAGGGGGACACATTTTAGCATAAATTTTATTATCTTAAATCCAGTGGTACTCAAACTATATGGCAATATTATATTTTTTTAAATGGCATTATGTATATTTTATTAACTCTTTAAATAGAGAATTTTGTTCTGAATTCAACGATATAATAATATCATACCCTTACATTGCGAAAAATTTGATAAAAATTAATTCAAAGTTAATATTTCATTTCTACTTTATCTAAGTAATCTGAGCAAACATTCAATCAATAAAACAAAATAAAATTGATTTTAGTTTTATTACATGCAAGTAAGCTACGATTTTGCCAATAAATTATACTTTTAAAATAATTTTTTTGTTTTATTGCTTGAATGTTTGCTCAGATTACTTAGATACAGTAGAAATGAAATACTAACTTTTAATTAATTTTCATCAAAATTTTCGCAATGTATATATATATATATATATATATATATATATATATATATATATATATATATATATATATATATATACAGGGTGTATCAAGATAATGGAACAGTGCATTTTATTCGTGTATGTGAAAAGATACAGAAAAAAGTGATTAAGATATTTTGTAAGGCATAGAGGGGGACACATTTTAGCATAAACTTTATTATCATAAATCCAGTGGTACTCAAACTATAGGGCAATATTATATTTTTTTAAATGGCATTATATATTTTTTATTAACTCATTAAATAAAGAATTTTGTTCTGAATTCAACGATATAATAATATCGTACCCTTACATTGCGAAAAATTTGATAAAAATTAATTCAAAGTTAATATTTCATTTCTACTTTATCTAAGTAATCTGAGCAAACATTCAATCAATAAAACAAAATAAAATTTATTTTAGTTTTTATTACATGCAAGTAAGCTACGATTTTGGCAATAAATTCAACTTTTAAAATATTTTTTTTGTTTTATTGATTGAATGTTTGCTCAGATTACTTAGATACAGTAGAAATGAAATACTAAATTTGAATTAATTTTTCTCAAATTTTTCGCAATGTAAGGGTATAATATTATTACACCGTTGAATTCAGAACAAAATTCTCTATTTAATGAGTTAATAAAATATATATAATGCCATTTAAAAAATATAATATTGCCCTATAGTTTGAGTACCACTATATTTATGATAATAAAGTTTATGCTAAAATGTGTCCCCCTCTATCCCTTACAAAATATCCTAATCACTTTTTTCTGTATCTTTTCACATACACGAATAAACGGCACTGTTCCATTATCTTGATACACCCTGTATATGTGGAGTGTAATCGTCACTGTTTCGATTAGTTAAGGAGGAAAATATCGTGGGTGTGTCAGTGGATTGTGGGCTTTAATTAAAGTTAATGAAACACGAAAGCTTGACAGATTTTAAAAGAAATCAACTTTAATTAAAGCCCACAATCCACTGACACACCCACGATATTTTCCTCCTATATATATAAACCACTCAGTGACTCGGGAATATAAACCATATCTTTTGCTTAAAGTGGAACAAGGTACTATAGAAAAGTAGTAGGCATAGAGGGGGACACATTTTAGCATAAATTTTATTATCTTAAATCCAGTGGTACTCAAACTATATGGCAATATTATATTTTTTTAAATGGCATTATGTATATTTTATTAACTCTTTAAAATAGAGAATTTTGTTCTGAATTCAACGATATAATAATATCATACCCTTACATTGCGAAAAATTTGATAAAAATTAATTCAAAGTTAATATTTCATTTCTACTTTATCTAAGTAATCTGAGCAAACATTCAATCAATAAAACAAAATAAAATTGATTTTAGTTTTATTACATGCAAGTAAGCTACGATTTTGCCAATAAATTATACTTTTAAAATAATTTTTTTGTTTTATTGCTTGAATGTTTGCTCAGATTACTTAGATACAGTAGAAATGAAATACTAACTTTTAATTAATTTTCATCAAAATTTTCGCAATGTATATATATATATATATATATATATATATATATATATATATATATATATATATATATATATATACAGGGTGTATCAAGATAATGGAACAGTGCATTTTATTCGTGTATGTGAAAAGATACAGAAAAAAGTGATTAAGATATTTTGTAAGGCATAGAGGGGGGCACATTTTAGCATAAACTTTATTATCATAAATCCAGTGGTACTCAAACTATAGGGCAATATTATATTTTTTTAAATGGCATTATATATTTTTTTATTAACTCATTAAATAAAGAATTTTGTTCTGAATTCAACGATATAATAATATCGTACCCTTACATTGCGAAAAATTTGATAAAAATTAATTCAAAGTTAATATTTCATTTCTACTTTATCTAAGTAATCTGAGCAAACATTCAATCAATAAAACAAAATAAAATTTATTTTAGTTTTTATTACATGCAAGTAAGCTACGATTTTGGCAATAAATTCAACTTTTAAAATATTTTTTTTGTTTTATTGATTGAATGTTTGCTCAGATTACTTAGATACAGTAGAAATGAAATACTAAATTTGAATTAATTTTTCTCAAATTTTTCGCAATGTAAGGGTATAATATTATTACACCGTTGAATTCAGAACAAAATTCTCTATTTAATGAGTTAATAAAATATATATAATGCCATTTAAAAAAATATAATATTGCCCTATAGTTTGAGTACCACTATATTTATGATAATAAAGTTTATGCTAAAATGTGTCCCCCTCTATCCCTTACAAAATATCCTAATCACTTTTTTCTGTATCTTTTCACATACACGAATAAACGGCACTGTTCCATTATCTTGATACACCCTGTATATGTGGAGTGTAATCGTCACTGTTTCGATTAGTTAAGGAGGAAAATATCGTGGGTGTGTCAGTGGATTGTGGGCTTTAATTAAAGTTAATGAAACACGAAAGCTTGACAGATTTTAAAAGAAATCAACTTTAATTAAAGCCCACAATCCACTGACACACCCACGATATTTTCCTCCTATATATATAAACCACTCAGTGACTCGGGAATATAAACCATATCTTTTGCTTAAAGTGGAACAAGGTACTATAGAAAAGTAGTTTAAAATGTAATCCTGCTTTTTTTTCTCAAAGTTTGGTAATGAATTCATATTTGTAACGAGTAACGTCGAAGGCGCGCAAATTTTACCTAGAATACTGCTGTTAATTTTTTAAATTATATAATTATTACCTTTTCAGAGATGGTGGTAGTACCCGAAGACGATGAAGATGTCTTGGAATGAACTTCATCGCATATTTTAGTAGGGTCATCAGGATCAAGGATAATGTAGCAGTTGGGTTCAGGTTCTTCTACTGTTTCTTCAGAAGGTGGAATGAAAGATTCTTTTGGAGTGGACTTCACATCTTCTTCCACCTAAATGAAAAGAAATATGAAGTTAAAATTATAGTAAATTTTAAAATAAATACCGAATGATTTATTTTAGTAACAGTCATTTTTTTTTGAATTTGTACCATCAAATGTTTAGGTTTGACATAAAAACAATGAAATACCGGGGAACCTGAAAAACGGGCCACTCGAAACACCTTTTTTATTTATAATTACTTTTTAATTTCGTTTATTTATTTATATATTAGGTTTCAGGTTTTACAAACCATAGTATGTATTATGTATTGATATGATGGTAGCGCTTCAGGTTTAATCGGAAGTGACATTAACTTTCATATTTCAAATGCAACACCCTACATATTTTTATATATTTGGAATCTACGTAAAATTACGAATTCAATGATATGCTTGAAGTAAATATTGTTGAAGAAATTACAAAAACGTAAGAGAAAAGTATACATTTTTAAACTGCTAAGCTGTATCAGGTAGGCTGTGATAACAAAATAATCATATTTTTGTAACAAAATACAGAATATTACAAAAATAACTTACTATTTAAACAATTAACTTAATTATTACCCAATGTTATCTCAACTGTTATCACAGCCTGCCTGATAATATGTTTTAGTAGGTTAGTTATTCATACTTTTCTCTTTCTTTTTTGTAATTATTTATTTAATATGCATTTCAAATACAGGGTGTCTCTCAAGTAGGGAGACATGGCTTAACCACAGATTCTTGAGATTAAAATAAGACGATTTTACTAAACTTGCTTCTGCCGGAAAGTGTACCATTTAGCCAGAATTCTGCTTCAAAGTTCTTTGAAAAAAATTAATTTTGCTTATAATAACAGACGCTTTATTCGATTTTAATGGAAATTGGTATGACAGTTCATACTTATAATAAGAGAACGCTTTATTTATATTTTAAGATGATACTTGTTATTATTAGTGTCCCAACATTGATTAGACTGTAACTTTTTAATGGCCATGCCGATACCGTAAAATTATTTTTTATTCAGAAAGATACATTCACTAGTAAACTTTTCTCTCTCTATTTAATTTGTGATATCTGTTACGGTTCAGACAGAAAAAAATAAAACCTGAGTGACTGCATCGTGAATTTTTTAAAAATAAATTTAATCTAGCAGTCTATCCAAATATCAAGTAACAATTGTTTATGGGTTGTCAAAAAATTCCTTCTCAATATTCAGAAACTAGTAACATCCGTTTGTTCGGCCTAATAGTATTTTACTACTATTAATATAAATAAGTCGATTACTCCTAAACAAGTTCAGAAGATTGTCAACTCGTTACTCTCATTAAAAATTAATTGTTTGACATTTGGATAGACTGCTAGATTAAATTTATTGAAAAAAAAAAATCACGATGCAGTCACTCAGGTTTTATTTTTTTCTGTCTGAACCGTAACAGATATCACAAATTAAACAGAGAGAGAAAAGTTTACTAGTGAATGTATCTTGCCATTAAAAAGTTACGGTCTAATCAATGTTGGGACACCTAAGTTTCATACACTAGTGGTTTACTAATAATAACAAATATATAGGGTGTCCCATTTGAAATATGAAAGTTACTTTCGGTTAAATCAGAAGCGCTACCATCATACCAAATACTACGATTTGTGAATGCCTAAGCCTAGTATATAAATATATAAAGAAAATAATTATAAATAAAAAGTTATTTCGAGTGGCCCCTTTTTCAGTGTCACCCGGTATGTTAATGGATTTTAAAACAAAATAAAAATGCTAGATGCAAGTGGCATATTAATAAAATATAAATAAAAATTTATAATTAGATTCTGCCTTAGCGCAGATTCTATATTTATGTTATGTTCTCATCGGAATCCGAAATTTCCTTTTTCTATCGTCTGATAATAGAGAGTGCATAATAGAGATTAATAGTTACTTGAATAACAAGGAATCAAAGTAGTTCTTTGCAGGTGATGCACGACGAGGCGGGAGTATTCTCGCATCTCGTTTCGTTTTGCTGTATTATGCAAGACGAGAACGAGAGCGAGATTGTGGTTTAAAATTCGAGACGAGATTGATATAGCTGCGAGATTTTCGCGAGTGTTTCGCAATAAATAGATCTTCCATGGATATACTTTTTAAGTATACTGATAACGGATGAATTTTTTTTTCTGTATTCGCGTAATTAACGATGATTCATTTGAAATAAACTTTTTTTCACTACTAGCCTATAAACATATCATTATTGACTCATTATTGTTCCGTGAAATTGTTTTTCTATACCTAGAGATCAATTATTGACCTATAATAATGTTATCGATTTCATTCCATTATTTTGCCTAAATAATGATAAATAAAGAAATACAGTAATAATGAAATGCTGAAACAAACCTAAAATGTTAAAATTTATAGCTTTTTTAATCTTAAAATCGTTTTAAACTAATAAAATATTAAATTGCAATTTGAACTGGTTGTCATTTTGACATTTCACTGTATAGGCTACGTTTTGAGCCTAGTAATTTAATTACACAAAATAACAATGTATATTAAAATGAATATTTTGTTTAGATTTTAAGGTCTGTTTTGCTGAAAATAGAAAAATTAAGTACACTTAAATAATTGACAAAAAATGTATATTAATTTTTGATAAATTAGGTGCGTTCAATGAAGCTAATAAATCTAGCATTTGCCAACCTGCGCTAAGCTGTCAAATCACAGTCACATTGAACGGTTTGCTAACTTACTTGGCGGTTTCATGTTTGAATGCAGGGAGTACCTACCTATTTGATGTGAAATTACGTGAAAAGAAATGAATATGGACAAAAATTTAGTAGCAATTTAAGAATAAATGTACATACATACATATAATTGCGAAATATATTAATTCATATAATATTTTATTTTGTAGGTTCTTGTATACAGATAAAAAGAGAAAAATATTTTTAATGAAATATTAAATAATACAGAATTTATCAGAAATATTATTATATTATTATAATTTTCCATGTTTTCACGTGCTCCTGTTTAACATGTACTACAAGAAAATTAAAATTTAATAAATAAAATAGAGATTTATATTTAAAAATATTTTTCTTTAATTATTATGATGAAATATGAGCTATGCAATATATAAAAATTTTAATTTACGCACCAAATTACAACTGATTTTTAAATAATCCCGCCATGCATGTAAATCTAGCAGAGGTAGCATATAAATTCTCGCTGCATTTGTTTACTTGTAGCGATACCCATGAAATTGAAACAAAATTAGAAAGATATTCATTTCGTTTGAACTGTCAGAAATTTAATTTTATAGATAGAATGTGAAAAAATAATAATAATAATAGTTATTTAAGTGCTAGATTTTAAAAATAATACCTGTGTAGTGATTTAGGTGCAGAATTGAATTATCTGCAACTTTTAATTGAAAACTGAATTTCTGACAGTTCAAACGATACGCATTTCTCTGTAATTTTGTTTCAATTCCATGGGTATCGCTAGAATTGAGCAATATTTTTATACAATTTCAAATTAGATTTTACAAGTTACCAAACGTGGAAAATTAAAACTGTTTACTAATTTAGGCGTAGAATATAATTATCTGTAACAATTATTTGAAACATTTTGTCTAAAATTAATTGGGGACTTTTGCGCAAAGAAAAACTGTTTTCCCATGTTAAACGCCTATGGCCAGTTTTTTAATTAACACACTATATATATATATATATATATATATTATGACAATAATAACGTACATAAAAATATAATATATAAAATACAATAACAAAACATATTCTTTAAATAAAATAAACAAAATTGTGAAAATAATCACTATATGAAATAGAAAATAATGTTTTTATTGACCTTTAAATATGATTGTTTTAGTCACCAATACGAAAAGATGAATTTGAACAGGATGCCAAAAACTAAAAATTTAATGAATATAAAAGTTGCTTTACTTACCTATATCCCTTTAGGATTTAAAGAAAAAAGTTTTTTAATTGCAACAAAGAAATGATTGATTATAATAATGAGAATGTGATTCCAACAAAGAAAATAACCAGTCACACAAAAAATTGATTACCTGTCATAATTGTTCTTGTATGCATTTATTTTAATTGCCTACAACAGAAATTTTTGTTTCAATAAAGAAAATTTGATTGTAATAATAAATATCAGTAATTAGATAAAAATAAATTGATTATAGTCGTTGTTGGATTTAGGCGACAAACTAATATCAGACTACGGGCGTTGAAATCGTAAATCAGTCACTGATTAAAACTTTGTGTTAAAATTTTTGAATATAAAATTTACCTGTGAAACAACTTGCAACTCTAATTTGTCTGTTTCTACATTGAGTAACAACACACTTTGCGGGCATTTTTAATAAATAGTGTAATGATCGCAGCGCAAAGTATATCGTCTGAGCTGAGCGCTCGGTTATAGTAATGGCTGCCGACCTAAGCATTCAATTGTGTACGGGTATAGTACGCGTTAAGCATGCAATGCGCCCATATACCTATTAAGTAAGTTTAGTTAATAGGTATATGAATGCGCCACTCTATATTTACTTATAGCTCGTTGGAACGCACCTATTGGCAACTGACTGCTCGCAGCGCCAAAGGGGCATTTCTTTGAATTTAAGGACGAGATAAATGGGAGATGCTGGCGGCGGATTAGTGCAATGAGGTCATGCACGACTTTTTTTATAACTTTAATTGATAGAATAGTGAAAAATAATAAACCCGTATTTTTTATTTTTCCTCAAATCGATCTTTAATCATGAAAAAATTGTAATTGAAAATGACATTTTTTAAAATGAGGCTGCTAGACCCCCGCTTCGTCCCTTGTCCATTGACGTCACACTGTTTTTAAACGTCAAAGTGACATTTAAAGATAACCTGAAATTTATGAAGGTAAACATGTCGATGAAACGTTGTTTCGTGCCAAAATAAAGAATAAAATAATATGTATTGTATTCTGCAATATATTCAATGTCTCACATGCGTTTATAACCTTCCAGCGTTTAATCCCAAATCAAAAGTGAAAGAAACATTTGATGTAACGTATAGATAAGTTCACGCCAAATGAAAATTATATTTATAAAAGTGAACAGAACGATGTTACATTAATATATTATAGCATATTTGGATATGTAATCCATAATTTATAGTTTATATATATTTTTCTTTTAGAAATTATGTCCATATAAAATGTCTGTTTGAAATGAGTCTGAACTTGGTTCGGAACGTTGTGACGACGCAACATGGCTGGTTTTTGCAACTTTTTAAAAATGTCATACTTTAAAACGATATTATACAACAAAAAATGTAAATAAAAAAATATTTAATCATACTGAACGATAAATTAGACTATCCTTCTTCGATTTAAACAGAAAAAAGGTAAAATTATTTTTTTTTGCATGACCTCATTGTGGCGCCACGTGACTAGGGCATTTTCCAAAGTTATGTAATAAAACAAATGCACTTATCACAGCTTGCGCTAGCACAAATTTCTGGAATATTTAAAAAATCCGTGTCATTTCTTGTTACTTTTGAAATGAATAAAAATGCGATTCTGTTGCATTTGTAAAAATAAAAACAACCTCCATAAATTTCCAAAAAACGTATTAAAACAGCAGTTATAGTTAAGCCAGTTAAATTTGGAAACATTGGCTGCTAGCAGAAGCTTTGTTTTAACTATCACGCTGTTTTATATTATTATACATTTTTAATCGTGGCCCAATCAGCCCCAACCTACCCCAAATACAAACAAATACGAACTGTCACTACTGTCAGTCATCAGTGCCATGGCCCCTGCTTTCAAATTTCACGCGGCAACATGACCTAGTTACCTGCTGCCATCGACGATTAGCTTTGCCCAGCATCTCCCACTGACATTTAATAATTTCATTTGTTACTGCGTGTATTATTAAAAAGTAGTGCATTTCTAAGAGTAAGTAATATAAATATAATGAGTAAAATTAATGTTTATACAACCAAACTACCCACTCAGCGATAGTTCCGAAAATGATACCTCAGATGTCATATTTCAAAGTCAATTCCCAATATAATGGAATAATTTTCGTAATTAATTCTTAGAATTAGGTATGTGCTAGTAGTGAAAAAATGATATATACACCACGGTTATGAGGAGCATTATTGTTCTCGCGAATTATAATCCCGAGGGAATTGAGGGATTATAATTTTTCGTTCGGTCAATAATGATACTCTTCATAACCTTGACGTATAATGTACTATTAGTGCCACTGATTTTATAGCTGTTTTTAATATTTCATTTAAATTTTAAAAATATAAGTAATTGTATACTAATTTATTTATTCAAACATTTATCGGATTAGAAAATTACCCTGCAACAATACGTGGTCCGTATTGAATTTGACAATCAGCTTACATACGAGTACAACAAGGAACAACCTGAACTTATTCATCGTATCGTAAAAAAGGCATAGCACTCCACTCCAAACAATACTGGCCGACGGTCGACCAAAAAGTGATGTCGATTTCAGGTCGAATTTAAATCATATACGACCCTCTATTTTGACGACTATGCAATCTCATTGTCACGTTTATTTTTGATATGAAATAGATCTATTTAGACGTTAGATTTGACGTCGTATTATTATTATTATTATTATTATTATTATTATTATTATTATTATTATTATTAATTATTATTATTAATTATTATTATTATTATTATATTACATTTTAATATAATTTAATAAAGTTTTAATAATTAAAACTTTATTAAAAAAATTTAGCGCCCTTACTGACGATATTTTCAATTTATTTTAGTTACTATTTTATTTAATGGTATTTTCAAAATTTATTGTGAGTTATTTCTACTCGTTTGCTTTGAAAATTTCGTCAAATTAGTTTGCATATTTTACGATAGGAGTTTGATATAAAAACGAGGCGTGGTAGTTAATCGAAGAGGTCTTTGAGATTTTTTTTTGCGTCTTAGCCAGAAACATTGAGTTTTCTTTTAGTTTCTGTATTCTAAATTTCATTTTGATATTTTTGGTGTAGTTTGCTAAGTCTACAATCACTGTATGGGTGAGTACTCGAAACGCATTTTTTTGATTTTTGACGAATTCGTTGTTGAGATTTTCAGTATATTTTATGGACCACGTGTTGCTGTGAGAAGCCGTGGGTCTCTGTGGTTCGAGTAGCTACACTTTACAGTGATTGTTGTATTTTTAGCCAATTTTGTTTTGTGAGTTGATTAGCTGTTACAATGATCACCGTTTTATGGTTTACTTTAATTTTGTACATGAGCTCATATCTAGCACTGACTGCTTCTGTGCTACAAAATTCTTATTAAATTTTCTTTCAGCTTATTTGGATGTTAAAATGTTGTCAAAATTTATGATTTCATTTTTAGTCGAAAATATAGTAGTATTCTGTGTAAAGTTTCCCGAACTACTTCACCTTGTCGTTCCAGTTTTCCCCGGGTCATCGCACCCCTACATTTTTGTATTTTCCATTATAGTAATATTCTGTTTAAATTTTTATTGAGCCTTTTAACCGTTGGCTCTGGTTATCGCAGTGTCACGTATACACTTTAAATTTTTGCTTAAATACTTTTGTTGTAATTTTGCTTAAAATGTCACCCCTTCACCACCCTGTCCTTATCCTGCGTGGGTGTATGTGAGTGAATGGTACAATTGCGGCCATATTTTTGTTTAATCTTGTCAGAGCACGGTTTGGACGAGTTTCCGATTTATGAACCGGACATTTTTCTCTACGCTTTGGTTTTTGTTGTTGGCAAAACCGATATTTAGGTATAAATTTTGTTGATTTGCTACATTTTTGCGTGGGAGATTACTCTTTCATGATTCTGGATTCATTATTAGCGCCAGTTGAATTTTCGGTATTTCCAAATTTAATAATTGGGAGTTTTTTTTTTTGTTTTGGCGCTTTTATTAATTTTTTTTATTGGACTGCAGTCAAACCTTTACCCTTGTCCTTTTTTGTGATGTTCTTGTACTGTTTATTTCATTCATCATTTTTTGAAATTTAGCTTCTTTAAAATGTTTAACTTTTTGCAAAATTTAAATTACATTTTTTTTACTTGTATAACTTCCGGTTGGGATGCAGGAGTCTGAAGTCTAATTGTATGATCATTGTACTGTATCCACACCCTTCAGGTGTCGTTGTAACTCCTTGTGTACAAAGTATTGCGGAGTTTATTTTTGTAGTCGGACTGACCCTTGGTCTGGACACTGTAACCTTGCTGAACATTGGACATCAAAAAGCAAGACGAGCTCCTCCAGCGACCTCCGAGAAACAGCATACTGTCCTTCGACGAACTGGCTGATCACCAGGAAGCAGACAAATCCCACAATAGGGTGTACTTTTTGACGAACACAGCAACCGAGGTTTACCTCCATTTTGTCGTTGCAGCTCCATTCAGGACAGTCATTGTTGAGCTCCCCAAAGAGGTGCGCCTGTCCGTTGCTCCAAGTCTGGGCCAAGGGCTCAGTGCCGCCATCTCAGCGTTCCAGTAGCGTTAGCTACAAGAACAAGACTCCCTGTACTGCCTCCAGTTTTGGTATATTTTTTGCCATTTTTTTTTATTACAAAAACTTTTTTTTCAAAATTGCATTTTTTTTTTCTAAATTAAACATTACATTTTATTTGTTTGTGTTTCTTCTCGAGTACACCTCTTGAGGCTTATCCCTTTTGAAGGTGTTGGCGCCACGAAAAGTCTGGGCCATTTTTGTCAATTGGGCTACCATCTACCACAAATTTATTATTCGAACCCTGACCTCAGCTCCCGCCCGAAACCCGTGAGCTACCGGTGCTCAACTCATGTGTGTGATACGGTAAGTAGCCGTTTTTCTCTTGTGTCACAATATATATAAGTTACCGTTGCCCAAACCGCCGAACTGCAGTTCCCAGGCGCCGAATCCGACACCTGAGTTTACTGTTTCCAGTTTACAGACTTTTGTGTAGTTTCAAGACAGTCAGAGTTTCGAATCCAAATAGAAAACATTAGAATAGAATAAATGTACTAATTTTCAATAAATTAATATTAATAAAGTTTATGTGTAACAATTGATAGTTGACATAAACTCATAATAAAATCCCTTTTTAAAAATACTATTTCGGATCCTCGAAATATAACTTATATATATATATATATATATATATATATATATATATAATAATAATAATAATAGCCTTTATTTTATAAATCCCATTTTAGTACATAACAATTAATAAATAAAAAATTTATAATACATTACAAACTAATATATATCTTATTTGTTGCATGTTTGGAATTTATCCAACCTCTTTTTGGGCGTAGGCCTCCCCCATCTCTTTCCATTCTTTCCTGTTCTCTGTAAGTCTTGTCCATGTTGGTCCACCATATTTCTTTATGTCATCCTGCCAGCGTTTACTTGGTCTACCTCTTCCTCTGTTTTTATCTAATGGTATCCATAAGGTAGTATTTCTCGTTCATCTTTCATCTTTGGTTCTTATTACATGTCCAGCCCAATTCAACTTCATTTGTTTTATTCTTTGTGTTACATTCGGGATGTTTGTTCTTCTTCTTATTTCTGTATTTCTTACTCTATCTTTTAAACTGATTCCTAGTAAACTTCTTTCCATTCTTCGTATGGTGATATTTAATTTGTTATATTGATTTTGGGTTAGACTCCAAGTTTGACAACCATATATTAAAGTGGGTAGTACACATGATTCAAATACTCTTGTTTTTAAGGATATTGAAAATTCTCCCTTAAAAATTTCCTTAAGAGACCAATATTTTTTCCATGCTAGTACTATTCTTCAATCTATTTCTTCCGTGATTCTACTAATAAACGATACTGTTTGTCCCAGATATATGTACTTATCAACGTATTCTAAGTAAGATCCAACTAATTTAATATCTTTTTTTGGTCCATTAGTCATAAGTTTAGTTTTATTAAAGTTCATCTGTAATCCCACATTTTTGCTTTGGCATTGAATGTCTTCAAGCATAGATTCTAGAGCATTTGGAGTTTCAGCTACGAGAACAATATCGTCTGCGAATCGTAGATTAGATAAATACTTTCCATCTATCTTCAAGCCCTTATTTTCCCAATCTAATTCTTTAAAAACAGATTCGAGGACACATGAAAACAATGTTGGTGACAAAGGATCGCCTTGTCGTACTCCTCTTTCTATATTGAATATTTCGCCAGGTTTTTCTAGAACTATTCTTGCCTTACTTTTATCGTATATAGCTTTTATTATTTTTATGTATTTGTGTTCGATCCCTGCTTCATACAACGATTTGATAATGAAATGGTGTTCTACACTATCAAAAGCCTTTTGAAAATCTATAAAGGCAAGATATAAAGTCATTTTGTATTCTTTCGCTTTCTCCATTATTTGGTTAATTGATTGTAGATGGTCTATTGTGGAGAATCCACTTCTAAATCCCGCTTGTTCGACTGAATTGAAATCTTCAATTTTCTTGTTTATTCTGGAGTGTATTATTTTTGTAAAAATTTTGTATATACATGAAGACAGACTGATAGGTCTATAATTATCTAAAATTTCTCTATCCCCTTTCTTATGGAGTAATATTATATTGGAGTATAGCCACTGTGTTGGAATACTTTCTACTATAAGAATTTGGTTAAAAAGATAGTATAGTGGCTCAACAAGTTGTTCGGCTCCAATTTTAATCACTTCATTATTTATATTATCGTCGCCTGGGGCCTTATTGTTTTTAAGTTCTTTTATTGCTTTTAGTATTTCATCTTTTAGGATATAGGGAACTTCTGCTTCCTCTTCCAGTTCGATGTTCTCTTTCGTTTCTTCAGGAATATTGCTTGTATATAATTGAGTGTAGAATTTTGTCGCAGTGGAAAGAATGTCATTTCTGTTTGTGTTCAACATCGTGTTATCTTTTATTTTGGTTATCCAATTTTTTCCTACGTTTACTTCATTTTTCATTTTTCTGACTGCTCCTGAGGAACCCACAATTTCTTCAATTTTACGTTCGTTGTATTTCCTTAAATCTTCTTTGATTTTCTTTTTTGTTAATTTTCGTATTTCGCAGAATTCTATTTTTTGTAATGTCGTTTTATTTTTAATATTTTTGAGCTTTTCCCTTTTTTCTATTAGATCTAGTGTTTCTTTTGATATTTTCTTATGTTGTTTTCTATTTGTATTTTTTTCCTGGTATTGTATTTAGGATAATGTTTTCTAGTGCATCATAATATTTTTGGAGACTACTTTCATCGTTGATTTCGTATTGTTCTAAAGTAGGAATAGATTTCTTTAAATTTTCTTGGTATGTTTTTTGCATGTCTAACTGAATTTTATAGTTTTTATTTTTATTGAAAAATTCTTTTCTATTGCTTTTCCCCAGTAAGATTGTTGCTCTTACAAGCCTATGGTCTGTATTGAATTTTAAGTTTTGAACTACTTCTATATTTTGTATATTATTCTTATTTTTGAAAAGTATATAGTCAATTTCGAATTTATCTCCTTTTGGTGATATCCATGTCCATTTTGATTTTTTGTTACCCTTACTAAAGAACGTGTTTCCTATTTTTAATTGTAGGCTAGTGGCAAAATCTATTAGTAATTGTCCCCGATCATTTCTTTTTCCATAATGTTTTTTGGCTCCTACTCGAGCGTTAAAATCGCCCATAATTATAGTTTCCATGTTTCTATTATTATTTTCGTTGACTATTTCATATATATGTTCATAAAAGTTTTCTATTTCTTCTTGTGTGGATTCTTTTGTTGGTGCATATATTTGAATTAGATTTAAGCTTTTATTATGTTTTGTTTCTATTTTTAGTACAGCTACTCTTTCGCTATATGCTTTGAATTCGATTATATTATATTTATCAGATTTTTTGACTAAAAAACCAACACCATAATTTCCTGTTTTCCCTTCTCCGTGGCAGAATATGTTATTCGATTTTCTTTCTATAATTTGTTCTGTGTTTCTTCTTATCTCGCATAACCCTATTATATTCCATTTTATTTCTTCCAGAGAATGTTCTAGTTCCCATAATCTGTCTTCTCCAATTAAAGTTTTAACGTTAAGTGTACCTACAAATATTTTATCCTTATTTCTAAATTTTTGGGGGGTTTGGTCTCTTACTTCCGCGGGGACCAACCGTTTTGGAAGAGTTTTGAGTTTGAGGCCGTTTCCATTTTTATATTGTTTATTATTTTCAGTTTTTTGATTCTTAAGTTCTAAGTTTGAATAATTCTTTACATGCGGTTTTAATTGCTATTTTTCTTTAGAAATTAGAAGTTTTCTTATATCTATATTATTGGTTGGGGCTGTATTTGAGGTAATCGATTCTGCTCTTTTCCTTTGTTGCTTTTCTATATTGCCCACTGCTACTTTAACAGTTTCTTGCGTTTTCATATATACTTTTTTATCTGGTTGATTATTCTCTTCTTCGGAAAGGTTTCTCTTTTTGTTAATTTTATTTTCATTTTCTTCTTTGACAACAAGTTTATCGTAATCTATGTAACAATATTTGCCTTCCATTCTAAGTTTCTTCATTTCTGGAATAAGTGTTTTCTGTATTTCAATTATTTGTTTTGGTAATTCTTCTGTTATATATATCTTTTTTCCTTTTAAACTCTTTCTATTCCTCATAATTAGATTACGAACTTTAATACTTGAGAAGCTTACCAAAATTGGTCTTATTTTTCCTGGGATCTTCTTACCTAGTCGTTTTGTCATTTCTATTTCGCTTGAATGTATATTTAAATTAAGATGTTTTGTAATGAATTCCTGTATATAAATTTCTAATTCGCCTAACTCATTTGTTCCCTCTTCTAGTCCATGTATAATTATATTCTTGTTTTTTACTTCCCTTTCCAAAATTTTGATTCTCTGGTCTTGTTCTTCTATTTTTTCCTTCAGAATTCTATTTTCTTCTTGAAGTTTATTGAATTGTTGTTCATTTTGTTTAATTACTTCCTGTATTTCATTTTTTATGTCTCCCCTTATGTCGATCCGTTGTTGATCAAATAATTTTTGGAGTTCTGTTTTATCCATTTTTAAATTGATTGATTGAATAAAATGTTTGCGGTCACTGGAATATGTTTCATGCGCCTACGCGTATCTAGCTAAGCGACAGCGCTTGTGTACTGAGTAGTGTTTCTGAATTTTATGTTCTATCTCTCTCTAACAGTTTATCCATGCATGCAAATGTGAATTTCTATTCCAAATTTTAAAATAAAATCGAAACCTACTTGTTTCTCGCTCTAGAAGATGTTTAGCTTTGATAATATTCCAGTTTTATAATTTCCTTTATTAAATTTACTTCAAAAAAAGTATAATATTCACGGACACCAAACTTAACTTGCTTATCTATTTCCAGCGGCACTCAAACTGTATTATATATATATATATATATATATATATATATATATATATATATAAAGTGTTCATTTTAAATGGGACACCATTGCTATCTGTAGAAATATAAGAGCTACAAGTACAAAGACAAATCTATAGAAAAGAAAAATTATATTCGTCCGAGACCTAACTTTTTTATTTTAAATGAGAACATTATTTACTTAATTGTCTCGGAACCGGTCAAAACAGCTCCGATTTTTTTTTAAATGTTCGTAATTAAAAATACTTTAACCTTCATAGGTTAAAAATTGACGCTCTAGCCAAAATATATTTCTAAATTCAAAAAGTCGAAATTTTCAGAAAAAAAATATTATTTGAATATTCCTGTTGAAAAAAAAAAATTAAAAATAAAATATATTTTAAAAATTCATTTATTATATCAACAAGTCTTCAAAGATCGAGATAATGAGTATAATGCTGAAAAAAAAACCACCTAGCTAATTAAATTAAAATAAAAAATACTTTAATTCGTTGTCAATAGAAATTTGTTACAAAATACATTTTAAGGATATTTATAATTATTTTGTACATTCTCTTCGTCTTCTATTTCGTCATCATTATCTGTAGTTATTGGTGGTAGAAGACAATCTGTTCAAATTTCATCGCTGCATTCTGTACAAACGGGCGTACAGAACAGCCCGGTTTTACTGCAGCCAAAATTCCCAGTACAGCCAGATTTACATCTCCAGAACATTATCTTCAATATCTGCTCGGAGCACGTAGGTGGTCTAGCCCAGATGTCAAAACCTCGTATCTCAAAATACGGTGATTTTAAGATACGAAGTTCAACAGCAGCATAAATACGCAACACATAAGTTAAGCAAGCTCGTATCTTAATATCGTCTTAATGCGCATGTCCTGCGTTGAATTTAATTTCCTCGTATCTTGCAGTTCCAAAATTTCAGATGTGAAAACCTCGTATCCTGAAAACTTGGGTTTTTTGAGATACGAGGTTTTGACATCTGGGCGACGCTATGTGGTTTGGTATTAAAAAGAATTGTAAACTTCCACCCCCTGCAATCGGTAAATTGGCCAATAATATGATAACACATGGATTATCCAAAATTCAAATATCAAGAATTCTATTTCGTTATACTAATTGTTATAAATTATCATTACGGCTAAGTGTCTCTCCATATATGAAGCAGAATGTTAGTTTGCAAAGAAGCATGATTAGGCGTTGCACACAATAGAGTTATGGATGAAATACGAGTAGTCACTGAACGTCACCCAGTTGAGCGCATGAAAAACGAAGGCATCCAAAATGCTCCTAATTAAACAAGATTAAATAATCGGGGGCTGCCTTTAGCGCACATGGATGAGTGAAAAGGCGGTGAATGGATTGCCTACGAGAAGAGAAGACATTTGAATTGTATGCTGTACAAGCTGAACAAAGTGCAAATAAGATGACTCTCTACGAGAAGGAAGACGATATTTAAATGTTATAAACACAAGATGAAAGTGAATTAAGAAAAATATACTTAGATAATCTGTTAATTATTTGCCCTACGACTATCGTTGAGGTGACAAGTCTAAATTAAAGGACTCTTAAATTTATCTCAAACATTATGGGGACAATGTACGAACACTGTAGACTACAGTAAAAGTGAACTGCAAAAAGTTATCAAATTATTTTTAAATAAGCTTTAAATATTAGCGAAATTACACATCGATATCAGAATAAACAGTGTGCAATCCCTCCATCACTTTATTGAAGAAAATTAATATGTTATTTAGATACATGTATGAAAAAAGACAATTTTATACATTTTAGACCGGCCATAATTAATGTTTTTACTTGAAGAATATGTAGAGAAAACAAACAAGAACATTGTTCGAATTAATAATTAATAACCTACATATTTTGCAAATATATGTGAAAATTGTTTTGTGTTAAGACATCCATCCATTACTAAATAATAAAGAAGTTTATATATATATACCCCAATTATTTTAGAATGGATCTTCTCAGTATTCAATATACAAGATCATTGGATGTCGTTTTTAAATATTTTACTTTTATAAATAACGTCATTTTAAAAAGATAACATTAACAATTATTATTAAATTTTGACGTTTCAAACTGTCATTATTAACTCCATAGCAACAATTATAAGTAACACTTTTTTCACGAGCGAATTAAATTTTTTTAAATCACTCTCACATTTTTACCTCCCGCTACCCTTGGTAAGGGAGGTATAGGGATCGTGCTAAAAATCTAATATCGAGATTTTAGTAAATGACCACGTTTTAAGGTCCCTAGAATCCAATTTTAACATTTTCACGATGATGTTTGTATGTGTGTATGTGTGTGTGTATGTGTAGGATTTTGTCTTCACTCTAACTCAAATACTATCATTCAGAAAATTCTGAAACCTTGTATTTCCATCCCATTCTAATATGAAAAGAAGCCATTAGATTTTGGTGTAAATTGGATAACCGGAAAAGGCACTTAACCTGAAGCTCATAATGGTTTTTCTTTAAAAAATACCATTAAATGCCATTTTTTCGCATTTTATGTCTTATGAAAATTAAAGATTATTGAATTTTCTACAGGAATACATTAATACTTTTTCTATATATTTTACAGATACATTTAAAAATATTTTTTTTTATTAGTCGCGAAGCCTAAGATAAACACAATAATTCCTTTGTTACACAGTTCATATTTCAAATAAATGTAACTGACAGTAAATGTCAATGTTAAAAAACTAATCACTTCAAATTAATAATAGTGACATTTTAAAAAGAAAATAGTAAATAAAGCAATAGTTTTCTGCAATGGAACAGTTTGCAGCGTTAGTAAATACGTAAGTATGTATTTAAATTAATAAAAATTCAATAGCGGGAGGTTTTGTGTTGGCCACATCAGATTTTTTTTAATTCACTCTGCAACAAATAATGCATTGAAAATAACATCAGGCACGAAATTAACACTCACCATAGTATTTATAAGACATTATCAGCCATTATCATTATTTTTAACGGCACAAATGACAGACAATAAAGATTTTTAAATAGATGACTTGACATCTATCATCAACGATTGTCATGCACAGTCTACTAACTGATTACTTTATTGTTTTGTCAAAATTAAATATTATAATGGTTTTTATTACTATTTTGTCAAAATTGAATAAAATATTGTACAAACCACATGAGCTAAGAATGTTTATTTACTCGAAGAAATCAACTCACTCGCCCTTACGGGCTCGTGAGCTAAACTTTCTTCTCATGAATAAACGTTATCTTAGCTCACTTGGTGTGTAAATATCTATTGAAAATTAAATCATAGAATTAAATAATTTAGTATATGAACAAAGAGCGTCAATATTCAAACTATTTAGGTTAAAGTATTTGTAATTACCGACATTAAAAAAAAAAATCAACAAAATTAAATAACATAATGGTTTTTATTACTATTTTGCCAAAATGGAATAAAATATTGTACAAACCACATGAGCTAAGAATGTTTATTTACTCGAAGAAATCAACTCACTCGCCCTTACGGGCTCGTGAGCTAAACTTTCTTCTCATGAATAAACGTTATCTTAGCTCACTTGGTGTGTAAATATCTATTAAAAAATAAATCATAGAATTAAATAATTTAGTATATGAACAAAAAGCGTCAATATTCAAACTATTTAGGTTAAAGTATTTGTAATTACCGACATTAAAAAAAAAATCAACAAAATTAAATATTATAATGGTTTTTATTACTATTTTGTCAAAATTGAATAAAATATTGTACAAACCACATGAGCTAAGAATGTTTATTTACTCGAAGAAATTAACTCACTCCTCCTTACGGGCTCGTGAGCTAAACTTTCTTCTCATGAATAAACATTGCCTTAGCTCACTTGGTGTGTAAATATCTATTAAAAATTAAATCGTAGAATTAAATAATTTAGTATATAAACAAAGAGCGTCAATATTCAAACTATGTAGGTTAGGTTAGGTTGTAATTACTGACATTAAAAAAAAAAAAAAATCAACAAATTCGGAGTTGTTTGAACAGGTTCCGAGATAATTAGTTAGCGCTCCTCCACTATATGGACCTTAAGGAAGGAGAAAAATGGGTGGAAGAGAGGGACATGAATGAGAAGGTGTTGAGAAGGATTGGAGAAGAGAAAAGAATTTTGAGAGACATAAGAAAAAGGGAAACTAATTATTGGACTGGACATATTTTTTAAGGGAGGATTGTATTCACAAAATTGCAGTTGGAGGGAAAAGAGAAAATACATGGGTGAACGGAAGAGAAAGAAGAGAATTTATAATATTGACAAAATGATATCAATCAGGTGCTGAAGAGAGAGGCGCAGAATAGATTGGTGTGAAGAAACTTTTAGATGAAACATGACTGTCCGAAAGTGGCGAAACGAAAGGGTTTCACTATTCGTTGCGAGTCGAATGAAATTTTAATTCGTCTCAACCGAATGCACATTAAGCGAATGACAAAGCATACCGTTACTATGTTTTTTGTTCGTATTCGCGCTAATACGAGTAACCTAGGCAAATACCAATGCTCAAGAATAGAGGCCCTGAGCTTCAAGTAAAGTACCACTTCTGGTTTATCAAATTTAGAGAAAATCTAATATATCGTTCTTATTAATACAAAAGTCGTAGATATCAAATTTGAAAAGTTTTGGATTATATTTTAATATAGTTTTTTTATTAATACTGTTGTGAGCTTTAAATAAAGTACTACTTGTCCAATTTTACCCAAAAATTACTATAAAATTTTTGTACCGAAAACATTACATCTCTTACTCGCACATATGTACGTTGGCGGTAGGTTAAAGTGAATACATGAATACATAACAATAACAGGCCTGTGTTTTGAAATCGACATCTACTGCAGTTATGATGCTCATAATAATCGTAGGTATTTTAATAGCTACATATTACATCTTACGTTTTGGAATCTACACTGTTATTTTTAACAGCATGTTAAAATTTGTAACCAACAGAAACAAATTCATTACCTGCCATTATACTTTTTTATTCAGTATCTACTACTATTATTGGTGAAAAATTTAAACAGGATGTTAAAATTGA
This sequence comes from Ophonus ardosiacus, assembly GCA_943142095.1. Lineage (NCBI taxonomy): Eukaryota > Metazoa > Arthropoda > Insecta > Coleoptera > Carabidae > Ophonus > Ophonus ardosiacus. The sequence goes on along the minus strand of OW964826.1, from coordinate 32,791,916 downwards.
CAAAATACAGAATACATCTCAATAACATTTGTGTTTCTTGTACTCGTACAGCTACCGCGCGTTTAGTTTAGACTGATGTAGTACGCCCAGAACCTATTTGGACGGAAGTATATTAACGTTTACTAGTAAGTATTATATGCTATTAATAAAACATATATTGACGTTTAGCAGAATATTTGCAATTTGTTACCTATTTACTAGTAAGTGTTATATGCTATTATTACAACGAGAAAAATTCTCCAGAAACATTTTAAATTGGTATATCGGGAAAGGGGAATCATTCACAAGCCAGAGAAATTGTAGTTTATGTTTTGAGATTGGCTAGTACGCCAAGTGTCAGCTCAATTTAACACGCGGCTGTTATAACTGCGTTATACCACAGACCCAATATATATATTGGGTATTCAAACACCTTGATATGCATTTTCACAAAAAAAATCATATAGGTACCTACATAGTCTAATTTTTTAAAGAAAACTAATGAAGGTAATTTATGGATAGGGTTATTAACCACATTAAAATTAGGCGTATTTCGAATACGCTTGAAAATAAATGTACAGCGTGCTAATGAATATGTGTTATTTACGTTAATTTTAGTTGCCTATGACTTATCAGTTCAGTTATTATTTTGTTTATTTTAACTTTTAGCACTGAATTGCAGGCGCATTACAAATGAACATACTGTTCACGATTACGATTAAAGCCGTGTACGGCAGCACAAGATTTTCAAAAAAATTCTGGCGTTTTTGAACGTATGTATCAAAATATGCTCCGAAGGTACATTGCTTGCATTGAAGTTGCTAATCGTCATTTTATACATTTACAATATGTATTACAAAAGTAAGTAAAATTATATAAAAATACCTATTAAAATAAACAAATAATTCGATTTAATAATGTTTACTAAACTGGCAGTTAAAATTTTAACCAGAGATGGTAAGATTGGGCCTAAATAATGTTCTATTTGATTTCAAATCTAAATTCATACTAAGCCTACGGAAAAATAAGTATAAAAATGAGTACATGGTTGGATATATATGCCATGTCATTTAAAAATATGTAACTTTGTATTATAACTTGAAACCACTGATATTTTATTTTCTCTTCGGATGGCCCCTTCGAATAACCATCAAACTTTTTATTGGGTCATATTTGATCTCATGCATACTTCTCGAGTTACTCGTGGTGAAACATTTAAATGGGACAGATTTCAAGTAAACAACCGGTATGAGGATATTAAAATATTGTATCACTGAATTTTCAGAATTAAATTCTTTAACGAATGAGCAAATAAAATATGTTTCCATTCAAAATAAAAAAAGTTACCTAATAATATATTGAGAACCTCTGGTCAGTAAAATAAAAGAATTCTGTTCATTACATTCGTCTTGTAAAATAGAAATTGTTTGCTCATTTCACCTTATTTGTAGCTCTTATTGTTCTCGAGATAGCAATGGTGGCCTATTTTTTTTAAAAAAAAAAAAACATTCTGTATAATACATTTATTAAGTCTTTACATTCTCTGGCAAACCAAGCCCCCTTAATATACACTTGACGTTTATTACGAAATGTTTATAAATTGGCTGGTTGTGTTTTTTTATATTTATTTACGTATTTTTCTCTTACCTCTTCAATTTGTAGGGCTCTAAGATATCTCTCCAAATCACTGAACCTCTCATGAGTTTCTTCTTCTCCCATGCTCATCTTCGTTATAGAAGTTACTGATTCTAAGCGAGTCTCGCTCTCTGGTGCAACTTTTGTTAGATCCAAATTCGATTCCGTAAACCAGTAGTTCTTGACTTCTCGTTCTTCACAAGCATCAATAGCTGCTAAGAATCTGTAGAGGTCGGCAAATGTTGCATAAGGGATGCTGGCAGAACCTCCCTCAGGTTCATCTGTTAGTAGTTCGCAGATTAGGATCATTGTATTGGTGAGATTCTGTAAAAATAATTATACAATTTTATCAATATAATATACAGGCTGATTCATAACGGGTGTGCCATATTAGTAAAGAGGTTTTGAGTAAAAAATAGTTATTTATGTGACAAGTGTGTAAAGTAGTACTTTTTTGCTCGAGTGCAAGGGTCCGAGATAAAAAATATTATTTACACACGAGTTACACACATTATTTTTCTTACAACCGAAATGTTAGTGCTATTTTTAATAATACTGAGTGTGAGTATACAGGCATCTTCAAATATTGTTAGTGTTAGTTGACAAGTAAATTAACCGAATATGCATGTTGCCCAGCAACGTATTTACTTTTCACGCACTAGTGCTTGAAAAGTACTTGGAAAGTGAAACTTTACACATCGTAGAGGTGCGTAAAGTATGTGCTGTACGAACGATTGTACGAAAAATATTTTATGAAGGTAGATCCGGAAACGTTTCATTACAGAATGCACTTCATCAGGCACATATCTGTTAATAACACTGGTACTAAGGGTGCGACAAAAAAAATCTCCTTAGTTTTGAAGGTTAAATAAAAAATACTCTAGATACAAATAAATATATATATATATATATATATATATATATATAAATTATGTAAGGCCCTGTAGATATTTCACAATAATCATATCCTGTTTGTGTAAGAGAGACCTAAACCAAGCTTCCCTTGGAAAGTTTGCATCTACCCACACGTATGATAAGAAACAGTTTAAATAGGCCGTAGAATTAGATAAACTTGTTCAGTTCATTATAAGTCTTTGAGCAGTTATGCTGTAGTATTGTAATTAAATAAATAAATTTTTTTAAACACTTATTAAATCGAGAATTTAATTGGCGCAGTCGGTAGGATTATCAGAAAAATACGATCAATCAAATCGACATCGTATGGTGAATATTAATTCTTTATTCTGAAAAATCCGAAATACATCGAATCTACGAAGAACTCCGCTTTCTACCACACTCGTCTTCAATAGTCCGTGGAAACTTCAGAAACGCAGACTTCACGAGAGAAACCCAAGTATCTTCGAAGAAAACATACAATAGAAGGAAGAAAAACCTGCTGTCCGACCTGCAGTTCACGTCTCCCGCCAACCAGAGAGATCTTGCTGTCCTGTAAGCCGTTCACGTTTTCCGAGCCATCAGACGAACACACGAACCCGAGGATGTCCGTAAAACACTTAACAATTATTATATTGTTATTACCTTTGTAAGTTAATTATAATTATTATTATTAATTATTACACAAAGGGATACTTCTAGCAAAGACTAGTTATAAAAGTATCGAGAGACCGGCACAGTCTCAATACACACACAAAATATTTATGAGTATTAACAATGGATGCATTGCACAAAGTGAGAGAGAGTAAAAAATGAGATGTTTTCAATGCGCAGTTGTTTTTCTGCGCATAGAGATGATAAAATGAAATAGTTGTCCGTTTTAAATTCAAAAAGCTTGGTATGAAATCAGAATCCTTAAAATGTTTACAGCAGACAAATGCGAATTACTTTACTTCTGTATTAATTTTTAATGATATTAACAACTTTTTTCTCTTTCTGGGTTCTTCGGAAATCTATGATACGATAATAATTGGCATGACGCATTACTAGAAGCTACGGAACAATATTTTCGAAATAATTTGTGTTCCTTAACACATTTTACTTCTATTTGTTCCATATTTTTGAGATATTTTTTGTACTTAAAACATTTCAACAAAACTAAGCACGTTCATTCATTGTTGCCAGTTGCGTTTATCATTAAATTTTACTATTGTTTAAAACTTAATTTTGACACAAAATTCATTTTTCTTTATTGGATATATTATATTTCAATTCAAAATTGCAATAATTTATTTGTTTTGACATTATTAGAATAATTTTTAATTAATACAATCTGATTTAATTATATATCTATTATGTGGCAACAGAGCATCATCTCTACAAAGCTTTACAAAAATATCGCTAGATGACAGACTTAATATGACGTCATAGGGCAATTACTATGCAATGCATCCATTCATTAGAATTAGAAAATACTAACAGTCCAATAAAAGTTTTATTGAGACCCAGTAAATTTAAAAATGACTACATTAGCAGAACTCAAAAATCTCTCAGAGATCATTCCTCATTATGATGGAAATATCAAAATTCTAAATAATTTCAAATCAGCTGTAGATGATGTATATACTACATTAACTAGTATTCAAATGAATTCTATTCAAAAAACATATTTATTTGGATTAATAAAAAATAAACTCACCCACAAAGCTGCTGAATTATCAGCTGAAAATAAATTCGCAGACTGGGAAGAATTAAAAACGTACTTAACATCAAATTTTTGTGATAAAAGTACAGCAGAAACTATTTTATTAGAAATATTACAAACTAGAAATAAAATTAATTCAGAAAAGACTCTAGAATCAATTTCACAGAGATTTTCGCAATATAAATCAAAAATCCTCTTAACTGAATACAGTCAAATTCAAAAAAATGCCATAATCATGGAAAATCAGAAACTTGTTATTTCACATTTCATTTCACTATTACCAATTACGATACGCGGATCCTTTATTGTAAAGAATCCACAATCTTTAGAACAATGCGAAACTCTCTTGCGAAACGAATTTAATTTTTCACATCAATCACCGATGTTAAAAGAAAAATCAAATTTCTCATTCAGCATACCTCCTAAGAAATTTCCAGGTCAACAATTCCCTTCAAAACCCATACAATTAAACAACAGTAACAAACAGCCTACATCTTTCGCACCGAGGCAAAATTTAAAAAAAAATTATGAAACAAAACGTTCTTTCCAACCAAAACCCATGACACAACAGACTCGTTTAACAGACCCTATGTCGACACAAACTATAAAACAAAATTATAATATTGACGAGACAGATGATCCAATTACAACAGAACAATTAATTGACACTGAACGCGAACCCGAAACAGACAAAGATTCTTTTTTAGAATTAGAAAACGAAGAGTACGAACAAAACACGTAATGTCAAGCATCACGTATAATCTCCCATCTTTACAAATACAAGATTACACTATTCTTTTTGATACAGGCTCTAGTATAAATTTAATTATTCCGGAATTAGTCAAGATCAAAAATATGAAAACTCATAAAGAAAAATGCACTTTTAAAACTGTAAATGGAAAAACTACAATAAATGAATGTTATATTAAAATTAAACAAAATTCCATGCTATGTTTATAATTTTCACAAAGAATACAATCTACTTTTGGGCATAGAAGCATTCAAAGATTTAAATATACAAATCGATTTCACAAAAAAATATTGTTAAAATACAGGGAAAAGAAAAATCACTACAAGTATATTCAGACACAATAAAACAAAATAATAACATTCAAGTTCGAAACGAACACCTAAATAATCTTGAAAAACAAAAATTGAATACAGTCATCACTGAATACGAAGACTTATTCCCAAAGAAAGACGAAAACTTATCTGGCACTAATATCTGTACACACAAAATAATAGTTAACGAGGAAACTCCTATACACACAAAAAATTATAGACTCCCACAAATATACGAAAAAGACATCGAGGAACACATTCAAACTTTATTAAAAGAAAATGTAATTCAACCTTCACATTCTCCTTGGAATTCACCTATTTGGATTGTACCAAAAAAATTAGATGCATCCGGCAAACGCAAAACTAGACTAGTTATTGATTACCGAAAATTAAATACTAAAACAAAAGACGATAGATTTCCAATCCCTAATATAGATACCCTTTTAGACTATATAGGACCCTCAAAATATTTTACAACCCTCGATTTACACTCTGGCTTCCACCAAATATTAATGAATAAAGACGACATTGAAAAAACTGCATTTTCGACAACATCTGGTCATTATGAATTTATTCTTATGCCTTTTGGACTCAAAAACGCACCAGCCACATTTCAAAGAATGATGAATATTGCATTAGGTGACTTAGGTCCGGTATTTCAATCTCCTGGTAACGTGTCAAGTAAATTTAATCTGTCTGGTAAGTAAATTTTGGGTATTTCAATCGACAAGTAAGGTTTCCCAGCAACATAAATTTACTTGCCAGACAGTTATTTTACTTGCCACTTGAAGTGACCAGTAACGGCTTAACTGACAGAAACGTCAAAAAGTTATTAATTTAAAGTCAGACGGTAGGATGGATTCTGATATAGAAAACATTATAGAAGATGACGATGAGGAGATTATTAATTATTTATTTTTAAGAAGACCATATATTATAAGGGAAAGGATTGATCACTTTGAAAAATGGGATAATTTGGATTTTTACATGAGATTTCGTTTATCAAAATTCACTGTACAAAATTTATTACGAAAAATTGAAAATAATATCGTACATGTAACAAACAGGTTCGTGATGCTTTATTTTAATTTTAATAATTACATCATTATATCTATAATTATTCCAAATTTTAGAAATAATGCAATTTCACCAGCGAATCAGTTGCTTCTTACGTTAAGATTTTATGCAACTGGATGTTTTTATATTGTTAGTGGTGATTTTCTTGGGGTACATAAATCTACTGCTGGGCGCATAATACAAAATGTTACTTCTGCATTAATTTTTTTTCATATTCCGTTAAATCAATTTCTGTTTTTGGCCCACCCCCAGTCATATATAGTTGTTTCTTATTTTGTGCTAATTTCTTTTTTAAATCTTTCTTAATACCCTCGTATTTTATTTTCAAAGTTTTAACATTTCTTGCTACTAGTCCACTTTTAGAATTAAATAAATTTTCTATTTTGAGCCATGCTTTTTCTTTCGTTTTCCACGTGACTGCGTCTGTAGTCTTATTTTCTATGATATCCTTATGCGCCAAAATAAGGTCAACTAAAAGCAAAATTTCTTTTTTTGTAAAATTTACCGATCTTTTTCTGTCGCACATTTTTACTATCTTGTCAAACTATATTTTATGACAGATGGTGACAGAAATGACAACACGAATTGAAAAAAATAAATGGTAACCATGGTTTTTGGCTTGTTTTATAAATATCGTGAATATATTCATTTCTGACGTAATTACCAACATTAAATTTACTTCATTGATCTGTCAAGTAACTACCAAACAGATAAATAACGATTGAAAGACGGAATTATTTACTTGACAGATCTTACCAGACAGGTAACGTTACTCGGCAAGTAGTTACTTGACAGAGTTACCAGGAGATTGAAATACCGGACCTTAGTAAACAAAATTTGCTTAGTATATCTCGATGATATAATTATTTTTAGAAAAACATTAGACGAGCATTTAAAAAACATAACTTTAGTATTCGAAAAACTTAGAAAAGCAAATCTTAAAGTACAAATTGATAAATCCGAATTTTTAAAAAATCAGACTAAATATCTCGGTTATACATATTATTACACAAGACGGAATAAAAACAGACCCATCAAAAGTCGAGAATATAAAAAAATCTAAACATTCCAAAAACAAAAAAGGAAATTAAACAATTCCTTGGCACTATCAGATGGTATCGTAAATTCATTCCTGATTTTGCAAAACTCACAAAACCTTTCACACGTTGTTTACGAAATGGCCAAACTATTGATATATACAATGAACAATATAGAAATTGTTTTAATAAATGTAAAGAAACCCTAACCAGTTCACCAATATTACAATACCCCGACTGCAATAAAATGTTTATTCTTACAACTGATGCTTCAGATTTTTGTATAGGCTCTGTACTACTTCAAAAAAATGAAAATAACAAAGAAGTGCCAATAGCATATTTTTCAAAAACATTAAGTAACGCTGAACAAAATTATAGTACCATAGAAAAAGAATTACTCGCAATAATACAATCCATAAAAAACTTTCGAACTTACATATACGGTAGAAAATTCATAATCAAAACCGACCACAGACCACTTGTATGGCTATTCAATATGAAAAACCCGAATCAAAAACTTATGCGTTGGAAAATAGAATTAAATGAATATAATTTCGAAATAGAATATTTACAAGGAAAAATGAATATCATCACCGATAACCTATCACGACAAAGAAACGAAACACATATCACAAAACCTTCAGGAGACGTAACGAATACAAAAATATTTGCACACTGTATATCAAAAGACTTTAACATGACACAAGGATTAGCCAAAGATATAAATGATTCATTCCAAAGTAAAGAATATTGTAATAACCAAAGAGACAATAATAAGAACATTATCATACAACATATTAATAACAAAACAATATTTCATTTAATTATAAATAAAAAATTTAATGATATACCTACCATTAAAAACTTAGATAAACCTCTTAAAGAATTACGAGACTATATGATATTAAATGAATTACACGAAATCAATATTCCAAAATTAGGATGTGGATTAAACAAATTAAAATGGAAAGACGTCTCTAATAAAATTTTAAAAATATTTGAAGACACAAATATACAAATTAATTTATATACGCCCCCTGAAACAAATAATAACGACCTAATAAACAATAATGATAGCGACAATAATACGATACACTCAGACCCAAAAAACCTTGTAAATGGATTAAGATTTATAAATGATAGACTTAACATAGCAAATAATCAATTAATACCAGAAACACACGACGGAAACACCGAAATTGAAACAGAAAAACAACAACATTATAAAGAAAATAATAATCCCTTACAGATAAAAGACAAAGTATTCGCTAAAGAAAACCCTAGACTAATAACGAAATTTAAAAAACCATTATTCAGAGAAATAAAAGTAGAAGAATACGACCCATTATTAGGCAAAGTAAAAGTAAAAGATCAACTAGGTACGAAAAATATTCGAATAAATAGACCAAAACAATGAAATGTTTCAGATATGTATCCCAATTGATAGAGATCTCACAAGGGAATGGATTCCACTTAGCCGATCTAGGACAATGTCAAATAAAAATTTCAGAACAAATTATCTACTTCAATTATAATATCACCCCTATATACCAAGAATTCATAAAAATAACTAATTTGAAAAATACCTTACTAGAACAAATATCTGATCAAAAAACATAATTCCAAGATTACATAAATATTATAACCTACGTTCATAATGATTTGGAACACCAAATTCAAAAACTTTTTAATAAACGAACAAATCGTGGTCTAATAAATGGACTAGGCAACATAATAAAATCTTATGACAAACTCTTCGAACAAATAAATAAAAACGAACAACTACTACAAACACAAAACGACCAAAACTTAAAAATCAGTAAGGACATGATTGACAAATTTAATAAACAAATACAAAATATTAAAAGCAATGAAAACCAATTACAAGCACAAATGAAAACCGTACAATTTATCTTAACGAAAAATTTTAACTGGCAAGGAAAAATTGACATTGAAAATAAATTCCAAAAATTAATATTTCTCTTACAAAATATAAACGAATTATGTAAACAAATTGAAATCAGTCTGACATTCTGCAGTCTAAGAAAATTACACACTAGTATTATAAACCCTTATAATTTACAAAAAATAACACAAAATAGAGATATTTGGCTTTTTAACGAAATTATTGAAACATATTGTAGAAATGACAATGAACAAATACACTTCATAATAAATATCCCTACATTTACACAAAATACTTATTCCTTATTTCAGTTCACTCCCATCCCTATGTATAAAGATAATACCCTCATTATGCTCAATGAGAAACAAAATATTTATTATGTAGATGATAGAAATAAATATAGCACTTATAACTGTATACAAATAAATAAAATATATTATTGTAATAGTCGATATATTAGTATAAACAAATGTATCACGAATATTGTAAAAGACCAAAAGAACGATGGTTGTTTATATCATAATATAAAATTAGAGAACACATGGGAACAAATTGAGAATACAAATGATTTAATAATTATAAGCCCTAAAGAACAACAAATTCAAATAAATTGTCAAACAAACACATTAAATAAAAAAATACAAGGAATATATAAATTTAAACTGAAGAAAAAATGTAAAATAAATAATTTTAAATTCAACATTATTCAAGAAACACATAAAGAAATACAATTTGAAAATTTTAATTCTTTTAATACTCTAAAAATAACAAATCACACCGAATGGAAAGATATAACGGCAGTAAATATAAATATGAAAAATGTTCCACAAATAAAAGAATTAAAAATAAATAGTAACCATCATTCTTATATATTGTATTGTATAATTACTATTGTTATAATATTCATGATATGTTATAAATATAAGAATAAGTTTGTAAACCTATGTAAGCAAAATAAATTGAAAAGTAAGAATCAAATAGATATAGAATTAGAAACAATAAAATAACATTCCATAATTATTGTAAAATTTTGGAAGGGAGGAATTATGTAAGGCCCTGTAGATATTTCACAATAATCATATCCTGTTTGTGTAAGAGAGACCTAAACCAAGCTTCCCTTGGAAAGTTTCCATCTACCCACACGTATGATAAGAAACAGTTTAAATAGGCCGTAGAATTAGATAAACTTGTTCAGTTCATTATAAGTCTTTGAGCAGTTATGCTGTTGTATTGTAATTAAATAAATAAATTTTTTTAAACACTTATTAAATCGAGAATTTAATTTATATATATATATATATATATATATATATATATATATATATATATATATTATGTAACCCTGAATGTAACAAGAATCTTTATGATAAGAAACGCTATAAATACGTGCTAGACAATGAAATGTTATTCTTTTTACTGTGTAATTTCAAAGTTATAACTGCTTAATAAAGCCTGTCTTAAAATCAAAAATTTGTTTTTTTTATTATATATCGGTCACGATCATATAATTGGCGCAGTCGGTAGGATCACAAATACAGAAGTCAGTGTGCTCGAAAAATTCGCCGTAAATCTGTACAACGCTTTATTCGACAATTTCAATTGTTGCTTAGTGTGATCGAACCAAATAACTATTACTGCGAAGAAACTCGAAGCCTAACAAGCAAGAAGCCTTCGTAAAAGCAAAGCTATACCAATAAGCCTTCGCTTTAATCAACAATCAACCTAAACAGTGGTTGCACCAGAGGTCTATTCATACGACCCATCGAGATCAGCGATCAACCTAAACAGTGGTTGCATCAGAGGTCTATTCATACGACCCATCGAATTCACCAGGCCAAGCAGTTCGCAGAAAAGATATCCGTCAACTGAACGTCATCAGCCCCCTCGCAACAAAGGAGATGTCAACAATACAGGCACTCATAATAAGTCTGTAAGTCTCATTGTTTCTTTTAATTTATCAATTACATGTCAGATGTTATTCTTTTTACTGTGTAATTTCAAAGTTATAACTGCTTAATAAAGCCTGTCTTAAAATCAAAAATTTGTTTTTTTTATTATATATCGGTCACGATCATATAATTTATATATATATATATATATATATATATATATATATATATATATATATATATATATATACAGTGTGTTAATTAAGAACCTAGCCATAGGCGATTAACATGGGAAAACAGTTTTTCTTTGCGCAAAAGTCCCCAATTAATTTTAGACAAAAATGTTTCAAATAAATGTTGAAGATATTAATATTCTCCGCCTAAATTACTACACAGATTTAATTTTTCACGTTTAGTAACATGTAAACTCTAATTTGAAATTGTATAAATATTGCTCACTTGTAGCGATACTCATGAAATTTAAACAAAATTACAAAGAAATTCATTTCGTTTGAACTGTTAGAAATTTTATTTTATAGATAGAATGTGAAATAATAATAATAATAATAATAATAATAATAATAATAAAAGTTATTTAAGTGTTAGATTTTATAAATAATACCTGTTTAGTGATTTAGGAGCAGAATTGAATTATCTGCAACTTTTAATTGAAAACTGAATTTCTGACAGTTCAAAGAATACGCATTCTCTGTAATTTTGTTTCATTTCCATGGGTATCGTTAGAAATGAGCAATATTTTTATACAATTTCAAATTAGATTTTACAAGTTACCAAACGTGCAAAATTAAAACTGTTTACTGATTTAGGCGTAGAATATAATTATCTGTAACACTTATTTGAAACATTTTGTCTAAAATTAATTGGGGAATTTTGCGCAAAGGAAAACTGTTTTCCCATGTTAAACGCCTATGGCCAGTTTTTTAATTAACACACTGTATATATATATATATATATATATATATATATATATATATATATATATATGTGTGGGTGTGAAATAAGACACTATTTACTCGAAATCCATTCAATTTTTTTTTACGTGTGCAATAAAAGTGTAAAAAAAGACCATAAAGGTTCATTATTTCACTCGTCTGCGTGCACTTTTTCACACTTTTAGTTATTAAAAAAGACATACTTTGTTAACCCATTTTAATGAAAAAGTTTAGTTTTTTAACAGACACCTACGGACCTCATTGCTTCAACAAAGGCTATCTGGTTAGCAATAATATCTATTAAGTACGATAATGACCAATAAATTAAACAAGAAATAGATCAATTTATATTTTCATAAGCTGTGATGCAGATAAGGAGTGGTACGGGAAATAAGTATACTATAATTGAATATTTTAGTATATTTATTTCCTACGCCACTCCTCATATACATAATTTATACTAAATTGAAAAACTTCATCAAAGACACTGTGATTCAGAATTATTGTTATTTTCTCTCTCTATATATAGGTGTCCGTTTTTCATTGCTCACTATTGGGTCCTCAGAAATAATAAGAGAAACGAAGTCGGTTAAATTAAGATAAAGTTAGCCCATTAACAGTCAATTTTAAAAATATATTTGTTATTCACGAAAAATTCATGCAAAAATTCAAATTTTGTTGATTTTTATTTATGCAAGTAACTTCGAAATCTGAAATAATATGGAATTTTGTTTTGGACTATTTAAGATGCTTTTTTTTATCTTTTGTCGAATGCCTAAGCTAATTTTTTATCACTGTTAGATTTTGATAAGTTGTACATCCTTAAAAGCTAAAAAAAAAAAACTTTTCAATGATATAAATTTCCAATAACTCGAAATTTAATAGAGATAAAAGAAATTGATAATAGTCGTTCGAAATAAAATAAAGAAGTGTTTTAAAGAATGCATTTAGAAGTTATTTGCATAAATAAAAATCAAAAAAAAAAAAAATATAATGGATTTATCTAGTGGCCTATGAATTTTTCGGAAGAAACAAATACATCTTTAAATGGTCTACTAATAGGGCAATTTTATCCTAATTTAACCGTCTTCGTATCTTTTATAGCTTCAGAGATCTTAATAGAGAGCCAGTAGAAGTAGTTATTTAATTTTAAAATAAAATTCGTCGTTATTTTTATGTTATTTATATACCTACTCATTATATTTAAATTGAATTGTCGGTGATATTTTTTTTTTTTCAAGAAATTTTGCAGTAAATAACGTGATATTGTTATCTGCACGTGTGTCCGGTGATAATTTTTTATCAACAAGGACAGGATGTTTACTGCTGCAGTGTTGGTGATAATTTTTTTCCAAGAATTTCAACAGGATGTGTTGTGATACTGTATCTGCACGTGTTTCCTGCGATAATGCTTTATCAACAAGGACAGGATGTTTGCTGATATGAATTGTCGGAGATAATTTTTTTTAAAGAATTTTTATAGGATATGGTGTGATACTGTATCTGCACTTGTTTCCTGCGATAATGTTTTATCAGCAAGGATAGGATGTTTGCTGATATGAATTGTCGATGATAAATTTATTCCAAGATTTTTTGCAGGAAGTCGGTGTGATATTGTTATCTGCACGTGTTTCTTCTGATAATATTTTATCAACAAGGTTAGAAAGAGGAGAATAAAATATGGGGGAATTGTAACTAATAAGATCAAATTTACTCATGTCCTTATTATGCTTATTTTTGCGATCTCTCTGAAATCCAACAATAATGAAACGAAGTGTTTCTAATTGTGTTGTAGCTTTGATTGACCAGGAGTTACGTTGTGTTTTTGCGGGAGTGGATATTCATGAAGTTCCCATCTACGAAAAGCTATTTCCAAATTAATGCTCTCCTCTATACACTTCATAAGTATTAGTCGCCAGCATCGGCTACCGATATATGTGGAATTTTCCAGTGAACTTTACTTAATTCAATCTTCATATTTTCACTGGCGACGCTGTTTTCAATTGCATTCACATCAGTACTGCTTCGTATGAGAACTAATTCTTGTTGTAAATTTAGAATATTTTTTTTTTAATCTTCACAAAATCCTAAGAGCATATTGAGAGGGATAGATACATTAAAATTGCCGTAACTATCAACTATTTGTTTTATATCACTTAAAGCTAACCAGCCAGCATTTTGTAAACGTTTACTCTCATTTATATTGTAAGAGACGTAACCCTGTACAGTTGAAGTTATTCCTGAATTTCGGACTCAATCCTCCAATTTCATATCGAATTTCACTAAATAGGAATGCAAATGCATTGTTAATTAATTTAGCAGTGTTTGATACTTTATTATCATGAGTGAGAAGTTTACCCTCATTATAAAATAAACTATTCCACGGTAGAGTGTACAAGTCTTGTTGCTGTATTGGAATGCGAATTTCATCATTATTGTTTAAAGTTGTGGAAGCATACGGTTGATGCGTGTGCTTTTCAGCATGACTGATTGAATCATCAAATAAGGCCTTTTCTGACACGTTCAATACATTACCGTTCATTTTGATGAATTTTTTTTTTTTTTGACTATAACAAACTCCAATTTAAATAATAATTGCTTTTATTCGTGTTTTCCTTTTATTGTTATCCAGATTGAACTTTAAACCCAAGTAATTTTAGAAACTGATAATTAATAGGTGTTAATCCTTTAACACCCTTTTCCGAATGATGTAATTATATTTCTCAGCGGTATTTATATGCTTGCGAGCAGTATGTTTAAAAATTATTACCATTTTGTTTTTTAAGATGTAGTCTTACCGTAATGACTTCGCCTCTCAAATTAATCAACTTTCCGTCTTGGTCAACTATTAGAAAGGTTAAAGTATCTATTATTCGCGTGTTAATTGGTAAATAGATTATTTGATTTGGAGCCTCTATAATTTTGAATCCTGGCGAGACGCGCGGGAAAAATTCATGAATTATATGTTTACTTTTTCTATTTGAATAAGAATTTGTAGTAGTGTTACACTCAATACACACCGAATTCTCTTTAATTGTAGAAACTGGGTTGTCAGATTAATGTGGTTTTATTAACCTCTAATTGACGAGGTTTAAACCCTAGAATTTTACCAATTGAATCCTTTGGTATAAAATTTATCTCCTTATTGCTTTCAATTTCACACTTAAGAGTATTATTATTTGCTACTATGTTTAATTCAGTGTCCTCATTTAACTTTTTGATTAAAAAATTATTTATATCTTCAATTTCGTAAGAACACTCTGGAATAGTAATTGTATGATTACCAATATAAAATTTATTATTTTCAATATTAGGTATAGCAATATAGCATTATAAACTTCAAAACTTATTAAACCAAGAACATATTCCGAATTATCGTCGAATGCAACTGGTGGATAAAAGGTTTTAGTTATAATTGATTTATTACCGTAAAGCGTAAATGTGTGTGACATAATGGTTCAATCAATACTGAAGGGTAATTATATTTTGTCATATAGGAATGCTAAACATGAATGACCACATTTAACACTATTATCAGGTTGGTATCTACTGTAATTATAGTGTATCGAATAGCCGTTTCCAAAATAACTAACTATTATTACGATTTTTATAAGCTACCCAGTGCGACCCCGATCCGTTACTGTTATCCAAATTAACCATGGCGCATTCGTTACGATTTATTTTTATAGGCAAATTGTTTTTTATAATTACCCTTCTAAAATGTGGAATTTTCAGTTCTTTTGCATATTTTAGAAGATCAATATTACTTAATGCCCGCGATGGTAATTCTATGAGGAGTTTTTTTTTTTTTTAAATACATCCCAAGTCTTTTTCTATATGGTTTTAAGTAGGGACCTTTATTCATGGCGATGGCTTCGATCATTTTATTATTGAGCTTCTTTTAATTGTTTTGTGGCAGCTTGCGCGTCGTAAACAGCTTTTGCAATACCCGCAGCTCCTCCTTGAAGTGCACCTAGAGTACTTAAGCAGGCGAAAATTGGAATTAACGGAAGGAACCCTCCGGTTTTCGGTACAGATCCAACTCTTGGATTTTGAATTTTGTGCTTTATTTTTTTAATCGTAGATTAAAATTGAAATTAATTTATAGTTACCAACTCTAATTTTTACGATATTTTTCAAAACTTCGTGCATTGAGATCACAAAGAATTAGTCAGTAGTATTTGTGATTTCAACATAGAAACATGCCAAGAAATTATATCAAAAAATCTGATGTGGCCAGCACATGACCTCCCGCCAATTCTATGTTTAAAATAGCAGTGAGCTTTAAGTAAAGTATCACTTCCGGTTGATCTTTTGTAAATAAAATCTAATTTGTTGTCCAATAAATAGAAAGCGAAAGATGATTTTTGTGTAACTATTATTGTGGTCCGGATGCGGTTATTCGCTACCGAAAATCGGTCACTTTAATATGTTATTATGTATGAATACGTTCATGAATGTGGCTGTGGTGAAAGAAGTATGCATGGATAAGAATGTGTTGCGAAGGATGATTGTTTCGTAATTATTGTGGTGTAAAGATGAATGGTTAGTAAAAATGTTTTGTGAGAATGGAGAGACAGCTGAACTTTTATGTGGACGAGAAGAATGAAGTATGTATGTACAGGAATGTGTAGCGAAAGATGATTGTTGCGTAACTATTACTGTGGTCCGGATGCGGTTATTCGCTACCGAAAATCGGTCACAATAATATGTTCTTGAATGAATGTTTTTAAAGAGTTAAGTGATTCTGTGGAGCTCTTGCTTTCATCCCTTTTCTTATTATTTTCGGGTTTTTGCTAACCCACTAAGTGGGAAACGCGTGATTTTATGTATGTATGTATATATGTATAAATAGCAAAGTCTGTAATACGAAATACATGTTTTATTGTTTTTCCTCAAAAATCTGTTAGATCTACAAATTAAGTAATACATCCGATTTATCATATATGGTTAAAATGTAATATGTTGTTTCAAATTATATATGAGTTTTGATTACCAAATTTGAGAAGTTTTGGATAATATTTTAATAGACTTTAAGGAAAAATGGTCACACACACATTCTTATAAAAATCAGCATCAACTTCTAGGTGCTCTAAAACGCAATTTTTGTAAATTCTTCGCCGTACATGATCCATTTCGTAAATATGTAGTTGTTAATTTATATATATATATATATATATATATATATATATATATTCTCCTTAATACGGTTTCATTAATACTTTTAACATAATGAGCCTGTTTCACATTTTTCAAAAACTATTTTAAATGAAAGTTTATGGAATGATTTTCTTAGTAATAATTTTTATTTTAATAATTTGTTGTTTTTGTGGAAATAATTAAATAAAAAGATTGGCGTCCTGAAAAACTACCCCCCACTCCTGTGACGTAGAAGCACATACATTACAAAATTAATAGCCAATAGGAAAATAGTTTTTAGACGACCAGTGTGATAGTATGACATATCAACGTAGTATCCTAACACTGAAAGTTGAACTTATGACATTAGTGTTACGATATATTTCATATTGTAATAGTTGACACGGTTGCTACGCTACTATGTCATTATTTTCTGGCTATATGTATGTATACATTATTCATTTGTCAGCTGTCCGTACGTTTGAACGTAAATTTCAGTTTGGAAAAAAGTAAAATTTATTTAAGCTCGTCTAAAAAATAATGTTCATAACTAGTATGAAATACAAATATCTTAAAGTTGCTAAAAAATTATATTCAATGAATTTTTTTACAAGAAACACTGTTAAAAGCTTGTATAAATGATACTTCCGGTTATCCAATATACACTAAAAACTAATGAGCTCTTCTCACATTAGTATAGAATAGGTATACAAAATTTCAAATTTTTCTGATTGATAGTATTTGAGTAATCGTGTCCACAAGATCCACACACACAGACACACACATACATACATACCTACAAACATCATTGTAAAAATCTGTTTCTGGGGACATCAAAACATGCTTATTCACTAAAATCTCTATATGCGATTTTTAGCACGATCCCTATACCTCCCTCACCTTGGGTAGCGGGAGGTAAAAAGGGTTTAAGTACCCCGCAGCTGTGCAAGATATCATAAACAAAAAACTTACATTTCGCGAAGCTAGTGCGCAATATGCTATAGACTATACGTAGTCAAGTCATAAGTTCTGTCCCAAATTTTTATTGTGTTTTTATTTGATCTAAGTAACCATTGAAAACAAAAATGAAGATATGTCATTTAATGTTGTCAGTATTGAATACAAAAGTGTCAACAGTTCTTTGATAAGTTGTTAAATAATAATGGAGTGGAGTAGAAAAGAAGATCGTGTTGCCGTAATTGCTTTGCACAGGTGTGGGCATTCGGCAACAACGATTTTTAAATTATTGAATAATTTAGAAATCACACAGAAATTTGTTTATCGTACCATTAAGCGATACACTGATGTCTCTTCTGTTGCTGACAAACCACGCTCTGGTCGACCTCGCACTATTCGAACACTAGCAGTAATAAAAGCTGTTGAAGCTCGTATTCGCCGAAATCCTAGACGAAAACAGAAATTGATGGCTTTGCAGATGCATTTGTTAAGGGAATCCTTGAAACGAGTTATTAATGAGGGCCTCAAACTTCATGCTTACCGTAGAAAAAAGGGCCATCTTCTTACGCCACGTTTAAAAAAAAATAGGCAAGAGAGAGCAAACCTGCTTCTTCATCGGTACGCAGATAACAAGCATCGAGAAATTCTTTTCACATATGAGAAAATTTTTACAATTGAAAAACATTTAAATAAGCAAAATGATAGAGTGTATGCTCCTAGCAGTTCTGAAGCTGCTGAAAATGTTCCTGTTGTTCAACGAGGTCATCACCCGACATCTGTGATGGTTTGGTTGGGTGTTTCATATCTGGGGGCCACACAAGTTCATTTTTGTCAAAAAGACGTCAAAACTGGAGCTAAAGCACAAAGTAGTCTTCGCAAGAATGGTTTTATCGCCAAAATATCGACTTTATTAAATATGACGATTGGCCCTCATCAAGTCCAAACCTAAATAAATAAATGGACTATAAAATCTGGTCTTATTTAGAGGAACAAGTCTGTTCTTCAAGCCACAGAAATTTGGAACACTTAAAGGCGTCTTTGGTAAAAGCAGTGGCCAATATTGATATGAATATGGTACGTACGCCATAGATGACTGGCCTCGAAGATTAAAAGCCTGTGTGGAAGTCATTTCGAGTAAAATGTAGTTTGACATGTTATTAGGATATTAGAGTTTCATATTCTAATAAAATTTTATGTCTTGATCTCATTTGTTTTCTCTAGTCTTACTTTAATCTTGGGACAGAACTTAAACCTGACTACGTAGACCACACATTTTTATTTCGGAAAGTGCATAATACACATCAAGGCGTACAAGGCAGAAAACTGCCCTAACAAAGGAACAAGAAGAATGTCTCGCGAATAATTTAAAAATAATGGAAAAGTGGGGATTTCCTCTACATAAAGAGAAAGTGAAGGCTGTAGTACATGAATATGTTGAAATTAATAACTTAAAAACAATTTTTGAGAAAAGTGGGCTTAGAAATTATTGGTTCCGAAAATTTATAAGACGGAATAGTGGAGTGCCGTAAGGTTTATACCTCGAAACCCGGGTCCACTGAACGGATTTTTGTAAAACTTTTTGGAAAGTGTTTTTAACACTAGATACTAAAATGTTTACCCATTTATTTTTGCCGATCTCAATTTTTTAATTATTAAAATAAATAATTATTATTTTTTTGGAATTTTCATTCATTTTCTGCTAAACCTTTCATTTTTTTGAGATTAAAGTTAGATTTTACATAGTATAACTAATACATACCTGCCCTTGAGGCCGTTATTGGCTTCCTAATGCAAAATAAAAGTGGATGCTGATATCATTCCAATTGATCCACAACTTTTATTTCAACATATTTGCGTTTTAAAAAAGTCGGACGAAGAACTAAAAACCTATATGACTTTTGAATTAGCCCCTTATCCTCTGACTCTTTTTGAAGATGTCGAAATGCGCAAAACAAAAAAATCTGCATAATTCCCAGAAATGACGGTGAATGTGAACGATGTACAAAAATTTTCCTACGTAATTGAGGGGAGTTGTTACTACACCGTTGCAAGTGGCAATTGGATGAAAATTTCGGCAATATTTGTGAACACTTTATAAGATATTTACGTAACAATTACGGACATAACATTTATGTAGTATTTGATGGTTACCTAAAAAACAGCACAAAATTGATCGAAAGAAATCGTCGCTCTAAAAGAAATGCATGTAATGACATCATATTCGACAAAAACATGCCTCTCAAAATAGGACAAGAGAAATTTTTAGCGAATGCCATAGATATGCTACGAAACACACTTGCAGAAAATCAAATATTTTCTTGTCAAGCGGAAGCTGATGCCGATAGATTAATAATTGAAACCGCAATTAATTTACAATCCGAAAATATTGTTGTAGTTTCCGAGTTTTACTAACTGCGCTCTCACTAACAAATCGAGAAATTTACTTTCAAAAACCAGCAAAAGGCAAAATTCCACAAAATGTGTACTCAACTAAAAGTTTGGAAACAATAGGTATTACCAAAGTGTAAACAGCATATCCTTTTTTACATTCTTTTACTGGGTGTGACACGACGTCGGCTTTTTTCCAACGGGGAAAACATGTTTTTTTTTTAAATTTCGAGAAACGGCCGAACTTACAAAATGCTGCAGCAGTTCTTGAAAATGAATGAAAAGACGCCAATGACATTTTTAACGCTGGTGTTACATGTACGCTTGCTTCATACGCTGCGCCCCAAAAAATAAAAGATCTAAATACATTAAGGTACAACTCTTTCATAAAAGCAACCGCTAAAAATAGATGCGTTAAATTACCATCTTTGGTACCTACTGCAAACGCCGCTTTTGGACACTTCAAAAGAGTATACCTTCAAATTCAAACGTGGCTCGGAAGGGACATATTACCAGAAGAATGGGGTTGGAAATATGAAAGCGGAATACTGACATCGAAAACAATGACGCAACATCCAGCTCCACAGACCTTACTGAAAATGATTTTTGCTCATGCAAAACAGGTTGTGGAGCATCTTGTGGGTGCATGAAAAGTGGATTGAATTGTAGTGTAGCTTGCTTAGAATGTAATGGCAACAGTTGCACTAATCCATCACCTATCATCCAAATTGATGAGGTTGATGACGATGATAATGTAGATAATTGACTGAAAATTTTTCAATCTTTATATAATACAATGATAATAAATATTTATTTTTTTTTCTAAAAATCTCGTCTTTTTTATTAATGCAGTATATTTTACTTTTTTTGTATCTTCGGTCCGATATGTATACGATTTTAAACAACTCGCCTTAGTATATTTTTTTTATGTAATTTTTTTTTTGCTATAATATTATAAATGCATTTTAAATTTATTATAAAAATATAATTTATTGTATATAAAATATAAATATTTACTACAAAAAAATTTTTATTCATATCTTTCTCATTTTTCAATTAATTGTTGTTAAAAATTGTTGTAACTGAGATCGGCAAATTTTGGTGGGTAAACTTTTTTATTTAAACTTTTAGCAATGTAATAGAAAAGGTTTCACGAAAATCCATTCAGTGGAACCGGGTTCCGAGATTTTTACATTTTTTTGTCTTACGGCACTCCACTAGAATAACTTATCTTTTTAAAAAAAAAAAACAGAACCTTTAGAGGCTGTATGAAGAAAGGCAACAGGAGATCCTTTCATAATATATAATTTTTACGATATTTTGGAAGAGCAACTTATCAATTTAAATTTGAAAGATAAACCAGAACACATTTGGAAGCTGGACGAAACTGCATTTAACTTTGATCCATCACGAGGCAAAGCTGTAGGCCTAAAAGGAAAACAACTTCATTGAAACATTCAGGGTACAGGTAGAGAAAACACATCAGTTTTAGCGTGTGTATCCGCCGCAGGAAAACTTGTGCCACCCCTAATTATATTTCAAGCAACAAAGCTGTGGACCACTTGGAAAGGAGAAAATGATATTCCAAATACATTTTATTCGTGTTCTGCAAAAGGTTGGATGACAGCTGAAGTATTCCAAGACTGGTTTTATAAATTTTGTGCTATTCCGGAGGAAAGACCGTTATTATTATTTGGCGGCCACTTGTCACATCTCGATATTGGAACAATTCGAAAGGCAAAAGGAAAACATAACAATTTTAAAACTTCCGCCGCATGCTACAGATTTAGTACAATCACTCGACAGAAGCTGTTTTCGTCCATTAAAAGTGTTATGGGATAAACAATTAATAACTTGGCAGCGTGAAAATTAGTGAAAATTAATCAAGTCAGAGTTTGTTGATTTGTTGTGCAAAATATGAAATGAAAGCATAAAACCAGAATCCATTAAAAATGGGTTTGTTTCTACTGGAATATATCCCGTAAATAGAAATCAGTACCCTCTAGATAGGCTCGATAGCGAAAAACTCGAAAGGAAATCAGTTGAATCTGAATCGGAAAGTTCGGCTGAAGAAGGAATTTCTATAGAAGATAGCGATAGTTTAGATGACATAGATTGGGCAGCTGCAAACAGTGAAAATGAAGTAGAATTTCAAAACTTAGACACTGATTTAAAGGTTGGGGATTATATCTTAGTATCATTTAAAGGTCCAAATAGTCCAAATATGTGCAGATAGAGTAAAAACCAGTGCCCGTGGTTGACAATTAAGTCGTAATTTTGTTTCAGTTTTCCCCATATTTTATAATTAACATGATATGTTTAAATAAAGAGTATTATTCATGTTTCATATTTTCGCTGAGTTGGTATTATTTTGTTCACAGAAACATTAGTTTACTATTGTATATTTGATGTATTTTTTAATTATAATAAACTGATTTTCACCCTAATTGTAGTGTTATTTAACTTGGTATACCCTTCAGATGTCTTTCATTTTATTTTGATTGTAAATATATAATAACTAAAAATGCATGCGACACATATTTTCCTTTCATTTTTTCCCGCTTATTTCATTTTTGCCTCTTAAATACCAGTATCACTATTAGTATGGGAGTTACAGGCATGTTTCATATTTTTCCTATTATGTTTCAGTTTTCCCCAAAAAACAGGGTTAAAAATGAAACGCTGTTTTTAGTATTTTTTGCAAACCTATTGTCATTTAATTTAAAAAAAATACTTTGATGGCAAGATCACACGAATTTACACAGAATAGTGAAATTAAACAGTTCAATTTGAAATGGTAAGTAGCTTAAAACTTAAAAGTTTTATATTTTGTTGCATATTTACCCCACTTGACCTACATTTAAATAATATTATTTTGGAAATATCCGTATTTCCAGTTATTTGGAAAATTACATGTAAATATCCTACACATAAATCTGGAGATGTCTCAAATTTTAAAAACTATAGACCTGTGTCCATATTATGTAACTTGTCAAAGGTATTCGAAAGTATTATATATAACAAATTAAGTTTTAAATTAAAGCCATTTATATCGTCATTTCAGCATGGATTTGTTGAAAAAAAATCTACCGTGACAAACTTAGCAGTAATATCACATTACATTACATCAGTGGTGCATAAAGGGGGATAAGTAGACGTAATCTACACTGACTTTCATAAAGCTTTTGACCAAATCGATCATGGTATATTGTTGCAAAAATATCTGCTTCAATCATATTTATCTAAAGCAATTTGTTAAATATAATAGTTTCCAGCCCGAGTACTTTATTCCTATGAATGACTTAAGTAACCTAATTAATTACTGTGATCATCTATTTTACGCATATAATTTAAAGATTTATTGCTCAATCAGAAATGAATTAGACTGTCTCAGGCTCCAATGTCAGTTGGACCACATTTACAAGTGATGTAACCAACACAATTTAAAAACGAACTTCAGTAAATGCAAAATAATGTCTTATTATAAAATAAAAAAACCCGATTATGTTTAATTATCATATTGATAACTATATACTAGAAAGACCATCTCATTTTAAGGGCCTTGGAATTATTATTGAACCAGATATGTCTTTTGTAAAACATGTTACAAAATTGGTTAATTCTGCTTTAAAATCAACAATTTCGTAACGTGAACACAATTATAATATTGTTTAATAGTTATGTTCGATCTAAATTAGAATATGGAGCATTAATATGGTATCCAATTTATGACCGGTACATTATTAGGGTTGAGGCTGTGCAAAAACGTTTCCTAAAATATTTAGCATTTAAATGTGATAATATTTATCCTGAAAGAGGTTCAGATTATAACAATTTATTAGTACGTTTTAAACTTTAAATCTGTAGAAACACGAAGAATCTGCCACGCAATTATATTTTTGTTAAAACTGCTGCAAAACTAAATTGATTTTCCGGTCTTATTAGAGAATATTCACATTTATGTACCTCGTCTAACATCCAGACAAAAATTATAATTTCAATGTCTTAGAGCTAGAACAAATACACAAACCAGGTCTTCAATTTATATCTTGTGTGACAATACTATTAAAATTGTTGGTAACATAAAGATATATTCACTATATCACCGTATTCCGTCATAAATGTATTTGCTGATTTGGATTCAATTTAGATATTTCTTTACTCATATGTTATATTTCTTTTATATGTATTTTCTGATTTGGATATAATTTAGATACCTACTTACTTTTTTACTTTTTATGTTATATTTCTTTTTATGTATGTATATTCTTGCAAAAATATTTATATTTATGTAACTATATTTTTGTCTTTTTTATGGTGTAGGGTCATTGTGCCAACACACTTTTTTTTCCTTTCGCTTGGTACGTCGCATTGCTACCACTTAGAATTGTGAAAATTGGCTGTAACTTTAAACACCTAATACTTATCAGTTATTTATAGTATTTCTTCTAATATCTATTAGCAGAAAATTATAAAAAATGAAAATTGATTCACTGTGTACCCTGCGGTGTACACACTGAATCAGGTTACGGTTCACAGTGAATCATGATATTAAGATATGAGTAAATGAAAAGAAGAACTCTTTGTACGTAAGTGTTATTTATTATTCAGTCTTATTAATTATTGTACATCACAGTATAACAGGTACATACATTTATTTATGTCAAATAATCACATCATCTTGTATTAATCATACAAAACGTAAATAAACAAAGAACTATTCTTTTAAATTACCTAAATAATGGAAAATATCAAAACAAAAAAAAATACCTTCTTTAGCGAATATTTAAAAATGATAAGTCTATGGGAAAATAATAATATGATTGCTGTCTTGTGGTACTCCCACCCAAAAAACGAGGTTTCGGTATGATTGTTCTTATGTCTTCTTCTTTTACATAAGATATATCTGGCACTTGTGGCATTTGGGACTGCTGTCGAGAACTTGTAGTTAGTCTTAAAAAACTTACACAAAATTCACTGTCTTTGTTCTTAGTTTCCAGAATTTTTCCAACGTAACAAATTTTCTGTTTTTTCGTTGCAAACAATACTGAAACAAAATCACCTTCGTAACGAATTACGTAATGCCTGAGATGGTCCTTCTCTGGCATTCCACTCGTATTATTTTCATGTGGAGATATGATCAGTGATCTTTCTTCAACGCTATCTGCGACATGTTCTTCTTGTGAGGCGACTTCTACTGTACGAGTTTCATAGTCAGGACAGGGACGGTCAGTTGTTGAGCTAGGCATAAAATCCTCATCAGTAAATATTTCTCTATCAAAGGGATAGATACCAGTTTTCTTAATGGCATTTATAATATTTAGAGGAGTCATAGCCCTTGGGAAAGCTATTCCAATTATTTCACCGATGTCGTAAATAGTCACTGGCTGTCCAGGATTTCTCATCATCCATGAATCATTCGCAGAGTTATAAAAAGTTTTAAAAGGAACAAAAACTACGTCCAGTGGCTGCAATTTTGCTAAAGTATGTGGATGAAGCGTGATTACAGTCACTCCAGACACTTTGGAAAGATTTAATGCTTCGATCGATAAATGCGATTCATGATTATCCATGATGAGAATACTAGGATATTCTTGAGAACTACTTGTATGTTTTATGAAGTGTTTCATAACATCTACAAAGATTTCACTATTCATCCAGCCTGTTGGTGCAGCTGATCCTAAAGTTCCTGGTGGTGTACCTTTAGTCATATGAGTCTTGAAATTTTTACGGGGGAACACAAGAACAGGCTAAGCTTGACCACTTGCACTGATCATGCAACAAGTCGTTACTAGTACTCCTCTCTCGCCACTTGTGACTTTCCCCAAGCTTTTTTTTCCTTTTGAGGCGAAAACTCGTTGCGGCTTGTGAACTGGTGTAGTCGAAGTTTCGTCTAAGTTAAATATTCTTGTGCCGTTTGAGAAGCCTAGGTTTCCTAATATAACTGACTCCAAATTGTCAAAAAATTTCTTTATATTTGTCTTATTAAACGCTGTTGCTCTAGCAAGACTACATGGCTCCGGCTTACGCAAAGATATTTCAGGATGTCTTTTACGAAATATCTTTAACCAATCTATGCCTGCTATTTTGTTTTCTTCCCATGTTTTTGGAATTTTTATATTATTTATTGTAGCCATTTCGTACGCTACTTTGCGACAACCATTTGTAGTCAGTCCATAAAATAATAATGCACAAATTTCTAAATATTGTTTTAAGATTTCTTCTTGCTCCTGATTAAAAATTCGATTCACATCATAGTGGGGTATTAAACGAATATTATTTATGCAGTCTGCAGTTTTAGTTTTGATGAAATAACGCCTTACAGTTGAAAAGGCGATCCCTGTTTGAATGGCAGCTTGTCGAATACTGGCACCATTATTAATCAGTTCTAGTGCCATTCTCATTTGATTTTCAGTGTGCTTGCCGATTTTTTTTTTCTCTGGCGGTCTTGCGAGGTATTCTGTTTAACAAATAAAAACGAATAGTTGCCAAAAATCTTAAGAATTACTACTTTTTAACAGTTTAATTAGTTAGAACGAATGGGTACCGAACGACTTTAATTCACTGCGTACCCCTCCACCAATTCCAGTGTTGCCAACTTAGTGCATTTACCACTAAATCTGGTGATTTAAGACCATTATTTAGCGACAACTTTTTTGTTTCGCGGTTAGTGGAATTTCTGGTGTTATTTTATTACTGTCGTTGTTTTAATATATTATTATCATTAAAGAATTTATGAAATTGAACAGGTAAACGAAACGTACTAGGTTGCGTAAAAACAAAACGTTCCGCGTGCCTGCCATGCGAAGAAAGCAATATTCTTGTTTTAAACATGGTGGGCTTCTATTTCGCATAGTTTTTTGTTTCGATGGTATTTCAATACCGAGATATTAGATTTATTTTTTTAATACATATAAGTATGTGTTTATTTTTATAATTTCAAGCATTATTTGTTTTATTATTTTTCCCACAAAGTAAATCACAGTATGAATTTTTAGTATTTAGTGGAAATCTGGTGATTTTTACAGCGCTATTTGGTGGAAGACTCTTTGCCACTGTTGGCAACACTGACCAATTCCGTTTCAAAATGAAAATCTAACCAAACTTTTACACTTAGATTACTGGCTTCAATTATAACATATAATTCAATTATCCTGAATTATAATAAAAATAAATGAAATTGGCTATAAGTTATATTCACCTTTCTAGAAATTAAAAATACTTACATCGCAAAAATAAATTAACAGCACAATAACAAATATTTACCAACATAATGAAGGCACTATATCATACGACCATCACTTCTAACTCAAAGCATGCGCTATAGGAGATACTAAGGAGAAAAGGACAGCTATAATACGTTGTCCCATTAGCTCAAAATATATCTGATTCACTGTGTACAGAGGCGGACTTTGGCCTAGGCTAAAGAGGCAATAGCCTAGGGCCCAAGAATTTTAGGGCCCGGATTCAAACTCATGCTACATTACTTTAACAAATAACAGAACCAAGTGAATATTACAATAACGACATAGATACAGAAGTATTTAATAACGAAATAGAACAATTTTTAATTCTTTCAAAACAGAATAATTTGAAGGAACCATATGAAATGCATAAATTTATTCACAGTAAAAATATATTATCAACATTTCCGAATGTTGATATTATTTTAAGAATTTACAAACGCCAGTGGAGAAAGATCTTTTTCGGTTCTAAAACGCGTAAAAAACTATTTACGGAGTACGCTCGCACAAGAAATACTAACAGCTTTATCGCTATTGTGCATAGAACACGATGAACTTGACAAAATGGATTGTAGTGTAATTATTAATAAATTCGCAGAAATAAAAACGCGGAGACAAAATATTTAAATAAAGTATAGTTTCATATAAAAATTAATCTATGATTAAATTTTAAAAAATTGATTATATGCATCGCGATTTTTTGACAAATAAATTTAATATCATAACATAGAAACTGATTAGAATTTGTTGTTTAGCATGGTAAAAATTCTACATAACATACTATTTTCTCACAAATATAACACAAATGACTGCTGAAATTGAAATTAAAAATTAAAATTATTGCTCCATTTCTTTATAATTAATATTTTTTGGGTAAACTGTAAGTACGTCACAAGTCAGTTATGGTCAGACAAAACGGTGAAATCGAACCACTTGAACGTAGGTCGTAACAACACCTCAGTCTCAAGTGAATGGTAACCGCAACCGCGTGCGTCAGTCTATAAGTCGACATACGTTGCGCCAAGCCTCTACCGACGTCATCACAGCTTAAAATCGGCTTTTCCAGAAAATCTGGGCATTTTTGAAAAAAATAAAACATGTTACATCATTTTTCAAGTCATTTCCCATGAAATAATTTTTTTTTAAAAAATCGCTAAACTTCCCCAATTTAATCACGGATTAATTTTTTTTATTAAATCGTACCTACAACTATTAGATATTCAATATTTATTAAACGATATTTTGTTATATTGAAATATAATTTATGTTTTTATGTTGTATTTTTGTAAATATGTTTTATATAAATATATTATATATAAATAAAAGAAATATATAATTTTATTCTTTATACGAGTATATATATATATATATATATATATATATATATATATATATATATATATATATATATATATTCTTTTTTAGGGGCCCGAAATAATTTTTTTGCCTAGGGCCCCAAATATTTTAAATCCGCCTCTGACTGTGTACCCCTAATCCACTGACCCTACCCTGTTCGGCAAATAAATTATTATTATTATTATTATTATTATTATTATTATTATTATTATTAAATGTACTTCCCAGAAAAAAATTCAGAATGTCACTAAAACTGTTGATTTTTGACACTAACATATCTGTCATTTACAAACTATGTTATAAACATTTGAATTTGTCAACTGGTTTCTTTAGCGTAGTTTAGCCTCTGCGATGTATTACATCCGATTATTCTATATATTATAGTGTCTTCATCTCTAAATCTATGCAAGATATAATAAAATTTTTAAGTGTATTAGATGGAGAATTTTATGTTCTCAATATTTTTAATAACCAAAATTTCCAAAAAAATATATTTAGAAGATTTTTTTCTAGAAAACTACTACTTCCGGTTGTCCATTTCTTACCAAAACCTTTTCAGCTCTTCCCAGGAATGTCAGTCTTATAGTTTTTGAGGAATCGTCCTTCCAACACCCACACGTACACATACACACACACAGACATCATCGTAAAAATGTTATAATCGGATTCTAGCGACCTTAAATCGTGCTTATTCACTAAAATCTGGATATGCGATTTTTAGCTTGAATCCAATACCTCTCTTAGCGAGAGGTAAAAAGATAAACCAGGAAGATTTGAACTCGTGAATAATTATTAAGGTTTTTAGATCTAATCAATTCGGCCGCAGTATAGAGAATATATACAGTAGCGACACTTGACAAAATCATTGTTGGATCGTTCCAAGCTGTTCGGTATGCAGGGGAAAAATGAGGAGTGCGAAATTTTAATTTAATATTAAATGATAAATTGTGATATGGTAAAAATGAATAAAATTAAAATATAAATATGTAAAAAATGTACATTTAAAGAAAATATGATAAATAATTAAATAATAACAAAATAAAATATATTTGAATGAACGTTATACATCAAATAGGTTTGACTTTTTACATGTCATTGTTATGTTATGTATTTTGAATTTATGATATAATGAACTTACTTTTATTTCCATGACCTGATAATAATATTAAAATATGTTTTCTATTCTATACTGACAAATACATAATTATTATAAATACTATGAATATACGAGTATTATTTGAATGTAATTCAAATTTCGCGCTCCTCAATTTGTCCCCCTTCAACCCGAGCAGCTTGGAACGAAAATGAGGGTTGTTGTTACTGTATCTCTCTCTCTCTCTCTCTCTCTCTCTCTATATATATATATATATATATATATATATATATATATATATATATATACAGGGTGTAAATTTTAAAACGGGTCATAGGGCTATAACATAGAAAAACAGTTTTTTAGACGCCAAAAGTTTCCATATTAATTTATTGAAAATATAATTGGTGCCTATTATAGAGAAAAAAATTAAGAATTTTTTCATACCAAACACCTTACATGAAAGTGACAGTAACAAAACATTGTCATGATAGGGGACAATTAAAGATTAAAGTTATTAATTTATGAACCAATACAAAATAACACAAAATAAAGTAAAAACTAGGATATTTATATCAGAAACAATTATTATTTATTGTAATAGGTACTTACAAACTAAAGATGATCTATATGTAATAAGAAATAAGTTATAAGAAATGAGAAAAACTGCAAACTACAAGGAAACAAATTAAAACCATTTATGCTGGGTTTATGCAGCATGTAAATTATGAAATTAAATTAAGCTACTAAATTAAGAAACTAATCTAAAACAACGTCGTTTATGCAGTAAATTAAAATTCAGAATTTTATGTTTGACATTTGACATTTCGTATAATCTAACTTTTATAGGTGCAATTGCGATACATTATATTTATATAAGATAAAAAAATAAAGGTAAACAATTTGTTGAATAAGTCCAATTAGTATTTCGTCGCTCTTTTTTGCAGGAACTTTGTTATCATCGTCGTACAATTTCATAGGTTAGGTGCGAAAATTTGTCACAAGTGCCCGAGTGGCGCAGGCGCAGCATTCATAATTTGTAATTTTTCTTCATGAGGCAAATTGTTCATGATTTCTTCTTAATAAAACGAAAATAATAATAATTTAACAAATAAAGTGTAAGAAACGTTTATTAATGAGCGTCTAAAGTCAACAATTGTTTTGTTTTGTTTCTGTCAGTTTCACGGCTATTGATATTTTTTCTTAATTGTGCAAATTTTTAAATTTATTTTCTGGCTTTATATAAAACAGAAATGTAATTTGGTATCAAAAAATTCGTAATTTTTTCTTTATAATATGCACTAATTACTTTTTCAATAAATTAATATAGAAACTTTTGACGTCCAAAAAACTGTTTTTCTATGTTATAGCCGTATGACCCGTTTTAAAATTTACACCCTGTATATATATATATATATATATATATATATATATATATATATATATATATATATATATATATATATATATATATATATATACAGTGTGTCCCATTTAGAGGTGCCACCATTGGGATCTCGAGAACTATAAGAGATACGATGTCGGTTAAATGGAACTTTTTGTGCGCCTTTGCAAGGCCATCTCAGATGTGCTTTTGTTTTTCCAAAAATTCACATAGGGCACTAGATAATGACGATAAACTGAATATTGTTGATTTTTTCTTTTTCAAATAATTTCTAAACTACTAGTAATTGAGAAAAACGTTTCAAATACAAAAGATAGATATTTTTATTAACTAACCAGTGGCGTACGACATAAATTTTTATATCAGTAAATTTTCGAGATATAACACAAACTTATATTTTTTTAAATGGAACCCATATCTGATTTTAGTCTCAAAAAAATAATTATTTTTTTCTCTTTTCAATGATGCAAGGGTTATTTTGTTTTATATTTGTTTTGCTCCTAAAATTTAATTTTTCTCTTTATTTTCCTGAACGTTCTTATTATTTTCCAAAAAAACATTATTATTTTTATTAATTATATTGTGTTTGATCGAATTAATTTGTTTTATGCCTTTACTACTTAATATTTTTATTCTAGACTCATAATTACAAATTACACCATAATGTGCCAAGGGCGACCAGATAAAAAATATTATAAAAATTAGTTTGATACGAGTTTTGAGCAAAATTTTCTAACGAAATAAATTATTTAAATACAAGGAGTATTTTTAAATAGACATCTACCAATATTTTCAAAATAATTATAAATTTAATACAAAATAAGGAAAAAATAATAATTTTTGAAGGCAAAACAAATATAAAACATAATAACCCTTACATCGTTGAAAAGAGAAATAAATAATGATTTTTTTGAGACTAAAATCAGATATGGGTTCCATTTAAAAAAATATAAGTTTGTGTTATATCTCGAAAATTTACAGATATAAAAATTTATTTCGTACGCCACTGGTTAGATAATAAAAATAATCTATCTTTTATATTTGAAAAGTTTTTCTAAATTACCAATAGTTTAGAAGTTATTTGAAATAGAAAAAATCAACAATATTCAGTTTTTCGTCATTATCTAGTGCCCTATGAGAATTTTTGGAAAAACAAAAGCACATCTGAGATGGCCTCCCAAAGGCGCACAAAAAGTTCCATTTAACCGACATCGTATCTCTTATAGTTCTCGAGATCCCAATGGTGGCACCTCTAAATGGGACACACTGCATATATATATATATATATATATATATATATATATATATATATATATATATATATATAATTAATTAATTAATTAATTAGTTAAGTAAACTGGATAGTGGATTTGACAGTCAATTTGTGGGCTTAAGTGTAGTACACTCTTTTTAATTTGTCAAGCTTTCGGTTATATTTTTAACCATCCTCAGGACACTGTAATACAATAATGAAATACGTACAATTTGTTTAAGAATAAATTTGGTATTTAGTACTCACATTAGTTGAGATTTTTTGTAGAATATACAGCATTTACAAACATGTAATTTTGAACATGCACACGCGCATGGTTTAGTAAAATAATAAATTGAAATAACTGAATTACATATTAAAAATTTTGGCCAAAATCCGTGAAAAAATCTAAATGTAGATGGCAGCAAAATCGCTTACCGTAATGGGGAAAACAAACTTCAGATAACCATTGTAATAAACGAACGTATCGTGTTGTTAAGTGTTATTTTTGTAAATATCTGTGATTATTAAAATTTTCTGATATGGAAATATCATTAGCAGATATTCTTTCATATTTAAATGGAAAAATACGGCCGATTGTAGAAGGAGAAGCTGTATTTAAAGGTAAATATATGTGGTACACAAAGTATAACCTGTAAATATGATGTTATTAATATTTTATAGCGGGACATATTATGTTATGTGGATTAAAGAAAGATACCGACGAGAAGCAATTGTTAGGATTGTGTCTTCAAACTTCTAATTGAAAGGGTGCACCACATAATATTAATATTAAATTAAAAAATAATGTTAGCGAATGGAGTGCTACCTGTTCTTGCAAAGCTGGTCTAAGTGGTTCATGCAAACATAAATTGTCGCTACATTAATTTATGCCAATAGGTAATAGGTAATTAGAATGTAATTAAAGTAATATTTACTACTTATCCATTAACAGAATGCAACTTAAAATAATAATTTTTATTTTTATTATGGATTAGCATTTTTCATGAGTGATTCGTAGTTATTTAATTTAAATTGCATTTAAAAGTTTAATGTTGTTGATAATAATTCGTAAAGACACAAATATGTTTGTAAGCATGAAGAAGTGCAAGAAATTATTTGCAAGTCTCCGAATACTGCCACCCCGAAGTGAAGAAAAAGAAACCAAATTCTCCATCCAAAGAAAAATTATCTGAACTTCAAGATAAAGTTTTTGATATGATGACAAGTAGTGGTATAATAGGTATTTTTTTTCACTCCAATTAATATTGAATGTGCTAATTAAAATTCAAGCAGCCTGGAAGAACAATGTATACTATTTACATTTAATTTATTAGAAGTTTTAGGTCCGGTTTTATAAACAAATTCTCCGAGATTTATTTCCACAGTAAATTTATTTATTTTTAATAAATGCGCATTATTTTAAATAGTTTTAATAAACATTTATGTAAAATCAGGTATTAATTTATAAGTAATGTTATATAGTACGATAGAATATAATTGTAATGAAGATATACATGGTGTTCATACAAATACATTCATATACTTTGTAACCTTTTTCCCTATTTTTAATACATGAATCCAAGCTTGTCGCATCTTTAAATCTTTAGGAAAATAATGTAACGATATATTCTCACTTGAATAATTGTTACATTGTGGAACTGAGCAATATTTTTTTACATTTACTCATTTTCTTTATGAAACGCGTATCTCTTTCAATGTAAACAACAACTTGTTTTCCTTACTTGGGAACTATTAAATTTTGCCTCCAGATGTCAGCCACTTTGAATTTTTTCGCGGATAGTTATCACAGTAAAATTGATAAATTACAAACTAATAAAGTAAACAATTTTGTTAAAATAATGTTAAACTTTTATAATTGATT
Organism: Ophonus ardosiacus; assembly: GCA_943142095.1. Classification (NCBI taxonomy): domain Eukaryota; kingdom Metazoa; phylum Arthropoda; class Insecta; order Coleoptera; family Carabidae; genus Ophonus; species Ophonus ardosiacus. The sequence goes on along the minus strand of OW964826.1, from coordinate 32,757,060 downwards.
GTTGATCTTGATCAACAGAATGAACCACAAGATTTCAAATATGCATCCATACCATATATACCAGATCTTACACCTCAAATAACGAAAGTTCTCAAACATGACGAAGTTAAAATTGCTTTTAAAAGTAGCTTAACAGTAAACAAAATATTTTCAAAATTAAAGGATAAAACTCCTACACAAAATCAATCCGATATAGTATACCGTATTTCTTGTGCTGATTGCCAGGCACAATATGTAGAAAAACTTGTAGAACACTCAAAAGTAGAATAACATCTCACAAAAATGACACTAAACTTAAACCTACAGCTTGTGCTTTGGCAGAACACTGCAATAAATACAAACACAAAATGTTATACGATGAAGCTGAAATATTAGATAAAGAACAAAATTTATTAAAACGAACATTTCTAGAAATGATTCATATCAACAATACCGAAAACCCCATAAACAAACGGACAGACATTGATGGACTGAGCCATATATACACTTACCTGTTAAAATTGTCGAATAATATTTACAATCCACCACACCTAGATACGGGTTAAATTTTCAAAAAAAATAAAAATCATTCCTTTGTTTATTTACTACTAAATAACATGAAACTACTGAACGCACACTTTTTAGGAACAACTATTTCTATGTTTTAGTGGATTTTTTTGACAGTTAAATTTTCACAAAATGGTGTTGTACACGTGTTTACTTCGACAACTTGTGCACAATTATAAAAGTTTAACATTATTTTAACAAAATTGTTTACTTTATTAGTTTGTAATTTATCAATTTTACTGTGATAACTATTTTGGCCAAAATTTTTAATATGTAATTCAGTTATTTCAATTTATTATTTTACTAAACCATGCGCGTGTGCATGTTCAAAACTACATGTTTGTAAATGCTTTATATTCTACAAAAAATCTCAACTAATGTGAGTACTAAATACCAAATTTATTCCTAAACAAATTGTACGTATTTCATTATTGTATTACAGTGTCCTGAGGATGGTTAAAAATATAACCGAAAGCTTGACAAATTAAAAAGAGGGTACTACACTTAAGCCTACAAATTGACTGTCAAACCCACTATCCAGTTTCCCTATATATATATTGTAACGATTTCAAAAAATCGTTACGCGGTTTTTTTCAAATCTTAGTGTTCAATTTGATTAGCGACATATTTTGTGTGTTTCCGCGTGAATTGAACGGTACACGGAGCACATGTGGTCAATTCAATTCAATTCGACCGGTGTGTTTGACGTGTCGTAGCTGCGTGTGTGCTGACTGTATTTTTTTTCCAAATTTTGCAGTGCTATTATCTTTATCTTGTATCATCGGTGTTATGATACACTTTTGTTATCTTTTATTCATTTATTTGGCTAGTTTAACATCTGATTGGGTAAGTTTTAGTTATATTTTTTTTGTTCATATCAGTTGTTTGTCAAAATTTTACATCCACCGTCAGCGCATGCAGTGGCGGCACGGCCAAATAACCCGACCGGGCATCGCCTCACATTCGGCTTATGGTTATTCAAAATTAAGGTTTTTTTGTAATACGAGGCGATAATAGTTTTTCTGTTTAACTATTACTTTTTATGCTGAACCAATAACCAGTACGGTTCACTGGTCCCCAGCGTTTAACGCTTTCACTTTTGCTTTAAATTCCCTTTTTTGTTTCGTAATATTCTGCTTAACTTTTTTGTGTTCTTAGCAACCTCCTAAGACACGGGTTGTAGCGCCGAGTTTGGCGCATTCAATTTTTGTGAGTACACCATACCTATAGTAATTCTGTATCGCTTTATTTTTATTTATTTTTCGGGGTTTAATATTTTTAATGGGATTAAAAATTGGCTATTTGTCATGTTTTTTCATTGTTCAAATTTATATAAATTATATTTTTTGTCCAATAATTTTTGTCCAAAAATTTATCTCTAAATTTATCTATCTATTTTTTTATAATTTTGGCTAAAATTGTTTGGGAAATTTATATAAATTCTTTAATAGGTTTTTGGGATCATATAACAAATTTGTTATTCAATTTTACTAAATTTTTATACAGCTCGTTAGCTAACTTATACGGTGGAGTTGCAGACGTGGCTACCGCTGATTCTACGTCACAGTAACAAGTTGTTTTGTTGCTCGTCAAGTTTTTACGAGTTTATCTTAAACTATCTAAGAGTATCTTCGACTTCTGGATAAGCCGTTTATCTATCTTAAATTTTATCTAGTAATTTTTAGACTACCTAGATTAATAATTTGTTACTATAAAAATTCCGCCGAGTAGAGAAACTTCTCTTAAGCTAGAGCTCAATCATTTTACTAACCATAAAACCATATCTTGTTCTAATCTCCTCTCTCACTGTCCACTACAGCTTGGCCAGTTGTTTTCTTGTTTTTTTTGTACACAGTTTTAAAAATAAAATTATTTTTCACAACTAGTTTCATATTTTTATCAGGAATATTTTTACTATTGCGATTATTGTAAATACGATTTTTTTGTATTTTTGTACTAAATTTTTTTGTAGCAACACCTTATATTTATGGTCTTTTTTATGATTTTTCAACGTCCCGGTCCGGATGAGTTGTTTGGATCGCTGGGGCGGGGAATCATCTCCGCAAAGTTCACATTGAGACGAGAGACCGCTTCCGCAAGCTATACACACTCGCTGCCTGAAAGTGCCGTTCATAAGACTTAGAGCAATCACCACTACGCCTAAGCCCTACGTGCTCTGGATGCCGCCCTGCGTTTTTAACGTCACCATCAGCGTGAACCTGCTCTGACGAGAGCTGGACAACGTTTCGGCATATTCAGAGAGAAGGACTTGGCAGATCGTAGCCGTCATCAGCGTGGAGGACTTGGCATATCGTAGCCGTCATCAGCGAGGCGGACTTGGCAGATCGTAGCCATCATCAGCGAGGCAGTCGGTCCGAACGTAACACGACGCCGTGCGACAGGTTTCCCCCCTCCAGCGGCCCACTCATCTCTAGGATCCATCATTTTTTTGTAACCCCGAATCAGGTCTTCAACCAGGTGTGTACGACCATATTTTTTTGGGTTGTTTTTTTGCAACTAATAATTTTAATTAAAATTTATCTAAAAAAACTATTTGCGAATTTTTTAAATAAACTTCAAATTTTACTGTAACTTCTTTTGAGTTGTTGTGTCTTCTCTTAACCCGACATAACTGGCGCCCATCATTTCATCCCTGCACAACCACCCTTTAGGAACCCTCGACCTCGCGCAACCACGACCAACCCTCGAGCTGCTGCGGGTAAGTGTGACGCGTGATTTTTAATTAATTATAAGTAAGAATAATTGTCAAATATTTTTGTACATATTTTAATAACAAGCTACTAATTTAGGAGTATTTACAAACTCATTGTCAAATTAAATAATAAGTCATGATTTCCAGTGTTCACGCTATATATTTGAATTAAAATAACGAGATTAAATGTATTCAAAAATAATTACAAGATAGTTTTCGATTTAGTTTTTGAAAGTGCAAGTACGTTTTTATGTCATATCTGGTAACAATTTTTTCTTTAACCTAATTTTTTCCTTTTGCGTTTGCGCGTTTTTCTCATTTGCAAGTTTTTATACAGCTGGTAGGCGTATAGAGTTTTGGCTTTGGGTTACGCCGCATCCCTGCAATCGCTATGGGCTATATTTATAGTTACGCCACTGTTCCTCATCTTGTCCCCTACCCTGCGGTGTGCCGTTTCTTCATCAATTATGGACGAAGGCATAATACACCTAATCCCTTAAATACGTTACGGATAAGATTTGCTAAATACCTTACAAATATCAAATAATTCCCTAATGTAACGTACGGCAAACAATAATAATGGGGAATTCTACCGTTTTTTAATATTTTTTCTGGCAATATATAAAAATCTAGAAATGAAGACAGTGGTGCAAAAAGGGGATAAGTTACATTTTTTGAAAAATAGAGATTTGTGTAGAAATCTGATCTAAAGCAGTGTCTGCGTCTATACTGCAAGAACGGTATATGTATTGTGTCGCATACGAGAACTACAACGTTAGGAAACATCCTGTTTGTAGTTTAGGTGCAAGAACGGGATAAGTTTTTCCGCATATCCCGTTCTTGCACTTCAATTTTTTTTCACAGACAAAATTTTACTGCACAAATCCCCTTCATTCGCCGAAATATTAAAATCGCGAAATATAGTTAAAAATTAAGTTTATAATATACAAAACAACATCATATTAGTACGAATATATCAAATTGCAATAAAAACATCAAAAATTTAAAAAAATTTTTTTTTTTGGACCTAGAACAAAACTTTAAAAATGTAACTAGTCTCTATTTTGCACCAGAGTCTTCAAATATTGGTAGAAACGCGATGTATGTTAAAATTCGAATAAATAATCGAAATATGAATTTCTGAATGTCTGAAATTATTTGTGACCTCATATATCAGTGTTGGGACATCACAACTCTCTATATGAGCTGTCAATCTGTCATTGATATAATGAATTTTACGCTTTTTGAAGAAGTTTCAAAACATGAAACTTGAGTTAAAGGATGTTTTAAATAGCCCGCAATTACCAGAAAGTTTCTTTGAATTAAAAGAAATAAAACATTTTGGATATTTTTTAGTTCCAACTTTGTCCACTAGATAGAGTTTGCTTAACTTGAATCGCGAATAGGATTAGTAAAACTATTCGATCGATGCGCCATCAGCGCACATTCTGTGAACTATTCAATCCAGGATTATTATTGGTTAAGATTACAAGAAGTACGTAAGGGACTTTTAATCAATAATCATATACCTATTAGAAAATATACAGCAATATTGATAGTTCCATCTCGTTTTGCACCCTTTTTACCTCTCGCTAAGAGAGGTATTGGATTCATGCTAAAAATCACATATCGAGATTTAAGTGAATAAGCACGATTTAAGGTCCATATAAACCGATTTTAACATTTTTACGATGATGTCTGTGTGTGTGTGGATGTGTGTATGTGTGTATGTATGTGTGGATGTTGGAGGGACGATTACTCAAAAACTATAAGACATAAGACATGTTTAACTATGAATTCCTCAATCTGACATTCCTGGGAAGAACTGAAAAGGTTTTGGTAACAATTGAACAACCGGAAGTTTAAGGTCCCTAGAATCCAATTTTAACATTATCACGATGATGTCTGTAGGTGTGTATGTGTGTGTGTATATATGTGTGTATGTGTGTGTGTGTGTGTGTATGTGTAGGGATTTTGTCTTCGCTCTAACTCAAATACTATCATTCAGAAAATTCTGAAACCCTATTCTAATATGAAACGAAGCCATTAGATTTTGGTGTAAATGGGATAACCGGAAATGGCACTTTACCTGAAGCTCATAATGGTTTTTCTTCAAAAAATACCATTAAATGCCATTTTTTGGATTTTGTCGTTATGAAAATTAAAGATTATTGAATTTTCTACAGAAATACATTAATACTTTTTCTATATACTTACAAATAAATATAAAAATATTTTTTTTTTACAAGTCCCGAAGCCTAAGAAAAACACAATTCCTTTATTACACAGTTCATATTTCAAATGAATGTAACTGACAGTAACTGTCACTGTCAAAAAACTAATCACTTCAAATTAATAATAGTGACATTTTAAAAAGAAAATAGTAAATAAAGCAATAGTTTTATGTAATGGAATAGTTTGCAGCGTTAATAAATTCGTAGGTATGTATTTAAATTAATAAAAATTAACTAGCGGGAGGTTTTTTATTGGGTTTTTAATTATTATTATGTATTTGACACCTTTCATAGAAATAATTATATTTGGATATATTATTATTAAGTAAAATTTTGTAAATTCTCGCAAAATGACGTTTGATTATATTTTTTTAATATTGGTAATTCTGAACATGTATATTACTAAATATATATGTCTTACCATTCCGACATACTGCGCCTTGTTATATTACAAAACAATATTATAAATATAAAATAATTGTGTATAATAAAATATTTCAACATAAAAATATAAAATGATCTGACAGCTGTCAAATAAAACAAAAAAAACTCCATGTATGCTTGAATATCGAGGTTGGGCTTATGGAGTTAACACTTTTCACTCCACTTGACTCCATTCTACATTTGCTGAACGCTACATTTTAAGAAGCTTATCACTCTATGTAATTACCGAACGGTGCTAGGAGTGTATAGAGTGAAAAGAGTGAACAGAACTCATTTGCTGAACGCACCTATTATACTTTTCAACCTGTATTGTGATTTCATTTTGTTTTTGGTTTCGTTGTTCATTGACAAAATGTCAAATGCCCTGTCATGTCAAATTCAAGAGCTTGTAGTTAATTTATTGACTTATTTTAAAAGTGAAAAATAGATTGGTGGCTCTTACTTTCACTGAATTGTAATATTGAGGTAATATTTCGTTCTATTTGTTAGTAATAATTTGAAAATTAAATCTATACGTACAGCGTGTACCGTGTAGTAAACGCAATGTACAGAAACAGTGAGAAATTGTATGGTATGCAGTATTCTGTATTTTTTTTAAGGATCTCACATAATACTAGGTAGTTTGTTGCATATAATACAAGAAAGAAGTATTTATAACGGCGTAAGCAGTATCGTTCAGAATATTTTAAATAAAATTGGATTTCGCTGGAAAAAAATGATACCAGACTTGTTACCTTTTTAAGAAAGATTTGGATTTATGAAGGCAACCCACAGTTCATATTTTAATCCGTTTTACATGCTCATGTAAACTTTCTAACATATGACGTCATTGTTTCTAGTGATATTGTATTTATGACGTAAACCGCTTGATTCGCTGGATGGCCCATACCTTATCAAGGGTACCGGGATGTAAAAATGCAAATCGAAATTTCAATTCAATGCAATATTGTCAACTTAATGAATGCTTAAAATTTAGACCTAGTTGTTGCAACTGGCCAAGAGTGTTAACTAACTCGAAAGTAGTAATTTGTTTAATGATAATGTCGCCCTGTCAAAGCGAATGTTATATATTGATCGTATGAGATTTTTTTTATATTATTATCATTATAAATAATCTTACAGTGGTAAGATGTCCAGCAGCAACTGCAACAAATCTTAGCCAAGGAATTTGGGCAGGGTCGTCGAATCCTGCTAACAATATTATCATTTGTAATCCTTCCACTTCCAAACAAGCACCACGCCATCTGAAATCAAAATATTACATACTTGTTAAATAATGAAATACATAAATAGAATTAAACATGTGATAATTATGTGATTCTAATTCATTGTTCATTTAGTGCTTATAGTAGACGGTATAATAAACGGATACCATGACAATTTGTCTTGAGTTTTGAAACAAAATTCCGTATACCTATCGTAGAGCTGAGGCCACGTAACAATGCTATGGCCTGCTAACTGATATATCAAGGTCTTCAACCATCCTGGAGTTAAGCCGTAGAAAACTTTGGGAATTGGATATTCCAATCGAAGCTTCGTTGGCGGCCGAAGTCCCAGTGCCAGAGATCGGAAGTAGGCACATGACCATCTACAAATAATAACAGTTTATTACATAATGTATGTGTAGTTTATGTCAAAGGTTACGTGTATGGTATGGTATTCCACACGAAAGAATGGCTTCTCCGCAATAAAGAATGTGTGATTCTTCACGACATACCTACGTAATTGAAATATATCATGGAGGTAGGAATAAATAAGGAGAGAGCACGTGGCTGTAAAAGTGAAACCATTTCCCCCACTCCAGGCCGGGCCTATCTATCAACCTTCTTTGACCTTAAAGCCATACAGCCGTATTCATAGTGCTCATGTTCGAGTCTAAACCTAGTCTATCTCAAGTCTAACTTAGACCGGCGAAAAAAACTATTCATAGAGGCAGTTTAGGGCTAGTACAGGTTTAACTCTAGACTAAAATTTAGACCTGCGCGTACCCTAGTTTACTACGGTATTGTCAGTTGACAGAACATTGAAAAAATAATTTTGTGTGTTTAATGCAAATTAAATACATTATTACTCAATATAATATTTATGGTAATTAGTATGTTATAAATATTATCATATTAATGTTTATAATATTACTTTGCTATGAATTTGCAGCTTGCATTATTTCATTTTTAGGAAGTTCATGATGGATAATGATCTTCAAGAAATTTTTCATCATGTTAATTACATGGAAGATATTAAAACAAAATATAGTTCAATATAGGAGGAGGAATCAAAAGGTGTATTTTGAATCATATGAATCTAAGAAATTTATTATAGATTAAGTAGTATTTCAGGAAATGTTCAGTTGTTTGAGTTATTGGCTTTTTATAAACTAAAACAAAAGTGATTTAAATTTGCCGATCTAAGAAAGAAATCTACATAATTTAATCGACATGATAATACCAATTTTAGAAAATGCAAACAGGAATAAGAAGCGACCAGTTCCAGTTGATATGCAAGTTTTGAGCATTATAAGATATCTTTCATCTGTTTTAGCAAACTTACACAGTTTTCCCAAAGTACAATAACTCGCATTGCATTTAAAATTGTCAAGAGCTATCGCTTCTCTTTTTAAAGCAATTATGATCACATGATAATTTATATTGATTTTTGTGTTTCATCCAGCTAAAGCTACTACATCAAATCTCATATTCGGACAATAATAATACTACATAATATACCAGTGGACGAAAGAGTGAACTTTATTGAAGGAATTTTAATATATAAAATATTGTAATTTTATGTATTATATTCTGTGACACGCGACAGGGTTATAGTTATGTATTACTGTTAAATGTATTTAATCTTTGAGCAATTTTTAAGAAGTCTCATCTGAAGAAGTTGCATGTGTTGTACGAAACCATTTGATTAAAATAAATGAATAATATTTGACTGCAATCCAGTAATATTTTATCATAACAAATTCATATTCTTCATTTAATGTGATTTATTTTTCATCATTTCATAATCCAGTTTAAATATTAAATTGGATCTATTGGTTATGATACTAGTATTTTATTTTTTGAAGTAGTTTGAGCGTTATTTTTGACGAACTGCAAATTATGTTCGTTTAAATTTACATCATATCCAGAAGCCTTTTATTCTTATTTCCATCTTCTCTTGCAAATCCTGATGTACTAAAACCATCAATGTGTGTTACCGCTATCAAGGTAAAAATTAATCGTATTTATCATTGTTAATAGTAAATAAAAAGTTTTAGTTGTAAGATATCCGCCATCAGCTGTGATCACAAATGTCAAAATTGTATTCACTACGCATGAGCAGTGTTATGTATGGGCATAGTCGACTAGATAGGGTGGTTTAACTTCGATTTACTTAGACCAGGTTTAAATCAGGTCTATGTTTGACTATGAATAACCATTTATAGATCTGGTTTAAACCCAGTCTATGTAAGTCGAAGTTAAACCAGGTCTATCTCAGTTACTATGAATACGGCTGATATTGTTTAGCTTGTTCACATTTGCGTTGTATCGTTTTAGAAAGCATTTCAATATGTTTTATTAATTAAATAAAAATATTTGATTAAAGCAAGTGTTTTTTGATTCTTACAAAATTTAATTAAATAAATTCAATAAGTAAAATATATATAAAAACTCATTAATATCATATTTCAATAAATAATATATGCACAACACATTTCTTTCAGTATTTAAAGTTTTATAAAATTTTAATGGGGGATTACGGCTCAATCGAATTAAAGGAAAATAGCAAAAAAATACGAATGTATATGCTGAATAACGAATATTAATAAAAAAATGAAATGATATAATTGAGATATTTCGGAAATAAAGGGTTTTTTGTTATAGCGCTTCGACACTAATATGAAAATATTTTGATTGGCGACCGAGAGACCACCTATACATGCATTACAAATAGCATGTTAGGAGGTGGGAATTACTACCAATGGAAGTTAAGAAATTCAAATTGGAAAGCAGGGGCTAACATTCCTGTACAGCAGTTTTCAAACAGTTTTTATTTTAACATAAATTTCTTACATTAAACTTAATAATTTAATTACACCTGTAATAGAGGTTTCCAAGGCTACAGCTTTTTAAGAAATACTTATTGGATATCAGAGTTCATCATGTATAAGTAATATTAGGATGAATAAATTCGTTAATTTGCTTATTTTTATTACTCTAAAATCAAAATTAAAATGTAATGCATTTAAATTGAGTGCATAAAATTCAGTATCGGCCATCTTTGTGACGTCAACGGCACTCTGAAAATTCTGATTGGTTAATGGCTTTTCGAGCGCGCAGATCATGTTTGCGCTGGTTCTGACATGACATTTGAGCGAGCCTGCGAGCCAGAACAATTGTTATTTTGACGAAATTTAAGGTTACAAGAAATTTTTACTGAATTTCCTGTTAGTTTTTTGAAGAATCTTTTGAAAAAACAAGTAAGTGAAGTAAATAACCAATAATGCTGTTTATATTAAAACTGTTCATTTTCTTTAGAATATGGATCCTGAATTTGTGAAAGCAGACAGTCGACAAAGAACTGTGTCAGCAGTTGATGGAAGAGGCAACAACATTTTGGAAAATTGCAGTATTCCCCAAATTAATTTATGAAATCACATAAATAGTTTCATAGTTTTGTTATTTTTTTGTCTTAAATAAAACATCATTTTACCAATAATTTAATTTATAATTAATTAGAAAGTTAAACATGTGCTAATTTTATAATTTTAATGATAACAGGATAGGACAAGAATCAGGAGCAGCGTTTTTACTTTCTGGCTGTAAATTGAATACACAAATAATTAAATTAGTAAATTAATTAACATGTTTAGATTTAACTCTATTATAATACGGAATATTTATATTTAGTCATTATAACTTGCACGTGTTTCTTCATTTTTTGGAACCGTTACATATACATATTTTCTTTGGATTATTTGCTGAGGAAGTAGAGCAGCCCGCTACGAAACAGTATTTCATCACCACCACAAAAAAAAATAGAAAAATATTATTTAATTATCTCCAAAATTACTATAAATACTCAAGTTTTACCTGATTTGTATGTACAATCACAATTTCTTTAAAAATATCTTCGATAAGTACTACAAAATAAGTTGAGGGACAGAATTTAACAACTGGTTACTTTCTTGGGTTATGTATCATTTGTTTACATCTTACAGATCTTACATGTTCAATGTTCATGTGCGAAACGACATACCCACCGTGTTTGTTATATATCCGTCTCACTCAGCTCTAGAAACATATGTTGTCGCGGTGTCGGTGACGTCACACGCACCGATGATTTTCTCGATCCTCATTTATAGTAACTTTAATATTTTTTTTCTGGCTTATTAGACGCTTTTCGGCCAAAATAAAAAACACGGGTCTAATATTTTTATATAGAGATTAACATACATATTAAAAAATGAAAAAAACTTGGAAACCCCTATTATAAAGTATGCAGACTTATACAGTGTTATAATATTCATTTATTTTTATGTAAATATAACTTAAAATAGCATATATTTCAAGAACATTTAGGTCCATGATGAAAACAGTTTGATATAAAACACATAAATGTGACGTCACGTCAATCTTTTCAAAGTTCGGGAGACCATAACTCGCTTATTAATAGGAATTTTTTCACCGGATTTTCATCAATAGTCTTAGTTTTCCTAATATTTTCAGATGAAATTATAAAAAAAAAAATGGTGTAATCCCCTATTGAAGGAATTAAACAAATTTGTTTAAAAATTGCTGCGCTTATCCCCTCTCTCGGTCCAACAGCTGTGTTCATCCGTCTCCACTAGGCTTCATTCCCCTGGCCCACAATATAACCTCATGCCCCCTCCTTTATGTATTCCCACCACCATGAAATATATATATATATATATATATATATATATATATATATATATATATATATATATATACAGGATGGCGCGCTTAAGACGATCCACCCTTAATAACTTTGAAACGAATTGTGATAGACATACCCGGTTTACGCTAAATGTTTTAACAACTAGGGGGCCACATTTTATTAATATTTTTTTTTAATTCACTAATCTTACCCCCACCACTCTCAACTTTTAAATCTTAAATGGCAATATACCCCTTGTGACATATCAAATGAAAGCTCTTGAAAAATGGCTTCTTTGTAGATTTTTATGTCACCTTCTCGTTGTACCATGACGATTCTAGGTTTGTTCAATATACTCTGTCCCAATATCATTACTGTGATTTAAGAAGAATCTGGTACTATGAAGACTTCTACTTCTTCAAAAATTTGATCGATTTCTATGAGAAGAGTTCTCTTTCCGAGTGTTGTGCACTTACGACCACCGAATCCATAAATTTGCTGTGGAAGGTATTTCATGCACATTTTTTTTTTTAATCACTTTCTCGCATCGTGATGCATTCACTTCCCATATCAATGAAGGTTCTTACTTGATGTTCATCGATTTTTGCGGTTTTATAGTATCTGGTTTCTATATTTTCGGAAGTGGCAATCATATTACACTGGTTCGATTCCATCTGACGTTTGCACAATCTGGTTACATACTTGACATCGTGGACGTCTTGGCGACAATGTGCAATTTCTAGATATATGTCCTAGTTGTTTGCAATTGTAACATTCAATTATTTTGTTCTGAGTTGTACTTGATTTTACTTGTGTTCGCGGATCTATTTCGGATTTTTGCATTTGTGATTTTTGAGTAAGGCTATTGAATTCATGTTGTTTTACTTTCTCGTTCTTTGTTTCTTTGATCCGTAAAAGTCTGATTTGATGTGCTCTTTCAAAATTCTTCATGTCGTGTAGCATATCATCTTCATCTCGGTGCAGTTTTGCCATCAAATGCATAATTAACTCCTTCGACCACAGTGCTTCTATAATTTGTTCTTTCGTTTCATCAAAGTCAAGGTGTAAGTATCAGCATAGCTTTACCTCCTCGTGAAAATATTCACTAACATGTTCTGATTTCCTTTGTACTCGTGCTGGTATGATTTTCCACTTTCCTACGTGTTAATATTATACTTCGCTATTGTTTCCATATAATACATGGATCGCATATGCCGTGACGATATATATTGCTATACAGGATATAGAATGTGTGCATAAGGCGATGTATGTAGTAACTGTTCAAGAAATAATTGTCAATGTAGTTCGTGTTGGCGTGTATTTTAGCATTTTTGTGTGTGGAGTTGATTTACGTGATTTATCAATAATGTCAAATACAAACTATCGAAAAATGCTAGAATAATTGTCTTGTCTGCATGTGCGTTTTTTGATGCAGAAAAAAAAGATAGTTTCCTAGTCGGTGTCAGCACAGATTATAGAGCAAATTGAACTACCTAAAAAAACACATTATTGCGCAATGCCATTCTTACTTGAAGAATACATGATATTTTATATGTTAACAAATGTGTGTTGTGTTGTTAATTAAAAAATAATTGTATATGTCAATCAATATAATATAAAAATGTGTCAAAATATAATTATGTATTCTTATTGTGTGTATTAGGAACTCGAAGGACCAGTCGTAATAACACATCAATTAAATTTTTGTTATTTATTGAGGACTGTTAACTGTACAAGATGATAGTATCGACTACACTACAGCTTAGGGTGAGACGTCCTGGGAGTGTGGGATAGCTCTACCCCAATCCAAATAACCAATAAGTTCGTATATTATAATTAACTGTAAAATACAGTATACAAAATACCGCAAACCAAGTGGTTATGGGCCCAGGCACTCATATTTAACAATAAAGAAAAAAAAAATACAAAGAACTATTCATCATCCAATATGACTTCTTCATCGTTTGTAACTGAAAAATTATTAGGTCGTGAGAATTATAATTCATGAAGGTTTGCAATGCACACTTTACTTGAACATGAAGACCTGTGGGATGCATAACAGGAGAAGATGAAAAAAAGATTGCAAAAGCGCGATCTAAAATTATTCTCTTCGTTGACTCGGTTAACTATGTACATATTCAAGATACAACAACAGCGAAAGAAACTTGGGAAAACCTCCAAACTACTTTTGAAGATTCGGGTTTAACAAGAAAAGTAGGATTATTTAGACTTCTAGTAACTATGAGATTAAGTAATTGCGAGTCAGTAGAGCAATATGTAAACAAAATTATTTTTACTTCTCAAAAATTAAATGGTTTAGGATTTAATGTCAATGACGAATGGGTTGGCACATTATTATTAGCTGGTTTACCAGAAGAATATGATCCAATGCTAATGAGCCTGGAAAGCTCGGGAATAGCTATTACAGGTGACTCAATAAAAACCAAAATACTAAAAGATTATTGAAAAACGATATTCTATTACCTTTAATTCTCATGGTTCTCAAATAACAACTACAAGTAGAGAAAGAACGGGTAGAGGTATAGCAGTAAACGGAATTTATAAAATTCTAAACCCCGAACATAAAGCAATGACTGTGTCTGATGTAGACAATGGTATGTTATGGCATCGACGACTTGGCCATTTAAATAGAAAAGATTGTGACGCCGCTATCTATCGTGCATCACAACACAGAGCCAGCTGCAAGAAAGAAACAAGGACTGTGTCGGTTGTTTTACCGGACACCATAACCTTACTTGTCAATACGTAAGTGATTTCGGCCAACAACGCGTATTTCAGCTTTCAGTTCTAAAACAACTGTTAAGACAACAGCGCCAGTCTCATGCGGAAATAACCTGTACCACCAAACACTAGTTAATTCTTATTTATTGTATTTTCATTTTGTATATTTTACCTGTTAATTCTGAAACAAGAAAAACTGGTATTTTCCATTTTCATTGCCAGTAGAATTTACTAGAAAATATTTTTGAAGTAAACTTCACGACCATATCTCCACGCTCCCCTACCAATCAGAAGCAAGATAGTCCTCACCCCGTAGACTACGCGCTAAAATTCTGCTTTAAAAGGCGAAGCATCGGCCCAAGAAATGATTCTGTTCTCTAGTCAGTGTTTAGCCAACTCGAGAATCCAGAGAAACAACCTATAGCGTTCTATAGGACCCAGCCACAGCGCGTCGCTGCCCGGCCGAGTCTAATGCCCATATTCATAGTCAGTACTTCGCCTCGACTCATACTTGAGTCTGCCTTGAGTACCAGATTTCGTTTCATAGTCGCTACTTGTTTCTTCACTCGTACTTCGATCGAAGGTTTACTTGAGGCGAGTTCCAAGCAACCTTGAGTAATACTCAAGTACTGATTAATGCTTTTTTCAAAAAATTTTGGTAGACTTGATCAATATTTAAAAAAACTGTCAACTGTCATTTCCATCACATATAACATCTAAGTTAAATAATGAAATAATAACAATGAAACAGGGTTGCTTCAAGAAGATATTTCCGTGATATGACTCATGTATCTCTAACCTGTGACATATATGTAGATGTGAAATATACGATTTGAGAGAAAAATATAAAAATTTACAAATATACCAACATAGTTATTACAAATTCTCTAAAATCCTCCCTAGAAAACCGAGAATTCACGAAGTTTCGACTATGAAACATATGATGTGCTTGAGGTCGAGAACGACCGGAGTAATGCTTGGCGAAGTAATACTCAAGTACGAGATTGAGCATCGACTATGAATACGGGCATAAGTTTCACCGAGTAAATATTATTCCACGTTTGTCTTGAGTATAAATAATATTTCACGATGCTAAGTTTCACAGAGTTAATATTTCACGTACTAAGTTTCACCAAGTAAATATTATTTCACGTTTGTCTCGAGTATAATACTATTTCACGTACTAAGTTTCACAGAGTAAATATTATTTCACGTTTTCCTGAGCATAAATTTTACAGTAGTTGAAATAATATTTCCAGTTTTACTTAAAGCTAGTAGTTTGAATAACAATAGTTACCTACAGTTTCTCATTTATTTATTTAAAGTGTACATAGTGTAAAAACATAGTTTAAGTTACTGCATTTTTCACTGCTCAAAAATAACCCAAGAATCCTGGCTTACACGACTAGCTATTCGCAACTTCCTCATCCTCTCTCAGAGTTATAGAGTTACACAGAGATACAAGATGGCGCCCGAGCAAGAAACAACCCCGACAACAACAATGAGGGGTGAGGATTACGTCACAAGATATATACATATTAAAGAATTTAGCAATTAATTACACTTTTGCAAATGTAGTTCTGATATGTATAGATTGCATCAAGGGCAAACAATTGCGTAAACCATTTAAAACAAGTGGTAAAAGATCAGAGAATATTTTGGAGTTGGTGCATTCTGATTTATGTGGACCGAGGGAAAATTCATCATTAGGATGATATATTTTCACATTGATTGATGTCTATTCTAGAAAAGTGTTTTTCTGTTTTTTGAAACATAAAAGTCAAGTATCAGAAACATTTCTAAAGTTTATTATTTTAGAAAATTCCGGAATTCGTCATCAAGTAACTGTACCGTACAGTCCATAACAAAATGATTTAGCAGAAATAGTGAATAGGACATAGGACAATTGTTGAAAAAGCTTGCAGTATGTTGTCGGATGCAAATTTACCAGTGGAATATTGGGCAGAGATCGTTTCAACTGCTGTCTATCTTATTAATAGGTCTCCAGCAACATTAACGAAGCTTGGACAAGGAAGAAACCAGATCTTAGTAATTTAAGAATATTTGGATCAAGAGATATTCATATTTATTGGACACAGGAAAGAAATAAAATTTATAAATAAATAGATAAAGAGAAAAAAAAAAATATTATAAGCTGAAATATTATTTGGCTTGAAGGTGAATTCGTCGGAAAAAATAAGACGAAAGTAGTTAATATGGTAATGATACACCAACGTACAATGGAAGAAAAAGAAACTAAAAAAATAAATGAAGATAATGTAAATACTTTAGAAAATTCAAATTTATAAAATGATTCAGAAAACTTACGAAGATCTACTAGAAAGTTGAAACCAAAAATAATGGATGAATATTATACTTACTACACCTGCAACAGATATTATGAACCAGAAACTGTTCAAGAAGCTATGAGAAGAGAACTACAAGAACAATGGTTACAAGCTAAGAAGAGTGAAAATGAATCTCTAATTAAAAATTAAACTTGGGTGTTAGTAGAAAAATCTAAATTCTTAAAACTGAGTGGGTTTTCAAGGAGAAAACTAATGAAAATGGAGACCGAGCGACACAAAGCCAGATTAGTGGCAAAAGGATATGCATTAGCTACAAAATATGAAATATATATTCATCATATGGACGTCGTAACGGCTTATTTACAAGATGAAATGGATTTGGATATATATATATAAAACAACCAGAATTTATAGAGAAAAACGGAGAAGAAAATAAAATCTTAAAATTGAAGAGAGCTATTTATGGATTACAACAAATTGGGAAATTATGGAATCAGAAATTAACAAAAACATTGAAAGATATGAATTTTATGCAAGGTAAAACAGACCAATGTACTTTTTATAGAAAATCAGAAGGAAAATTAGTTATTACAATTTATGTGGATGATAATTTCGCAAACAAAACGAAACGAAATTTAATGAAACAGTTTTAAATGAAAAATTTGAGAGAAGTAAAATACATTTTGGGGTGCAGAATAGAAAATAATATAGAAGAAGGGACAATAAAACTAGACCAAAATAAATATCCGGAAAATATTATTAAGATATTCAATAAGAAATAATATTCCCTATCAAGAAGCAATTCGTAGCTAATTATATTATGCACAAACTACAAGATCTGATATATCGTATGATACTCGTAGTAATATACTGAGCAGATTTTGCAAGGGACCAACGAAAATGCACTGAAAAGCAGGTAAGAGAATACTTGGGTATTTAAAAGGCATGATGGAAATGTACAGCAAATGGCAATGAAGAAATTATTGGATTCACCGATGCAGATTGAGCTAATGAAGTGAATTAGCGGCATTCAAAAACTGGCTATGCTTTTACTTTACAAGGGGCAGTAATTTCATGGCATAGCAAGAAACAGAAAACTATAGCCTTATCAACAACGGAAGCCGACTACGAGTACATGGCATTATCAAGTGTTGTCAAGAAGCAATTTGGTTACGAAATTTGAACGTAGAAATAAATCCAGTTTTATCAAAACAAGCAACAGTTATATACTGCGAAAACAAAGGAGCTGTTGATTTAGCACATACCAGTAATTTTAAGCAGAGAACGAAGCACATTGATGTGCGTCATCATTTCATTAAAGAATAGATTGAAAATAATTAAATAATCGTGAAGCACACACCAAGCGAAAAGACAATTGCCGATTCGTTAACAAAACTTTTATTCGAAACGAAACATGAATTATGTTCTCAAGGTATGGGAATAAAAAAATAAAACTTATTTTCATGAGAGGGTGTTAGTATGAAAATTATATTTTGTAAGTAATCAGAGATACATGTATGTTGTTTAGTTAATTAAAAAATAATTGTATAATATATGTCGATCAATATAATATAATAATGTGTCAAATTATAATTGTGTATTCTTAGTGCGTGTATTATAATTAATTATAAAATACAGTATACAAAATACTGTAAACCAAGTAATACTATAGTCCAGGTCTATTCACTACCCAAAAATATGTGAAAAAGAAAAACATTACGAGACCCTCGTCATAATAGTTCTGCCTAATGCGTTTTAATGTCGAAGTTTGGAATTAAAATACATATCATTAATGTTTAATATTCAACAAAATCTATATTGAAAATAGTAAAGTGATTCTATATTACATTTATCAACATTAAAACAAATTTTATTTTTTAATTCTGTAAAAATTAATTTAAATTATAACATAGATTTTTGCTCTTTAGGACAATCTACTATAACGAGGGACTCGTACAAGTTCCACTCAATCCTTTTTATTTTTACGCAAATATGTATGAATGGATTTGAATTTTTAAGTCCCTTAATTGATTTTTAAAAAAATTAAATTTATTACCTCCCGCTACCCTTGGCAAGGGAGGTGTAGGGATCGTGCTAAAAATCACTTATTGAGATTTTAGTTAATGACCACGTTTTAAGGTCCCTAGAATCCAAATTTAACATTTTCACGATGATGTCTGTATGTGTGTATGTGTGTGTGTATGAATGTGTGTGTGTATGTATGTGTGTGTGTATGTGTAGGGATTTTGTCTTCGCTCTAACTCAAATACCATCATTCAGAAAATTCTGAAATTTTGTATTTATACCCTATTCTAATATGAATAGAAGCCATTAGATTTTGGTGTATATGGCATAACCGGAAATGGCACTTTACCTGAAGCTCATAATGGTTTTTCTTCAAAAAATACCATTAAAAGCCATTTTTTGGATTTTGTCGTTATAAAAATTAAAGATTATTGAATTTTCTACAGGAATACATTAATACTTTTTCTAGATACTTTACAGATAAATATAAAAATAATTTTTACCTCTCGCTAAGAGAGGTATTGGAATCATGCTAAAAATCACATATCCAGATTTTAACGAATACGCACTTTTCAAGGTCACTAGAATCCGATTCTAACATTTTTACAATGATGTCTGTGTGTGTGTGTGTGTGTGGATGTGTGTATGTGTGTGTGTGTGTGTATGGCTGGATGTTGGACGGACGATTCCTCAAAAAATATAAGACATAAGACCTGTTTAACTATGAATTCCTCAATCTGACATTCCTGGGAAGAGCTGAAAAGGTTTTGGTAACAATTAAACAACCGGAAGTAGTAGTTTTTAAAAGATATTCTTCCAAATATTAATTTTTGAAAATTTTTGATATTACTAATTTTGAAGAACAAAATTCTACACCTGCTACATTTATATTTTTTATTATATCTTCTATAAATTTAGAGATAAATACTCTATAATATATAGAATATCGGGATATAACAAGTCGAGTAGGCGAAACTACACTAAGGAAACTAGTTGACAAATTCAAATGTTTATAACATAATTTGTAAATGACAGATTTCAATGTCAAAAATCAAGGGTTTTAGTGACATTTTGATAGCTTTTTCAGGGAAGTACATTTAATCTTTCTTATTGTTTTATTAATTAAATATTTGAAATTATAGGTAATATGCATATATCCATCAGAAATACCGCCAATCTGGTTAATGAATTGGAAGAATCTGTGACATTTAGAAACTTCCTCATACAACGAAAAATAGATATAATTAGAATTATATGTGTGCAGAAGACATGTTAAATACAATAAAAAACAATATTTGGGTAAAGTTCTGTAATATTTTGTTATAAAACGACGGTTCGATAGCAACGTGCAATACAATACTTATATAGCCTAATTTGGAAATGGCGAGAGGTCTTGTGCTGGCCACAACAGATTTTTTTTTTACAAATCCCGAAGCCTAAGAAAAACACAATTCCTATGTTACACAGTTCATATTTCAAATGAATGTAACTGACAGTAACTGTCACTGTCAAAAAACTAATCACTTCAAATTAATAATAGTGACATTTTAAAAAGAAAATAGTAAATAAAGCAATAGTTTTATGCAATGGAATAGTTTGCAGCGATAATAAATACATAGGTATGTATTTAAATTAATAAAAATTAAATAGCGGAAGGTTTTGTGTTGGCCACATCCCACATCAGATTTTTGATATAGTATAGATAGTCTAGTCATTAGGTCAACCTCTCTGATACGTATTAAATACTTAATATTGTTTATCTTTAATCGTGTCGAAATTTTGAATGAGAAATTGAGAAATGAGCCGATTTTAAGATGTTTACAATTTTGGAGGAATTGCATGTGAGTTTAATTTGTTAGTAACTCGCAAATTGCTCATCGGGAAAAATTGTATAATACTTTATATGAAAGAGAATTTCAAGCTGAATTCAAATTTTCAAGCCGCGTTATCCTATCTTTAACAAGAGGAGAGTGGTGGATGAAAAAACAAACAAAAAAAATGCAGGAAAAGGTTGACAATTATTATAAAAAAATCTGTTGTGGCCAGCACAAGACCTTCCGTCAATTCAATGTATTTTGTACAAATCCCATACCAAAAGGTCCTTGGAACAGATTCTATGTAATATCATGTAAAATCGAACACGAACACATACTATTTTTTACAAATTCCATGCCAAAAGTTCATTTGAAAAAGTTCTATAAATCCAATAATATTATAACATAAACTACACTAAGTAATGTCCTTCCATCTTCTCTTTGGCCTTTCTCTGCGTGTCACTTGCGAGAAACACTATGACATACCAATTTTAGATCCTATACTTTTTTCCATATTTGGTTTTGCACTTGCAACTGACATCTGTCAATTAAATTTTTTTGAATAATTATGTCAGCTGTTTCCATGAGCTGACTAATTTTTGAAAATTAATTTCTTTATAATGCTTTAACTCTACATCTATTGAATATGAAGGAAAATGAATAATCAAACCATATAGAGAAGAGTATTTTCTTTAATAAATATAATAACAAAATGTCAAAAAATAATATTTAACTGCGTTTTTTTAAGAAAAACTGTTAAAAACTTCAAATAAGGGTACTTCCGGTGGATCAATTATAACCAAAATCTAATCAACTCTTCATATGGATGTACAGAAGAGGAATACGAAAGAATTATAATTTTTAGAATTATAGTATTGGAGTTATCGTCGGAGAAAAATTTGTCACACACGGACACACATACACACACACACACACACGGACACACACACACACACATACATACATACAGACATCATCTTAAAAATAGTAAATTCGTATTGTAGGGACCCTAAAACGTGCTTATTCATTAAAAACTCACCACCGAATTTTTTGACCAAAGACAATACCTTCCTTACCTAAAGGTGACGGAAGGTAAAAACTGTTGTGGGCAGCACATGACCTCCTGCCAATTCCATGTTTAAAATAGCAGTGAGCTTTAAGTAAAGTATCACTTCCGGTTGACCGTTTATAAATAAAATCTAATTTGTTGTCCAATAAATAGAAAAGTCTGTAATACGATATTTTGGATTATGTTTTGTTGTTTTTCGTCAAAAATTAGAGCTACAAATTAAGTACTTCATCCGATTTATCATATATGGTTAAAATCTAATATGTTGTTTCAAATTATATATGAGTTTTTAATACCAAATTTGAGAAGTTTTGGATCATATTTTAATAAACTTTAAGGAAATATAGTCTCACACACACATTCTTATAAAAATCAGCATCAACTTCTAGGTGCTCTAAAACGCAATCTTTGTAAATTCTTCGCCGTACATGATCAATTTCGTAAATGTGTAGTTGTAAATTAATATTAATTTATAGTGCTGCAAAAATAGAAAAAAATTAAATGAGATCATCTTGTACATCTAAAATTTATGTATGATAGAAAATATATTATTTTTACAAACCTTAATTTCATTATAATTAAATATTTTACTATTATATTCCCCTTAACACGGATTCATTATTAATTTTAATGTAATTGCTTCCTGAGAGTGACATTTGTATAAGTATGTCAAAATTGTTATTAAAATTATGTTTTTGTTTGACGCAAGACGATATATGAAAATAAATTATATTTTACATTCATATTTAAAGTTATTTAGAGTTATTTACTAAATGTTATTATCGTAGAATTGAAGATTGCACCATTATATTCAATTTTAATTAGTAAAAATTGCTAAAAAATATATTCAATGCATTTTTTACAAGAAAAACTGTTAAAAGCTTGTATAAATGATATTTTTGGTTATCCGATATGCACTAAAAACTAATGTGTTCTTCCCACATTAGTATAGAATGGGTATACAAAATTTCACACACACACACACACACACACGCACACACGCACGCACGCAGACACACACACACATACCTGCAGACATCATTGTGAAAATGTTAAAACATCAAAACGTGGTTATTTACTAAAATCTCTATATCCGATTTTTAGCACGATCCCTATACCTCCTTTACCATGGTAGCGAGAGGTAAAAAGTTGTCAATAATTTTAGTGGAAGAGCCTGACCTCAGTATCGTGCACTATACTCCGTACTTTTTGCCCTAAAGTTAAAAGTTACTTATTCTTGTAGGAAATTTTCCGACAAATTTGATGGTGTTATTCTTAATGCCCTATCTCATTGCGAAAACTCAAAAATCCATATTTTCTAAAAAAAAATACAAAATTTCAATTTTAAAACTTTTTTCACTTTTACTTGTCATATTTTCTGTATAAATTGAGATATTTGTGCCGTTTTTTCACTAAATCATTTTCTCATGTATTCTGCGACATCTGGATTAAAAAAATACTAAATATTATTAATAGAATTTTTTTTAGTAAATAAATTTTGAAAAGGGAACACGTCATTTTTTCTTTTTATAGTAAAAATTTTAAGCAGCGACAAACTTTTCGTCCTTAAGAGATAGATACCAACATACAGCGAGTAAAATTTAGAGAAAGGATCATAGAAGTTTTTCCTCTTAAAATTTTTTTTTTGTAAAATGCACCAGTTTCGTAATATTTGAAGTTAAAGTTAAGGGTTTTCCGTTGCAAATTCCCACGCGCTCAGCGCGTTGTACTTGATGCTTGATGCATACTAACCCTACGCTTGGAATGCAAGCTAAAGTTTGCAGTTATAATAAAAAACAAATATTTTATGTCCTATTTCATGAGCAAAATAAAATAACTATGTATATCATTTTTTTTTTTGTTTTGGGTAATTTAATTTCTATTTTTTTTTTTTAATGTAGCAAATTCTATTCCTTTCGTATCTTCTGTATTTGCAAATTACGTTATAATTTCTTTGTAGTCTGTATTACTTTTTCAAAGCAATTTTATTGTATAAATATTTCCTTACTATAAATTAAAATTGATAAAGTTTGTGTGATAATAAATACCCGAAACCTAAGTCATTCATTTTTTCAAACAAAACACGTTTATTTAATCGAATGTATTTGTGTATTGATGATTGTAAAAAACTCTAAGATCTATCTCTGAAAGTGTATACCGAAACAGTGGTTTTGTAATAATAAATGCTGTATGACTGAGATTTCGAATATTTGTTGACATCTAATCCGCATCACTGACGAGAAATTTACCCTTTAATAATTACTTATTTCAATAATTTGCTTCAATATTAATTACAACAATGAAATACGTGATTTCAAGAAGACAATTCTTTATTACATGAATGAAAATTTGATTGCAATAGAAAAAATAAATTAATTACAACAATGTAATCGATTGATTACAACAATTAAAATATTATTGATTTTTTTTTGAAAAGTAGAGGTAAATGGTCTGGAGAGGTGGTGATCCAATAAATAACTAATTTTACATTTTGCTCCAAAGGAGAAGTAACGTAAAGTGTTTTTTGTTTTGTCTGATATTACCATAAATAATTTTATTTAAAAGAAAATATTAGCTGATTTAGTTTTCGTTAGTACTAATACAGTGTTTGTGTGTATGTGTTTGTGAATAGGGAAACTTATTCGCCATGGAAGGTATGAATTCATTATATATTTTTAAAACAAGTTTATTATTGTCTAAAGTGAATTGTTTCTATTTACATACATGCTTTATCTGTAAATATATTTATAAAAGTAACTAATTGTGTTTATTTATATTTGTTTCTGTTATAACATGTAACTAATTTACATATTAAACTCCAATAATTTAAATCACAAGAAATCTTATTTTTATTTATCACCACCTGTGGTAAATAGCTTTTTTTTAAATTCATTTCCTGTTCATAAAGTATAAACTGCATGTCTCTAAACCAGTGTTGTATAGTATTTGAAATATATGCATTTGAAATAAGTATTTGAATTAGATTAAATATTTTAAGTAATTATTTGAAATACTTCAAAATTAACGTATTTTGTATTTTTAGTTCAAATACTTTTCACAAGTATTTTATATTTTAATATATTAAAATACTAATATTTATATAAAATACAATTTTTCAATATTTGAAATACATTTTTTTATTTGAAATATATTTTTGTATTTAAAATACACAAGTATTTGAAATGGATTTATATATTTGAAATAGAAACCTCTGTCATGTGTGGTCTGTTAGTAATATAACATGGAATAATTCCCTAAATTTTTTCTTAAAAAACAAATGCCTATGCTAATGTAGGAGTTTCTTTTTAATATTAATAAAAATACGCGAATAAGTTGAATTCGAAAAACATTGTTACAATACCGTAACATATCTTATTTATTTTCATATAATTAAAAATAAAAGTATTTGAAATACTCAAAAGTATTTCAAATATTAGTCTATTTGAAATACTAAAAAAATAATCGTATTTTGCCAAACATATCAAATACTTTTATTTAGTATTTTGTATTTTCTATTTGAAATACGTTTTTTCAAGTATTTTATACAACACTGCTCTAAACATAGCGTGCCTAAGCGGAAGGTCGGCAGTTCGGCAAACACTAGTAGGGCGTGTTCAGCGCGCGGAAATTTGCAACGGAAAACCCTTAACTTTAACTTCAAATATTACGAAAATGGTGCATTTTACAAAAAAAAATTCAAGAGGAAAAACTTCTATGATCCTTTCTCTAAATTTTACTCGCTGTATGTTGGTACCTATCTCTTAAGGACGAAAAGTTTGTCGCTGCTTAAAATTTTTACTATAAAAAGAAAAAATGACGTGATCCCTTTTCAAAATTTATTTACTAAAAAAAATTCTATTAATAATATTTAGTATTTTTTCAATCCAGATGTCGCAGAACACATGAGAAAATGATTTAGTGAAAAAACGGCACAAATATCTCAATTTATACAGAAGATATGACAAGTAAAAGTAAAAAAAGTTTTAAAATTGAAATTTTGTATTTTTTTTTAGAAAATATGGATTTTTGAGTTTTCGCAATGAGATAGGGCATTAAGAATAACACCATCAAATTTGTCGGAAAATTTCCTATAAGAATATGTAACTTTTAACTTTAGGGCAAAAAGTACGGTGTTCGACTTAAAATATGCGAGATACGGGAGTTAGGATCCTCAACTATTTACTCCTTTCGATGCCACGACGAATGTGAACTGTTATAAATAGTGAATCCTATTAGCCTAATGCCCATATTCATAAACACTCCTAAAGTTTCATACGGCTCATTACAATTTTTGACAAATAGAATCACAGGTGATAAATAAAATTTAGATTTTTCTTTCAATGTCGACTGTTTTTATAGGATAAAAATTATAACGAACCGTTTAAAATTTTACGAGTGTTTATGAATACAGGCGTAAGTATTAAATACGTAATACTGTTTGTTTTTAAGTAATTTCAATATCTTTCATAATTGTTTTGAGCAAATGGACAAAAACATAAATATGCCGGCATTTTTCCCAATTGGCAGGAGGTTCCCGTGCTCCGATATCCGGAAATTTTTGTTATGTCATTCAGCCCATTTCTCTGGACAAGATTCCGTTTAAAAGCTTTTCTTGTAATTACTTTGAGGTAAAATCCTAAATTTCCTGGACTATAAAACGTCTTTATAATGAAAATAAAACAATAAACAATAATTAATATATATATATATATATATATATATATATATATATATATAATCTACTATTGTCAAGTAAAATTCAGAAATTCAATTGTTGCGTTTTTTATTGTTTGTTGTTTCCATAGCAGCCTTCGATTTACTTTTTTCAATTTAATTTTAGTATAAATAACAATTTTTATTAATTTTTCTGTTAATTATTAAAATAAATTATTATTGTTTTATATCATTGTAAAGCTAAAAAAAATCTTTATTTAAAAATGCCATAGCTTAATATGACCTCCATATGGAAAATAAAAGTTGCTATCAGTAACTCGTAAATGGTTAGATATAAAAAAAATTTGAGTACTTCTGCAAATTCACCATATAAAAGTGCCTTAAGAAAGTGCAAACCAGAATCTCGTATTATTTCATATAAGAAAGTTATAAGCAAAAAAAGAAAATCGCCAAATTTACATTTCCACCTGTATCTAGTGACCTATGAATTTTTTCGCAAATAACAAAACACCATTAAAATAGCCTCCTAATGGGGCAACTTTTGTCTAATTTAACCAACCTCGTAGCTCTTACGGTTCTCGAGATACCAATGCATTCGTACCTTAAATGGGACACTCATAATCAACAAAATACTACCTCACCTAAGCTTTACGGCATAAGCCGGTACTGATTTTGCAACAATATGTATATATATATATATATATATATATATATATATATATATATATATATATATATATATATATATATTTAGGGGTCCTAATAAAAAATGCAAGTTTTGCCCCTAGGGGGCCTTCGGGAAACACCGCCAACTTGGGAAAAAAGACTCATAATTACAAATTACACCATAATGTGCTAAGGGCGACCTGACACAAATATTATAAAAATTAATATGATACGAATTTTGAGAAAAATTTTCTAAAGAAATAAATTATTTAAATACAGGGAGTGTTTCTAAATAGAAATCTACTAATATTTTCAAAATAATTGTAAATTTAATACAAAATACAGAAAAAAATAATAATTTTGAAGGCAAAACAAATATAAAACATAATAACCCTTACATCATTGAAAAGAGAAAAAAAATAGTTATTTTTTTGAGACTAAAATCAGATATGGGTTCCATTTAAAAAAATATAAGTTTGTGTTATATCTCGAAAATTTACAGATATAAAAATTTATTTCGTACGCCACTGATTAGTTTATAAAATATCTATCTTTTATATGTGAAACGTTTTTCTCAATTAATAATAATTTAGATGTTATTTGGAAAAGAAAAAATCAACAATATTCAGTTTTTCGTCATTATCTAGTGCCCTATAAGAATTTTTTGAAAAACAAGCACATCTGAGATGGCCTCCCAAAGGCGCACAAAAAGTTCCATTTAACCGACATCGTATCTCTTATAGTTCTCGAGATCCCAATGGTGGCACTTTTAAATAGGACACACTGTATTTTTTAATTTTTTTTACAAATTACGTATTACTATTCATTAATTGTTATTAAACTACTATACATATATATATATATATATATATATATATATATATATATATACAAATTACGTATTACTATTCATTAATTGTTATTAAACTACTATACATATATATATATATATATATATATATATATATATATATATATATATATATATATGTATAGTAGTTTAATAACAATTAATGAATAGTAATACGTAATTTGTAAAAAAAATTAAAAAATACAGTGTGTCCTATTTAAAAGTGCCACCATTGGGATCTCGAGAACTATAAGAGATACGATGTCGGTTAAATGGAACTTTTTGTGCGCCTTTGGGAGGCCATCTCAGATGTGCTTGTTTTTCCAAAAATTCTTATAGGGCACTAGATAATGACGAAAAACTGAATATTGTTGATTTTTTCTTTTCCAAATAACATCTAAATTATTATTAATTGAGAAAAACGTTTCACATATAAAAGATAGATATTTTATAAACTAATCAGTGGCGTACGAAATAAATTTTTATATCTGTAAATTTTCGAGATATAACACAAACTTATATTTTTTTAAATGGAACCCATATCTGATTTTAGTCTCAAAAAAATAACTATTTTTTTTCTCTTTTCAATGATGTAAGGGTTATTATGTTTTATATTTGTTTTGCCTTCAAAATTATTATTTTTTTCTGTATTTTGTATTAAATTTACAATTATTTTGAAAATATTAGTAGATTTCTATTTAGAAACACTCCCTGTATTTAAATAATTTATTTCTTTAGAAAATTTTTCTCAAAATTCGTATCATATTAATTTTTATAATATTTGTGTCAGGTCGCCCTTAGCACATTATGGTGTAATTTGTAATTATGAGTCTTTTTTCCCAAGTTGGCGGTGTTTCCCGAAGGCCCCCTAGGGGCAAAACTTGCATTTTTTATTAGGACCCCTAAATATATATATATATATATATATATACATATTGTTGCAAAATCAGTACCGGCTTATGCCGTAAAGCTTAGGTGAGGTAGTATTTTGTTGATTATGAGTGTCCCATTTAAGGTACGAATGCATTGGTATCTCGAGAACCGTAAGAGCTACGAGGTTGGTTAAATTAGACAAAAGTTGCCCCATTAGGAGGCTATTTTAATGGTGTTTTCTTATTTGCGAAAAAATTCATAGGTCACTAGATACAGGTGGAAATGTAAATTTGGCGATTTTCTTTTTTTGCTTATAACTTTCTTATATGAAATAATACGAGATTCTGGTTTGCACTTTCTTAAGGCACTTTTATATGGTGAATTTGCAGAAGTACTCAAATTTTTTTTATATCTAACCATTTACGAGTTACTGATAGCAACTTTTATTTTCCATATGGAGGTCATATTAAGCTATGGCATTTTTAAATAAAGATTTTTTTTAGCTTTATAATGATATAAAACAATAATAATTTATTTTAATAATTAACAGAAAAATTAATAAAAATTGTTATTTATACTAAAATTAAATTGAAAAAAGTAAATCGAAGGCTGCTATGGAAACAACAAACAATAAAAAACGCAACAATTGAATTTCTGAATTTTACTTGACAATAGTAGCTTATTACGAGTAATAAACGAACTTTGGCAACGAATGTAACAACACAACATATCATATTTTTCCCAACGAGAAAAATTCATTTTTATTACTCGTAATAATCTACTATTGTTAAGTAAAATTCAGAAATTCAATTGTTGCACTTTTTTGTTGTTTGTTGTGTTCATAGCAGCCTTCGATTTACTTTTTCCAATTAAATTTTAGTATAAATAATAATTTTTATTAATTTTTCTGTTAATTATTAAAATAAATTATTATTGTTTTATATAATTGTAAAGCTAAAAAAAATCTCTATTTAAAAATGCCATAGCTTAATATGACCTCCATATGAAAAATAAAAGTTGCTATCAGTAACTCGTAAATGGTTAGATATAAAAAAAAATTGAGTACTTCTGCAAATTCACCATACAAAAGTGCCTTAAGAAAGTGCAAACCAGAATCTCGTATTATTTCATATAAGAAAGTTATAAGCAAAAAAAGAAAATCGCGAAATTTACATTTTCACCTGTATCTAGTGACCTATGCATTTTTTCGCAAATAACAAAACACCATTAAAATAGCCTCCTAATGGGGCAACTTTTGTCTAATTTAACCAACCTCGTAGCTCTTACGGTTCTCGAGATACCAATGCATTCGTACCTTAAATGGGACACCCTGTATATATATATATATATATATATATATATATATATATATATATATATATATCCAAAAATCAAAAATACCTGACTTTTTGCAGGGTAAATCTACCTAATGGCTGGACTAAGTGTAGGTTAGTTAAAATTAAGTTTTAACATGTAAGTAAGTTTTTATCATTATTCCGATTAAAAAAATCTGATGTGGCCAACACAAAACCTCCCGCTATTTAATTTTTATTAATTTAAATACATACCTACCTACGTATTTACTAACGCTGCAAACTGTTCCATTGCAGAAAACTATTGCTTTATTTACTATTTTCTTTTTAAAATGTCACTATTATTAATTTGAAGTGATAAGTTTTCTGACATTGACATTTACTGTCAGTTACATTCATTTGAAAAATGAACTGTGTAACAAAGGGATAGTTTTTATCTTAGGCTTCGCGACTAATAAAAAAAAAATATTTTTAAATTTATCTGTAATATATATAGAAAAAGTATTAATGTATTCCTGTAGAAAATTCAATAATATTTAATTTTCATAAGACATAAAATTCGAAAAAATTGCATTTAATGGTATTTTTTGAAGAAAAACCATTATGAGCTTCAAATAAAGTACGATTTCCGTTTATCCGATTTACACCAAAATCTAATGGCTTCTATTCCTATTAGAGTAGGGTAAAAATACAAAGTTTCAGAATTTTCTGAATGATAGTATTTGAGTTAGAGTGCAAACAAAATTCGTACACATACACACATACACACACACACACACACACACACACACACACACATACACACATACAGGCATCATCGTGAAAATGTTAAAAATGGATTCTAGGGACCTTAAAAAGTAGTCATTTACTAAAATCTCGATATGAGATTTTTAGCACGATCCCTATACTTCCCTTACCAAGGGTAACGGGAGGTAAAAATTCTTCATTTATATAGCATTCTTTCTATACATATTTCATCTTATCTTCTGTTAACATGCCTTTGCATTTTCACCTCTTTTCACTTGTCACTCTAGTATCCATACGTTAGTCTTTTATATACTAATATACTCTTCCTTTTTTTTAGTTTCAATTATGTCTATGTAATCTACCGTGAGTATTTTTTTAACGTGAAACATTGGGTTTGTCATATCCATGGTTACGGCTTGATATTTGAGTCACAGCAATGTATTTGCCCGTTCCATTTAAAATGAAACACAGGGAACGAATCTGACAGAAGTATTATATTTAAATATTGTAAGAAATTTAGCGGAGTCAGAAAACCACTCGAGAGCACTAAACATATTTCGGGCACAAGGTGCACACAGTATTTTTTCTACATCTAAATTTAATTTTTAGAAAACAGGTATAATTATTTAAACAAAATTAACCTTTAATGACATCTTGTCAAGATGACAGATAACCGTTGAATTTTCGTATAAGTTATGATTTGACATTTGATTGACAGCATTGTGTTTGTCTGTCTCATTTAAAATGACACATGGGGAATGAATTTGACAGAAGTATTATATTTAAATATTGTAAGAAATTTAGCCGAGTCAGAAAACTACTCGGGCACAAGATGCACACTATATTTTTTCTACAACTAATTTTAATTTAGAATGCAGGTATAATTAATTATTTAAACAAAATTAACCTCTATTGACGTCTTATAAAATGTCATATTCGTTCCCTATGTTTCATTTTATATGGAACGGGCAAATACATTGCTGTCAAGTCGTAACCATGGATATGACAAACTCAATGTTTCACGTTAAAAAATACTCACGGTATTTTCCCTCTTTTTAATTCCTCAATGATTTATTCTTCATTATTTAAAATTTTCACGTTTCATGTTGCTATCTTATCCTTCCGTATCTACCCTTGTTTAATATTTTTCCCTTCCTTGTATTTTATATTTGCTGGTTTTGTCTTTTTTACCTCCGTAGGTAAGGGAGGTAATGTTTTCGGTCAAAAAATTCGATATTAAGTTTCAGGTGTTAGGATACGGTTAGACGTATAAATTTGGCTCCGCATTTGTAAATTGTTTTTATTAGATTTTTCAAAGTTTTCGTTTTTGTGATTCCTACTGTTGCGTTCGGCATTTTGTGATCTTTGTCGTTATATAATTTTAATCTTCATCTTTTGTCTCTGGTGTGAGTTTCTTTTATTTTTATCATTTTTTTTTTGTGACATTTTTTGCTATATACAAACGTGGTTCAATTGTTTGTTTACGCTTGTTCAATTAAGTAGCGTGCTCAGTCATATGCTACTTTAAGTCACATATACTGGGTGTTTGACAAACAAAAGTATATATATACAGGGTGTTTATTTTTTCTTTCATTTTTTTCTAATATCTCCTTCAATTTTGTTTCTTTCCCATTTGCAATGGATAATATTACATACAACTGCTGCAAGAAAAGTATTGAGGAACACACATCAATAACATGTTATATATGTAAGAAGAGCTATAGTATTTCCTGTGTTCCTGATTTTACATTAACTGATGCTCGTAAAATTAAGTCGGGGATTGGAGGATTAAAATGGAACTGTATTAACTATGCTCAATTTGGGGATGATATCAGTAGCCTTAAGGCGTTAATACTTTCACTACAGAAAGATATATCAGAACATAAAAATTCAAGAACTAAAACTACTGATTTATCTTCACTTATTGAACTAAAGAAATTATTAGGGAAATTTCAGAAAGAGAAAAGCGCTCGCATAACGTTTTTATTTTTGGCGCTATTGAAGTTGTATCCAAGAAACAACAGCAAACTACCATTAATGACACTCTGGCAAATGTCATCATGTCTGAATTAGGGGTAGATGGTCCTAATAATAATTCTTACAGGCTAGGAAGTTATAATCTAACAACATCCTCTTGCTCTCAGCCTTTAAAAATTGAATTGTCGTCTCCTAATAGCATTGACAAAATGTTTCACAATATTAAAAAATTTAAAAATTGTGGAAAATGGCCTAATTTATCAATCACTAGAGATCGTACACGTAAGCAGATCGCTTTCTACAAATATGTAAAAGCCGACTTAAATGTGAGATTGGAAAAAGGCGAAACTAATTTAACTATTAAATATGTAAATAATGTTCCTCGAGTAGTGTTCACTAACGGTGCGATTCCATAATTTTCTATAGCACTCAACAAAAGCGGATCATTTTTTAATGTTAAACGATTATAAATGTATTAGTAAACAAAAATTGTTGCGGTTTTGTTCACTTTTACTGTAGCATTATAGAAAATTACAGAATCGCACTATAAATCGGAAAACTAAAATTGATCAGAATAAACTTAGCAGCAGATTCGCAGCAGCGGATTCGAACGAAAAAGAGAGTTGGACAACCCTGACGTTCGTTGATGTTCGCTGCTATTTGTTGATAATCACTGCCCATTCGTTTCAATTCAGAAGAAAAAATTAAAACTAAGCCGATTTGCAGATGTTTAAAATTTTAGTGAAATTTCATATGTTTAAATTGTTAATAATTCGTTAACCGCTCATCGGAGCAAAAATCGTTTAACATGACATGAAGGAGAATTCCAAACTGAATTAAAATTTTTAAACCGCGGTACAGTATCTTTAACCGGGTCAGAGTAGTTCATCCTAGGTAAAAAATGTAAAAACTCTTTTTGTATAAAAAGTAACGAGCTTTAATTTTGTATTCCTGTGAAATTTTGATACAGGCCACTGTTTTCGAGATAATAGCAAAAAACTCATTTTTTGCAACTTTGATCCAAGATGGCGGCTCACGCCGAGCCTCCCCATGGTCAAAAATTTAAATTTTTCATCCCCGTCTCGTCCCAACCTACTTATGTTAAAATCGTTTTTCCCCACCTTTTGTAGGGTAAAAACCTCTATTGACTGAACTAGGTTGTTTTTCATTACGATTTTTGACGCCAATCTTTTTATTTAATTATTTACGAAAATAATAATAAATTATTATTATTTTTATTATTACTATGAAAAATATTGTATAAACTTTCATTTAAAAATCTTTTTAAAAAATGTTAAACAAGCTCATTATTTAACCAAATGTTATTTTTTTTGTATTGTATATCATTTTGCAAATGAATATTTTTGTCCATATCCTTTTCAGGATAACTATGAGCCAATAATATCTGTTAAGATATAAATTTTCAGTTTTTGTAATTTTGTACCCTGTACCCCTGAATTATTTAAATAAATGATATTTTTTATACTGTTTATTAATGTAACAATCATTTGCGTCCGATTTATTTTGTCCGCATTCTTTTCAGAATAACTATGAGCAAATAATATCTATTAAGATATAAATTTTCAAAGTGTTTGTTATTATGTACCCTGTTCGCCCTGAGTTATTTAAATAATAAAAACATTTGTGTTGTTTATTAAAGTAACAATCCTTTTGCATATGATTCATTTTGTCCGTATCTTTTTCGGGATAACTATGAGCCAATAATATCTGCTAAGATATAATTTTTCAAAGTTTTTGTTATTTTGTACCCTGTTCCCTTGAATTATTTAAATAAATGATATTTTTTGTATAGTTTATTAATGTAACAATCATTTTGCATATGATTCATTTTGATCGTATCCTTTTCAGGATAACTATGTGCCCATAATATCGGTTAAAATATAAATTTTCAAAGTTTTTGTTATTTTGTAACCTGCTCTTCTGAATTATTCAAATAAATGATATTTTTTTTACTGTTTATTAATGGAACATTCATTTTGCATATGATTTATATTGTTCGTATCCTTTTCAGGATAACTAGTTACCAATAATATCTGTCATAATATAAATTTTCAAAGTTTTTGTTATTATGTACCTTGTTCCCCTGACTTATTTAACTAAATGATATTTTTTGTATTGTTTATTAATCTAGCAATCAATTTATGTATGAATCATTCTGTTCGTATCCTGTTCAGGGTAAGTAGTTGCCAATAATATCTATTAAGATATAAATTTTCAAAGTGTTTGTTATTATGTACCTATGTTCTCTTGAGTTATTTAACTAAATGATATTTTAATGTAGAAATATTTTTTTTTTATGATTTATTTTCTCCTAATCCTTTTCAGGATCACTATGAGCCGATAATATCTGTTAAGATATAAACATCATCATCAACAAATAGCAGCGAACGTCAACGAATGTTGTCCAACGCTATTTTGCGTTCGAATTCGCTGTTGCGAATCTGCTGCTAAGTTAACTCTGATCTAAAATTGCCCAACAGCTCTGTGTCTTTATCTTTAGAATGTCTGTATCAAAATACCAGGGTGTTAAATTCTAAGTCTCATTCGTTTTATACTAACTGTTTATCTTCGTCTTTCAACATAATTGTTATCATCAAAACTTGGTTAAATGATTCAATGCAGAATTCTGAATTATTTCCTTTACATTATAATGTCGTTCGATCATATAGAAATTTCTCTTTGCCAAATCGTTCAAAAGGTGGTGGAGTTTTAATTGCATTTTTGAATGATACCGATTATAATATTCTTCATACGTCAAGTATTATAAATTTGACTCCTATTGTAGACATAGTTGCATGTAAATGCTATTTTAATAATTTGTTCTTTATCATCTGTGCCATCTGCATTCCACCAGCTATTGATAGAGATAATTTCAATACATTTCTTGAGGCACTGGAATTGATGTTTATTGATGAACGAGTACTTATTTTAGGAGATTTTAACCTACCTCATTTATATAATGATTTAATCAATTGCTCTAAATTTTCCATGTTTAAAAACTTTATTAGTCCTG
This sequence comes from Ophonus ardosiacus, assembly GCA_943142095.1. Lineage (NCBI taxonomy): Eukaryota > Metazoa > Arthropoda > Insecta > Coleoptera > Carabidae > Ophonus > Ophonus ardosiacus. The sequence goes on along the minus strand of OW964826.1, from coordinate 32,721,144 downwards.
TAAATCTCACGGAAGCCAATAATGTACTCAATATCGATTCAAACAAACTAGACCTTGTATTAACAATTTTTTTAGAATCCATCTTGGTTGAGCGATCTGATTTTTCCCTTGCCCCTGAACATAGGTACCACCCAACATTATCTGCTCAATTTACTATTATGGCTCATACTTCCAATAATAAATATCCTTTAGCGGTAAATATTCGCTATAATTTTCGTAAAGCTAATTTTAACCAGCTTTATGAAAATACAATCAAACAAAAAATCACAACCAAACAAGAATATAAGTACACCTAATTATATTCTACATATTATAAAGCAGAAATCAAAAGAAAGACGTTTGTGGCAAACAACACGTGACCTACAACATAAACATAGGCTAAACCAATTATCCCGTCAATCAAATGGGAATTGGATAATTTCCGAATAAATAATTATAAAGCGAATTCTTAATAAAAAACAGAACAAATATACACATTTAAAATCGACGAAACTGCAAATGTAACAGACGAAGAAAAATGCACCGTATTTTCATCACATTTAGAAAACGTATTTCAACCAAAAATAGACAATCACAATATACACTTTTCAAATGAAATACAACAATACATTACCAACCACGAAATTCCACCTGAGCACACACCTACAAGTTTAACAAAACAAACACAGATGAAATCCATTCCTTAATAAAAAATCTACCCAACAAAAAAGCTACTGGTCATGATCTGATTCCGAATATCATCCTGGAACATCTAACAGAAAAAATCCTTGAACATATTTGCAAAAATATTCAACGCCAGTCTCAAAATCGGTTATTTCCCCAATAATTGGGAATATGCCCAAATCATACTCTTTCCTAAACCAGGCAAGGATCATTCATTACCGTTAAACTATAGATCAATAAGCCTCCTCCCAACAATGTCAAAACTACTTGAAAAGATTATACAAAATAGGCTGAATGAATTCGTAGAACGTAAAAATATAATACCAACACTGCAATTTGGATTTCGAAAAAAACACTCAACCATACATCAACCGACAAGAATAATTGAAATAATAACTAAAGGATACGAAAACAAAAAATATACAGCAACTGCCTTTTTAGACGTAGTACAAGCATTTGATAGAGTATGGATCGATGGACTTAAATTCAAATTACAGGTCATCTTCTCATTTCTGGAAAACCGTATATTTGCGGCAAGAATCAACTCATCTATCTCAGATATCAAAACAATAAAAGCCGGAGTACCACAAGGGTCAGTACTCGGACCAATACTGATTAACATATACTGCTCGGATATACCTATAACATCAAAAACGGAGTAATTGCAATGTACGCCTACGATACTGCCATAATAAGCCAAAGCGATGATTTAAAAAAAGCAATAGAAAATCTTCAACACTCTACTAATAAAATGGCAGAATGGTATAAAAAGTAGTGCATAACAATTAATGCCGACAAATGCGTAGCGAAAATATTCACACTCCGCAGAGACCAACCTTGCAAGAACCTAATAATAAATGGACAAGAAAGACCATGTAATTCAGTTGTCGATACAGTAAAATACTTAGGAATGTATCTGTATAAGAGACTTAATTGGACACACCATATAAATATAAAACTAATGCCCGTATTCATAAACACTCGTAAAATTTTTGAACGGTTCGTTATAATATTTAAAATAAAATCCAAGTAATGCAAAATAAAATACTGCGAATTATTACCAACTCACCATGGTATATGAGAAATAAACAAATCCACTCTGAACTTGGTATTATGCCTATTATCGAATTAATAAAAAAATTAACCAAAAATTTCATAAATAAAATTAATTTATGTCCAGAAGCAGATTAATACAAATTAGACCAAAAATCAACAACCAACAGGCTAAAGAAACGACTACTCCAAGACATTCTAACATCCACGAAACTAGCAGCAAATATCATTAACTTGAAATTTTAAATTAACAAAATGTATGTAACGTTAACTGTATATAAATGTATAATATTATTTATTTGTCATACACATTTATAATAGAACAATACCATGAATAGTACCTAGTGTATTGAACTGGTAAATAATAAACGAAAAAAAAAGTAGTACAATAAACAGCAAAGAAAATATTGACGATGAGTTGAACAAAAGGATACAAGCAGCGAACCAGATTTACAAAATAAATTCCTGGATCATAAGGATATAACAAAGGAAACAAAAGTTTCAATCTATAAAACCTACCAGTACTATTATATGGTGCAGAGATATTGGACACTGACAGCGAGACAAATAGGAAGATTACAAGCTATGGAAATGAAGTTCCTCAGAAGAATAACAGGAAACAGAAGAATAATCAAACGAAGAAATGAGGACATACGGAAAGAACTAGAAGTGATCTCAGTACAAAGCCAGATAGAAGATAAAAATTGCTGGTTTGGACACCTTATAAGAATGAAGGAAGAAAGACAGGTTAAAAAGATATGGGAAACACGACCAATTGGGAAGAATAGAAGAAGAAGACCAAGAAGAACATGGAATAGTGTAGTGGAAAACCTGTTATTAGAAGCAAGAGAACACTGGAACTCAGCCAAATAACTCACAAAAGACCGCAAAAAGTGGAAAATTTTTGTGCGATATAGAGGGAAAAATTCACACCAGGACAACCTCGACACCCACTAGGATATGAAGAGAACCGGATTATGTATGTATGTATGTATGTACAACAAAGCATAGTTAATATATAGTAGTTATAAGAACAAACGGCTATTTTTTAGTATCTTATATTGAAATAATAATTGTGAAGGTAAGATAATTTTACTTTTCTTTTCTACCGATATTAATTTTCCCTGATTTACTATTAAAATTTAGTATAAAAAAGTAAAAGAAATATTTTGCCAAACGGATATTTTTCTGGCATTGTTATCTTGCAAATTATAACTGTAAAATTATTGTTTACAACAAGGGATATTCATTATAACCTAATAATATTGATTACAAGAATGAATCTAACACAGGAAATTTCATCAATTTTAAAAGTACCATTTTTCAAAGAATTAAAAGTATAATTTAAACTGTAAAGCGTGGGGAGGTGCGGCGGACGGGGGGGGGGGGCTGTTCTTATGTACATATTTATTTTTACCCCCCTGGCCTACGGTGCGGGGCCGATTGGGCAATGACAATTTAATTTTTGAGTGTTATAATTTTGGACATACACAAACATCCAAACCTCTGCTGGGAGTCGAACCCACAACCCCGGAGCCGAGCGGTTAAGGTCACTTGAGCAATACCTTGAACCGCACGACCACCGAGGCGGCTATATTTATTATTTGTACGTAAATATTTGTATAATTAGAGATAAATTATACATAAAATATTATAGAATACCTGTATTTGTAATCCAGTGGTGTATTTTGAAATAAATAATAGTACGTTTTGCAATTTATATGCTCTTTCATTAATTTTATATCGTATTTTGTTAAGTTTTCACATATGAATTCAAATTTCGCGCGCCATCAACGGCAAAATATGGCGGCGTTTGGCCACTCTTAGTGTTGCCACAAGACCAAGATCGGTCTTGGTCTCGTCTCGTCTTGGTCTTGTCGAGACGAGATCATCACTTGGTCTCGATTAAAAAAGTCGAGACGAGACGAGACTAGCATCAAGTCTTGTCGAGAAAGACTTGAGTCTCGACATGACTCTCGGCTTCAGATCAAAGGTATTTTTTCAAACATATGTACTAAAAGTGCTTCAAAAACTAAGAGTATTACTGTAAATACTGTTTGAAAATTCGAATTAATAAGAGAGATATTCATTTTTCAAATTTTGTAATTTTCTACTTTTATAGTTGTGTTCCAGAAACATTAGTTTATGTAAATATGATGTATTCCTTATTCATCTAAGTAATCCAAATGTAAGTTTTAAATGAATTTAAATTACAATATAGGTGGGATGAAATGAAAGAAGTATAAATATAGAATTCTTATGTTATTTTAATGCACCAATATTTTAATTAAATTAAAATAAACTTTTATTTTATAATAGTCATATTTTATACGTATAAATATGTTGATTTGAATTTAATTTTTGTTTAATTCTCAATATAATGGTACAACTGGGTATATGAAATACTGACTACATCTTGAAAAATATTTCCAATTTTCAAGTAGCACACAAAAGTTACATCTGTGGTGCATTCTCCACGTTAGCAATGTACTTATGTTTTTTTTTTATATTAAATTAATTTATTATAACAAAAGTAACGTTCCCTTCAAATATAGAGTATTTTGCTTTTAATTTTAAAGATTTTATTGCGATTCTTAGAATTTTACGACAATGCAGACAAAGATTTCACGATCTTAGGGAAATTCCCGATTTAAAACAACCATATTCTACATTTTCAACGAATATACTTCTTATTCACCTAAATAATTCATTTCATTGAAACATATGAATACATATCTCGCATATAGAAATAGAAATATATTAAATGCAATAATGTAAACTATTAATAGTAACAAATCAGTTGTATAATTATTTTGTAAAGAAACAGTAAAAATATATAAAAAACACAGATTTAATTCTTCTCAAACTTTGTATCCATAATTTTTGTAAAAATACTTTTCCAACCAATGAAAATAAAGCATTTTCTAGTGTTATTATTAAATACTAATAAAAAAATTATAATATTGTATCATACAATACAAAAATTTGGAAAATATGTACTTCAAAAGATAAAAGTGTTTGTATCTTTTATTTTTATGTGATGTATAATGAAAGTAAAACTTTATCTCAACAAAGTGAAATATAAGGGACATTGTTAAAATATGCAGTTCCAGGTATAAAAATTTCGAAATATTAGTATCAGACATTCTAAGACACTGGTATTAAACATTTCTCGTAAGAACATGTGCCCGGTGCCATTGATCATAAAGGCCTTTGTTTAATTTTCGGCATACAGTATACTCGCGCTAACGTGAACATTGCTTAACATAAACTTCTGTATAACATGAACACATAAATTTTAGTATTAGCTACTGTCTAACGTGAACACTGCACCTAGGTAACTTGAACAGCTGTTATATTGTGTGCGTAGTTATAATGTGCGTAGTTAGGGGATTCACCAAGTTCTCTTTGAGACTGCTGCAACATTATTATAGAGGTCTTATGAGTGTGTGTACATGGCTGAAATGGGAGTAAAAAAACCGAAGTGCTTAACTTTAGTTGAAACAAAGTTCTTGAAAAATTTGGCAAAGGTGTAACAATTACATATCTGGCGCAGAAATACGGTGTTGCTAAATGCACTTTAACTTCGTTTCTGTTTAAAAATGTAGACAAAGTAAAATTTGTTTATTTTGATTCCATATCTATAAATTATGTGCTCAAAATTATTCTAAACCAATTATTTTCGGATTAGTTAAATTATTATTTATCGACGTCACAGTTGGCTTTGATACAATTCCAAAAATATGGTTTAATATGCTTTTAAAATAAATAATTTAAAAATATGTGCAAAACTGAAGCAAATAATATTAGAAATAAACAAATGACGAACTATAATAGTTTTTTTCATTTGCTTCTTAATAATTTTCAATTTTTTCGCCCCAAAATATTAATTATTCATCTTTTAGAAAAATATTAGAAATAAACAAATGACGAACTATAATAGTTTTTTTCATTTGCTTCTTAATAATTTTCAATTTTTTCGCCCCAAAATATTAATTATTCATCTTTTATTCATGTGTAAAACAAAGGAATGTAAACTTGTTATACATCATTGAAAAGCTTATAAAATAAGCAAAACGACGAGACTATTCTCAATATAGATTGCTATTTAAAAAAATTATAAGTGTGTTATATCTCGATAATTATGAAGTTTTCAAAAAATTTAATTACGCCATTTTCTTTTACCTAAGAAACGGTATAAAATTTGTTAAAACAATTATTCTCTAACTACCATAATAAATAAGTTATGAGATATTTTCGAAATGAGCGAAAAACAAGTTTTTGCCTGTAGCTCAGAAACAAAAGAAGATCGAAAATTCCTGTGGTGACTATTAAACTTTTCTCAAAAAGTTGACCGTGGAATGTGCAAACGATTTTGCTCTCTCATTAATATTTTCCGAGATACCCTAAAAAAACATCGAAAATGAAACATCCTGTACATTTAAATATTTATATATATGTATGATGGAAAATATATTATTTTTACTAACCTTAATTTCATTAGATTCAACACTGTTTCATTATTAATTTTAATGTGGCTTCCTGACAGTGACATTTGTTTTAAATGTGTCAAAATTGTTATTAAAATATGTTTTTGTTTGACGCATAGGCAAGATGATGTACAAAAATGAATTATTTTATAATTTAATATTTAAAGTTATTTCAAGTTATTTACTAAATGCTATTATTGCAGAATTAATTTTTTATTAGTAAAAGTTGCTAAAAAATTATATTCAATGAATTTTTTACAAGAAAAACTGTTAAAAGCTTGTATAAATGATACTTCCGGTTATCCGATATACACTAAAAACGAATGAACCCCTCCCACATTAGTATAGAATGGGTATATAAAATTAAAAAAAATTCTGATTGATAGTATTTGAGTAATCATGTCCACATACACACACACACACACACGCACGCACGAACACACGCACGCGCACACACACACACACACGCACACGCATACACACGCACGCATACACACACACACGCACACGCATACACACGCACGCACACACACACACAATCTAGGGTAGCGGGAGGTAAAAAGTGACAGGCCATAAGCCAACTAAAAGTATGGTAGATAATTACTCTTTTAAGAACCTGTGGCTTCGAAAACGATGCGTTTCCGGATATAAGTTTATTAGTAAAAGTTAGTCTATTTTGCATCCTCTACATCCTATATACCCTTTAAATTTATAACACGTATTCATTAACATCCTATATAAAATAATCTGATGTAATAAATCTCACAGTCCAAACTACATCACGAGCAAGGAAACCAGTTTACAAATTTCAATGTTTGTAATTGACAGATGAACGTCAAATAAAACCAAATCAAAAATTAACAGTGTTACTAACATTACTGAACCTTTTTACCTCTCGCTAAGAGAGGTATTGGATTCATGCTAAAAATCACATATCGAGATTTAAGTGAATAAGCACGATTTAAGGTCCATATAAACCGATTTTAAATGGCATAAAAGTGACCCCTGTGGTGCACTCTCCACGCCAGCTATGAGTGCCCGTGAGGTGACGCCTGGTAAGCGCCCACACGGTAAAATATATCGTCATCATTACCGATGTCTACATGTGTTGTAGATACTGGCACACCCAGAAATGGGTAATATGCCGTGATGATATATTTTTTTAATTTTTTTTTATAAACCGATTTTAACATTTTTACGATGATGTCTGTTTGTTTGTGTGTGTGTGTGTGTGTGTGTGCATGTGTGGATGCGTGTATGTATGTGTGTATGTGTGGATGTTGGAGGGACGATTACTCAAAAACTATAAGACATAAGACCAGTTTAACTATGAATTCCTCAATCTGACATTCATGGGAAGAGCTGAAAAGGTTTTAGTAACAATTGGACAACCGGAAGTAGTAGTTTCTAAAAAAATCTTCTAAATATTATTTTTTGAAATTTTTTTTTATTACTAATATTGAAGAATATAAAATTCTACATGTGATACATTTAAAAATTTTGGTATATCTTTAGAGATAAAGACGCTATAATATATAGAATATCGGGATGTATTAAGTCGAGTTGGCTAAAATACACTAAAGAAATCAGTTGACATATTCAAATGTTTATAACATAATTAATTTGTAAATGACAAATGTCAGTGTCAAAAACCAAAATTTTTAGTTACATTCTGAAAGCTTTTTCTGGGAAGTACATTTAATTTTTCTTATTGTTTTATTAATTAAATATTTAAAATTATAGGTAACATGCATATATCCATTAGAAATACCGCCAATCTTGTTAATGAATTGGAAGAATCTCTGACATTTACAAACTTCCTCATACAGTGAAAAATAGATATAATTAGAATTGTATGTGTGCAGAGACATGTTAAATACAGCAAAAAAACAGTATTTGGGTAAAATTCTGTAATTTTTTTGTTATAAAACGACGGTTCGATAGCGAAGTGCAATACATTACTTATATAACATAAAATGGAAATGGCGAGAGGTCTTGTGCTGGCCACAACAGATTTTTGTATTATTTACACAAAAATTATGATAATCTGATGTTATAAATCTCACTGTCCAAACTACACCAAGACCAAGATACCAAGGAAACCAGTTGACAAATTTCAATGTTTGTAATTGACAGGTGAACGTCAAGTAAAACCAAATCAAAAATTAACAGTTTTACTGACATTACTGAACGTTTTTTATGAGAACATTTAATATTTCTTATAGTAATAGTGTATGCCGTAAACATTGGGTTTAAATAAAATATACAAAAATATAAACTAAAAGGTTATATCAGCGTTATATTATTGTTAAATTTGATGAATTCTTTATATTATATTCTATAATATTCTTACCTTAATAAATCACTTGGTTGGCTTCTAATCGCTGCTTTAGCGTATTGCCTTAGCAGATATGGAAAAGTAGGAGGAACACATATCTGCTGATGACAGTACATAGAACATGTCATCTCAGGCATTTTAAATGGTTTTGTGTTGAACTTTGTAGGTAGATAAAATTTATATATGTAACACTGACAATAAAATGACAAAAATGTCAATGATGTCAACTGGTTCAACGTGCTTCTGTCGGACAAATGTTTGTATACATGTTTCCATAGAGAATAAGATCGTATTATAGTATTGATTTATTTTAAAAGCGGTAGTTTTAATTCTCAAATAGGATATTCATATTACAAGTAATTATAAATAACTGCTTACTCCAGTTATTATAATAAATTTTCCACGGTATTATTAAATCTGCATTCTATCTTTTTAAATCTCGAGAGAGATATTGGAATCATGCTAAAAATAGCATATCCAGATTTTAGTGGATAAGCACGTCTGAAAGTCCCTATAATCCGATTATAACATTTTACGATGATGTCTGTGTGCGTGCGTGCGTGTGTGTGTGTGTGCGTATATGTGTGTGTGGAAGTTGGAACCACGGTTTCTCAAATACTATAAGACTTAAAAAATATTTAACTGCAGTTTTCTCAATCTGACATTTCTGGGAAGAGTTGATTAGATTTTGATAACAATTCGACACCTTGAAGTAATAGTTTTTTCTTTTAATTTCTGTTAATACTAACCTTAAAGAATATAAAAATCTCTGTCCCATACATTTAATATTTTTATTATATCTTCTATAGAGTTAAAGATAGAGACATATAAATATATAAAAAAAAATAAGTTGTAAATGAATCTCGCAACCCATGGAAAACAAGTGGAAAAATTAAAATGTTTGTAATTGTGTCAAAAAGCCAAAGACATTATTGAAGACTTTTTCTTGAAAGTGCATATAATATTTCTTACTTTATTATTAATTAAATATTTGTAATTATAGATACATATATTACATATACCCTTCAGAAATACAGCCAATCTCATGAGTGATTTGGAAGAATCTCGAACATTAGAAGAAGAAGAGTGAACAGAATGAATTAAAAACTATAAAAATCGATAAATAAGATATGAGCTTTTTTTGTATCAGAAATGTCAAATATGTACAATACTTCTATAGCCTAATATGGAAATGGCGAGAGGTCTTGTGCTGGCCACGACAGATTTTTTTGAGTTAATTTATTGTCACGAAACGACAAACTTATGAATCATACAGATTCGTATTGCTTGTTAAAATCACATTGATGACATGATGAAAATATTGTAATTTATTTAGTAGTTTAGTTATTAGTTTATTTCAACGCATTTCCTCCAATTAATTTTGAGTATTATTTTCTTTAAAGTTGTTAAATAAATAAGTAAATAAATATATCATCACGGTATATTACCCATTACATTCTATATCTACAGCGTGTGGCAAACGCTATTTGGAATGTACCTAAACAGTGAGAAATTGTACTGTATAATGTATTGTTTGTTGCATATACTAACGAGAATAAAGTATTGATAACGGCGTAAGGAGTATCCTTCAGAATATTTTAAATAAAATTATATTTCGCTGGAAAAAAATTGTACTAGACGTGTTATCATTTTAAGAAAGGTTTGATTTATGAAGGCAACCAACATATCATATTTTAATATGTTTTACATGCTCATGTAAACTTTTTAACACATGACGTCATTGTTTCTAGTGATACTGTATTTATGACGTAAACCGCTAGATTGGCTGGATAGCCTATACATAATGTACAAAGCAGTGTTTGTATGGTATAAATGAAAAGCCAGAAGACTTACATCATCAAAAAATATCCCTAAAGTAATGACGTCATGTACTACAACATTTACATGGGATACTAATGTATAAGTTGCGAGCAGTCTCTACTGAAGAAATTAACAAAGCTGTAGAATACAGAATTGTAAGATATCCAAGACGAAAAAATGAAAATTATGTTGAAGTGTTGCCAATTATAGTGGACATATTTAGAATTTTAGAATTAGCCGGGATACTTCCGAAAATATTACTCTTTATATATGAACAGTTCTTTTTATTTTGAAAACGTTGACGGTAAATATGGCAGATTAGATGCAAATCATCATATTGATCTATTTGTGGGTCATGGGTCATCAAACGGCTTCATTCAGAGACGTTACAGACCGATTTAATATTTCAATTAGCACACTTTTTAAATTAATTAAGGAAAGCATCTTATTTTATGAGCAGTTCCGGAGAATATTAAATGGCCTAACAATAAAGAAAAGCCGAAATAGCAGAATATTTTCAAGAACGTGTATTTCAAGGAGTTTAATAGACGGATCACACATACAAATAGACAAACCTGATGAAGACTCTTAGCAGTATGCATAAGCGAAATTTAAAATGATGTTATAACAGTTTTAACTAGTGGCCACTAAGAATAGCAAAAATACATATGGTTTTACCTAGCAACATTTTAAATTACCTTAGAAACCTACTTAGTGGCCACTAACAAATTTATGCATACGGCTGTCTGATTCTTACATGAACAGAAAACATGACTTTATACGTTTAAGAGCTGAAAAACTTTTTTCAGTTGCTGAAGTTGTAGCCAATAAAGATAAATTTAAAGAGAAACAGACTATGTATATCTAATAAAAAAAAATTGCAGTATTCCCAAATCGGTCAAGCAGCCGATGCACGTCATCACTTAGTGTAAAATATCTGATGTGGACACCACATGACTTCCTTGTACGCCTGTTAAATTATGCATATTTTGTTAATAATTAAAATATGTATTATAGCAGACCCAATCATAAAATTGCACGTATTTGACATAATTTGACGTTGACATTAATTTCTTTATTTTTTTATTATTTTTTGTCTTAATTCATAGCAAACTTAATTACAGAAAACAAAAAGTACATAATTTTTAAATTTACATATCTCGTTTATACGAAGAGCTAATTTAATCATACTTGATGTTTTCGACGCAGAATTTAATTCTCTACTTTTATTTGAAACATTTATTTCTAGAATCAAAATAACACCATTTTTTTCAAGAAAAACAGATAACAGCTTCAAGAAGAGTATCACTTCGGGTTAGACCATTTTAACCAAAATCTATTATATTATTCCCATTGATATAAAAATATTACATACCAAATTTGAAAAATTTAAATTATATTTTAATATAGTTGTTCTTTAAAATTTATTATAAGCTTCAAGTAAAGTGCCACTTCCGGGTAGATTATTTTAACTAAACTCTATTATTTTATTCCCATTGATATAAAAGTCTTTCATACTAAATTTGAAAAGTTTTGTATTATATTTTAATATAGTTTTCCATTAAAATGTATTATAGGCTTTAAGTAAAGTACCACTTACGAAAGTTACATATACCCAAAAGGGAGGTGCACAACTAGATGTTATGACAGTCCTAAATACAAAATTTTAACTTTCTACGGCTTCTTGTTTTTCAGTTATGCGAGATACGTACGTACGTACAGACGTCACGACGAAATTAGTCAAAATGGATTCAGGGATGGTCAAAATGAATATTTCCGTTGAAATCTGGAAATCGAAATTTTTCGCGATTACAATACTTCCTTTACTTCGTACAAGGAAGTAAAAACTTACTGCATTAAAATCACTAATAGTAAAAAATAAAATAAAATTACAATCATTTTTAACGGTCAAAACGTATATGGCCTTATACAATTATTATTATTAAGATGAATAGTAGAGTTCATTACTTAACGTATATGACATGAATAATATATAAATAATGTACATCTACTTAATAGTATTCGTTTATTTGTTGTTATAGTTGGCAACATTGATAATTTGTATGTTTATACTGTCAAAGTTATTATTTGACAATTTGAAAAATATTGGCATCGTGTTTGAAACATTTTTGTGCGTTGTAAAGGCCTATTTATAATAAGGTAACGTTAAACACAACGCAACGACGCAACGTGATAGCACTTCTAATCAATAAGATGAATTCGGTATATTTCTTTGAAATTCGGCTCAATTTTATGAAATATGACATACAAAAGTATAGATAAGGTTAGTATTATAAAATAATTTAAATAGAAAACGAAAATATAGGACCTATTTATTTTGTAGTGTAACGACACTGCTCTGGCGCCAATTTGTGACGTCATTGTTCGGTCGCCAAATTGTGACGTCATTGTCCGGTCGCCAAATTGTCACGTCATCCTCACCCTCCATCGCTGCTGTCGGTGTTGATTCTTGCTCGGGCGCCATCTTGTATCTCCGTGTAACTGAGAGATAACTAGTCGTGTAGGCCAGGATTCTTAGGTTGTTTTTGTGCAGTGAAAAATGCAGTACACTAAGACTATGTTTATTTACACACTTTGTACAAAATATATGTTGTGAAATGTTGAAATTGATTATTTACTAACTAAATAAACTTTGAAACTGAATTACTGACTTTACTGATAAACTACTAACATGAACTGTTTGACTCAAGAAAAACTGGCAATATTTTAAACTAGCAAACTGACAGACTGTGAAATGTATACTCTACAATCAAACGCAGAGTCGTGAATTACTATCCGCACACGGGACTTAGAAAAATATATTTACTCGTCGACGTACGATCCCCGCTGGTTCGTCGTGGCAATTCTCACTCACCACTCGGTGGACTTGGAGATCTCGGTGACGGTCGGGAAGCGCTGGTACTGGAACTTGATTCTATCGAACAGCTATAGAACTCCTGGGTCTGACTAGAACACCTAGCCAGAAGACAGAATGAATTCTAGGGCTGCTGCTGCTGCTGCTGTGTCTTTTATAGCCGGATTTTAGCAATTCTCGGTTAAACGCGCGCGGTTTAGGTGGAAGGGCTTTATTCGTATTTGATTGGCCGAGTGGGAAAACAGACTCGGCTTACTATTGGTCGTGAGGCTGGGGTCTTAAAATATTTCTAGAAAATTCTATACTCAAGAGAAAATGTGAAAATCCAGTTTTTCTTGTTCCAAACTAACAGGTAAAATATATAAAATAATATTACAATAACATTGAAATTAACAAATATCTCAAGTTGTAGATTTGTTCCGCCAGTATTGGCGCTGCGGTCTAGACAGGTCTGGAATGCGTGCTCTAGTTGTGAAATCGAGGTGAACTGTTGCTTTTGGAGTGGCCGGGTGATATGCAGAGTGAAATACCGGCCACGAAAAACCCCGGAAAGATAGTGGCAGGCTGGAAACTAGAGGATATTTCGTCGGCTGTTACCGCGTGCTCACCATGTGCTACAGGTAAGGTTAAGGGCATGTTAAGAACAATTTTAAACTGTCGAATTCTGTTTTCGTGTCACATCTGCCTCTGGAAAACGTTTACACGCTGTGATGCGCCCCCGACATGGAACGTGAAGCTTCATGGAAAATACCGCGTGCTGAATGTGAGGTTATGGACATTGTATGGCCAGTTTGGACTGCAGAATCCTGTTCCTGTGCCACAGCGGCTTCTGGAAAACGATTACATGCTGTGCTGCGGCCCCACAGTGGACGGTGATGTTCTCTGGACGATGGCATGCTGGAATTCCATGGCGAAACAATGTGACTTCGTCACAGTAGATGTGATAGTTCATGAACATGTCAATAAAACAGATTTTATAGTAAAACTGAAACTGTAAATACTGTTTGGATAGCGGTACAGCAATAAGGTAGAAATATGAGAGTTGATCATCTTCTGCAATGCGTTTATTGCGTTGCTAATTATAGCGCTGCAACTGCGTTACCGCTTGCGTTACTACATTAAAAATAGGCCTTAAGGGGTGTGACTGCCACGGCTTATAAACCCTTGTAACGGTATTTTTCATTAAAACAGCGGTGGGAGTACTTTACTTAGTGTACAGGGGTCGCTATCGTCTCTAGTGATGAATAATATTTTTTAAAAAATTACATAAATTCTCTCTGGTCACATTTCTTTACCCTAATTACATTTTACAACCTTAAATAATTTACAAACATTTTTAGAAATAAAACATAATTTCATTCACATGCGACACGCCATGCACGGGCATGTCGCGAATCACAACACGTCAAAATTTACAAGGAGGCAAATGTGTTGATGATATTAAAGTTTATTCCTGGATCAAGTTGCTATGGATCTTCAACTTTCTGAAACAAGAATATAATTATTGAAATGTCATAAATGTCATTACATGTACATTTGCTTTAATATAAAAGTTTTGTTAATTCAATTGCTTGTGCTCTTATTTTCTTGTATTTTAACGATATTCTGAACAGGTTATGGGCCCAGTCCATGCTGTAAATGTAGAATTTCCTTATTGAAGAATGTCTGAATAGTGTTATAGTGGTTCAAATGGCAGATGCAGAAAATTTTGCTTTAGCGCCATTACGAGGCAAGCAAAATTGGGCAACTTGGAAGCATGGTATGAAATTGCTTTTCAAGATGCATAATAGTTTGGACGTGGTATTAGGTCTACAAACTATGCCGGATGCACCTGAGGAAGAAGTAAACCAGGAAACTATACGGTCATCCGAAAATAAAAAGTTATTTGAGACTTTAGATGGTAAAGCAAGTTTTTTTTATTTTTAGAAATATAGCAGATCAAAAGAATTTTGTAATGGATTGTGACACCGCAAAAGCTGCATGGGATGCTTTACATGTTATTTATGAGCAAAGCTGATGTGCCAGGTTGGGTCGTTTGTTTAATGCTTTCTTTAATAAACGCCAAAAGATCCTGCCGATACAGTTGCCAAACATGCAGCAAATATGATTCAGGCTTGGAATGTGATGCAGGAAGAATTACAGAAACGTCATAAATCAAAACTGCCAGAAGAATTATTGATGAATCGGTTGGGTGAGTCATTACCTGATGAATATTTTGAAATTATTGCAATATGGGATGCAATGGAAGACGAGGAAAATCAGCTACAAAAATGGTAGAATTTCTGTCTCGTCACGAACAAAGGATGTTCGAGCGTAGTGAAAAAGAACTACCTGAAAAATCAGCCTTTATAGTAAAACATGGTAATAAAAACGAACGTAAAAATTTTACTGGAAAGCCTAATTTCGATAAGAAATGAGATATTAAAATAAATAACCACCCCCTTCTTGTAATATTGTGTAAGTTCGACCATTTTAAACTCCCGTACAATAACATTATACTTTACAATTTTCATAAATGCAAATACGAAGATTTAATATATAAACTCGCTGCCATTAAATGGAAAAATAAATTATCTAACAATAATGTTAATACTAATGTTAATATTTTTTACAATATTTTAAATAACTTAATAAATGATTACGTACCCACTAAAGTAATACAGAAAAATAATTTTTCCATCTGCTTCTCAAATTCAACTAAGAAATTAATTAAAGAAAAAAATAAATATCACAAGAAATGGAAAATGTACGGAAGGCACTCAGATTATACTTCGTTCTCCATACTAAGGAATAGAGTCAAAGTACAAATAAAACAAGATTTTCAATTATTTATATGTAACACAGAACAAAATGTAAAAAATAATCCCAAATCCTTTGGGAGTTATACGAAGACCATTAGAAATAATAAAAGTAGAATCCCAAACGTCACCCGCTATAACAATCGTGAGGTTGATACTGGTCAAGAAGTTACTTATTTGTTTGCAGATTACTTTCAGTCAGTATTTGTAAATAACAATATTAATACTACACAACTTAATTGTAACAACAATATTCCCAATGTAATTAATTTACATGATGTACATCTGTCTTATGAAACAATTGTGCAATACTTGTCTAATTTAGATATAAGCAAAGGTCCTGGACCCGATCAAATTCCAGCTAAATTTATTCGTACATGTGCCCACTATCTTGCAGAACCACTATACTTTCTGTATAATCAATCTCTTGAATCTGGTGTTTTTCCAGATTTATGGAAAGCTTCATACATAAATAACACCAATTCATAAATCCAGCAAGGCTTTTGATCGGGTTCATCACCTTACACTTATTCACAAATTAGAAGCATTGGGAATACATGGTTCATTGTTACGTTGGATTCAATCATACATAACAAATAGGTCGCAGTTAGTTAATTGTAATAGTTTTAAGTCACGCCGTATCTATGTTACGTCTGAAGTTTCCCAAGGGTCACATTTGGGTCCATTACTGTTCAATTTATTTATAAATGATATATCTATCTGTTTCAAAAGTTCTAACTTTCTCTTATATGCAGACGATCTCAAGTTTAAGACAATTACGAGCAATAGTGACAATATCCAATTGCAAAATTACTTAAATAATTTACAAGAATATTGCGACCTTAACTACTTAACCCTAAATGTATCAAAATGTTATGTAGTACATTTCACAAGGAATCACGATACTATAACATCTGACTACCATACTAACAATTCCATCTTGCAAAGGAAGACTACTATTAAGGATTTGGGAATATTTTTTGACAATAAATTGTTATTTAATGAACATGTAGACATTTGTGTTAAGCAATCGTACCGAATACTTGGATTTATATTCCGATCTAGTAAACATTTCATTAATCCTAATTCATTAATATATTTGTTTAATTGTTTAGTTCGATCAAAACTATAATATGCATCCACGGTTTGGAATCCATACTATAAAAAAAATATTGATTGTATAGAAAATATTCAAAAAAAGTTTTTCAAAATTTTAAATTACAAATTTAATTTAAACATGAGTAACTACGTAGATATGTTCAAACATTTTAATATGTTCTCACTCAGGGGCGGATTGGAGAAGTAAATCGGCCCGGGCGATTGTGCTTAGTCCGGACCTTTTCAGCGTGAAAAGGATATTATACATGTTCGTACACTGATGGACAACAAAATTGGACACTTGGTTTTTCAAATTTTTATTTTTGTCAACTCGAGAATTATGCCATTTTAGCCATGTATTGTTTGTTCAGAAGAAATGAATAGGTCACTAGATATAGATAAATATGTAATTTTTTTTTTTTTGAAAAACTTCTAAGTATGAAATGATTCCAGATTTTGATTTGCACTTTTTTAGGACACTTTTTAAAGCTCTTTCGAATGACTCATTTTTTTGTCACTAAAGAAGTGCAAATCAAAATCTGAAATCATTTGGCTTCAAAATTTTTCGAAAACAAAAAACTGCAAAATTGTTATATTTGTCTGTATCTAGTGACCTATGCATTAATTCTGAATAAACAATACTTTGCTAAAATGACATCCTAATATGGGACTTTTGTCTAATTACCCGAATGCTTACCTCTTATAGTTCTCGAGATAATAACAAAACTGAAAATTAAAAATCAGAGTGTCGGATTTTTTTCTGTCTAGCAATGTATAATAATTTTTATTTATGAAAATTATCATACTATTATATATATATATATATATATATATATATATATATATATATATATATATATATATATACACAGTGTGTTAATTAAAAACCTGGCCATAGGAAAACAGTATTTCTTTGCGCAAAAGTCCCCAATAAATTTAAGACAAAAATGATTCAAATAAATGTTGTAGATAATTATATTCCACGCCTAAATCAGTAAACAGTTTTAATTTTGCACGTTTGGTAACTTGTAAAATCTAATTTGAAATTGTACAAATATTGCTCATTTGTAGCGATATCCAAAAAATTGAAACAAAATTGCAAAGAAATTCATATTGTTTGAATTGTCAGATATTTAATTTTATAGGTTATAAAATGTGAAAAAAATTTAATAATTAAAAGTTATTTAAATGTTAGATTTTAAAAATAATACCTATGTAGTGATTTAGGTGCACAATTGAATTATCTGCAACTTTTAATTAAAAACCGAATTTCTGAAAGTTTACGATACGCATTTCTTTGTAACTTTGTTTCTATTCCATGAGGTATCGCTACAAACGAAAAATATTCATCCAATTACAAATTAAATTTTACAATTTACCAAACGTGCAAAATTAAAACTGTTTACTGATTTAGGCGTAGAATATAATTATCTATTATCTACAACATTTATTTGAATCATTTTTGTCTAAAATTAATTGGGAACTTTTGCACAAAGAAAAACTGTTTTCCCATGTTAAACGCCAATGGCCAGATTTTTAATTAACATACTGTGTATACAGGGTGTTCATTTTAAATGGGCCACCGTTGCTATCTCGAGAACTATAAGAGCTACAAAAACGGTTAAATGGGCAAACAATTTCTATTATACAAGACAAATTTAGGGAACAGAAAAAAAATTTTTTCGACCAGTGGTTCTCAAAATACGGGACTCAACTTTTTTATTTTAAATGTGAATATATTTTTTTATTTGCTTATTCGATAGAGAATTTAATTCTGAATTCAATAATATAATATTATCATATCCTTACATAACGATTTTTTTGAGTAAAATAGATATAAAGTTTTAAATTAATTTGATTAAAATATGATATTACTAAGAGTGCAATGAATGGAAAAACTGAATATGTACATGTGTTTTTTACGCATAATTAGAGTGCCATGATAAAAAGAAGTGAATAAAAGTATAATGAATGAAAAAAACTGTTAAAATTTTTATTTTAATATTTAATTATAATGATGAAATATTTACAAAAATAAAATAAACTCCTATAAATTTGTAAGTACTGTTCAAAATTGCCTCCATTTTCATTTATACATAACTGTACTCTATGAAATAAACTATTTCTAACTAATCTTAATTTTCTTCCGTCAATATTGTTCAAAATATTTTCAATGCTGTTTTTTAATTGTTGTAGATTCTGATGCACAGTATCGTAGACTTTATCTTTTAAATAACCCCATAAGAAAAAGTCTAAAGGGTTTAAATCGGGTGATCTTGCAGGCCATGCAATGGGTCCTTTGGTACCAATCCATTGATTTGGAAATGTTTCATTCAGGTACGCGGTTACTTGACGAGAATTATGGGCTGGTGCTCCATCCTGTTGAAAGTGTAGATTTCTAACGATATTTAATGGCAGATCATCCAATATATCATCAAGTCTGTTTCTTAAAAATTCTAAGTAACGATCTCCAGTTAGAGGTTAGAGTACCTTCATACATGTGAAAAAACACTGTATCGTGCAAAATTGCACACTATACATTTATATTAAATTTTCTTTGAAAACTTCTTTCACGTACCATAATAGGATTCTCGGAACTCCAATAATGTTTATTTTTTACATTAAACATTCCATTATTGGAAAAATTTGCTTCATCCGTCCAAATAACACATTTTAAAATATCAATTCCTTCATTAATGATTAAATGGCAAAATTCAAGTCTGCGGTCATAATCACCAGGTTGCAAGTGTTGAACTTTATGGAATTTGTATGGCTTATACTTGTGTCGTTTTGAAATTTTATGCACCGTCCCTACACTTAATCTGCATTCATCAGAGGCCATTCGTACAGAAGCTCTTGGATTGGCTTCAAAATATGCCAAAACATTTATTTCATTGTTTTCATCCACCGGTCTTCTGGGTTTATGTATAAATGCAGTAGTATTACCACGTAATATTAGGTCAAGTTTTCGGAAATATTTCCGCGACGGTACTACTCTTTCAGGATATCGTTCCCTATACATATTAACTGCAGCCCGCTAATTTTTTCTTGATAAAATGTATGTTTCAAACATCTCAACTTTTTCAATGTGAGTAAAATTATACATTTTAAAAATTAAATTAAATGATTTTGAACTTCACTTGACAGTTATGATCACTTATCGAAACAAAATATTCACTTATTTCATTCAGAGCACTCTAATTCCAGGTTAACAAATTACTTGTATTCAGTTTTTCCATTCATGGCACTCTTAGTAATATCATATTCTAATCAAATTAATTTAAAATTTTATATCTATTTTACTCAAAAAAATCGTTATGTGAGGATATGATAATATTATATCATTGAATTCAGAATTAAATTCTCTATCGAATAAGTAAATAAAAAAAATATGTTCACATTTAAAATAAAAAAGTTGAGTCCCGTATTTTGAGAACCACTGATCGAAAAATTTTTTTTTTCTGTTCTCTAAATTTGTCTTGTATAATAGAAATTGTTTGCCCATTTAACCGTTTTTGTAGCTCTTATAGTTCTAGAGATAGCAATGGTGGCACATTTAAAATGAACACCTGTATACAAGTACAAGTGTCTCACAACTCGCGCCCCAGACGAAACTGACACTTGCCGACGACAATAGGTTGCCAACAAATAGAAGAAAATAATTTGCGGCTGCTTGCATAACGGAGTTACAAGACTTTTTAATCCAACAATCCCGGAAGGATATCTTGAGGTGTGATGATTTTATTACAAAATAAAACTGGTTTCTAGGTTTTAAAATTACTACTATACTTGCCGTCAAATAATTATGGACTAGATATTTCTACAATGATGCCAAATTTTTTAAGTGTGTACCTGTACAAATATCTGTAATCTGTTAATGTCATTTTATATTCTGACATTTTCGTTAGTACTTGCGTGCGCTTGCCAATCCTATAAATTGCATTATATTTCGACTTTTGAAAAGAAAACGAGTGAAACTCATGAAATAAATACTCCTGGTTCTTATAAAGAACGTTTAGGAAAACAAGATTTAAATGGGCAGGCAAAAACAATTACTGCCAATGTACAATAACAAGAAAACTTTGGATTTGACTGCAGAAGCATGTTGTGTTTGCTGATCTATTGTTCACCTAATAATCAATTATTCTTACCTTTTATTTAGACTTCACCGGTTATCGTATTTTAACGCAAACGCGACCTTAGCTTGATGTGCGAAATTGTGGTTAAAATGTAAATATGAATTTTCCACAGAGACAATTTTTATATTTTATATTACGTATTACTATCTTACCTTACTTATTTGTTATAATATATTCTTCACGTATTAAAATTTTTAATTTGTTTTAATGTATTATGACATTTGCGTTCCTGGGTCATGTCAAGTTACAAGCGGCAACACGGCTGGGCAAGGGACAGAGTGCGGAAAGAGATAAAAGTTGAACATCAGTCCATAATCATTTGACGGCGAGTATAGTGAGTTACAAAATTTGTTTGATTTACTGTAATTTTGACACTTTAGAGTTGACTTTTCACTGTCAACAAATTTAGGTTAGCGAAGGTGTCATCCGAGATCATCATTTATATCGTACAGTGCATCGTGTTGTATCAGCTGTGTAAAATGTGTTAAACGAAAATATTATTGTCATTTGAATTCTTTGTGATTAAAACAACGAATGGTGGTTCTAAAAAGAACCGTTTTTATTGTAATGCAATTTATACAATGGTAATAACACCCATAGAATGATTCAATTAGAGCAGATGCTCAAAATGTCCTCCGTTCATTTGTAAACATAATCGCGCCCTTCTTAACAGGCTCAATTTAGAGTCCATAATAATTTGTGGAGCAACTGTTGTAAAGGCCTCTTGAATTCGAACTCTGAGCTCGTCCTCTGTGTCAATGGGTTCTCTGTAAACGAAGTTTTTCACATGTCCCCAAAGAAAGAAATCCAAAGGATTTAAATCAGGAGACCGCGCGGATCAAATTCGTGGACCACCACGTCCTATCCAACGGTCAGGATACTGTTGGTCCAAAATTTCCCGCACTTCTCGACTAAAATGAGGTGGTGCCCCGTCGTGTTGGAACCATTCGTTAATACGAAAAGCGAGTGGTACTTCTTCATCTACTAAATCTGGAAGTTCTGTGTCTATGAATTCAGCATAAATGCGTCCAGTTAAACGTGCAGGAAATTCGAAAGGTCCGACCTTAGAGGGGAAAAATCAAATTATCTAGATCTTAATTGATAATCTTAACATACCACACAATCCCCCAACAGACCAGTCCAAAAAATTACCGAATATCGATGCTGAAACAAAATTTGGTTCGAGTATCTCTTGATTTAGCAACCACGTACATAACTCTCTTCTAGCTGGGTAATCTTCCGGCTGTAGATGCTGTACACGAATGTAATGATACGGGTGTTGCCGATTATTTTTCAAAATTCGATGTACCGAAGCCTTGGAAATACCTGATTGGCCCGCATCTTCTCTGATACTTCTGGCACCATCTTCCTCAAAGACATTTAAAACAGCTTCTTCGTTCTCAACTGTACGAGCGATTCTGGGAGCACCACCAGTTTCTCTTCGATCTGGCATAACTTGACCTGTCTCATGCGTCCTTGCGATGGCTCTCAATACCACTTTATGATCCACAAGATTTCTATCCGGAAAACGTTCCGAATAGACTCGTGCTGCCTCTCTGGCGTTACGTCCACATTCTCCGAAAATTATAATCTTTTCTAAGTAATCAGCGGCTGAATACGTGGTAAGAATTTGCCTTTTTTTATTCACCTTCAAAATTTAATTTGACACTGACATTTTTCGAAAACTACAGTCGCCCACACATTTTAAAGAAGATTTGATTTGTATAAAACCCTAGTAACGTAAAATTACGGCAAACACACGTTAAAGGTGTAGGTCTCTGATTGATCAATTTTAAGACGTCTTTTCTCTGAGTGTCTGGTCGCGAATCTGGGGAACCGGGTTCGATCCCGACCGACGCCAAATATTTCAAATTTTAAATGGCACAAAAGTGACTCCTGTGGTGCACTTTCCACGCCAACAATGAGTGCCCGTGAGGTGTCGCCCGAAATAGGCGTTTAACATGGGAAAACAGTTTTTCTTTGCGCAAAAGTCCCCAATTCATTTTAGACAAAAATGTTTCAAATAAATGTTGTAGATATTAAAATTCTACGCCTAAATCACTAAACAGATTTAATTTTGCACGTTTAATAACTTGTAAAATCTAATTTGAAATTGTAGAAATATTGCTCATTTGTAGCGATACCCATGAAATTTAAATAATATTACAAAGAAATTCATATCGATTGAACTGTCAGAAATTAAATTTTATAGATTACAGAATGTGAAAAAATAATAATAATATGTTATTTAAGTGTTAGATTTTAAAAATAATACCTGTGTTGTGACTTAGGTGCAGAATTGAATTATCTGCAACTTTTAATTGAAAACTGAATTTCTGACAGTTCAAACGATACGCATTTCTTTGTAACTTTGTTTCAATATCATGGGTACCGCTAGAAATGAGCAATATTTTTATACAATTTCAAATTGGATTTTACAAGTTACCAAACGTGTAAAATTAAAACTGTTTACTGATTTAGGCGTAGAATATAATTATCTACAACATGGTTTTGAAACAATTTGTCTAAAATTATTTGGGGACTTTTGCGCAAAGAAAAACTGTTTTCCCATGTTAAACGCTGGCCAGATTTTTAATTAACACACTGTATATATATATGTTAAGAAGTCTTTTCGCGGACATATTTTATGTTAAAACGACCTTTTAAAGACATTACAGTCTGTTTGAGGACGTCCTCAAAGTGTCATACACATATTAACGTCTATTCGGGGACCTTAGTTTTTCGCGCCGTTTGTATGTCGCTGTGTCTACGGACATTACAGGAACTTATGTTTAGCTAACAGATGTCAGGAGTATATACATTTTAGTTTGATTTGTATAACTTGTTTTTTTGATGTGTTCATTTTCAGTAAATAGTCATTTTTAAAACAAATTAAAAGTTATATGTCGTTAAAATAGTGAAATTTTTTTAAATAGAACTGATTGTATACAGAGGGATCATTTCTGTAATAATTGCGTATTTTTACGAATATTATACAAGAAATAATAATAATAATAATCGATACCGATTTTAGTAAGTTCCGTCTATATAAATAGGCATTTGTTAAACAAATAAATAATATAGTGAAAATTTATGAGATAGAACTAATTGCAATTCAGCTATATCTGTGTGCTTTTTATGTTTGTTATAACAAAAAGGTTATTATTAATATTCAATACCGATTTTAATACGTTCACTCTAAATAAATAGGCATTTATTAAACAAATTAAATGTTACGTGTAAATAATATAGTGAAAATTTATGAGATAGAAATGATTGCATTTCAGCTATATCTGTGTGCCCTTTTACGTTTGTTATAACAAAAAGCTTATTATTAATATTCAATACCGATTTTAATACGTTCACTCTAAATAAATAGGCATTTATTAAACAAATTAAATGTTACGTGTAAATAATAATGAAAATTTATGAGATAGAACTGATTGCAATTCAGCTATATCTGTGTGCCCTTTTACGTTTGTTATAACAAAAAGATTATTATTAATATTCAATACCGATTTTAATATGTTCACTCTAAATAAATAGGCATTTATTAAACAAATTAAATGTTACGTGTAAATAATATAGTGAAAATTTATGATATAGAACTGATTGCAATTCAGCTATATCTGTGTGCCCTTTTACGTTTGTTATAACAAAAAGATTATTATTAATATTCAATACCGATTTTAATACGTTCACTCTAAATAAATAGGCATTTATTGAACAAATTAAATGTTACGTGTAAATAATATAGTGAAAATTTATGATATAGAACTGATTGCAATTCAGCTATATCTGTGTGCCCTTTTACGTTTGTTATAACAAAAAGATTATTATTAATATTCAATACCGATTTTAATACGTTCACTCTAAATAAATAGGCATTTATTGAACAAATTAAATGTTACGTGTAAATAATATAGTGAAAATTTATGATATAGAACTGATTGCAATTCAGCTATATCTGTGTGCCCTTTTACGTTTGTTATAACAAAAAGATTATTATTAATATTCAATACCGATTTTAATACGTTCACTCTAAATAAATAGGCATTTATTAAACAAATTAAATGTTACGTGTAAATAATATAGTGAAAATTTATGAGATAGAAATGATTGCATTTCGGCTATATCTGTGTGCCCTTTTACGTTTGTTATAACAAAAAGCTTATTATTAATATTCAATACCGATTTTAATACGTTCACTCTAAATAAATAGGCATTTATTAAACAAATTAAATGTTACGTGTAAATAATATAGTGAAAATTTATGACATAGAACTGATTGCAATTCAGCTATATCTGTGTGCCCTTTTACGTTTGTTATAACAAAAAGATTATTATTAATATTCAATACCGATTTTAATATGTTCACTCTAAATAAATAGGCATTTATTAAACAAATTAAATGTTACGTGTAAATAATATAGTGAAAATTTATGATATAGAACTGATTGCAATTCAGCTATATCTGTGTGCCCTTTTACGTTTGTTATAACAAAAAGATTATTATTAATATTCAATACCGATTTTAATACGTTCACTCTAAATAAATAGGCATTTATTAAACAAATTAAATGTTACGTGTAAATAATATAGTGAAAATTTATGAGATAGAAATGATTGCATTTCAGCTATATCTGTGTGCCCTTTTACGTTTGTTATAACAAAAAGCTTATTATTAATATTCAATACCGATTTTAATACGTTCACTCTAAATAAATAGGCATTTATTAAACAAATTAAATGTTACGTGTAAATAACATAGTGAAAATTTATGAGATAGAACTGATTGCAATTCAGCTATATCTGTGTGCCCTTTTACGTTTGTTATAACAAAAAGATTATTATTAATATTCAATACCGATTTTAATATGTTCACTCTAAATAAATAGGCATTTATTAAACAAATTAAATGTTACGTGTAAATAATATAGTGAAAATTTATGATATAGAACTGATTGCAATTCAGCTATATCTGTGTGCCCTTTTACGTTTGTTATAACAAAAAGATTATTATTAATATTCAATACCGATTTTAATACGTTCACTCTAAATAAATAGGCATTTATTGAACAAATTAAATGTTACGTGTAAATAATATAGTGAAAATTTATGATATAGAACTGATTGCAATTCAGCTATATCTGTGTGCCCTTTTACGTTTGTTATAACAAAAAGATTATTATTAATATTCAATACCGATTTTAATATGTTCACTCTAAATAAATAGGCATTTATTAAACAAATTAAATGTTACGTGTAAATAATATAGTGAAAATTTATGATATAGAACTGATTGCAATTCAGCTATATCTGTGTGCCCTTTTACGTTTGTTATAACAAAAAGATTATTATTAATATTCAATACCGATTTTAATACGTTCACTCTAAATAAATAGGCATTTATTGAACAAATTAAATGTTACGTGTAAATAATATAGTGAAAATTTATGATATAGAACTGATTGCAATTCAGCTATATCTGTGTGCCCTTTTACGTTTGTTATAACAAAAAGATTATTATTAATATTCAATACCGATTTTAATACGTTCACTCTAAATAAATAGGCATTTATTAAACAAATTAAATGTTACGTGTAAATAATATAGTGAAAATTTATGAGATAGAAATGATTGCATTTCAGCTATATCTGTGTGCCCTTTTACGTTTGTTATAACAAAAAGCTTATTATTAATATTCAATACCGATTTTAATACGTTCACTCTAAATAAATAGGCATTTATTAAACAAATTAAATGTTACGTGTAAATAACATAGTGAAAATTTATGAGATAGAACTGATTGCAATTCAGCTATATCTGTGTGCCCTTTTACGTTTGTTATAACAAAAAGATTATTATTAATATTCAATACCGATTTTAATATGTTCACTCTAAATAAATAGGCATTTATTAAACAAATTAAATGTTACGTGTAAATAATATAGTGAAAATTTATGATATAGAACTGATTGCAATTCAGCTATATCTGTGTGCCCTTTTACGTTTGTTATAACAAAAAGATTATTATTAATATTCAATACCGATTTTAATATGTTCACTCTAAATAAATAGGCATTTATTAAACAAATTAAATGTTACGTGTAAATAATATAGTGAAAATTTATGAGATAGAAATGATTGCATTTCAGCTATATCTGTGTGCCCTTTTACGTTTGTTATAACAAAAAGCTTATTATTAATATTCAATACCGATTTTAATACGTTCACTCTAAATAAATAGGCATTTATTAAACAAATTAAATGTTACGTGTAAATAACATAGTGAAAATTTATGAGATAGAACTGATTGCAATTCAGCTATATCTGTGTGCCCTTTTACGTTTGTTATAACAAAAAGATTATTATTAATATTCAATACCGATTTTAATATGTTCACTGTAAATAAATAGGCATTTATTAAACAAATTAAATGTTACGTGTAAATAATATAGTGAAAATTTATGAGATAGAACTGATTGCAATTCAGCTATATCTGTGTGCCCTTTTACGTTTGTTATAACAAAAAGATTATTATTAATATTCAATACCGATTTTAATACGTTCACTCTAAATAAATAGGCATTTATTAAACAAATTAAATGTTACGTGTAAATAATATAGTGAAAATTTATGAGATAGAAAAGATTGCAATTCAGCTATATCTGTGTGCCCTTTTACGTTTGTTATAACAAAAAGATTATTATTAATATTCAATACCGATTTTAATACGTTCACTCTAAATAAATAGGCATTTATTGAACAAATTAAATGTTACGTGTAAATAATATAGTGAAAATTTATGATATAGAACTGATTGCAATTCAGCTATATCTGTGTGCCCTTTTACGTTTGTTATAACAAAAAGATTATTATTAATATTCAATACCGATTTTAATACGTTCACTCTAAATAAATAGGCATTTATTAAACAAATTAAATGTTACGTGTAAATAATATAGTGAAAATTTATGAGATAGAAATGATTGCATTTCGGCTATATCTGTGTGCCCTTTTACGTTTGTTATAACAAAAAGCTTATTATTAATATTCAATACCGATTTTAATACGTTCACTCTAAATAAATAGGCATTTATTAAACAAATTAAATGTTACGTGTAAATAATATAGTGAAAATTTATGAGATAGAACTGATTGCAATTCAGCTATATCTGTGTGCCCTTTTACGTTTGTTATAACAAAAAGATTATTATTAATATTCAATACCGATTTTAATATGTTCACTCTAAATAAATAGGCATTTATTAAACAAATTAAATGTTACGTGTAAATAATATAGTGAAAATTTATGATATAGAACTGATTGCAATTCAGCTATATCTGTGTGCCCTTTTACGTTTGTTATAACAAAAAGATTATTATTAATATTCAATACCGATTTTAATACGTTCACTCTAAATAAATAGGCATTTATTAAACAAATTAAATGTTACGTGTAAATAATATAGTGAAAATTTATGAGATAGAAAAGATTGCATTTCAGCTATATCTGTGTGCCCTTTTACGTTTGTTATAACAAAAAGCTTATTATTAATATTCAATACCGATTTTAGTACGTTCACTCTAAATAAATAGGCATTTATTAAACAAATTAAATGTTACGTGTAAATAACATAGTGAAACTTTATGAGATAGAACTGATTGCAATTCAGCTATATCTGTGTGCCCTTTTACGTTTGTTATAACAAAAAGATTATTATTTATATTCAATACCGATTTTAATATGTTCACTCTAAATAAATAGGCATTTATTAAACAAATTAAATGTTACGTGTAAATAATATAGTGAAAATTTATGATATAGAACTGATTGCAATTCAGCTATATCTGTGTGCCCTTTTACGTTTGTTATAACAAAAAGATTATTATTAATATTCAATACCGATTTTAATACGTTCACTCTAAATAAATAGGCATTTATTGAACAAATTAAATGTTACGTGTAAATAATATAGTGAAAATTTATGATATAGAACTGATTGCAATTCAGCTATATCTGTGTGCCCTTTTACGTTTGTTATAACAAAAAGATTATTATTAATATTCAATACCGATTTTAATACGTTCACTCTAAATAAATAGGCATTTATTAAACAAATTAAATGTTACGTGTAAATAATATAGTGAAAATTTATGAGATAGAAATGATTGCATTTCAGCTATATCTGTGTGCCCTTTTACGTTTGTTATAACAAGAAGATTATTATTAATATTCAATACCGATTTTAATACGTTCACTCTAAATAAATAGGCATTTATTAAACAAATTAAATGTTACGTGTAAATAATATAGTGAAAATTTATGATATAGAACTGATTGCAATTCAGCTATATCTGTGTGCCCTTTTACGTTTGTTATAACAAAAAGATTATTATTAATATTCAATACCGATTTTAATACGTTCACTCTAAATAAATAGGCATTTATTAAACAAATTAAATGTTACGTGTAAATAATATAGTGAAAATTTATGAGATAGAAATGATAGCAATTCAGCTATATCTGTGTGCCCTTTTACGTTTGTTATAACAAAAATATTATTATTAATATTCAATACCGATTTTAATACGTTCACTGTAAATAAATAGGCATTTATTAAACAAATTAAATGTTACGTGTAAATAATATAGTGAAAATTTATGAGATAGAAAAGATTGCATTTCAGCTATATCTGTGTGCCCTTTTACGTTTGTTATAACAAAAAGATTATTATTAATATTCAATACCGATTTTAATACGTTCACTCTAAATAAATAGGCATTTATTGAACAAATTAAATGTTACGTGTAAATAATATAGTGAAAATTTATGATATAGAACTGATTGCAATTCAGCTATATCTGTGTGCCCTTTTACGTTTGTTATAACAAAAAGATTATTATTAATATTCAATACCGATTTTAATACGTTCACTCTAAATAAATAGGCATTTATTAAACAAATTAAATGTTACGTGTAAATAATATAGTGAAAATTTATGAGATAGAACTGATTGCAATTCAGCTATATCTGTGTGCCCTTTTACGTTTGTTATAACAAAAAGATTATTATTAATATTCAATACCGATTTTAATACGTTCACTCTAAATAAATAGGCATTTATTGAACAAATTAAATGTTACGTGTAAATAATATAGTGAAAATTTATGATATAGAACTGATTGCAATTCAGCTATATCTGTGTGCCCTTTTACGTTTGTTATAACAAAAAGATTATTATTAATATTCAATACCGATTTTAATACGTTCACTCTAAATAAATAGGCATTTATTAAACAAATTAAATGTTACGTGTAAATAATATAGTGAAAATTTATGAGATAGAACTGATTGCAATTCAGCTATATCTGTGTGCCCTTTTACGTTTGTTATAACAAAAAGATTATTATTAATATTCAATACCGATTTTAATACGTTCACTCTAAATAAATAGGCATTTATTAAACAAATTAAATGTTACGTGTAAATAATATAGTGAAAATTTATGAGATAGAAAAGATTGCATTTCAGCTATATCTGTGTGCCCTTTTACGTTTGTTATAACAAAAAGATTATTATTAATATTCAATACCGATTTTAATACGTTCACTCTAAATAAATAGGCATTTATTGAACAAATTAAATGTTACGTGTAAATAATATAGTGAAAATTTATGATATAGAACTGATTGCAATTCAGCTATATCTGTGTGCCCTTTTACGTTTGTTATAACAAAAAGATTATTATTAATATTCAATACCGATTTTAATACGTTCACTCTAAATAAATAGGCATTTATTAAACAAATTAAATGTTACGTGTAAATAATATAGTGAAAATTTATGAGATAGAACTGATTGCAATTCAGCTATATCTGTGTGCCCTTTTACGTTTGTTATAACAAAAAGATTATTATTAATATTCAATACCGATTTTAATACGTTCACTCTAAATAAATAGGCATTTATTAAACAAATTAAATGTTACGTGTAAATAATATAGTGAAAATTTATGAGATAGAAAAGATTGCATTTCAGCTATATCTGTGTGCCCTTTTACGTTTGTTATAACAAAAAGATTATTATTAATATTCAATACCGATTTTAATACGTTCACTCTAAATAAATAGGCATTTATTAAACAAATTAAATGTTACGTGTAAATAATATAGTGAAAATTTATGAGATAGAACTGATTGCAATTCAGCTATATCTGTGTGCCCTTTTACGTTTGTTATAACAAAAAGATTATTATTAATATTCAATACCGATTTTAATACGTTCACTCTAAATAAATAGGCATTTACGTTTGTTATAACAAAAAGATTATTATTAATATTCAATACCGATTTTAATACGTTCACTCTAAATAAATAGGCATTTATTGAACAAATTAAATGTTACGTGTAAATAATATAGTGAAAATTTATGATATAGAACTGATTGCAATTCAGCTATATCTGTGTGCCCTTTTACGTTTGTTATAACAAAAAGATTATTATTAATATTCAATACCGATTTTAATATGTTCACTCTAAATAAATAGGCATTTATTAAACAAATTAAATGTTACGTGTAAATAATATAGTGAAAATTTATTATATAGAACTGATTGCAATTCAGCTATATCTGTGTGCCCTTTTACGTTTGTTATAACAAAAAGATTATTATTAATATTCAATACCGATTTTAATACGTTCACTCTAAATAAATAGGCATTTATTAAACAAATTAAATGTTACGTGTAAATAACATAGTGAAAATTTATGAGATAGAACTGATTGCAATTCAGCTATATCTGTGTGCCCTTTTACGTTTGTTATAACAAAAAGATTATTATTTATATTCAATACCGATTTTAATATGTTCACTCTAAATAAATAGGCATTTATTAAACAAATTAAATGTTACGTGTAAATAATATAGTGAAAATTTATGATATAGAACTGATTGCAATTCAGCTATATCTGTGTGCCCTTTTACGTTTGTTATAACAAAAAGATTATTATTAATATTCAATACCGATTTTAATACGTTCACTCTAAATAAATAGGCATTTATTAAACAAATTAAATGTTACGTGTAAATAATATAGTGAAAATTTATGAGATAGAAAAGATTGCATTTCAGCTATATCTGTGTGCCCTTTTACGTTTGTTATAACAAAAAGATTATTATTAATATTCAATACCGATTTTAATACGTTCACTATAAATAAATAGGCATTTATTAAACAAATTAAATGTTACGTGTAAATAATATAGTGAAAATTTATGAGATAGAAATGATTGCATTTCAGCTATATCTGTGTGCCCTTTTACGTTTGTTATAACAAAAAGCTTATTATTAATATTCAATACCGATTTTAATACGTTCACTCTAAATAAATAGGCATTTATTAAACCTGGGGGAACCGGGTTCGATCCCGACAGACGCCAAATATTTTCAATTTTAAATGGCACAAAAGTGACCCCTGTGGTGCACTCTGCACAGCAGCTATGAGTGCCCGTGAGGTGACGCCTGGAAGCGCCCACACGGTAAAATATATCGTCATCATTACCGATGTCTACATGTGTTGTAGATACTGGCACACCTAGAAATGGGTAAAATGCCGTGATGATATATTTATATTTATTTATTTGTTATAACAAAAAGATTATTATTAATATTCAATACCGATTTTAATACGTTCACTGTAAATAAATAGGTATTTATTAAACAAATTAAATGTTACGTGTAAATAATAAAGTGAAAATTTATAGATAGAACTGATTGCAATTCAGCTATATCTGTGTGCCCTTTTACGTTTGTTATAACTAAAAGATTATTATTAATATTCAATACCGATTTTAATACGTTCACTCTAAATGAATAGGCATTTAATAAACAACTTAAATGTTACGTGTAAATAATATAGTGAAAATGTATGAGATAGAGCTGATTGCAATTCAGCTATATCTGTGTGTCTTTTTACGTTTGTCATAACAAAAAGATTATTATTAATATTCAATACCGATTTTAATACGTTCACTCTAAATAAATAGGCATTTATTAAACCTGGGGGAACCGGGTTCGATCCCGACAGACGCCAAATATTTTCAATTTTAAATGGCACAAAAGTGACCCCTGTGGTGCACTCTGCACAGCAGCTATGAGTGCCCGTGAGGTGACGCCTGGAAGCGCCCACACGGTAAAATATATCGTCATCATTACCGATGTCTACATGTGTTGTAGATACTGGCACACCTAGAAATGGGTAAAATGCCGTGATGATATATTTATATTTATTTATTTATGTATAAATAATATAGTGAAAATTTATGATAGAACTGATTGCAATTCAGCTTTATCTGTGAGTGTGTGAAAAATGGATCATGTGTGTCTGAAATATGAAATGAGTATGTTTTATTTTAAATCTTTGTTATTTTCACTTTTGTATTTTTATTAACAAATACGTTACAATTTACCCCAAATACTGTTACATTTGACCCTAGGCCGGGGCACGTTATAACAAAGTTCCAGAAGTATTTAAAATAAATTTATTTCTATAAATATAAAATATTTTGTCCCGTATATATAATCGATCAATTAACTACATACGCAAGTAATAAAGCATATAAAAAAGAAACTAATCTATGTCAACATGCTCTAGAAAAAATTGTGTGAAATTAACAATATGTATTAACAAATCGTTTTGAAGTGTTTCTGTTATAATTTGAGAGACAATATTAATATAGAAGAGAATTAATACATGCAACTGCATTCTACTTTAATTATAAAAATGAATTTTATTACTTAAAAGTGATTTCTTAATCGATTTGACTGAAATTAGCAATATATATTAACAAATCATTTTTTTGCATAGTGTAGGTACTTAGGTTTTTGGTCAAAAATCGTATAGAAAGTACCACTATTTTTATTTTTTTTTTTAACGATTTTATTTGAACAATAATTACATTTTACAAATAAATTATAAAACGCAACTTATTGTGAAATGTCAGCAAAATTGTGAAATTTCACCGAATGAGATATTTTTTATTTTCGACTTGCAAGGATCATTATGCAAAAAAATTACGTGTACAACACGTTTTGAAAATATTTTTTTCCACTCATTTGCTTGAATAACTCCGGCTAACGCCCCCGTTAATCAAGCTGCAAATTCGTATTGATTTTTCTAGCGTCTTACTTATTTCAATACTTCCTTCCAAATTGTCTTTCTAAAATCTACAACTTGTTTTATTTATAATTTTCATGTAACATACACTAAATACATATTGCAAATTTGCCAAAAATTATAATATGCAGCTAATTATTAATATTTAATACCGATTTTCGCATGTTTATTGATACTAAATAGATAATTGTAAAACTAA
Organism: Ophonus ardosiacus; assembly: GCA_943142095.1. NCBI lineage: Eukaryota > Metazoa > Arthropoda > Insecta > Coleoptera > Carabidae > Ophonus > Ophonus ardosiacus. Next base: position 32,686,489 of record OW964826.1, on the reverse strand, counting down.
TTATCTACCATGTGATTAAAATAATGAAAACATTTAGAAACATACATCTGATATCGTGCATTTTGTAATTTCTAATTGCACATTTTTAAGAAAATTATAATAAGAAACATTATTTATAATGGTTGAAAAACCAATATTTGACTGTGTTGGGATGGAGGTAGATACGAGAAAGTAAAAATTCTTCGAACTTGCAGTCAATTAATAAATTTATTCACGCCGACGTTTCGACTATACAATAGTCTTCTTCAGGGCTAGAATGGTCTAGTGTCTAGTCGAAAAAAGAAATCACATGTGGATAATGGAACATACAACACGGACATTTAAAAATATTAATAAATAATTATGAATAAATAAATAAATAGTTAAAAACAACATATCACAGAGAGAAAATCGTCAAAAAATTAAAAACTTGTCTTGGATGAAAACAATAAACATAGAACTACAAATAACTACAGTAAGGTATAAAACATTTATAAAAAAAATCAAAGATGAGGAGAGTCCTCAACACGCGGGAGGCGTGTTCAAATGAGAGAGAGGCGACTATGTAAATATAGTGCTGGTTCACTTTAGTAGTACTGTTATGAAAACATCGACTTGGAAGATTCCTAATTGGATTACTTATTTTCTTATTTACACCGACTTTTGGTTATAAATTTGAAATATACATATTTTTGTAGGAAATTTTCCGAGAAATTTAATGATGGTAGTCTTGATTATCAATATCAATGCCAGTTGCTTTAGTCACTTTCTGTGCTAATGAATATTTTACATTCATTTCACTTTTCTCCTTTTTATACTTCTCAGTTGGATCACAAATATCAAAGATCAGACTGTGTTATCTGTCCACGGTCGGGCGCCGTGGGTGGTCTCTTGGCAAAACCAATTTCTATTTTAAATAATAACAATATTCTCATAAAATACGTTTGTGTGAAGATAATTATTAAAATATATTTACTAAGTTATTCACTTATGAATATTTGAAAATCATTTATATTAAATCATGACAAAATTAATGATATAAATTGAATTAAAATATAAAACTTCTACTTGTAGATTACTACGCCACATACAAAAGAGTAGATAGTGTTATTAATTGTAATAGTGACAATTTTTCAGGGAATACATACAAATTAATAAAAGCACATATATTACACTGTACATTTCTCGCCATGTACTTAAAAATAATAAAAATGTTTAATCCCATTAGTAGTGATGCCGCGAGACGAGATATGGCGAGAAACAATGCATTCTCGTCTTGTCTCGAATTTTCGAGACGAGATTTCACTGCATCTCGTCTCGCCATATTTTTTATTACTTTCTCTTGATCTCGACCCGAGAGTCTCGAATTTCTCGAATTTGTAATTAGAAATAGTAAATAAATTAACATCACAAGCAATGCAAATTTAATAAACAGGTACCACTGATTAAAACATTATTTTACTAAATATGGTATTTGAATGGTATAGGTAAAAAATAGGTACTCTATAATATCATGGCTTTATTACCCGTTGTTGGGTGTAACAAACTGTTTTGTACGCTAATAGTGGTATTTATGAATTTATGATTACATCTTCGTATAGTAAGGCCCTTGAGGCTAGCGTGAAGAGTATCTATATCATAGATATTACTTTTGAGAATTTTCTTTTTACTAAAATGCAATAAAACTAAAATTGATAAATAAATATGAATATAAATGAAAATGCAATTAAAATATTTATTTATACCGACATATATTTTGCTATTTTGTATATTTTAATTAGAAATATTTACGTAATATAAAAAATAGTACAATCGGGATCTCGAATATCTACTGTCGTCTCGAGCAAATCTCGAGGGCATTATTCTCGTCTCGATATATCGAAAATTCGAGACGAGATATCGAAAATGTGAGATCTGGCGGCATCACTACTCATTAGCAATAGTATTTTTAGACAAATTAAAAAGTATGATGTAAATTGTTTAAAAAAGGTCGGTTATATAGCGAAAACACTTCAGTTATATTCATTAATATCGCCTGATGGAAATCATGCTTTTTCAGACACATTCATATATTATTACATAATAAAAATGTTTAATTCTCATTAGCAATGATATTTTTAGACAAATTTAAAAGTATGACGTATATTGTTTAAACAATGTCGGTTATATAGCGAAAACACTTCAGTTATAGTCACTAAGATCGCCTAATGAAAATAATGCTTTGTTAGACACATGCATATATTATTACATAATAAAAATGTTTAAATATAATAACACTATAAAAATATAAAAAATATATGTAAGTAAAAAATATTATACAATTGTTATTTATAATAAGGTAATATAACAGTATTATTTTTTTTTATATTTTCATGTTACATAAAACTGTATCCGTATACATAATGTATAATATCAGGTCAAAAGAAATTTAAGTTCCCAGTCGGGGAACTAGAATTATCATTTCTCGGCAATCGATGACTTTATTCCCGGCATAGGTTTTATCCCCGTTATTACCGTTGTAAAAAAATTACTTAATTCGCTTTTTACTTACAAATTTGTCAAAAATTATAATATACAGCTAATTATTTATATTTAATACCGATTTTTACATGATTATTGAAACTAAATAGACAATTGTTAAACAAATTATCTACTCCATGTGATTAAAATAATGAAAACATTTAAAAACATATATGTGATTTCGTGCATTTCGTATTTTCTAATTGCACGTGTTTAAGAAATTTCAAATTTTTACAATTATAATAATAAGCTATTTAAAAGCCTTATAATTCCGTAATAATATCTAATGCATATTTTGCAATTTTACATCGATAGTTGCAGAAGCAGAACAGATGAAGAATGACATGGCAACGTTGCACGTCCCAGCTGATATAAAGGAAAAAGATTGAAGTATAACTTGTATCTATATTATGGATAACTTTTTTTCGAATATAATAAAGCTCTTTAGTTTTGTGCTTTTTAAAATTTGTGATTACTGAAATTGATAGATAAATTTAATATAATAATTTTACAAGACGCGCTGTTGCCACATAACTTTCGTCCATCACATATGTTCAAAATACTGAAGTCATTACTTGTTTTGTTAAATACAAATTAATTATGTACTTATAGGCTCAATACACGTTTATTATTTGAAATTATAAATTTTTACAACTATTTTAGCAATTAAAAGAACAAAAAAATATAAATATTATTTTAACTCATTAGTTTAGGATAAAATGTACATTTTATTATTTTTTATTATGGTTTATGGGCCTATTAAACGAACTTTTATTTATTATTTTTTTAAATGGTTTATGGGCCCATTGTGAAGATGTATGTACCTACACCATTATAAACTACTCATGTAACAAAAATAATTAAACAATTTGAAATATTATTGTTTATTCCATTATCATTAAATATTTTACCAAAATATTGTGCGACCTCATACGTACACTTATATAGGATTAGAATTTAATATAAATATATAAAATAAAATAAATATATCATCACGGCATATTACCCATTTCTGGGTGTGCCAGTATCTACAACACATTTAGACATCGGTAATGATGACGATATATTTTACCGTGTGGGCCTTACCAGGCGTCACCTCACGGGCACTCATAGCTGGTGTGGAGAGTGCATCACAGGGGTCACTTTTGTGCCATTTAAAATTGGAAATATTTGGCGTCTGTCGGGATCGAACCCGGTTCCCCCGGGTTCGCGACCAGACACTCAGGCACGCGGCCACGGGACCCCATAAACATTTTTATTATTTAATAATATACGTGTCTAAAAAAGCATATGTTTTTCATTAGGTGCTGTTAGTGAATATAACTGAAGTGTTTTCGTTATATAACCGACATTGTTTAAACAATTTACGTGGTACTTACTAAATTGTTTAAATATATTGGCTGGTAGCACAAGCCCTGGTTTAACTAAAACACTGTTTTAAGATATGTCAAATTCAAATTTCAATATTTAATTTCACCCTTATGTTTAAAGAACGATTTTTTAAAAAATATTTGTTTGAATACAAACTATGATCTGCTTTAAAACCATATTTTGATAAATTTGATACTATTTATTTTTATTATTAACTAATGAAATCTGACATTTCTTAAAACAGCGTTTTAGTTAAAACAGGGCTTGTGCTACCAGCCATTATGATTAATATGAATTATATATATTTATTATGTACTAATTTATGCATGTGTCTAAAATGCACGTGTATTTCAGTAGGGGTTTCTAAATTGTTTTAGCTATTTAAATGGTAGATAAAGTTGATACAAGCATTCGTCGGTTTTATAAAAGCTAACAAAAGCGTCTTTTATGCCACACATAATAATAATTTTTATCTATCGATAATTTTTTCTTTAATAAAAATATCTGAAACAATTTAACAATTTCACTAGTCAAGATTGTTATCGATGTATAAAAATTAAGCATTGTAGTACAGAATTTGGCAGATTATCAAAAAGAAATCTCGTTTTCTCGCTTTTATAATTAAGATGAACCACTGTGGTCCAAAACGTGCAAGAATAATTTAATAAAATTTCTTCATACTAGATCAGTAAGACCTTTTCTTCATCAAAACCTCGAAAAATGCCTATTTGCTTAGAATAAAAACCGGCATTGAATATTATTATTATTAATAAGTTTATTATTATAATTTCCGTAAAAATATACAATTGTTACAGAAATAGCCGGTATGTACGTAATCAGTTCAGGCGAAACAATTTTCACAAGGGATATTTCTTTTCCGTCCGAGTATCATAAAAAAATTACCAATTGTGGTTGTAATATTACAATGTTAAATGTTAAGTGCTGTAAAATGTTCCTTTGTTAAATTTTGAGTGTCGTACCTATATAATTCGTGTCTCAAAAATATATGATGTGTATGATGTGCCAAATGCGCAATCAGTTTCATGCTGCAAATTGGGTTCTATTAGTTCGCTTTTCTATCGGCGGGAGGTAAAAAAACGAAAAATAAATCAAGTCCAAGAATCATTTTGCTCTGCGACGCGTTTACTGTATGTAATTATAATTGGAGTATCCTTTGGGAACCTTCATGGGATTCGTAGTCGAGTGAATTTGGTCTTAATGTTCCATATACATATTTATTTCAACATTTAATACATATTGTCAATTGTACGTTTCGGGAAAAAATTAGCCCATCTTTAGCAATAGGTCAGAGCTTCGCCTGTCGCCATGGTGATAGCTTGTTACAGTTTATTCTTCATCGTTCCTGTTATGATTACCAATAAATTCCTATGTACAGTCATTCAAAAAAGTCTCCGTACGACAGTAGTTTTAATGTATTTTAGGAAAAATAGTAGTCTAAAACCCAATATATTTAATTTCCTTTTAATCCAAAATGAAAAGCAGTATTATTACGTTATTATAAATATAAAATATACAAATAATTTACTTAATTTATTTATATTATGGGGTAAACATTGAAAGTATTCATAATTTCATGACAAAAAAGTCTCCGTACGATAACCAAAACATTTAAATAATAAACCATTTATTTATGTTTCATAAAGAAATATAATATTTGGAGGGTTTTCCTTTGGTTCTTCCACCAATAACTAAGCGATGAGTCATTGAATCTACCAAATTTTTGGTCACCGATGGCATTATATTCTGCTATTTTACTTGTAATTAATTTGAAATTCTTTTTTGCTTCATATTCCTATTTATTTTAAGAATTTTCCGCACTTTCTTAATCTGGTTAAAGTCTGGAGACTGTGACTGATGATGATGATTAAGCATATTTTTCATATTATACAGTACACATTTTCTTATAGACGCGAATTATTTGTTGAATTTTTCTGATGCACGAAATTAAAATTGTCTGTTATGGGCCTATCTTTCGGCACTTTGTTTTAAATTTGCTTTTAAAATATCGAGGTAACCTTTGCTATCCATTGTTGCAATAATTACTAATTTTCGTACACCCGCTGAGAAAATATAGCCCCTAGACATAATGCTGTCACTGCCGTATTTAACTTACATATAAATATTTTAGATTTTCTACTTTTAAATTAAAAAATTTAATTCTTTATTAGGTTTACTGGTAACATAAGTAAGTATAATACATATAGATTGGAAAGAAGAAGGCAAAAAAATTGGTGAAAACCTTAAATTTAAGGCATTTAATACTAACAGTGGTAGGCACAAAATTGTTTATTTTTCCAGTGCAGGCCCCTTCATCAAGGGGTTTGATTTTAATATACATTAAATTGCTTATATAAACAATATTCCCCTAGCAAAAAAACTGTATTGACAGGTATGGAATGGAAGTGGTTACTTAAAATGAAAGCAAAGAAACATCAGAAATATCCAGGTAATTATATAAATTTATGTATTGAATTAATTGAATAAATATTATTATTATTATTATTATTATTATTATTATTACATGCACTATTTCGATTTTTCTGATGAAGATTTGCATGACATTATATAACATTCCTTTAAACGTTTAGGTTTATCAGAAAATTCATTAAAACACCATGAATAAAAGTGATAACTAATTGCGTAGTTGCCAGTTTGCTAAGAAAGTTTCAAACAAAAATAAAATTATTATTCCTTTTTAATAATAATGGGCGGGAGAGTGGTCGTGTGTGTGTGTGTGTGTGTGTGTGTGTGTGTGTGTGTGTGTGTGTGTGTGTGTGTGTGTGTGTGCGTGCGTGCGTGCGTGCGTGCGTGCGTGGGTGTGTGCGTGCGTGTGTGCTTCACAAATTTGATATTTAAAACTCATTTGCGAAAAACTTAGTATATTTTTACCATAAATGATAAACCGCAACTTTCTTGAAGTAAGTAACAGACTCGTTTTTAAACATGTACCCAATTAAAAATGAAGTACATTCTTCATAATAAATATTGATACATTTTCAGAGGAAAATTTACATACAAATTGCACGTACGAGGAAGGTTCCACTGTTGTGAGTTAAACAGGCGTCAGAATGATCATATACAGCAAAGTTCCACGGACAGGGAAAATTTTGTTCTTGGTGAGTTATTTTAATGAGAAATAAAAGATATATTTGCCATTAATAAATTCGTTGATTTTCAGAGGAAAATGTAGCTCAACCACATATTGTAGATAATTCAAAATCCAAGTTGAAGAGATATTTTTGTTGTTACTGCAAAAGAACGATTATTAAACTCCACGTCATTTAGAAAATATGCATTCCAATGAACCTCAAGTCATAGAAATGATGGCTCTACCAAAAGGTATGTTTTTTAAAATTATTTGTTTAGTTAGGTAGATGGAAAAATGTCATATGAACATAGGTTTAAGATTTGCTGCACAATATTTGTAATTTATAACCATATTTCGTATTGTGTTTACCTATTTCATATTTTATGTTCTATGATTAGAATCTATCGTTTTTAAAAATATCTTGATTACAGAAATTTGAAAATATAACAGAAAATTTTCAAATTATGGAATCAAGATTCTTTTAAAAAGAAAATTTTTATAAAAATGTCATCCTGATGTGTAATGGAATAAACACATTCTAATCATAAAACATGAAACATGTTAACACAATATCCAATATGATTATAAAAAGTAAATATTTTGCGACAAAACCATAAAATGTGCGTTTTGAATTTCATATGCATACTACACATGACAGTATTGACTCTTCTATAAAACTTTTTAGAAGTACTTTGATTACAAAAATACACATTCATTTAATATATTATCAGCTTACACTAAAATAGGCACAAAAGGTTTACCAATACGTGTATCAAAATGAAACTCTTAGAACTAATAAGTAATTTTACTTGCCTATTTTCCATTACATTAGTTGTGAAATTTTATCGCTAAAGACAGCGAAACTGTTTTAATAGGTTCTCTTATTATTATTTTATCCTAAATTATTTTATTTTATTATCCTATTAAATTATCCTTAATTCTATTAGCGTTTGTTTTGTGTTCGCCATTAAGATCACAGAATATTAATTTTTTAGATTCTACTTTGAATGATGCTCCGCCTATGAGGCATAAGGAAAAACGTTATGGTAAGTTGTTATACAAAAAGAAAACAACATATAAGCGTTTTTTAAATTGATTAACTGTTCGTAGTTTACGAGAAAATAATTACCAAAAATTTAGGGAAGGGATATGTGACGTCAGCATGATAGAATCGTGGAAGAAGACAAGTAGACTGGGACGGAAAGAGAGAGTTATAGCCAGCCTTCGCTATGCCATAACCTACCACAACATAATCAGGATGCTGGTCTGTAACTATCTCTTTCTCTCTCAGTCTATCTGTCTTCTTCCACAATTCTCTCAACGTCACATATTCCTTCACCAAAACATAAAATTGCTATTAACAATATTACTACAAACTAATGTTTAGTTTTTATTTTATAATAAGTTATAGTGGATAGTTACTTACCGTGTTTTTCAGTATCAGATAAATAACGATATTTTAATATATTTCTGACAAAAATTGATTTTATCTATAGATTTATATGATCGGATGGAATAAATTATTATATTTTAAATGTATTTTTTATAAAAGGATTTGTTAAAGTTTGTATTAAGATAAAATTGAATTCCTATGGCTCGCTTTTCAATTTACATGCTATTCATGACACTGTATGTCTTTTTCTTAGATCTTGTATTTTATATAAATTTAATACATTCAAACAACCCTCCTTGTATTCGCATGTTAGTTAAACGCTTATATGTTTACAAAGATGTTGAGTTTAAAATATTTTTTTAAGCACCGGTATCACCAATGGGAAAAATAAAGAGATCTACCTGGTCTACTCCGGAAAGACATGCTGCAAGAAAACTCTTCACAAATTACCTTGAATCCGGATATTTGCCGAGTGGACAACTATGTGGAGAAGTAATTAAAAAGAGCCAGCTTTACGTAAAAGAACAGTTAACCAACTAAAAGCTTGGGTTAACAATCAAATTAAGATTAAGCGGAAGCTATTTTAATAATAACATCCTGTATGCTTTTATTAAATACAGTTGTATGGTTGACGATTTCATATTTTTGATGTTATTTACAGGTGAGTCTTTGAAATGAAGTTCTTCTATATCTTCCTTAACTAATTTATTCGTCTATTCAAAGAGAACAACGTAAAATTATTTTCAAATACAAGCTGTTGCATTACGGGTAGGCGAAACTTGTTTGTCTTTTTTAAATGGAACACTCTATATATTTTCATATATTTTGAAATGTGTTTTATTCACCTATGTGACAATTTAAAGTTTTTTAAGTTTTTCTCAGAATTGCTAAGTTATTCAATTTTTTCTCAAAAAAGATGTAATACACGCATTGCTTTATAAGGCGTACTGAAGTTATTTTAATAGTAAAAATTAAGAATTTCTGTTCAACTATAACTAAACTCCATGTTCTCATATAATTTGTAATTTATTGATATAACTTCAGTACGCCTTTATAAAGCAATGCGTGTATTACATCTTTTTTGAGAAAAAATGGAATAACTTAGCAATTCTGAGAAAAACTTAAAAAACTTTAAATTGTCACATAGGTGAATAAAATACATTTCAAAATATATGAAAATATATAGAGTGTTCCAAAAAAACAGAATAACTTGGCAATGCTACGGAAAACTAAAAAAAAATACTTTATATGTGTATATACATAGATGAATAAAATACAATACAAAATATTTAGGTTAGCCACTGTTAATTATCTCACGACCAAAATAATCTATTGTAAAATGCCAAAAAACAACGCATACAAAGATTTCATTGTTAATAGAGTGGATAAAAGGTCAAGAATTTAAATTTCGTGTAGATAACAATGTGATATTTTGTCGAATTTGTTCAAAAATTGTAAGTAATTTTAAGATTACATTTCGTACAGATCTGTGGTACAACATAAGTATGAAAAGCAAAAGACACAAACAAAATATGGATGTCCATGAAACAAGTTTAAATTAATTAAACACCACCCACAAATAAAAAATCTATTTTCTATTATGATGTATGTAATGCACTTATATCTGCCAATATACTGCGGGCAAAAGTGGAATGTCCACAATTAAGGAATTTTTACAAATATTGTGGGAAAACTGTTCCAAATAGGACAACTTTATCCAAAATTTTAATACTGAGAATATTGAATTTTTTTTTTTTGATATGCTATAGTAACGGAAAGCATAAAGAAATGAATAACATATTGGTCGCGTTCAGCACCTCTCATTACTGGCATCGCTGACCTCCGAAGTTTGACGAACACAATGAATGGACAAATGTAATTGGTCCAGCAATTGCATTCGGCAATCATCGGCACGCAGCGGTGCTCATCACTGCCAGCGCTGCCGGGGTGCTGAACGCGCCCATTATAATTTTTTACCTCTCGTCACCTTTTTTTGAAATGAGAATGGTAGCTTGACTTCGACTGATGTGAAACATATTGTTGGGAAACAAAAATATATGTTCTCATATTTTATATATATTTTTTATGTACCTAATATATGAAAATAAGTACCTATTTTAATATTTTTGCGACCTATTTTAGTATTTTTGTGACCTATTTAACCTACGTTTGTTTCCACTTAAAAATCCCATCTTTAGTAATTATTGAAATAGAACCTATGTTCATACAACACTTTTTACTTAAAATTATCTCCCCAACAAACTACCCACGTTTTTTAGTACTATATTTTCCTGGTTACTTGTGTTATCTCGAAAATAATTGCGTTTAGCAAGTTTAAAAAGAGTACTAAAAGTACAATAAGATGACAACACTTGATGAAACAATTTAAATAAGATATATAAAAAATAACACTTTACATGTGTCACAAGATTTCAGTCTCTGAATTAACCTCTCGGTCATTTATCAGAGACTGGCTCGCTCAGCCAGAACCACAGACGCGTATCTTTATTGGAGCTCTTCAGTGTGGTTCACTCAGCCGACTCAATGTCTCCTAGAGGCGTTTCTTTGGAATGTTCTGTTTAAATTTATGAGCGCGCGAATTAGGAATTTGAACAGGGCAAGATATGAACATCTTCATGAGCGCCAACTTCATGGTCAAGATTTAAGTTAGGGAACAGAATGAAGCGAGAAATGAACTGGGTGATGTACGAACATTAGGACGATGCATACCTAGCCAAGTAGAGGCTTTTTAGTATTTGTTTTTAGAATTAAAAATAGCATCAGTGTTAAAAAATGATTAGAAACACAAATTTAAATGAAAAATAAAGTGACTGTAGATAAAACATTGTTTGACATGAGTGTTAAAAGTGATTTTATTCTCATATAAATATCTATTGAGTATAGAAATAAGAAAAAAAATAGTAAATTGAATTTAAAATACAACATACATTACATAGTTAGGGTCCCAACATACGAAAACTTTTACATAGCCTTCTTCAAATCACGACATGCATTTCTCGACTCCGCAAATCTAGCCCATGAAGTTGGCGCGTATGGAAATGCTGAAATCTTGATTTGTGCATCGTTTAACAAGATGGTTGGCAAGTACACTCCGGAGTACGTTTTTATTTTTAATACTACCAATAACGTTTTATACTCCACAGTGTACTAGTCAGCCATCTTGTCGAACGGTATATATGTCGAGATTTGAGTATTTAGGTACGCGTCAACTTCATGGGCTAGGTCTGTGGAGTCATGAAATGCATGTCCTGATTTGAAGAAGGCTATGTAAAAGTTTTCATGTGTTTCATGCAAATTCCCTTACATTATTAAAAATTTTAAAACAATTATTACTCAGGTCGTTTTGAGCAAAAAATATTATATGAACATAGTTCCTATCCCTTCTAGTTACCAGAATACAATAGTATGAATTTATATAAATAACAGTATTTTCAAATTTTTGTAATCAAAGTACTTCTGAAAAGTTTTATAGAAGAGTCAATGTGTAGTATGCATATGTAATTCAAAACGCACATTTTATGGTTTTGTCGCAAAATATTTACTTTTTATAATCATATTGGATATTGTGTTCACATATTTCATGTTTTATGATTAGAATGTGTTTATTCCATTACACAACAGGATGAAAATTTCAAAATTTTCTGTTATTTTTTCAAATTTCTGTAAACAAGATATTTTTAAAAACGATAGATTCTAATCATAGATCATAAAATATGAAATAGATAAACACAATACGAAATATGGTTATAAATTACAAATATTTTGCAGAAAATCTTAAACCTATGTTCATATGACATTTTTCCATATACCTAACTAAACAAATAATTTTAAAAAACATATCTTTTGGTAGAGCCATCATTTCTATGACTTGAGGTTCATTGGAATGCATATTTTCTAAATAACGTGGGAGTTTAATAATCGTTCTTTTTGCAGTAACAACAAAAATATCTCTTCAACTTGGATTTTGAATTATCTACAATATGTGGTTGAGCTACATTTTCCTCTGAAAATCAACGAATTTATTAATGGCAAATATATCTTTTATTTCTCATTAAAATAACTCACCAAGAACAAAATTTTCCCTGTCCGTGGAACTTTGCTGTATATGATCATCCTGACGCGTATTTAACTCACCAACAGTAGAACCTTCCTCGTACGTGGAATTTGTATGTAAATTTTCCTCTGAAAATCAGAGAATTTATTAATAACATATAGATCTATTATGCTTCTCATTAAAATGACTTACCAAGAACAAAATTTTCCCTGTCCGTAGAACTTTGCTGTATATGATCATCCTGACGCATATTTAACTCACCAACAGTAGAACCTTCCTCATACGTGGAATGTGTATGTAAATTTTCTTCTAAAAATCATAGAATTTATTAATGACATACAAATCTATTATGATTCTCATTAAAACAAAAATAATTTACATTATATAAACACAAGGTATTTGTTTAGTAAAATTCATTTACCTGCAAACAGTTGTCTTCGCACTGCCTTATGACGGTATCCTGCATGTATGAATACATAAATATTAGAATGTCATTTTTAGCATTGTAGATAAATATTTAGTCCGTAAAGACTGGCAAGCACAAATAAATAAAATTATTATATTAGTGCGGAAACTTTTCGAAAATATATTCACCCTATTCCCACATAGTAATGCAGCACTACTTCCGAAATAGTACTCCTGTCTCCTAGAGGCGTCAGTGCACCACACTGAAGAGTTCCAATAAGAGCGAAACGCGTCTGTGGTTCTGGCTGAGTGAGCCAGTTACATATATAACATTTTTTACTCAAAAAGATTCACCCAAGAAACTGTTTGTTTATTCTACTAGTTATCACCCAGTATATATAGGTGTTTCACGGATACGGGACACACCGGCAGTCCAGTCAACGAAAGCTTAATCTTGTAAACAGACTTTTGTGCACACTTTTTGACTTTTGGGCTGTGTTCGGATGTATTTGGAGATGAATATACCAAAAGTCCTGGGGTCTGCGAGGGGATCTAACTCTAGGGCATAGCAAAATGTGTCCCTGTTTTTGCTTTTTCGGTAATATCTCGATAATAGTTAGTCCTAGCGAAAAAGTCTTTACATACAAAAAAAAAGTTGACAAAATTTGGTATAAAATTGTTTATACTCATTTTTTTCTTATCCCTAACCGTTTTCTAGTTTTAAGCTGACGAAATAGTAATTTTTTCCAAAATATTTTTCACATCACGTTTTTAAACATATACAGCCCGATTCACAAAAAGGTTTAAGCTAATCCTCATTTTTGGATTAGCGAATTCTATTCTAATTTTGACAGTTTATAACTTAAAATATAGTCTAATCTATTCCTAGTATCTACCTTTATTGATAACATCATGAAAATTAAATTTTAAATACCGGAATAGAATAGAATTCACTAATTCAAAAATGAGGATTAGCTTAAACTTTTTTGTGAATCGGGCTGATAATGTCTCATACTTTCTAAACGGTTATACTTACAGCAAAAGTGTTAAGAAATAAACTTGTGGAGAATAAAATTATGTTTAAAATAGTATACAAAAATTAAATAAAAAGTTATTCCTATTATAAAAAAAAGACGTTTTTGCTACGTCCAACCATCATCGAGATATAAGCGAAAAATTAAAAAAATGTGGCCAGCACATGACCTCTCGCCAATAAGAGTTTCCACCATTATCAAAATAATGAAAAATAACACTAGTACACTAAAATATATTTCAATACATTCATGAAAACACCAACTAAATGTTTAAATATGTTTCCATTTTTTTTAAATGCCTGAAAACATTTTACTACGTTTGAAACGCTGCCAAATTTGTGACGTAAACGCCCGGCATGGTTTTACAGTTTAGTAGTAATAGATGGCAGCACATTTAAATTGTAACATTACATTTAAAAGTATTTGAGGTGAATAGTTATTTTATAATAATTAAAATTGTAAATACAATTATTATTGTTTACCTTATCGTATATTAGTGAAATATTTTCTATATTTTATATCTCGTCCATCTATTGAGCGTTAGCAGAAAATCGGCGGGAGCGTACGCAGTCATTGTGGCGGTAAAAATTAGCCGTTTAAACGAGATATGAAAAATACTGTTTTCAAAAATTTTTTACACAAAACCTGTTATAATAATGTTTTCTTTATTCTAATATATATATACACAGGTGTCCCATTTAAGGTACGAATGCATTGGTATCTCGAGAACCGTAAGAGCTACGAGGTTGTTTAAGTTAGACAAAAGTTGCCCCATTAGGAGGCTATTTTAATGGTGTTTTGTTATTTGCGAAAAAATGCATAGGTCACTAGATACAGGTGAAAATGTAAATTTAGCGATTTTCTTTTTTTGCTTATAACTTTGTTATATGAAATAATACGAGATTCTGGTTTGCACTTTCTTAAGACACTTTTGTATGGTGAATTTGCAGAAGTTCTCAAATTTTTTTTATATCTAACCATTTACGAGTTACTGATAGCAACTTTTATTTTTCATATGGAGGTCATATTAAGCTATGGCATTTTTAAATAGAGATTTTTTTTAGCTTTACAATGATATAAAACAAAAATAATTTATTTTTATAATTAACAGAAAAATTAACAAAAATTGTTATTTATACTAAAATTAAATTGAAAAAAGTAAATCGAAAGCTGCTATGGAAACAACGAACAACGAAAAAGTGCAACAATTGAATTTCTGAATTTTACTTGACAATAGTAGATTATTACGAGTAATAAACGAACTTTGACAACGAGTGTAACAACTCAAAATATCATATTTTTCCCAACGAGAAAAATTCATTTTTATTACTCGTAATAATCTACTATTGTCAAGTAAAATTCAGAAATTCAATTGTTGCACTTTTTTGTTGTTTGTTGTTTCCGTAGCAGTCTTCGATTTACTTTTTTCAATTTAATTTTAGTATAAATAACAATTTTTATTAATTTTTCTGTTAATTATAAAAATAAATTATTATTGTTTTATATCATTGTAAAGCTAAAAAAAATCTCTATTTAAAAATGCCATAGCTTAATATGACCTCCATATGAAAAATAAAAGTTACTATCAGTAACTCGTAAATGGTTAGATATAAAAAAAAATTGAGTACTTCTGCAAATTCACCATACAAAAGTGTCTTAAGAAAGTGCAAACCAGAATCTCGTATTATTTCATATAACAAAGTTATAAACAAAAAAAGAAAATCGCGAAATTTACATTTTCACCTGTATCTAGTGACCTATGCATTTTTTCGCAAATAACAAAACACCATTAAAATAGCCTCCTAATGGGGCAACTTTTGTCTAACTTAAACAACCTCGTAGCTCTTACGGTTCTCGAGATACCAATGCATTCGTACCTTAAATGGGACACCTGTATTTATGTCTTTTAAATTTTGTCCTTGGAACTCATTCATATTCCCAGTTTCCATCATAATGAACAATTTGGACAGCTGTCCTACTTGCAGTGCAGTACTTGGAAGACGATAATGCTCCTTATGGATATTTATATCATGGCCCATAAAATTAGCGAACTGTCCCAACTCAGTTTCATTTAAATTTAATAATTGTACCGTAGTTGCAATTTGTTTCCTCAGTTGTGTGCCCCTCAAAGATCCTGGATTCTTAGCGCCACATTGTTGAGAAAATTCGCGTAGACATACGCATGCACGCAAATATTTATCTTTTGCTCCTGGACATCCAAAAACGTACTCATTGTTTTGATCTACTTGTGCATTGTTCCTATGCATTAAAATAAGATTTATAAAATCTATTTGCTTTAAACTTAGTAATATGGGAACAGATCTTCCTTTTTTACCACGAAGTTCAATTTTAACGTATCGTACCGCTAAGAGCTGCTCCATTTTATTTAAAGTTTTGTACAAATCGCAGTGTTTCTCTTTGTCTATAGCCTGCCGTTTTTCAAAATCAGTTATTAACAGTCTTTCAATTTCTCCAGCCCGTTTTCTATTAAACAGTTGTATGGAAGTTAATACACATTTAGAAAGACATATATATATATATATATTTATACAGGGTGTTTAAAAAAGTGTTCGGAATTTTTAAGGGCGTTTAGTATAGACCAAAATAAGTGAAAAAAGCCTAATAAATATGGGTCCGCAAAATAACCGTTTCAAAGATATGAGCTATTTTCAAAAATGTACTATCGAAGAAAATAAGAAAACAGTGTGTGGTATCAAATTTACGTTTTTCATTTAAGCCGTACGTTTTAAAAAAATCCCGGTTTTACTCGAATTATCTCACAGGCATGTTCTCTTCGCTCTTGTAAATGCGCTACATTATTAATGGGAGTAGAATAAACTAAACTCTTTTAATATCCTCACGCAAAGAAGTCCAAAGGCGTTAAGTCAGGAGACTTGGGAGGCCATGCTACTACTGTTAATCACAGCAAACTTGATTGCATGTTGTGTAGTAACTTGTTTTTTATAATAGCTCATATCTTTGAAACGGTTAGTTTGCGGACCCATGTTTATTAGATTTTTTTCACTTATTTTGGTCTATACTATACGCCCTTAAAATTTCCGAACACTTTTTTTTAATACCCTGTATACATACATACATACCGGGTGTCTACTTTTATTTCTGAACATAGGAAATTCAATGTTAAAATTTTGATTCGGCGATATCTCCTTACCTATTAATTTCAGAACAAAAATGTAATGAAGATAAATGTTCAGAGTAAAAAACTGCATTGATTGAGTACCAAGTTTGTTGTTCAATTGTTTTTATGTATAAGTTAGAAGCAAAAGAAAATACACGATTTAAGGCTATTATCAGAGTGTCATGAAAAAGAAAACAATAATTTATATTTCTTGTCTCTGGTATATCTGACAGATTTGACATTTCTTGTTATATTATTATTACTAGAATAATGCGAAGTGTTAATCTAGAAGAAAAAATTAATAATCACTAATTCTAATAAGAATAAATTAAAAAGAAATGTCAAATCTGTCAGATATGCCAGAAACAAGAAATCTAAATTATTGTTTTTTTTTTTTTCATGGCACTCTGATAATTGCCTTAAATGACGTATTTTCTTTTGCTTCTAACTCGTACATAAGAAACAATTGAACAACAATATTAGATCTCGTTGATGAAGTTTTTCATTCTACACATTTTTCTTCCTTACACTTTTGTTCTAAAATTAATAGGTAAGGAGATATCACCAGATCAAAATTTTAACATTGAATTTCCTATGTTCAGAAATAAAAGTAGACACCCGGTATATAGATGTTCCATTTAAAAAAGGACAAACAATTCTCGCCAAGCCGTAATGCAACATCTGTATATGTGACAATAATTTTATGTTCTGCTCATTGAGTAGACAAATATATTCTGTGAATAAACTTATGCTCGTGCTTATGCTGTATTTTTAACGATAAAGAAGATATCAGAGAAAGTCATTTCAAAGACTCATCTGTATACATAAAAGATAACGAAATTTAAAAATTGAATATATATGTACATGTATATTATATTGTGATGTTATATAAAAGTTGTATATTTGAAATATGGTATAAGTGCATAGCGGAGGATGTTGAACATCCAGGCTGGCTGTCACTAGTGCATAACTTTTTGTAAAATAGGCATTTTGCGAAACAAGTTACGTACAAACGTAACGTGAAATACAGTTGAGTGTTGTCACGTTACATTAGAAATAATTTGCGAGGCTTATTTTGTTTCAAATCGTGACTAAAATAACTGATAATGCCATACCGTTGAAATGTAGTTTACGTATAGTAGAAACGTCATTTCCTAAGTTGTACGTCACGTTACGTAACTTGTTTCGCAAAATGCCTAATATCTTCCCAAAATGTTTGGAAATACACATTTTTGAAAAATTCTAATGCTTTTTCTTGAATTTTATTCCAAAATCCATAATCTTTGGCAATTTTCGGCATGAAAATTTCTTTTTCATTCAATATAACAAAATCGCAATAATTTTTTTAGTAATAAATAGCTGCATTTGTATTTGATAAAAATAACTGCGGAACTTCTGGATTTATTACCTGCCTCACTTTTTTTAGTTCTACATTAGCATGGCTACTTCTATGCACAGCTAAATATGGCTGAAAAGTAAAACTTTATGAATATTGTGACGTTTTGCAATGTCACTGGTTTAGATCGTGACAAAAATTTTCTAGTAAAATCACAAAAATCTACCGAGCAACTCCCTGTACTGCCTCCCGTTCTGGTATATTTTTTGCCATTTTTTATTTGCAGAAACTTTTTTAAAAAATTGTAAATTTTTTTCTAAATTAAACATTTCATTTTATTTGTTTGTGTTTCCTCTCGAGGTTTATCCTTTTTCAAGGTGTTGGCGCCGCGAACAGTAAATGTGTTATAAATATTCTAGTGTTTTTTCTTTATTTTCATTCCAAAAATAATGTTTGGCAATTTTCTGTATGATTTGTTTTTATTCCATGTAACAAAATCGCAATAATTTGTTTTAGTAACAAATTAACATTTTATCATCTACAAACAGTTTTGCTTCTTGTCGAGATCTGTAAGTGTTTTATACAATAGGGAGATTGTACTTCAAACGCATCTTTCACCGCATACAATACTAAAACGTCTGATAAAGATTCAAACTGCGGAAATTCTGGGTTTAATACCAGACCCGCTCACTCCACTTCTACGCACAGTAAAACATCACTGAAAAATAAAACTTTATTAATATACTAAAATATTGATTCATTGTTTCTTTACCTCAAAAGTTTCTTTTTCAGAGTGCAGCCGTATTCCATTTGTTCTAGCTGAATCAGCATTTGTCAAATTCCAATTAAAACTGTGGACTGGCGAAATAGTCGCTGCTTCTGGTTTATCAATTGCTTTCTAACAATACACGAAAATAATGGTTACAGATTCAGCATTTTCAGCTAGTTTTTCGTTGGCGAATAATATTGATGCGCATGTGTGCATACTTCTCCCAATCCAGCAGCAACAATCGCATTGACGGCAAAGTATATCTCCAGGGTTTTATTGAAGGATGATTTAATTTTTGAAAATGTAAACAAAATGTAATATTTGCGTTAAAAGTAGTAGTCATGAGTGCATGAATTTTTGTAGATCTCCAGGAGCATTTACTCTTGTGTTTAAATAAAAACAAAATATATTTTAATTTAAATACGTAATCCACATTTTGCAATAACCGCCAAATAAGAATTATAATTTTATTGTAAACAAAATGTAATATTTGCGTTAAAATTCGTAAATAAAGTCATGAAAGCATGGATTTTTTTTAGATCTGCAGAAGTATTTATTCTTGCCTAATTTGTAAACGTAATCCACATTTTGCAATAACCGCCAAATTAGTTAGTACAAAATGTCGTTTAATGCGTACATAATGAGGTATTGCACGATTTTTTTGCATTATTTGATAGAAACCTAAAAAATATTTACCCCGTATTTTTTATTTTTATTCAAATTAATCTCTAAAAAGAGAAAGTAATTATTAAAAGATATTCTCGGGAAAGCAGCAGATTTGCACCGCTTCTCCCCTTGCCTACTGACGCAACGGGTACAAACCAATAAGGTAACAGCATGTTCCGTGGCATTTGTTGTCATTTTAAACTTCAAACGCGTAGTAAAAATATCAGTTATAGAACCACAAACGTTGCAAGTATGGATTGCTCCTAAATATATCGAAATTTAAAAGTTTTATCATATAAAATATGTCGAATACCGTATTAATTAAATTAATTATATATTAATTCATTTAGCCATATTTAGACATTTGTATTATTATTTTTTAATTAATATGCGTATTTATTTATAAGACGTAGGTATTAATAGATCCATTTATCGTGTAAGATCTATGGCGCAACTTGTTTTTCATTGGCTTGTACCCGCATACGTCAGCATTTCGGCAACGTTTTCAATGCATAATATTTTAAATTGTTTTTTCTAATCCAAATAAACAAACTTTTATACAAACTGTTATATTAAATAAAACTATGAAGTTAACATATTCGTATTAACGAATAAAATAAACATGTTAATATTTTTTGCAATACCTCATTATACATAAAATTGACTTCATTTGTTAATGACGGGCTACGTGAAGTTGGCCCTCCATTTTGATATAAATTAATTATACGCTAACTAAAAAAGGTAAAAAAATATTTTTTTATTGTACATAATAAGTACAATATTTTGATGTAATATTTACTTCAAAAACCTTCACGGACCTAGTTCTACCTCGTAAATTTTCACTATATTATTGACATATAACATTTAATTTGTTTAACAAATGCCTATTTACTTAGAATGAACTTATTAAAATTGGTATTGAATATTAATAATAAGCTTCTTATTATAGTCCGTTGTAGGACAGGACATACAATATTCAACAAGTAATACAAATCAAATTAAAATATTCATACTCCTGACATCTGTTAGCTAAACATAAGTTCCTGTAATATCAGTAGTAAGGTCCCCGAATAGACGATAATATGTGTATGACGCTTTGAGGACGTCCTCGAACAGACGGTAATGTCCTTAATAGGTGTGTAGAGACAGCGCTATACAAACAGCGCGTAAAAGAAAAGTCCCTGATGTCCTTCAAAGGTCGTTTTAACATAAAATATGGCTACACACTAGCGGCACACGGCAGGAATTTCTGAAAGTAGTACACTAGACGACAGCGCTTTTCTGAGGACTAAACCACTAATAAATTGTCTCTATATTACCTACTGAACGAAGTCCTCAAATTGTAGACAATATGTAATCTATTAAGCAAAAATGAAAAATTGAGTTTTTTCACATTTTTATATATCAAAACATTGCAAATTTGAAATTGGTTGCTCAATATACTATTTACTATATGTATTTGCAATAATAATGAAGGTCCGCAAATGGTCGTTTTAACATATATATATATATATATATATGTTATGGTACTCGTCACTGGTCCGAATAGTTAAGTGCAGTGATTTTATTGGGCTAAATAATTTTAGTTGATTCTCTTTAAATCAGCCAAGCTTTCGCCTAATGATTTAAGGCTTCATCAGGACTCTATAAAAGTGTACAACTTTTGAACAAAATATATAAAATGTTTAAATCCAAAACATGTAAAATTTTGACTTACGTTTTAGTTGAAGTTACGCTAAAAGATGTACTCATATACAAAAACATGACAATATTAACCAATTGTTATTTGTAGTTTACAGGTTTAAATAATGTTAAAAATTTTAAAAGTTACTTTATAAAAAATTGTCACATGTTGCAAACATATTGTCGTTCACAAGTTAAAATAGTTTTACTATTGCGAAACTAGTAAAGTTGGTAACAGGTTGATGTCTTCAAAAGCGCGGTAACTAATCGAATTTGAAAAAACTTATAACAAAATTATGAAAAATATACATATGATTATGACAATTTGTAAGTTATGTCTTTACGGCAGTAGCAATACTCAAATATCTATATTATTGTTGTGATTATTGTTGGTTAGTTATATGTTTATGTTCAGTAATAATTTTGAATAAATTGCCATATATAGGGCTCAGGTTATCAATATCTGTTTTTTTGTTCATAGTTTTTTCTGTAGTCTTGATATAATACATTTCGAGGAATGAACTTTTTGAATAATTTTTTTCTGAATCTAATATTGATGTATTTTTATAGTCTATCGTGTGTTTTATAAGTCTGCTCGAGAGTTGTTTTGATGTACATATGTCCGATGTACACTAGGTCACAATTTGTATCTAAGAACCTGTAACCGTACATATGATATCCCCAGTTTTTTTGTATTCAGTACGTTGTACCTATTTTGTGTTGCACTGTGCAATATATAGAATGAAATGTGCTTTATTTTTAAACAATTTTTTTTAGAAAAAGCTTAATGTGGTTTCAAGTACGTTGAGTAACCACAATATGTTGTGCCCTAAATTTTGCGCTTATTATTCGTTTGTGTTCAGTTTGTGCTTTACTGTGCAGTAGTTAATATTAATGTAATATTATTATTAACCATTTTATTTAAAATAACCTTACTGTGGTTACAGGTACGCTGAGTAACCACAATCTGTTGTGCCCTAAATTTAGCGCTTATCATTCGTTTGTGTTTAGTTTGTGCTTCATTGTGCAGTAGTTAATATTAATGTAATATTATTATTAAACATTTTATTTAAAATAATCTTACTGTGGTTACAGGTAAAAAGTTTTATACTGATTTGATTAAAATATTACTATAATAAGAGTGATACGGATGGAAGAAACGAATACATGTTTTTTTTTATTACATAGAATTAAAATGCTTTGACAGAAAAAGTGAATACGTTGTTTTTTTAATTGATCATAAACGTCAACGTAAACAAAATATTCATGTATTTATTTCAAGGCATTCTAATCTTATGTAAAAAAATGACACTTATTCAGTTTTTACATTCATGGCTATCTTATTAATAGCCATATTTTAATTAAATTTATATAAAACTTTACACGCATTATTCTCAAAATAATCGTTATGTAAGGATATAAGTGAATTATATCACTGAATTCAGAATTAAATTTTCTAACGGATGAGCAAATAAAGAATATATGTTCTCATTTAAAATAAAAAAGTTAGGTCCTGTATTTTGAGAACTACTGGTTGAAAAACATATTATTTCTTTTTTTTTAATTTATCTTGTTAAATAGAAGTTCTTTGCTCATTTGACCGTCTTTGTAGCTTTTATAGTTCTCGAGATAGCAATAGAGTATCAGTTAAAATGAACATCCTGTATATATATATATATATATATATATATATATATATATATATATATATATATATATATAATCTGATGTGGCCACCATACCTACCGCAATTAACTTTTATTAATTTATAAACGTAAGCTTCGCGGGCCATAGAGAATTTGAAATAACGAAGAAAGAATTTAAAATATACTATGGTGCATAGAGCCTATATCTACGATTAAAGCTATGATATTCGACCACTAATAAAAATTACTGTCAATGTTTTATTAATTTAAATACACACCTACATACTTACCCATGTTGGAAATTATATTGTTTCTTGGCATTCGTATTACATAACTATAATGATTGTTTTCTTAGTTATTTTATTAATATTTTCTATTTAAAACATTACTATTATTACTTTGAAATGACAGTGCCATTTATTTGCTGGTTATATTCACGCAAACACGCACGTACGCGCAAACACACACACACACACACACACATGCATACATCATTGTAAAAATTTTAAAATCAGATTCTAGGGACCTCAAAACGTGGTCATTTTCCAAAATCACGATATGGGATTTTTAGCACGATACTATACCTCCCTTACCATGGGTAGCGGGAGGTAAATATGAATAAATAATATAGTTATTTTATTTATTTTATGGGATTAAACACTCAAAGTATTCATAATTTCATGACTAAGAAGTCTCCCCACAATAACCAAAAACATTTATATAATAAACCAATTATTTATGTTTTATAAAGAAATAATTATATAATATTTTGAAGGATGACCTTTGGTTTTTTCAGCAGTAAATGAGCGACAAGCGGTTGATTCTATCTAATTTATTGTCACCGAGAGCATTATATTCTACCATGTTTCTTGTAATTAATTTAATATTATTTGTTGGTTTTGTTGATTATTGTTTCTTTCAAAAAATTTCCACACTTTGTCAAACTGGTCCGGAGACTGGAGTATGATACCTAATTTTTGATATTATACAATAGCCATTCTCTTAGAAGACGAGAAGTATTTGCCAGTTAGTTTTCATGCATATACTTAAAATTTTCTGTTAAACCTTATTTTACGTCATTTTGATTTAAATTTACTTTTAAAGTATGGAGGTAATCTTTGCTATCCATAACGAAATATACCCCTAAAAATAATGCTGTCACCACCGTATTGAACTGTTACTATTAAATGCCTTAAATTATAGATTTTCTAAAAAAAAAATGCCTTTTATTTAATCTTTATGCAATAAACTTACACGTTACTAGAAAACCTAATTAAGAATTAAACGTAGAAAATTTACGGCATTTAAAAGTAACAGTTAATACGGTTTATAACAGCATTATATTTTAGTCTAGATCTAGACTCTATAGACTGAATAGACCGATATACAAATGTATTACTCTAATATACAAAAAGTAAATGAAAATTATGCTGATTTAATTTAAATCAGGTTGTAATAAAAATGTTTTGAAGAAAACAACTGAATATTTTGTTTCATGTTAATTTTAGTTTAAAGTCAAAACAAATTTTTCGTATACTTTCTCAGAGAAAAAAATTATTTTATTCGAGCGCAAAATTGATGGCACAACAGACTGTGGTTACTCAGCGTACCTGTAACCACAGTAAGATTATTATACATAAAATATTTAATAATAATATTACATTAATATTATCCACTGCACAGTGAAGCACAAACTGAACACAAACGAATGATAAGCGCAAAATTTAGGGCATAAGAGATTGTGATTACTCAGCGTACCTGTAACCACAGTAAGATTATTTTAAATAAAATGTTTAATAATAATATTATATTAATATTAACTACTTCACAGTGAAGCACAAATTGAACACAAGCGAATGATAAACGCAAAATTTAGGGCACAAAAGATTGTGGTTATTCAACGTACTTGAAACCACATTCAGCTTTTTTTAAAAAAAATTGTTTAAAAATAAAGCACATTTCATTTTATATATTGCGCAGTGCAACACAAAATAGGTACAACGTACTGAATACAAAAAACTGGGGATATCGTATATACGGTTACAGGTTCTTGGACACTCACAATTTTGGCACGGAATTTTGTAAATGATATCAGAGCATTGTTGTGTACGAGTTTGTTCTTTAACTTTGGAAAAAACTGATTTTACTGTAGTACAACTTTTTCTGGCTATTTTTACTGTATCATCTTTCATTATGTTTAATAATTTCGGTGTTAATTCTTTGATGTAAGGTATCGAGCAGTATTTGAATGCATTGTCAGTCTCTGTCTGTCTGTTGGTCTGTGTGGTGTTGGGTTGATTAGTGAAAAGTAGTTTTTGGAGAATATTTTTCGGGTAGGCATTTTCCAACAGTACGTCCCTGAGCCGTACCAAATTTCGCTGATGAAAGCTCGGGTGCGATATCCGAAGCATGCGTGATTTGAGAGCCAAAATGGTATTGATCTTGATGTTTTTCGGTTGTTCTGATATGTAATGTACGTAACGTTCTGATGACATTGGTTCAGAATACCAATCGAGCTTCAAGTTTCCTTGGTCATCTCTTATTATGAGTTAATCCAGGAACGGTAGACAGTTGTTATTTTCTTGTTCGACGGTGAATTGTATGTTACTATTGTATGAGTTGAATGTCTGAAGAATTTCTTGAACATTTTCGGCTGGTACCGTAGTTACTATATGGTCAACAAAATTTTTTATGAAGGGTAGTTCGAAGTTTAGTTTTCTTATGCAATTGTCCAGTAGCATATCGATTATGTACTGGGCAATTATGGGACTGCAAATTGCTCCCATCAGTGAGCCTTTGATCTGTTTGTAGTAGCGGCCATTGTAAACGCAGTAATAGCTGTCGAAAATGAACTTGATGATATCAACGAAATCTGATCGACTCAGCGACGTATTGTCCGAAATGTCCTCCCATCTCTCCATAATGCTGTCTATAGCTAGTTGTACTGGAATGTTGCTGAATAAAGGTATGACATCAAGACTGATTAATATGTAATTTGGTTGTAATTTATAATTGTTGATAAAGTCTGCAAACTGGAAACTGTCTTTAATGTAGTACGGATTGTCCTTGTCGTATGAAATAGTCAAAATGTCTGTTGCGTATTGGGCTATTTTACTATTGGGGGCGTTTATGCAAGAAATTATCGGTCTCAATGAAAGTGTGGGTTTGTGAATTTTCGGTAGTCCGTAGTACTTCGGGGCTGTGGCGTTATATATAGTTAAGGTCTTCGCTACATCTGGATCTATTTTGTTGTTGTTTTTCAATTTTGAAATTAATTTATTAGCCTTCTGTTGTAATGTACTAGTCGGATCTCTATTTAACGGTTTGTATGAATTTAAATCAGTCAAAATTTCCTCAGATTTTTCGTTGTATGTTTGTTTGTTCATTAGTACAGTCACGTTCCCTTTGTCTGATGGTATAACTAAGAGGTCAGGGTTTTGTTTTAAGAATTTTTTCGTTTTGTTGAGTTATTTATAACAATGGTAGTAAAATACTATTAGGCCGAACAAACGGATGTTACCAGTTTCTGAATATTGCGAAGGAATTTTTTGACAACCCTTAAACAACTGTTACTGCCACTAGAAATTAGGTGTTTGACATTTGGATAGACTGCTAAATTAAATTTATTTTAAAAAAATTCACAATGCATTCACTTTGGTTTTATTTTTTTCTGTCTGAACCGTAACAGATATCACAAATTAAACAGAGAATGAAAAGTTTACTATTGAATGTATCTTTCTGAAAAAAAATAATGGGTTGTCAAAATTTTCTTCGCAATACTCTAAAATTAGTAACATCCGTTTGTTCTGCCTAGTAATATTTTACTACTATTATTATAAATAAGACCATTACATATCTTAGCTTACTCCTAAACAAGTTGTGAAGATTGACAACTCGTTACTGTCATTAAAAATTAAATGTATGGCATTTGGACAGACTGCTAGATAAAATTTATTTTAAAAATTTAGTGGTGCAGACACTCAGATTTTTTTTGTGTGAACAGATATCACAAATTACATAGAGAGAGAAAAGTTTACTATTGAATATATCTTTCTAAAAAAAAATAATTTCACGTTATCGGCGTGGCTATTAAAATGTTACGGTCTAATCAATGTTGGGACACCTAAGTTTCACACACTAGTGGTTCACTAATAATAACAATTATCATCTTAAATGATGACATAACCATGTAAACTATCATACCAAATTTCATTCAAATCGAATAGTGTCCGGTTATTATAAGCGAATTAATTTTTTTTTTTTCGAAGAACTTTGAAGCAGAATATTGGCTAAATGGTACACTTTCCGGTAGAAGCAAGCTTGGTTAAATCGTCTTATTTTAACCTCAGGGATCTGTGGTTAAGCCATGTCCCCCTATTTGAGAGATACCTGTATATATATATATATATATATATATATATATATATATATATATATATATATATATATATATATATATATATATACAGTGTGTCCCATTTAGAAGTGCCACCATTGGGATCTCGAGAACTATAAGAGATACGATGACGGATGACGGTTAAATGGAACGTTTTGTGCGTGTTTGGGAGGCCATCTCAGATGTGCTTTTGTTTTTCCAAAAATTCTCATAGGGTACTAGATAATGACGAAAAACTGATTACTGTTCATTTTTTCTTTTTCAAATAACTTCTAAACTATTAGTAATAGGGTAGTTGCGCACTTTCCAATTTATTTATTTTTTCTGAAAGAATTTTTCAAGTTATTCACTTTAATACATATTTTATGTCTGAGAACTGTATATTTTTTAAAATATAATTTTTTAAAACAAAATTCTTATTTCAAATTTTCCCGTGGTGACGTGTTTTATTAATACCAATCACAGTCTTTCTTGCCCTAGCGGTGCACTCTCGGTTGTACACTCTGTACACAATACTACCATTTTTATTTGAAACGATTTATATGTTTGAGAGAAGCACTATTTCAAAAGAAATTATTCATTTTCACACAAATTCATTAGTTTCATTACCTTGTTTTAAATCTGCTGATATAGAAAAGAACAATAAAATATGATTTTAACACTTAAAACATAGGTTATGTCACTAAAAATGACATGTACATTCACTGGAATGTGCAGCCAACTGGTGGCGAAATTATGAAGTTGTCTATATAAGAATTCTGGTATTCAAGTAAATAATTATAAAATATACGTACTATCAAAGAGTATAATTATAATAAATAGAGAAACAACGTAACGTTAAGAAATGAGGCGCGAAAAAGTTCCCGAGTTGCATGTGTACCATCTCTCGGAAGGGAACGGAACTAATGAACGTTGAGTACGTATGTCGTAGAACATATAAGTAAACGATCGGCGCGTGCATATGCAGTGAGTGCAAATACGTGCAGCAGATTATTATCCGGGAGAGCCACATCCTAGAGATGGCAGCACTAATGACCGAGTTATAGGGAAAACATTATATTTTACGTTTGTGCTAGTTGTATTTTGAAGCTTTGTTTTGAGGATATTTTGTTATTTTTAATTGAAATCAAATATATTTATCATAATGTCAGATATATACATTTATTTAAATGATGCTGTGCGGCCTATGGTCGAAGAAGCAGTATATAAGGGTAAAATAAGATTCAAAATTGAGGTTATCTGCATGTTAACTATTATTTAATTATTTTTAGCTGGACACTTTATCTTGTGTGGATATAAGACAGATAAACAGAATAATATAGAAATAAATTAACTGTTTGTTCAAACATCTAATTTGAAAGGGGCTAACCACTCAATCGTAATAACACTAAATACAAATGCACATCAAGTTCTTTGTTTTGCACGTCTTCCTCTTGCTCAATTTCTGATATTTTTGTAGTTTTTTTTTTCTTCCCTGTCTTTCCTATAAAAAATTTAAAATAAATATATAATATTAAAGAATAATAGTTACTACTTAAGGTAACGTCTCTCTATTTTTCTTCTCTGTACAGGGGTTTTGTCGAATTTTCTTTGCTGTAATTTTTAGCTTGCTATATCATTTTTTAAAAATATTTTATTGACTACAAAAACAATCTAATAATGTTTTGAAGCATAAATTTTTATAAATACTTACATGGAATAAAATCGCTTAGGTAAAAATGTGAACAAACGTTCATAAACGGTGATATGTCCTTTCCGATTTTTAACGCGATTTTCCACTTATTTTTTAATAATTCTCTTTTTGGGAAATAATGAACGGATATGCCAGCACTTACATAATTATTGCACTGCGGTACAGAACAATATCTCTACGATTTGCTGGTCATTTTTGTTTGTTGTTTACTTATAACCCTGTGACAGCACAACGTTTTCCCTACAACTTATATGTTTTATTTTGCCACCAGATGTCAGACACTTTGTTGGCTCTTACCAATAGTGATCGAAGTTTCGAAAAAACTTCAAGTTTTAAAAAACATATAATATGAAGTTAACTTATTATTACGTATTTTTTTTAATTTATTGTTTACGATCTCTATATTTTTATGAAGATAAATCTACTTGTGTTTTATTACAATTTATTGTTAAATTTAAAAAAAATATATTATTATTTTACTCACACTTCCGAAGCTTTTTATAGTTTAGTGATATTTTTCGCATTTTATTTAGTAAGTGACTGTATTGCTTCATTCATAATCGTTTAGTAATGTAGAATTTTACATCCATATACCTATTAACTAATATATTGCTAATGCTCGTATCTTTCCCATAAGAGTAGCTGAAGGAAACACTGTGAAATGGAAATATCATTTCTGCATAAGTCTATCTCACACAAACGCCCAACTTCGAATTATGCGCAAGCTTGGAAACCTTGACTACTATTGGCTAACGGCTAACGCTGACAGCGTCGCTGGCTGGGCTGCGTTCCAAAATCCTACTCTTAAGAGTACGAAATTATCCAAAGTCGTTTCAAAACTAATAACCTTACTCTCAGAGTTTACTCAACCTGTTCCAAAATAGCCAGAATTTACTCCAAAGTGATGTGTACTTACTCTACTAACGAGGAGGGTATAGAAATTACTCCACAATATTTTCAAACGTAGATGCTCACGATTCTCTACATATGGAAGTAATTTGCCTTCTTGAGGAAGAGTACATGCTTTTGGTTGAAAATAAACATAAGTAAATACGTTGGCGTGTATTACGAGAATACTTTTATAATGAAATCGATTTTATGGAGCGTACTTTCACATTATATTGAGGAGAGTGTTCCATAAAAGCGCTTTTATTACGGGCTTGACATTAATGTTGTAATTATAAGTAGTTTTGTTAGTTTTATAAAATTATTTTTAATTTAGCTTCAATTTTTTACTTCAACAAAACTCTCATTCGTTCCAAAACACAACACATCATACTCTACGCCAAAACTCGGTATTCTTGGTTTTGTAACTCAGCCCTGGTGATGCAGCGAGCAAATAGTTTGACTTTGACGTTTGATTTCATTTCTGTTTGTAGTTGCACTTCGAAAGCATTTGCTTTGACGTTTGATTTCATTTCTGTTTGTAGTTGCACTTCGAAAGCATTTTGCTTTGTGTTTCATACAGTAATTTATTGTCACCTAAATAAATCAATCCTGACCAGATTGTATTCCTATTATTTTTACAGTACAACAAAGTAAATTATTTAATTCAAATTTAGCACTAGAATATGACAATGTTTTTTATTATTACTAATATTTATATTCAAGAATTTACATACAAAATAAATAGTAGGTACATTGTTTAATTTCTCAAATTTAAATTTAAAATTTCTCGCGCTAGCCGTTAATAAACAGAACTCTGTGATTCGCAAAAAGTGATCATGATTTTCTCGTTAGCCAATAGTGGTCAAGTTTCCAAGCTTGCGCATAATTCGCGGTTGGGCGTTTGTGTGAGATAGACTTATGCAGAAATGATATTTCCATTTCACAGTGTATCCTTCAAGAAAAGCAAAGGATCCGCAATATATTAGTTAATAGGTATATGTTTACATCATAGCAGCCATTACTGCAGAGTAACGAATTTTATAAACTATGTCAGTATAATATTATCGTCGACTCCTTTGAACTTTTTATTTGCTCTCCATTAAAAAAAATACATTTTAATACGTATTATATCTGTTTTTCGGCTTTTCTGGGAACAAATTTGAATATGCTTCGTCAACTGCATGCTGCAAGTAAAATTTCATCCGTCTTCCGATCTTTTCAGTGACAGTAACAGTTACAATATTTTTATTTGTACATTGCGTTGTTTTTGTTTATTTATTACTAAATATTTGTAATTTTAAAATTGAATTATTCTTCATTTTTCTAATATTTCCTTGTAAAAATAGTGTACATAATACGTTTAGAAAAGTGATTTTAATTCACTTTGATTGCTTTAAGCAACTCACTGCACTTGTTATTGAAACAGTTATACTCGTTTAGTAAAAATCTCTTTTCTAAATTTATTGTGCAATGTACTATTATTTAATACAGAATGTTATGCAAGTGTACAACGTTTAATCCCTGGTAAAACTGACCCCATAGATAGTAAATCTGGCAATAATTTTTGTTTAACATGTTTTCTACAAGAACTGGAGGCCTTTAAAACTGACCAATCTCATCAGTTTAAAATTTTGTAGAAAAGTACAAATCAATGTGTTCCTTAGAAAAAACATTGATTGTCAAAACTGGCGTTAAACGTTTTTTACTTCCTTATACGAAGTAAAGGAAGTATTGTAATCGCGAAAAATTTCGGTTTCCAGATTTCAACGGAAATATTCATTTTGACCATCCCTGAATCCATTTTGACTAATTTCGTCGTGACGTCTGTACGTACGTACGTACGTATCTCGCATAACTGAAAAACGGGAAGCCGTAGAAAGTTAAAATTTTGTATTTAGGACTGTTATAACATCTAGTTGTGCACCTCCCTTTTGGTCATTGCATAACTTTCAGAAGTGGTACTTTACTTGAAGCCCATAATAGATTTTAATAGAAAACTATATTAAAATATAATCCAAAACTTTTCAAATTTGGTATATAAGACTTTTATATCAATATGAATAACATAATAGATTTTAGAAAAAATGGTCTACCCGGAAGTGGTACTTTACTTGAAGCTTATAGTAGATTTTAATGAAAAACTATATTAAAATGTAATCCAAAACTTTTCAAATTTGGTATATAATACTTTTATATCAATGGGAATAACATAATAGATTTTAGTTAAAATGGTATACCAGGAAGTAGTACTTTACTTGAAACCTATAATAGATTTTAATGGAAAACTATATTAAAATATAATCCAAATCTTTTCAAATTTGGTATATAATACTTTTATATCAATGGAAATAACATAATAGACTTTGGTTAAAATAGTCTAACCGAAAGTGATACTTTACTTGAAGCTATTATCAGTTTTTCTAGAAAAAAATGGTGTTATTTTGAATTTATCAATAAATGCTTCAAATAAAAGTTTTAGAGAATTGAATTTTGCGTTGAAAACTTTAAGTATGATTAAATTAGTTCTTTGTATAAGCGAGATATAAAAATTTAAACATTATGTACTTTTTGGTTTCTGTAATTAAGTTTGCTATGAATTAGGACAAGAAATAACAAAAAAATAAAGAATTTAATGTCAATGTCAAATTGTGTCAAATACGTGCAATTTTATGATTGGGTCTGTTATTATACATATTTTAATTATTAACAAAATATGTATAGTGTAACAGGCGTACAAGGAGGTCATGTGGTGTCCACATCAGATATTTTGCATAGACGTATAATTTATAAACTATTTATTGAATATGAAAATGCCAATAAGGTACCTTAAAGACTAACATATAGTTCTTCATTGTGAAAGTCTCAAATAGCTATTTATATGCCGCAATGCCAATGATTCTTATATGTCAATTGTGACAGGTGTGACAAATGTTTAACGTCATTTTTGACAAACGAATTTTATTCCAGAGAATACATTGATTTTAATTTATTTTACAAAATTTTGAACTTTGACGTAATTGGTCAGTTTTAAAGGATTTTAGTACTTATAGAAAGAATGTTAAACAAAAATTATTGCCAGATTTACTATCTATGGGGTCAGTTCTACCATGGAGTAAGCGTTGTACACTTACTAACATAACAACTGTATATTTTCTTGTTTGTAATCAAATTTTATTGTACAGTAATGCATTAAGTTTGGAAAGAATTTTAAGTTTCCTTTTTTCAAATCGAATTTTTGTAACTTTTTGTCGTGTTTATTAGTTGAAAAAAATAGTAAAATAATAATAAACAAAATCTTTTGTTTTATTTTGAATCAGTCGTATCCATATCTCATTTCCTCAACTGAAAACAATTTATAAAAATCAAAGAATTTTTTTTATTTGAAAGACAAATAGGTGCGTGAACTTGGCACATAAAGTGTGGGTGCAAATTCTGAAATTTTGCAAATATTTTGCACCTAATTTGCACCCTAAATTTTTTTTTCAAAAGTTATAAGCAATTAAATTTTTTTCTTAATTTTCCTGTAAACCGCTACCTGCAAATGTATAAATTTATTTGTTTGTCACAACCATCCTCAGTACTGCTGAAGATGCCGTAACTAGCAAAATTGGTCAATAAAATTCAATTTATACTTTAATTTGTGAAACGAAACCGAGTGTTTTATTTAATAATTTCCAATTTGTTTCACCGAGTACCAACAGCTTCATCCATTGAATTAATTATATATGCAATAAATGTTATTTTTAATCTTATATTTATATTATGAATCTTCCCGAATTGCATTTTTTTAATGTCACCTGTAATAAAGCTGCATTTATTAACGCCATGCAAATAGCGATATTTTAGGACAGCTGCCCGATATTGCAAACAATAACTATAAAATTGTTTATTATTATCCTATATTGATTATTATGAATCTTACCGACCTGCAGTTATTTAATGTCGTTAAACCCTGGAATAAAGCTGCATTCATAAACACCAGATAAATAATCATTGAAATATTTAGGACACGTACCCAATATTTCAAATAGTAACTGTAAAATTATTTATTACTAGTATAGCATTATTATCAATTTCAACTTAAAATTCGTTGTTCTATGTTTGAAGCCTATTACATATTTAAATAAATACATAAAATAAATATATCATCACGGCATATTACCCATTTCTGGGTGTGTCAGTATCTACAGCACATGTAGACAAATAAATACAAATAAATAAATGAATATAAGAAATTATTGTACGGTGAAAATTGTACTCTGCCCTAGTTAATAATAAATAAATTTCATAATTTGCACCCTCATAACTTTCCATAATAAATGACATTGTTGCAATATATACCGATTGAATGTTTATTTTATACTCCTGCCTTTTACCGCTATTAGTTAAATAAATATTTTTTTAAATGACATTATTTTAGGGTGCAAATTGTACCCTACCCTAGTTAATAATTAGTAAATTTCGTAATTTGCACCCTCATAAAAATACTAATAAGTGACATTATTGCAATATATACCGATGTAATTCATACTCCTACGTTTAAACGCTATTATTTAAATAAATACTTGTTGAAATGACATGATTTTTAGGGTGTAAATTGTATCCTAGCCTAGTTAATAATAATAATAATAATAAATAACTTTCGTAATTTGCACCCTCATAACAATTCATAATAAATGACATCGATGCACTGTAAGTACGTTCGTGTTATCACAAAAATAATGTAATTTTCTATAACTTTATAAACAATAAAGATAGAGAAATAATTTTTAGGGTGCAAATTTTGTAGTACTGGGTGCTAATTATTCCCTTAAAAAATTATCAAATTTGAATACTTTATGTGCTGGCAATTAAAAAAGTAATTGTTAATAACTTTTTTATTTAAAAAGATAACAAAAAAAATATGATGGTGCAAATCGGGTGCAAATTATTGGTAAATAAAAATTTTGATTTCAAATATTTTTTTGTGCTGGCTTGAAGTTGGCACAAAAAATTTTAATTGCTTATAACTTTTGAACTAATAAAGGTAGTTAAAAAAATTTTAGGGTGCAAATTAGGTGCAAAATATTTGCAAAATTTCAGAATTTGCATCCACACTTTATGCGCCAAGTTCAAGCACCTAAAACAAATGTATTTTATACAGAATTTTTGCTTTTATTTTTTAATTTTTCATCTATTCCCAAAATTTATAGTAGATTTCACTAACCTACGGGATTGTAATATTAAGTAATTTTGTATATACCAAAAATAATTTATATTTTTATCATGTTATTTGTTGCATATCAGACGGATTTGTAGTCATTATTCAATAATTACCTATATGCATTTTTGATAGAAATAGAAATAAAATACTGATGCAATATTTTAGATTCTTGTTATACCGGGAGTTTATTTTATCAGTAAACATAGGGTATATCATTGCCATAGTTACGATATGAATGTTTGACAGCAATGTATTGAAGCGTTTATTTTATGAGTAAACATAGGCGTTTAACATGGGGAGCAGTTTTTGGTAAATACAAAGGTCTAGCAATAAATCAAGTCATGCTATTGAACATGATAATAGTACATTACATTTTGTATATTATTTGATATTAACTGCTAATAATATTATAGTAAAATACAGAAATTGTCAAATAAATAATTGTTTCACTTTTTTATTATGCATTATGAAAAGCTTTACAAATGTTTCCGGTAGCACAGTAGTTATGATAGTGGCGTCTGAAATTTTTGGTTGGGTTCGATTCCCCATTGGGGTAATTATTATTTTTTTTTTTTTATTTAAAAATTGTTGAACTTTTAAAAATAAATTTCTATATTATAATCATTTAAAAATAATAATAACATTGTAATAAATAAAGAGAAAATAATTGAGAATAATTGATTACAATAATCAAAATATTGATACAATAATAATGCATTGTATTTCCTTTGATATTAATAAAAATATAATAAATTTGTGTGGATATTATGTTTTTACTGTATTTATCAAAAGAAAATACAATGCATTGTTATTACATCAATGTTTTGATTATTGTAATCAATTATTGTCAACTATTTTCTCTTTATTTATTACAATGTTATTATTATTTTTAAATGACTATAATACGAAATATAACAGAGATTTTAAAAAGTTCAACAATTTTTATGTAAAAAAAAATAAGTACTCCAATGAGGAATCGAACCCCAACCAAAAATTTCAGACGCCACTGCAGCACCGGAGACATTCGTAAATCTGTTCATATTGCATAATGAAAAATTTAAACAATTATTTATTTGACAATTTCTGTAATTTATTGCAATTTTTGCAATATTATTAAAGTAATTAATATTAAATAATGTACAAGATGTAATGTACTATTATCATGTTCAATAGCATGGCTTGATTTTTAGCCGTACACTTTGTATTTATAAAAAACTGCTTCCCATGTTAAACGCCTATGTTTACTTATAAAATAAACGCTTCAATACATTGCTGTCAAACATTCATATCGTAACTATGGCAATGATATACCCTATGTTTACTGATAAAATAAACTCCCGGTATAATATTAATTTTACAAGAAAAATAAGAAATATAATGTATTTGAGTTCATTTTATTAAATTTTTTAAGATGGTATCATGAGCTTTACCTTTCAAAGCTTACTTTGTGTGCTAAACAGCTGAACCGATAGCCGCACATCGGTGTTCTGGCTACTGGAACTGGCTGGCTGGCTACACCAGGGACCCTATTTTAATTCATTAGGCCATGTTTTTAGCAGAATCTAGTGACGTCATACAATTGGGAACTTTCATTTTAAACATTGGCATGTTTTGAAACTAGATGTTGGTACATTAGAGAAAGCCAAAATCAGTTAAAATTTTCACGATTCAAAGTTCAAATCATTCAAACGTTGGATGACTGATTTATCTGTGTTGAGCATTGTTCAAGCTATTTGTTATTAACAATAATTACTAATATTAATTTCTAATATTAATAAGCAGTACTAACAACAAGTTGTTAATTAAGTTTAAATTGTTTATACGTAGTTTTTAAAAGGTTATTTTTTTATTTATTTATTTATTAACCATTAATTAACAAACTATTATAAGTAATTTTTCAAACTAATATAACAAATGAAACACATAAACTATAATAATAAATGGTAATAAACTATATGTAACAAAACTTTACAAATATTTAAACTTATCAAAATAATATTGAAAAATTGCGAAAAAAAAAAATTGTAGAATTTCACTTTCTAAATAGTTATAAACTCGTGATTTTCGAAAAATCACCCATGTACTGTAAGGTGGCAGACGCATGTTGCTACTAGGTAACTGGTTCGGTCCAGTTGCCTTTTACATGGCGTGAATAAGCTGATCATGCTAGTCATGACGTCATCACTTCATTCTTACAGTTATCACCAGGTGGCGACTCCATCGAATATTAGCCAAACATGGCTGCCTCGCGTACGCCTAATGAATTAGAATAGGGTCCCAGGGCTACACTCATCAGGTGAACAAATCTACTACATGCGTTCGATGTTCGCATTAGAATGAGATAGAGTTATAGTGCTCCCCCTCTACACACTTATGTCCCCTTGCCAATACTCTACATGCGCTTGAATATCTCCGTATATGGTTAATTCTCTATTTAGTAATATATATACTCTTTGGTACTATTAAATAATACTTTTGTATCTGTTATTTTTCTTTTAGAATTATACTGTAAATATTTGTATGATACAATTAAATATAATTCAACATCTTCGCTTGAGTAAAAAATTAATTGAATATATATTTTTTTAGCAACTTTTACTCATTAAATTTGTATATAATGGTACAATCTTCAATTCTACGATAATAACATTTAATAAATAATTCTAAATAACTTTTATCACTACTAGCCTAGGAACCCACTATTAATTACCTTTATTTGACATGAGAAATTGTTTTTCACTACCGCTTGCTTGTAACCATGGCAACCTAGGTCAATAATAATTTATTATTAACTTTGGTCTATAATGCAAACTGTCACTTTTCAATCAAACTCAAGCCTCCAAATCCAAATATTATTTAACTCATTAAACTCAAGAAAGGTGTTAAGTATATAATTTAAATTTGCCGCTTAATTTTAAATTGACCTACCTAATCATATATCGTCTTGCCTATGCGTCAAACAAAAATATAATTTTAATAACAATTTTGACATATTTAAAAAATATCACTGTCAGGAAGAAATTACATTAAAATTAGTTATGAAACCGTGTTAAAGGGAATATAATAGTCAAATATTTACTTACTTACTTAATCCTGCACCTTTCTACCCTCACGGGTGTATGGCGTTCCCCCGGCTTGCGGGGGAGGGGGTTGAGTTCTGGTTCGTTGGTCTTCTCCATATTTCTTTCCACTCTGCTCTATCTTGTGTTGCTGTCTTCGTTTCTTCCCAAGTTAAACCTCTTCTTTTCGCTGCCTCCTTTACTTCTTCCAGCCACGTTCTTCTTGGTCGTCCTCGTGGTTTCTTTCTTCCAATTTTTGCTTCAAACACTTTTTTAACTATTCTCTCCTCTCCCATCCTTTCTACATGCCCATACCATCTCATCTGTCCTTCTGCTATCTTATCTTCTATTGCTTTTACTTTTAAGTTTTGTCTGTAGGTTGTGTTTTCAATTCTGTCCAGTCTTGTTTTCCCCTCTATTTTTCTCAGGAATCTCATTTCGATAGCCGTAATTTTTTCTTTTTGTCTTTGCGTTAATGTCCATGTTTCAGCTCCGTGTATGAGTATAGGAGTCACTACTTTCTTAAATATTTGTACTCTGGTCTCTTTCGGTATTTCTTTCTTTCCTAAGAAGCTGTGTTTGATGCTATTGAATATTTTGCCTCCTGTTGTTCTTCTTTCTTTTATTTCTTCATCAAATCTTCCATCTTCTGAGATCATTGACCCCAGGTATTTAAATTTTTGGACTTGCTGTAGATTTTCATTTTTTAGTTGTATCGTGTGGTGTTGTTCATTTCTTCCTAGTATCATGGTTTTCGTTTTTTCTTTATTGATCTTCATGTTTAATTTTTGTAGCGCTTTGTCATATATTTCTATATTCCTTGTTAAGGTTTTTTCGTCTTCTGCTATGATGACCATGTCATCTGCATAGCATAGTTCTGCTATTTCCACTCTTCTCAATTTCCAATGTCCTATGTAGTATTTCTTTACTTCTTTCTTTGTCTCTTTTATTCCTACGTCAAGAATTAGCGTAAACAGAAGCGGGCTCAAAATGCATCCTTGTCTTACTCCGGCTGTAGTTTCAAATGTATTGGAGGTCTCTTGTTTCACTCTTACATAGCTCTTAGTCTTTGAATATAGGCTCTGAATTTCTGTTATTAACGTATTTGATATTCCCCTTTTTCTTAGCGTTTTCCATATGTCTACTCTATTGATTCTATCAAACGCTTTCTCTAGATCAATGAAGCACACATGTACGTTTCTCCCTTCTTTTATTGCCTTTTCCCCTATTTGTCTTAGTATGAATATTGCATCATTTACGCCTCTATTTGGTCTAAAACCAAATTGAGTTTCCTCCAACGATTCTTCCAGCTCTGTTCTTAGTCTACTCTCCAAGATTCTTGCATATATTTTGGCCACTGTGCTTATTAGGGTAATTCCTCTATAGTTCTGGCACTCTCTGCTATCTCCTTTTTTAAATATTGGTGTTATGATACCTATTTGCCATTCTGTTGGTGTTATTCCTTTTAGCGCATCATTCATTATGTCTTTAAGTTCCTGTAGTGCTGATTCGGGTAGTGCTTTCAGCATGTCTGCTGTTATTTTGTCATGTCCGGGAGCTTTTCCTCTTTTGGTTTTTCTTATTGCTTCTATTATTTCTTTCAAGCTTATTTCTTCTTCTTGTGTTATTTCTGTTTCCTTTGTTCGTGTGCGATGACTTTCTTGTTGTTCTTCATCTTTAGTATCTTTTCCCTCTAGTAGTTCTATGAAATACTGTCTCCATCTGTCCATTATTCTGTCTTCTTCTGCTATCGCCTTTCCTTCCTTATCTTTAATGTTCGTAATTGTTGCTGTCTTCTTTTGTCTTATATTTTTAAGTGTTCCAAAAAATAATTTCTGGTTTTCATTGTATGCGTTTTTCATTTTTTCACCAAATTCTCTCCATGCTTTTTCTTCCTTTATTACTCTTTTTACTTTTTTCCTTTGTTCTTTATATTTTTCATAGTCAATAGGTTCTTTCGTTTGTAGATATTTATTCCACTTGTTCTTTTTTTCTTTCACTGCAACTTTTACCCTTTCCGACCACCATCTAGTTTTGTTTGTGTTTCTGTTCACTATTCTAGTCGTGCCGCAGCTTTTTTCTGCTGCCTCTAGTATTGTCTTTTTGAAGTTCTTCCATTTCTTTTCTATGTTTCCTTCTTTTTCTTTTGCTTTTTTCTTAAACTCTTCGTTGACGTTCTTTTGAAATTTTTCTTCTATCTCTTGTCTTCTAAGTTCATGGCATTTTATTTTCTTATTTACTATCTTTCTTTTGGTTTCGTTCTTTGTGATTACTTCTTGCTTTAGTATCATTGTTACAAGGAAATGGTCGCTTCCAATCTCTGGTCCTCTTTTTACTTTTATGTCTTTTACTCTATTCCAGCTGTCTATGTTAATTAGGAAATAATCTATAATCGATTTTTCATTTCTGCTTATAACTTGTCTAGTTATTTTATGTATTTCTTTGTGCTTGAAGTGTGTATTTCCGATTTTAAACTCATTCTCTAGGCAAAACTCTATTATTTTTTCCCCGTTTGTATTCATCACATTCTCTCCATTCCTTCCTAAGCACCACTCTATTCCATCATTCTTATTTCCTACCCTCCCGTTAAGGTCTCCCATTATTATTACTCTCTTTTCACTTCTGTCTACTATTTCTTGTAGTTCTTTAAAGAAGTTATCTTTTTCTTCTTTTCTTGCGTCCTCGTTTGGTCCATAGCCCACAATTAGCGTGTATTCTTCGTTTTCGTCTCCTTCCTTAACATTTATTGATAGTAGTCTTTCGTTCAATAGGTTTTCTTTAGAAATATATTTCATCTTATCCTCTTTAATTAAAATTGCCACCTCTGCCTTGGCGTTTCCTTTTTCCGATACTCCTACTCAGTACATCCAATATCCATTTTGTGTCTTTGTGATTCCTTTGCCTTTTCTCTTTGTTTCTGTTACACCCACCTAGTCCATATTCATTTTTGCCAGTTCTTCTGTTAATTCATATTCTTTCCCTGTTAAACTTTTTACATTCCATGTTCCAAATTTTATTATTTTCCTTGGTTTATTTACTCTATTTTTTATTTTGCCCTTCCCGTACTTAATTATATGTGTTTTGTTGTTCCTTATCGTATCCTTTTCCTTTGCTTGCGACGTCTTTCCTTTTTGTTGCAATTTTCCTCGTTTTTCCCTTAGTTTTTTGACGCAGTACCTCCTTCTTCTTTGACCTCTATCAGCTTCTTTTCTGTTTTGTCCCATTTCCATTTATTGTTATTTTCTGATAGCCTATCTTCAATATGTCACCTGCCTTTTTATTCTTCTCCGCTAACATTTTTATTTCCTTTTGTATTTCGCGCTCGTTTCTTGTTAGTTCGTTCTTTATGAAAATTTTGTCCTTTAAAGTTCGTAGGTTCTTTTTATTCGCCATTACTTTTTGTTTATCTTGAAAATTTTCCATTTGTACCTTACATGTCTTCTCTCCTATCTTTAGTGCTTCCTTCACTTGTACATTAACTCCAATTTTCTTGTGTATGAAATCTTCCACGGTGTTTTTTAGGTCTTTTCTGTTGATTGAGTCTGTTCTTAGCCCTACAATCACGAAATTATTTTTGATTTTTTCTTTCTCTAATCTCTCGATTCTCTCTTTCATGTCGTTCAATTCTTTTTTGATCTCTATATTTTCTTCCTTCAGCTGTTCATTTATCTGTTTCATTAGTAGTAGTTCTTCTTGATATTCTTTCTGATCCTGTTTTATCTCTTTTGTATCATTCTTTATTTGTAATATAATTTTCATTAAGTCTCTTAGTTCTATTTTATCACTTCCTTCTTTGTTACTTTTGTCCGGTGTTCTCATAGTCTTTTTACTTCTTTTTGTTATATCTTGGCCATCTGTACTCTCTCTCTTTCTTTTACTGTCATCCGACGTGTAATCCTCTCTATCCGATGACATTTTTTGCACAACTTTCCTGAGTACGGGCCTGACTAAATTTTTATCTTGTTATACACGCTCCAGCTGCTCCGCCACTACTCTACGCTTGCTTACCGCTGGATTGTATGTCCTTGGCTACTGTCTCGCCACTGTATACACTTTTACTCTAATTTAGAGCTTCTAGATACTTCTCACTCCACTTTCTTTACTCACAACACTATCTTATTACACCAGAGTTTACTTATTTCATATGGCCGCGAATTAATGCGTGATAGCTTTCGTTTCTCGAATTTGACTATCGCCGCACGATCGACATAACCGTATTCACTGCCTGCCACAACTCAACTATTTAATTTTGACATATTTAAAAAATATCACTGTCAGGAAGAAATTACATTAAAATTAGTTATGAAACCGTGTTAAAGGGAATATAAAAATAAAATATTTAATTCT
Source organism: Ophonus ardosiacus (assembly GCA_943142095.1). NCBI lineage: Eukaryota > Metazoa > Arthropoda > Insecta > Coleoptera > Carabidae > Ophonus > Ophonus ardosiacus. Next base: position 32,643,778 of record OW964826.1, on the reverse strand, counting down.
AATGAAATTAAGGTTTGTAAAAATATATTTTCCATCAAACATAAATATTAGGAGTATAGAATGATCCGATTTCCGAGAAAGTCATCGAAAAGTTCCTAGAAAGTATCGGCTTCTGCGATCTTTTAGGCCCAATTCTCAAGTTTCACCATTGGGATATATGAAATGATAAATTTATTTCATATCACTTGTCAGTGTAGTAGTATTATTTGTCAAATGTTAACAAATACATGCACCAAATTCGTATTTTCTTGTTATGTGTAACCAATATTGTCAATATATGGTAAATACCTACATAAAATGTCACACTTTCTCGTTCATTTATATCAGATCACTTTGCAATTGAGAATAGCTTCAAGTGAAATATAAAAAAATTTCACTGCATGTCACTTCGGAGAAAATTGAAACTTGGGTCCTTAGTTCATATAATTTTTTATAATTAATGAAATACAAACATTTCCGACTAATAAAATAATCCGAAGATTTCCGTAAATTTGTTTATTATTAAAGAAAGAATTTAAGAAAATCAATTTAGATTTCTTTTAATAATATATTTACAGGAAGTAGCCAAATCATGAGAAATGATATGAACTCTTCAGATAGGCATTTATGTGTGTTTGCTAAAGGGTTAGGAATTGTGTGCGCGCCCGTGTTTGTGTGGATGAGTGCTTATCAAAGAAACGGGTAACCCGAAAAAGACACTTTCCTGGAAGCTCTAAATAGATGTTCTAGAAAAATAATCGAAGTATTATTTCGTGATTTAATGATTATAAAAACTTAAGTAATTAAATTTTCTCGAATCTGGGTTGGTGTCTTTAATAATATTGATAATATTGAAATATAAAATTATTTATTTATTTAAATCATGCACACAATGTTTTTAATATCAACACATATACGATCTTTGGTTATAGTCCAGTCATTAGGTAGATTTACCCTGCAAAAGGTCGGGTATTTTTGATTTTTGGATATGTTATATATTTAGAGGTCTTAACAAAAAATACAAGTTTTCCCCCTCGGGGGCCTTCGGGAAGCACCACCAACTTGAGAAAAAAGTCGCAAAAAAGCGGTTTTTTCTAAATATCTCTTCACTGATCTGCATTAGGCAAAAATAGTTATTATCTAATTTGTTGACTATAAAATTCTCTACAACTTTTATCTAAAACATTTTTTCTATAATTAATAGATAGCGAGCTACAGTGCTTCAAACAAAACAAATTTTTTGAAAATTACATGAATGCTTCATTTTTTTTATGTTTTTTTTGCAAATTACTTTTTGACAGTCATTAATTATTATTATTTAACTAATATATATAAATATTAATTATTGTTTATAGTTTTTTTTTTTCATTCTAAAGATTTTTTATAGTCCAGCAAATTTATGATTTTACCTTAAAGTAATTACAACAAAAGCTTTTTAACGGAATCCAGTCCCAGAAAAGTGCGCTGAATAACATATCAATATTTTCCCGAAATCGGAGCATTGGAACCTCCCGCCAATTTGGACAAATGGCGGCATATTCAGGTTTATGGCCATTTGCTTAAAACAATTATGAAAATATTTAAATTATTCAAAAAAACAAACATTATTACGTACTTGATACTTAGTCTAATAGGTTTCACTATTTACAATAGTTTACATTCGACGTGGCATCGAAAGAAGTAAGTTATCGATAACTGTTTTATAAAAATTGTTAACGTTTTCCTGCAATTTTTTAGTTTTTCATCCACCACTCTGATCTTGTTCAAGATACGATGATGTGGTTTTAAAATTTGAATTCAGCATAAAATTCTCTTTCGTATCGTGTATTACACTATTTTTGCCGATGAACGATTGGCGAGTTACTGCCAACTAAAACTCACATGAAATCCCTCTAAAATTTTAAACATCTGAAAATCGGCTCTTTTTTCATTTTCTCATTCAAAATTTCAACAGGCTTACAGATAACCAATATTAAGTATTTAATAGGTGTCAAAGAGGTTGATGAAAAATTGAGATATATCCAAAAATCAAAAATACCCGACCTTTTGTGGAATAAACCCTTATTTTTCTACCAAATGACTGCACTATTACGACTTTGGCATAACAATATATTTATATGAAATTGCTACGGTCTGACATATGTCAGAATTTGTTTCTAATAAATAATTCAAAAGAGTATTCCCTGTGTCAATTATAAGTAATTAGAAATAATTTGAAATCTATAAAGATAATATCTTGAAAAATAATAAAAAGATAGAATATATAGCTTCAAAAAATAAAGGTTATAGTAAGTATTAGATTATATATATAAAATTATAACATTATATTAAAAATCAATGTCATTATACAGACAAAAATAAGAATGAAAACTAAAAGAAAATATATTACATAGAAAAATAAATTAAATAAAATTTTAATGAGAAATATAAGGAAAGATGATATGTATAAGGAAAAAGAAAAGGAAAATATAAAAAGAAAGTATAATGATGACGATGAATATAAGGAAAATAAGAATACTAAAGACAAACTTTATAGAAGGTAGAAAAGACAAAATTCGGAATATAAAAAAAATGAAAGTCAGAAAAATAATGAACATATGAAAATATTAAGGCAGAATACAGATAATAAAGAAAAAGAAAATGAAGTAAACAGAAATAATATGAAAACATTAAGGCAGAATACAGATTATAAAGAAAATGAAGTAAACAGAAATAATATGAAAACATTAAGGCAGAATACAGATTATAAAGAAAAATAAAATGAAGTAAACAGATATAATATGAAAACATTAAGACAGAATACAGATTATAAAGAAAAAGAAAATGAAGTAGATAGAGAAAATAAGAAAATATTAAGACAGAATGCAGATTATAAAGAAAAAGAAAATGAAGTAAACAGAAATAATATGAAAACATTAAGGCAGAATACAGATTACAAAGAAAAAGAAAATGAAGTAAACAGAAATAATATGAAAATATTAAGGCAGAATACAGATTATAAAGAAAAAAGAAAATGAAGTAGATAGAGAAAATAAGAAAATATTAAGACAGAATGCAGATTATAAAGAAAAAGAATGAAGTAAACAGAAATAATATGAACACATTAAGGCAGAATACAGATTACAAAGAAAAAGAAATTAAGTAAACAGAAATAATATGAAAATATTAAGGCAGAATGCAGATTAAAAAGAAAATGAAGTAAACAGAAATAATATGAAATTAAGGCAGAATACAGATTATAAAGAAAAAGAAAATGAAGTAAACAAAAATAATATGAAAACATTAAGGCAGAATACAGATTACAAAGAAAAAGAAAATGAAGTAAACAGAAATAATATGAAAATATTAAGGCAGAATATAGATTATAAAGAAAAAGAAAATGAAGTAGATAGAGAAAATAAGAAAATATTAAGGTAGATTGAAGATTACAAAGAAAAAGAAAATGAAATAAATAGAGAAAATATGAAAATATTAAGAGAGAATACCAAATACAAAGAAAGAGAATACGTAAAAAATAGAGAAAATATGAAAATATTAAGAGAGAATACCGAATACAAAGAAAGACAAAATGAGAAAAACATAGTATACAGTTACGAAGACAAGGGCAAGAGTATAGAGAATATGAAAATATTCAAAAAAAGGAATATATAAAGGAAAAAAGGGAAAATTTATGTTTCAAGGAAAAAGAACAAGCAATTAATAAAAAAAGATTAAAAATCAACAGAGATCAAATGATTTATTAAAATTCCGGCAAAATTTCTATAACAATTTGTTACGAAATGATTCCAATATATCAAAATTATAGTTAGATTTTATCAAAATGCGAGGCATACTTCCAGATATAATTTGTTGCTGCTGTGAAGGACTTTTTCTTGCACATTCGATCGTTTCGTTTCACTAATCAAAATTACAGGAAGAATTTTCAGCAAAATATACAATTATCCATCGTTAAACATTTGTCGTACTTGCCACAATTCTTCTATAAAAGGTGTTGTTCCAAAACTAGCAACTTCAAATGGATTGAAATTTGAGCACATTCCAGATAGTTTAAAAAATTTAACACAACTTGAAGACAGGATGGTAGAATCATATATAAATTTCATGCAGATTCGGCCTCTTAAATCGTTTACAATTAATCCCCAACTTGGTATAAAAGGAAGCGTAAGAAATATCCCCATCGAAATAAATCATGTATTAAAAGTATTACCAAGAAATTTTGACAATATGGCGGCAATCCAAATAAAACTAAAAAGACACATGCTTCATTCATCAAATTATATGTTCGATTCTGTCCGTCCTGTTGTCATTTGTGATGCATTGAAATATTTATTTACTACCCCTCTCTACCGCAAATACGGTATAAAAATTGACGAATATTACTTTAGGCAGTATGAGCAAAATTTCAGTAAACAAATTAAATTTATTGTCGATAAAAATGATACCGAAGAATACAATGATTTGAAAATTTTTGACTTCTTATCTCTTGAAGAAAATTTTGAAAACCCAAGTGAAGAAAAAGATGAGGAAAATGACTACGGGGATGAAATTCTATATATCGACCAAAATAGGGACATTGTAGAGAAGATTCATGGTATTGCTCTAGGTCAAGGTAAATTTCCCGTTCCGTGGCATATGGTAGAAGATTTGGACGAATTGTGTTACCCAAAAATTTTCGGCGGTTACAAATTAGACATTCCAAAATTTATTTCGTATTCGGATAGGGCAAAATGAGAATGATACGATAGAAGATCATGTATTCCATCTAGGGTTCTCTTCATGCCAAAGAAAAAATTGGAGCAAAGCTGTCTGGCGTCGTTAAATATTTGCTTAAGAAAAAAAAAATCGGGTGAGTAATGTGAAAGAAAAAAGATTTAATGGCTATGATTCGTCAACTTGGTAAACCATCTTTATTTCTCACTCTTTCTGCGGCAGAAAAATGGTGGCCAGAGCTATTAAAATCTTTATCAAAATTAAATAAAAATAAATCAATTTCATTGGAAAAAGCGATAAATTTAGAAGAATTTGAAAAAACTGAATTAATCCGTAATGACCCTGTGACATGCGCTCGTTATTTCGATTATAAAGTAAACAAATTAATGATACTTTTGAAACAAAATTCTAGTGATATTTTTTCTGTGGAAGACAGCTATGAACGTGTAGAGTTTCAAATGCGTGGCTCCCCGCATGAACACATCTTTCTCTGGCTTAAAGGTGCTCCAAAATTTGATGTTCAAAATTCTTGTACACATCCGGCCTGTATTGAATTTATTGATAAATTTATTACGTGTAAGTATGATGAGGCAGATCCTTACATGGCCGTCCAGAGGCATAAGCTTACCCATACTTGCTACAAAGGGAGAAAGAACAAATCCCAATGTAGATTTATTTTCCCTATTCCCGTTATGCCACGGACAAAGATTCAAAATTAAAAGAAATTCTCGTTAAAATTCAAAATTTGATGAACCATTTTTTATAAAACATGAATTAATAGTTTCTTTCAACGAAATTTTATCAAAAATAAATGTTACTGAAGACGAATACATTCTTACAATTCGTTCATCATTGAAGAGGCCTCAAGTTTTTTTTGAAAAGAAAACAAGTATAGAAGTGGCAATAAATTGTTATAATAAGGATATTTTACATTTGTTTTAAGCTAACGTGGATATTCAATATATTTTAGAAGAATATAGTGTTGCTTCTTACATTATAAACTATGTTGGGAAAGTCGAAGCGGGTTTATCAAAATTATTAACAGATGCCGCGACAGATATTCAAAATGAAAATCGTGGTATTCCAGAAAAATTTCGAAAAATTGCAAACATCTTTTTAAATGGAAATTTAATGTCAAGCCAAGAAGCATCCTACCACATTTTATCTTTACCCCTTTCTAAGAGTAGTAGAAAAATTATATTCATCAACACTAGTCCTAGAAATGAACGGGCATTAATGCTAAAATCATGTGCAGAACTTTCAAAATTAAATCCAAATTCACCCGATATTTACATGGAGGATATAGTAACAAAATATAGTAAGCGTCCAAATGCTCTACAAAATATATGTTTGACTACTTCTGCGTCCCATTATAACAAGCAAAGAAATATTTCTGAGAACGACGATGAAGATCAAAATTTTACTATTCGGCAGAAATCTGCAGTAATTCGTTATAGGCGATATAAATTAGTCCAATATCCTCGAAATTATTACCGGGAGCAAATTTTGTTATTCCTACCATGGCGAAATGAACTAATGGAAGTAGAAAATGTAAATTCGGAAGTTTATAATCAAAATTTAAATTTAATTGAAGAAAACAGAAAAGAGTTTTGTATTATGGGGGATGATATTTTAGATGAAGCAATAAATGTAGTTCAATGTGAAAATAACGACCTAGAAAATGAAGACATTGAAAACTTTTTGGCCGACGAACTTCCACCTGACCATCAAATTGATATTTTACAACAAGAGGAAAAAGAATGTATGAAAATGAAAATTATTCGTTTTACTACTCCACCTCGTGTTTCTGAAGAAAATTTGAAGGCAACAATAATGAAATTAAATAGAAAGCAGAAAGATATTGTCTTCCATATTTTGAATTGTTTTAAAAACAAAATTTTGCCAATAAGAATATTTTTAAATGGTTCTGCAGGGGTTGGAAAAAGTACTGTTATAAATTGTTTGTACCAAGTCGTTACTAATTATTTTGATAATATTCCTGGATATCCTAAAGATTCTATATTTGTTTTGTTATGTGCTTCTTCTGGAAAAGCTGCTTTCCTTATTAACGGTGTAACTTGACATACAGCTTTTTCATTATCTGTATCTCAGTTTGGTGGTCAAATGCCAGAACTTTCTGCAGACATTGCCAACAATATACGTGAAAAATTGTTTAACATCAAATTATTGATTATTGACGAAATTTCAATGGTTGGTAGTGTTAAAGTAAGACAATCTGAAAATATAATTTTATCATAGTTATCTAAAAAAAAAACAATATTGTGTTGTCATAAAAAATAAAATGCACTGTCAATATAAAATATAATATAAATAAATAATTATTTTGTGTGAATACTACTTTCTTTTAAATCGCCATTTAGAAATGCTGTTTTTATATCTAAATGTTGTACAATCATATTCTTCTTTGCACAAATTGTTAACAACGTTCTAATGGTTGTTTGTCGTACAACTGGAGCAAAAACTTCGTCATAATCTTCCCCAAATTTTTGAGAAAATCCTCTTGCAACCAGTCGTGCTCGATAACGTATATTATTACTTAAGGGTTCTGTTTTTAACTTGTACACCCATTTGTTATCAACAACTCTTCTATTTCTTGGTAATGGTACTAGTTCCCAAGTTCCACATTTCATCATGTCGTCTATTTCTTCCTGCATCGCTTTTAACCAATTTTCACTATTAATTGAATGTATTGCATCTTCGTAAGTTCTTGGTTCGATGTTTTCTGAATTATTTTCTTGTGTAACATACCTTTTATTTTCATTATTTTCTTCCTTTTTTTGATTATTTTCATGTTGTTTGCTGACCTCATCTTCGGATATTTCGTTTTCTATTTCTTCCATTAGTTCCATATTATTCTGTTGAATGTCTTGATTCTGCCTTGATTCTTCTTTATGTGAAATATCAACAATTATTTCATCTTCATTCTCAACGATATTTTCTTCTTTCTCGGCGATATTTTCTTCTATAAATTTTACATTTCGACTTATAGTGATTTTACATGTTTTGTCATCAAGCAAACGATATGCTTTCGAGTTTTCGCTGTAGCCAACAAATTTCATTTTTATTGCATTATCATCCAATTTTCTTCGTTTTCCTTTTGGTACTAGTACATACGCATCACAGCCGAAAATTCTCATGTGACTTAAGCTTGGTTTCTTCTTTTGCCATAATTCGAACGGTGTAGTATTCTCACATGCTTTTGATGGAAGACGGTTTTGTATATAGTTAGCTGTTACTACTGCTTCTCCCCAAAATTTATTGTTGAGATTTGATTCAATTATCATACATTTTGCCATTTCCATCAACGAACGATTTTTTCGTTCTGCCACACCATTTTGTTCAGGTGTATATGGAGCTGTAAATTCTTGTTTAATTCCATTCTTCTTCATATATTCTTCCATTTGTTTCGTTACGTATTCACCACCGCTGTCACTTCTTAATATTTTTACCTTTTTGTTAAATGTTGTATACATTCGTTCATTAAATTCCTTAAATTTTTCTATTACTTCGCTTTTATGTTTCAATAAATATATAAATGAATATCGGCTGTATCATCAATAAATGTTAGTATGTATCGATTTCCTCTTGGTGTTGATGTCTGCATCGGGCCACATAAATCCGAATGAACTAATTCCAGTATTTCATTTCTTCTATTTTCAGTATATTTAGGAAAACTTTTCTTATCCATCTTACCTCGTAAACAGATTTCACATAATTCATTTTTCCTTTTTCCAGCAATTTTTATGTCATCTGTCAAAGATTTAGTTTCTAATAAATAAATTGCATTGACATTACGATGACCAAATCTTCTGTGTAACAAATTGATATCACATTTTTCAATCTTTTTATTTATCATCATCAATTTGTTTGTAATATTCAATTTATATAAATTATTTTCCAATATGGCTTTAGTTATGATTTTTCCATTTTTGATAATTCTACATTCATTCTTGTCAAAGTACACAACGTACCCATTTTGTGCTATTTGTCGTACAGATAATAAATTTCCATCTATTTCTGGAATATAAAGTACATCTTTTATGTAACATTTTTGAGACTTACAGTTTTCATCTAGAATTTCTATCCATCCACTTCCACGACCTTTTGCTTTTAATAATGTTCCGTCTGCCAAATAAACATTTTCATTGACATTATAATCCAACTTGTCAAAAAATTTAATATTACATGCCATGTGACAAGTTGCAGCTGAATCAATGTACCACGATTGCTTTGAAGAAGGTGTCAACTTAAAACATACTTCACTGTATTCTTCTCTCTCTTTATTTTCTTCATTATATATCCGTTTGGCAGTATGTGGTGGTTGTAGTGATTTGTCTTTATTATTTACGAAATTTCTAGTTGTCCTGTCTTTATTATTTTTGTTGAACCAGCACTGATCTTTAAAATGACCTTTTCGTTTACAATAATGACATATTTTGTCGGTGGTATGACTCGTCTTCTTTCTGAAATTTATGTTTGCTTTCATAGCAGATTGATTTTGTTCAATTTTGTGTTCTTTTCTTCGTTTTCATTCTTGAATTAAACGTTCTTTAACAATTTCTACTGTTAAATCTGCTTCAGGGCGAGTTTCTAGAGCCATTACAATTGTTTCGTAACTTTCTGGTAAACTACTTAACATGAAAGCAACTATTAAATTATCAGCTAATTCTTCACCCATAGCTGATAATCTATCAACTAAATTCATCATTTCTACCAAATGAGGTTCCATATTGTCATCATCATTTAGCTGTAATCTACAAAGTTTCTTCAGAAGCATTACTTTATTAGATAATGTTGCCTTTTCATGATACTTATTTAATGCTATCAAATAATCATGTGCTATTTTAAGTTTCTTAACATGAACTAGTTGAGAATCATCAATTAATAACCCAATCACTGCTTTAGCTTTATTATCTTTTGATTCCCAAGTAGAATCAACATTTAATGGTTTTTCATTTTTTACAATATCCCAGAGATCTTCCTTCATAAGTAGAAGTTCCATCCTGTACTTCCAGGTATCATAATTACTATTATTCAACCTTTTGGTGGTTGCTTTAATATCATCAGTCATCATTTCGAAAATATTTAACTCTCTTTTTACTTTTATTTGTTATTATTAATGGCCCATAACCTATTAGACAGTGTCTCTAATCACAATTCGCAAATAATTAAAAGAAAGTAGTATTCACACAAAATAATTATTTATTTATATGGTAGCAGAGCGTAGTTAAAAGAAACAGTTTATATGAGACAACCAAAAGGATTTAAAGACAAAGAAAATCCAGATTATGTTTGTAAATTAAAGAAAAGTATATATGGTTTAAAACAGGCTGCAAGGGCATGGAATGAGAAAATTAATGAAGTATTAATTAAAGATGGTTTTAGAAGAGGAGATGCAGATTGCTGCTTATACACAAGAAGTATTGGAGAAGAAAAGATATATGTACTTTTATATGTTGATGATATAATTATTGCGGCGAATAATCAGCAATATATTGATGAATTTACAAAATATTTAAATAAATATTTTCAAGTTAAAATGCTTGGAAATTTAAAGTATTATCTTGGTACAGAAGTTGAAAGATTAGAGAATGGAATATTTCTTATTCATCAAGAAGATTACATCGACAAGTTAATAAAAAGATTTAATATGGAAGATACCAAATCCTCTAAAATACCACTGGATATTGGTTACTTCAAAAATGAAGAGAATAGTAAACTTCTTGCAAACAATGAAATTTATAGAAAAGTAATAGGATCACTTTTATATATATATATATATATATATATATATATATATATATATATATATATATCATAATTATATGATATATATATCAATAAATACAAGACCAGATATAGCAGCTAGTATTTCAATACTAAGTCGAAAAGTAAGTAATCCAAACGAAAGAGATTGGAATGAAGTGAAACGAGTAATAAGATATTTAAAAGAAACTAAAAGCTACAGATTACAACTCGGTGATATAAATGAAACACAAAAATTAGTAGGATATGCAGATGCTGATTGGGCTGGTGATAACAACGACAGAAAATCAACTAGCAGTTTTATTATTAAACTTCATGGAGGCGCTATATCATGGAATAGTAAAAGGCAATCATGCGTATCGCTAAGCTCAACTGAAGTAGAATATATATCACTTAGCGAAGCAAGTCAAGAACTACAATGGATAAAGAAATTGTTAAAAGATTTAGCAGAAGATGTTGACGAAATTATTATTATCGAAGATAATCAAAGTACCTTAAAATTGTTAGACTGCGAAAATTTCAGGCCCAGATCAAAACATATTGCAGTAAAGTATCACTATACGAAAGATTTGAAGAAATCAGGAGAAATAGTATTTCAGTACTGTCCAACCAATGAAATGGTAGCAGATATTTTAACAAAGCCATTAAATACAAAGAAGATGAAATATTTAATTAATTTAATTGGATTAATGAAAAAATAATATTTAGATTGAGATGTCAATATAAAATATAATATAAATAAATAATTATTTTGTGTGAATACTACTTTCTTTTAATTATTTGCGAATTGTGATTAGAGACACTCTCTAATAGGTAGTACACTTTTAAGTCGAGTGGATACGAGGTAACGACAAATTATGGGTATTAATCAAACTTTTGATTGGGTATCTGTTCTTCTTGTTGGGGACCTAAATCAGATTCCTCCGGTTATGGATTCTCCAATTTACAAACTTTCAAAATTTAATGAAATGGCAGTTCTTTTGGATGAAAATTCTCTCTGGGCAGAGTTTAAAATTTTTGAATTAACAGAAATTATGAGACAAAGAGACGAAAAAGAATTTATAGTGGCATTAAATAATCTCGAACTTGGACAGATGTCTGAAGAAAATATAAATTTATTAAAATGATATAAGTATAGACGAAATCAAAATTCCAGTGGGCGCTATAAGATTATTTTCGGAAAATAAAAATGTAGATTTATACAACAATACAAAAATTGACAGTCACCCCGGTCAGCTCTACATTTCGACAGCATCAGACAGCATAATAGGAAAAAATAATGGAAATACAAAATTAAGAGTGTTAAGAGTCCTTAAAAAATAAGAAACTTTCGGAGGTAAATGGTTTACCCTACAAATTAAAACTAAAATTAGGAATAGTAATATCGATGTCGAAGATGGTTTGGTAAATGGAGCTTGTGGAATTTTAAAACATATTACTTTTTTCTCAAATTCAGATGTACCTTCTAAATTGTGGTTTGATTTTCAAATAAAATACGATGGAAGAAAAGCAAGAGCACCTGTTTTGGACTACATGAAAAATAAAAACAGAATTTTTTTTAACTCCGATAGAGTGTCAAAATTGTCTGGATTGTATATTTCAAGAAATTTCAAAAAACCAAATATGTCAAAAAAGATGATCCTGTTTTCGAAGAAATGGAAAATTTAGAAAAGAGAGGCTATTAAATTTATCGTTCAATAACCTAAGTAATGTAAAGGGGATTGTTGTCATATATCAAAATTTATGCTCATTATAGTCAAAATTTAAATTTATACTAAATAATAACTGGTACTACAAAGGAAAGAATATTATTATTTTTACCGATATACTAACTAAATCAAGTGACATATTCAATCTTCCGGGTTATAATCTTTTATTTCGGTCAAATATTTAAAATTGTTCACGGGGAATTATTGGCTTTGCAAGAGAAGACATTAAAATTTTAAATGTGGGACATGAATTGGGTATTCATAAGAGCAACAAACCTTCTCACGTTGAGTTATTTGGTTTTAAAGTCGAAAATTTATTTATTATTACGGGATATAAATCTCCATCATGTCCAAGCGGCTTATTTGAAATTAGTTTCGGCAAATTTATGAAGAAATTATAAATTAGGTCTGAAAATTTATTTGTTATTGGGGATTTTAATTTTGATATTTTAAAAGAACCGTTTCTGGAAAAAAAAAACATGCTACTTCATTAACTGTTACCGAAGGAATTAGCCTCTACAAATATGGGAACCCATATAGTGATATAGTGTTTGGAACACAAAAAGAATTATTGACAGGAATTTACGAAACCTACTTCTCATACCATAAACCAGTATTTGTAGCATTAGAACATAAGAAAAATTCTATTAAAATTGAAGAAGTAAGAGAGCAAAATTTAAAACATTTTGAAAATATTTCTAATAGTAATAACTGCCCTAGCACGAATCTGAAAGAAATAACAAATATCGAATCAGATATTCCTTCAAAATTGCAAATTGAAAATAATATTCTTCAAGTTTCGGCCAACTATGCTCTTAGAGAAATATAGTTAAATTCAAATTTATGTCCTATTGATTTTAAAACAAGTTTAGGACAAATTTTTAACAGATATGAAGATATTATAAATATAACATTAAATGAAATATCTAACGAAGAAAATAAAATTTTTAATGGACAAACTTTAGACAAACACAGAATTAACAAAATTTATAAGTCGTTAGCGGAAAAAGCAGCAGTGGTCCGCATACAAGGTGATGGTTCTTGCCTCTTTCGCTCTATATCAATGTGTACTTTTGGTAAAGAATATTTATATCCCTTTTTACGACTTTCTTCTTGCTTCATCTATCATAAATACTTCGACTATTTTAATCATCCTGATTGGAAAAATTATTTATATGAGTACGACTCAGTACAGAATTTAATACTGGAAACATCGACTTGAAATTTATGGGGACATGCAGGACATGTTAAAGCCCTATCAATAGCATTGAAAAGAGATATTTATATGTATCAATCTGTAGAAGAGAACGATTTTGGCAATAATTTAACTTTTGAGCAACTACAAAATACATTTACTGTATTCTCACAACATTGATGGGACGGATTTACCTTCTGCAGAGCCAAAGAGACCAATAGCTATTCTTCTTACTGATCCCGGGACAGGTTCTAGTCATTATAGTGCAGTTTTACCAAAGAATAACGAAAACTGTTTATTAAATCCAAAATATAGGGGTGATATACGTGCAGAACAAAATAATAACACAACAATGGCTCGTAAATTTTGACAGTTCAATCAACAGCCTCAAAATTTATCTCCGTGAAATTTATCAGCTCTATTTCATCTATATTTCCTAGAAAATTTTTACCCTGAATTGGTATGACAAGATTATTTAAAATAAACAAAAGAATTCCAAACACCCTACGTTCTGAAAAAGTTCAATCTACTTTTATATCACCTGTGCCCCTGAAGAAACACTTGCTTCAAGCAAACAGTTTCACCATGACTTGGTATGAAAACAAAATTACCTACATTCTACAAAGGTACAAACTACTTCTACTTCATTTTTGTTTCAATAAAAATCTTGCTTTAAGTCAACAGTTTCACTTTAATTTTGTATAAACGCAAAAATTCTCTATATCCATTCCCATCTTTTTACCAATTTCTACGCCCGTTTCCACTATTCATAAAAACCAACGCCTGAATCAAGATTTCTATTTATGAAATTTACCAACTCCGGCTGCCATTCCAAACCCTTTCATCTACGTTTCTCGATGGATGATATATCCAATCGCATCTCTTTACCAATTGCTACGCCCGTTTCCACTATTCATGAAATCCAACGCCTGAATCAAGATTTCTCTTTATGAATTTTATCAACTCCGTCTGCCATTAAAAACCCTTTCATCTACGTTTCTCAATGGATGATAAATCCATTCCCAATTTCTACGCCCGTTTCCACTATTCATGAAATCTATCGCCTGAGTCAAGATATCTATTTATGAAATTTATCAACTCCGTCTACTATTCCAAACCCTTTCATCTACATTTCTCGATGGATGATAAATCCATTCCCATCTTTTTACAAATTTCTACGCCCGTTTCCACTATTCATGAAATCTATCGCTTGAATCAAGATATCTCTTTATGAAATTTATCAACTCCGTCTGCCATTCCAAACCTTTTCATCTACGTTTCTCGATGGATGATAAATCCATTTTTATCTCTTTACCAATTTCTACGCCCGTTTCCAATATTCATGAAATCGAACGCCTGAACCAAGATTTCTCTTTATGAAATATATCAACTCCGGCTGATGTTCCAAACCCGCATCTACGTTTCTCAGTTGATGTTAAATCCATTCCCATATTTTTACCAATTTCTACGGCCTTTTGCCCTACGCATGAAATCCAACGCCTGAACCAAGATATCTCTTTAAGAAATATATCAACTCCGTCTGCCGTTTCAAACCCTTTCATCTACGTTTCTCAATGGATGATATATCCAATCCCATATCTTTACCAATTTCTACGCCCGTTTCCACTATTCATGATATCCAACGCCTGAATCAAGATTTCTCTTTATGAATTTTATCAACTCCGTCTGCCATTCTAAACCTTTTCGTCTACATTTCTTAGTATAATAATAATGTTTTGTGACAATAGGTAAAGGATATTATAATTTCAAAAGAAAAGAAAAAATAATTATTTTCATAAACATTCAGATAGGTATCAAAATTTAACATGTGTAAAATTTTTCTTGGATAACGTCTCATTAATTCATAAACAAAAAGCATCCCCTTAAGCTGAAACATGTCCTGAAATAATTTCTGTGGATAAAGAACTTCACAATCTTTTAAATTAAAAACCGCCAAAGAGTTAATTAAAAAATTTAAAATATCAGCGGTTAGGCTGTGGCTACCTCTAATGGAAACGGCTTTAGTGACGAAAGGAGAACTCTTTGTGTTCGCATCTCCGCAGGAATAATAGAGTGATAATAGCGTCTTCAGGTGTAATCAAGCGACCGGGCTCTCAATGCATCTCATTTACTCAACAAATTTATCGCAAATGACAATAGTTTGTAGAGACGGAAAATGGAGCAAATTCCACTTTTCAACTTCAACACTATTTTAGTTCTACTCTCAGTTTGAATAAATTATTTTCGAAGTTTATTTTGTCATAATATTTACCTTCTCATATTTTGTGACTAAATAATATTCAAAGAACGATATATTTTTTCAATTTTCATTTGGAATTGTTATATTTCGTTATTTATTGATGTTTAAATTAGTTTGGTTAATTGTGGATTATCTTTGTAATTTAGCTTATTGGTATGAATTTGATTGAGAGCCCATAAGATGACGCTTGGTAAGCGCTCTCTACAGCATAGCTTATACGCTTATGAGCTATAAGCACAGATTATCTATACTACCGTATACAGATGCGACACTCGGCGATTTCGTTGGGGCAAATTTTCAACTGCGCAGGGTGTTTGCGCATGCCATATTTCGTTAATAAAATGGCGTGTTCTTAGTTTGCCGTTATAGTTTGCAAAATAAATATGAAATATAAAAGTCAGTGCCGTGAAAATAAAATGGAACAATTTTTTTTCAAAAATTTTGAAATTGTAGCCATACAATTTAATATCATTAAAAATATTGTAAAGTAAATTAAAGAAATTGAATTTACCCATCCTTGACAGGAAAGTTTATAAACAAGAACTTTAATACAATAAAAGGAAAAAATAAACTATTATTATTATAACAAATAATAAGAAATGGCTTCATTGATTCTTAGTTTTTTTTTATGTTATATTGTCATTTAATGCATAGTGTAGCAGTTGATTTTTACATATTATTATAAATAATAGGTATTGTATTATTTAATTCTTTGTTCTTATATTAGTAACATATTTAAATAAAATGATATCTACTGACTATTTAGTAAAAAAAAAAACATTGAAAAATAGAAACTTCTTTATACAGATTTGAACTCGCGACCTCACATAGATTCGGTGTTTGCTCTAACCCTCGCTCTAACCAACTCGACTACAAGCCAAGCTGTACTGCCCTCATATTTGTTGGATTTTGAGGTAGTAAATTATTTCATTAAAAACATGGCCGCCAATAAAATTTTTTGGAGACACTAACTTCAAAGGTACCGACAGACAGTGTCGCATCTGGTTACGATAGTATAGGTAATCTGTGCTATAAGTAACTAAATTTTATCTTTACTCGTATGAATACTAAATATAAAATAACAGAATTTTAGCAGTGAACTTTTTTAGACGCACCGCTACATTTCTTCCTGGGCAGTGAACAAGGCTGATCCGTCACGCGTGACGTGTCGCTGTCATTCAGGTAGTCTACATACGTTATTAATCCAAGGCCGAGAAACATCACAATATCTGTCAAAAATAATCTCTAGTTTAAAACTCGCCGTTTTGGCGTACAAAGGGGATTAGTACATCCAGATTAGCACACCCAGCAATGGGTGAAATGCCGTGATATATTTATGTAGATAGCTTTTTATTCATAAGTAAATAAAATATTACTTACAGTTGTATTTGTTGTAGATTTTATTTGTTTATAATTTTGAAAAACCGTGTAAACAGCGTTAAAACTAGGGCTGTCAAAAGTATTCGGATAACCGGTTAATCGGTTAACCGGAAACCGGTTTTTCAATAATGAAATATTCGGCTAGCCGGTTAACCGGTTTGTAGCCGGCTTTTAATCGGTTTATAGCCGGTTTTAACCGGTTAATAGCCGGTTTTTAACCGGTTAATAGCCGGTTTTTAACCGGTTTATAGCCGGTTTTTTAACCGGTCAATAGCCGGTTTTTAACCGGTCAATAGCCGGTTTTTAACCGGTTAGTAGCCGGTTTATAGCCGGTTTTTAATCGGTTTCTAAACGGTTCATAGCACTCTTTTTTTTAAAAAAAAAATAACTATAACCTAACCTCTAAACAGCTCTTGACATATATCAAAATAAATAAATTTCAAATGCTTATTGAAACTGTCAATGTTACCAACCTTAATTTGTTATTATTTCTTTTAATAATATTTTTGAAATAAAAGTAAATTACATTGAAATAGGAAATAATTCATTAGTCACGTGATATGTTTTCCGCCAATCAACATTCAGAATTTCCATAGTTACATGTCTATCACAGCGATGATAAAAACCAAAGAATATCACCTTATTTCTATTCGTTACTAACTGCTATGGCATTTTTACAACATTGACAGTTAATTTTAATAAAAATTCATTATATTCTCTCATTAAATATAAGCTCGTGATATTAATAATGAAGAAAGGGGTGAAAGGACCAAGCGTTGAATGGTTTATAGATGAAAACAAAAGGCATAAATGGTCCACGTGTATTGTAAAATTCTTTATTCACAATCATTATAGTAATATACCGATTCCTAACCTTTTGGAGGTTGGGAAATACGTCATTCTTAACTTTAATGACATTCTCTTAGGTTGGAAATAACAGATTTTACCTCTTGGGTTGGAAACGTTTATGTAGAGGTTGCCTAGTAACATTGTCATAGATCCTTATAATAAAGTAAGTTAAAACAAATTTTAAGAGAGCTGTCAAAAAATATTAATAAAATTAAAGGTTAAAACTCATTGATTTATTTTGAAAATTATTGATTTAAAATGAGGATGATTGTGAATAAAATAAGATACATAACCTCGGTGGGAGTTTCATTACAGCCTCGCGCTTTATCTCACTTCGAGGCTTCGCCTCTCGGTAATATACATAAGCCCTCGGATGTAATGAAACATTTCCCATCTCGGATGTAATATACTATTATTACGGACGCTTCGGGCTTAGGGCAAGCCCATCTTCAGCAATCGTTGAATATACAGTAATAATTAAAATTTATGACAAAAATTTTTTAAAGTTGTATTAGACGCGATGATCTATATGAACAACATCGAAAACAATTTTAAATACAGCATTTCAACAACCTTCCGAATCAATACGGAGTTGGTGAAATATGAATAATAATTGAAGATATTGCTCGCATACCATATATACGTATATCATATACCATTGCTAAACAATAAATTGTCAAGATTTTAGTGCACACAGGGAAACTTTGCAAAGTTTACCGAAATTTATTTACCAAAGAAGAAGTACGATGTTTCCTAAAAGTTAACGGCGCCCTTAAAACTCGATACGTTTTGAGGAAACTTTTGAACATGCACCAAATTAAAGGTTATAAACCGGTTTCTGACCGGTTAAAAACATGTTTTCCGACCGGTTAAAAAACCGGTTTTTTGACCGGCTAAAAATCGGCCGGTTATTGACTTAAAACCGGTTATTCGGTTTTTCGGTTAACCGGTCTGTAAACCGATGGTTAACCGGTTAGCAATTTCAGTAGATTTTGACAGCCCTAGTTAAAACGTAGTTACAATCATAAAATTAACATTTAAATAACAACGGGAATAAATCGCGCACTCATTACCAGTTTTAAAACTAAATTTTTTGGGGTTTTTGGCCAGATATTAAAATAAAATTTGAATTGTTTCCCAGCTTTCTACCAAGAAAATTAAAATTCTTCCTTGAAATTTTTGTTAGAATCTGGTTACACAAAAAATATGAATATAAGCCCAGCACACTTAAATATGTACTGTACGATCCAAATGTCAACCATTTAAGTTTTCACTTCGGACATAGGTTTTATAATCAGTTAATTATATGTAACTAACAATTAACAATATAGTTACTATCGTCTTTAGACCGATATAAGGCAAATAACGAGTTCGTTATTATCGGCCGTGTGGCGTTCAAGATTTTTGGTAATAACATAAAATTTAAACATTTAGGAATAATAAAATAATAATAAAATTCTTCCCTTTCTGTCATACTGAACAACTTTTATGTTGATTTATAAATTCTCCGTGACAACGGTCCTTCAATATGCTGTTATTTTTCTAGGAACACTTGATTTTTAATTGTAGGCGAGTGTTATAAAAAATAACGACCGGCGTCCGTTATTTTTATATTTTCACATTTGTTATTAGTCCTGTTATATCATAGTAACAGTATGGTATTACGAAAAATAAACTACAAAAATTTGAAGGAGTATAATGGCGAAGCCGTGACTCGATAGCGGTTGATAGAGGTAGAAATATAAACTCTGACCATACCGATGTCACAATATCCGTTCTCCAAAACATTCAACCTTCACTATATTATTACAAAATAATATTTAATTTTTATTATTATAATGAGAAGTTATACTTTATAAACCATCTCATACTCGTATATTGAATTTCCGTTATGGTCGCTCACCACATTGGTAACTTCAAATTCAATCATTTTCTCTGAGATATTTTTATAAATTGTTCGTTTTGGGTTTCTTCTAAATTTTACTATCAATATCTCTAAAGAAATTGAGGTTGGTAATTTTGAAGAAGTTATGGCAAAATACTTATATTTTTCTGCAAGGTTATGAATCACTTGCTCTATTTTAATATTTGATGATAATGACAATCATAGTTCACAAAATTTGATAAATTGCTAGAAATAAAAACATTAATAAATTTTGGACTTGTTGAAAATGTTAACTTCTCGATTTTTTTTCTAAGTTTTACATTTATTTTATTTGTAAAACTTAGAAAACAATAATGTATAATGCTGAAGGTGGAGGTCTTTGGACCTCCGAAACGTCCAAATAAATGTTAAAACCAAGAGAATTGTGAACATGAATTATCTCTCTTCTCGACACCTTGATTAGGCGAATAAAGTTCATCATTTAGGATGTTTATTTTACATAGAAACTTCTTTCCGGTTGAAATGTATTTTTATTCTATTCTCTCCTCATTCTGGTCTCATTTTTCACTTTATAAAACCATAAGGAAGTATTATTACATTACTTTCTTTGTTAGGAAATTTATAATTGCAATATTAATATACTTTAAAGTACTTCTTATATAATATTTTGTCTTTTCTAGCGTACCTAACATATGGAATAGATATACATAAAACAGTAATGAATTCTTCGAATATTTACACATTATACTCAATGAAATTAGTGCTAATATTTATGTGATTTTCATACATACACATACAGAATTATAAATCAGAAAAGATACAAATAAGAACAAAAAAAGAGAAATAAAAAAAATTGGAATTCCAAATATATGTATTACAAAATACAAATGAATCGGTCATTTTGAAACGGGATCAATTCTAAGTACAGGTTGTCTCATTTTCGATGTTTTTTTTTAGGGTATTTCGGGAAATATTACTGATAGAGCAAAATCGTTTGCATATTCCAGAGTCAACGTTTTGAGAAAAGTTTAGTCACCACAAAAATTTTCGATCTTCTTTTGTTTCTGAGCTACAGGAAAGAACTTGTTTTTCGCTCATTTCGAAAATATCTCATGATAGTTAGAAAAAAATTGTTTTAACAAATTTTGTACCGTATTTTAGGGAAAATAAAATGGAGTAATTAGATTTTTTGAAAACTTTATATTTCTCGAGATATAACACAAACTTATGATTTTTTAAATGGCAACCTATGCTAAAAATAGTCTTATCTTTTTCCTATAAAATAAAAGATGATTTATTAATTTTTTGGGTTGAAAAAATTGATAATTATTAAGAAACAAATGAAAAAAAACTATTATAGTTCGTCATTTGTTTATTTCTAGTATTATTTGCTTCAGTTTTACACATATTTTTAATTTATTTACTTTAAAAGCATATTAAACCAATTTTTTTCGAATTGTGTCAAAGCCAACTGTGCCGTCGATAAATAATAATTTAACTCACCTGAAAATAATTTATTTTGAATAATTGTTAGAACATAATTAATGGCTATGGAAACAAAATAAACAAAAGAGGAACTATTATAGTTTTTTTCATTTGCTTCTTAATAATTAATTTTTTCACCCCAAAAAATTAATAAATCATCTTTTATCATGTGCAAAACAAAAGAATGTAGACTTGTTATATATCATTGAAAAGTTTATATAATAAAAAAAAAGATGAGACTATTTACAAAATTTGTTAAAACAATTTTTCTATAACTACCATAATAAATAAGTTATGAGATATTTTCGAAATGAGCAAAAAAACAAGTTTTGCCTGTAGCTCAGAAACAAAAAAAGATCGAAAATTTCTGTGGTGACTATTAAATTTTTCACAAAAAGTTGACTTTGGAATGTGCAAACGATTTTGCTCTATCAGTAATATTTCCCGAGATACCCTAAAAAAACATCGAAAATGAGACAGTTTATAATATTTTAGAGGAGAAGCAAAAACATCATAAATTCTCTGTTCCGAAATAGTATTAATTTTTTTTTGTCAATCATAAGATCAAAATTGAATAGGATTACATTTTTTAAGGGAAGAAATTAAAGGCATGTCACGTCCCGGTATACTATTTTTTTTTATATATTTTGTGATACATTCCTATTATCAAATATTATTTAAAAGATTTGTAATATATACAGTGTGAACACTGAAAACCGTGACATAGGCGTTTAACATGGGAAAACAGTTTTTTTCAAATATTATCTGTCACGTAAGACTACAGTGGGAGTTTTTGATAATTTCAAAGATGTAATCATCAATCCCTCAAACTGGCCATGTGGGGTTATTATAAACAAATTTTTTCAGCGATATGATAAGTCTACCAATAAAAGTGCTGAAAATACTTTTTTAGGAATTCAATCCACAATTCAGAGAGTAACATAACAAACTCAGCTATAAATTTTAAGAAATCAAAATCAAATTCTAAACACTTACTTATTATCAAAACGTTCGCAGTGTGAAGAACAAAATGCAACAATTCTATCTAGGCACATTAGATTGTGATTTTGATATAATAATAATAACAGAAACGTGGCTCACCTCTGATATTGTAGATTCAGAGTTTATAGATGTAAATAATTATAATGTTTTTAGGAAAGATAGAAATCTAGATTTATTAAATGTATCTAGAGGTGGGGGCGTTTTGCTAGCAGTTAAACAAAATATTGCAGTGGAATTACTAGATCTAAATAGGTTAGTAAACGCAATTCTCACAGTTGATATACTTGGTTGTAAATGTTCTGTAAACTCATTTGTTTTCTATGTAATTATAATTTATATACCTCGAACACCCTCTGTTGATAACTTAGAATATTTACTAGAGTTTCTTGAAGAATTATTACTACTAAAAGAGCATATTGTTCTAATAGGTGATTTTAACATACCAGCTTTTAATGAAAAGGGTGAGAGAGATGAATTAACAAACTCTTTAATAAATTTCAGTAATAAACTTGGGCTGAAACAATTCAATGATGTTGTCAATGGTAACGGGAGACTATTAGATCTAATTTTTACCAATCTATGTTGTACGTCTTCTCGAGATGCATTTCCTTTTGTTGATGAGGACGTTCATCACCCAACCTTAAATTTCGATTTAAGTATAAATAACTTGAAATCCACGAATTTCCATAAAGTCCACAAAAATAAGTACACCTTATAATTTCAGGAAAGCTAATTTTCATGATGTGTATGAAGAATTATTAAACACGTCTTGGAATGATTTACAACAATGTGAAAGTACTAATTCTATTTGTGAGAAATTTTATGAAATTTTGTATTCCGTTATTGATATGCATGTTCCAAAAAGGAAAACTAAAAGCGAGAAATATCCTCACTGGTTTACTAAAGACATAATACAAAATATCAAAACAAAAATTAAAATGCATTCCCTATATAAACATACTGGTAATGATTTTCATTTGTCTGAGTTTAAAAGCGAAACAAAATATCAAATCAGAAATGCTTATAACAATTACATATCAAATGTCGAGAAATCTCTAATTACGGATCCAAAAACATTTTGGTCATATGTAAATAATAAAAAAACAAGAGCAGAATTCCTGGTAGTATGTATCTTAATGACACTATCCAAAAGGATCCCCAGGATATACTTAATTTATTTAAAGACTTTTTTTAGTAGTGTTTACATTGAATCGGATGTAAATAATAACAGCTATGACACTGTTGGTCATGATTATAACAACTTACCATCAATAACAAGTATATGTTTCTCCGAAGAAGACATCGAAAAAGCTATTAAAAAACTTAAGAACAAATTATCTTCTGGGCAAGATCAAATACCATCTTTCTTGATTAAGGATTGTTCACGTATATTAGTACAGCCGTTGAAGTTATTATTCAATTTTTGTTTGAGAACTGGTTCCTTTCCAGATAAATGGAAAGTAACAAAGATATTCCCAGTTCTTAAATCTGACGATCCTTCAGATGTAAGAAATTATAGGCCCATAGCCCTTTTATCAAACTTTGCTAAGGTCTTTGAAATTGCTATATATAATAGTATATATCCTCAAATACAAAACTGGATTTCTCCGTTTCAACACGGGTTTGTTCCAAAACGCTCATCGCTAACTAATTTAGGTTCCTTTTGTCAATATGCATCAGAAGTTTTAGACGGTAAAGGTCAAGTTGACGTGATCTATACAGACTTCTCTAAAGCTTTTGACCGCATTGACCATGATACTCTTATTAAAAAGCTTGATCTCTTAGGATTTAACAAAAATCTGTTAAATTTTTTTATATCTTATTTGTGTAACAGACCGCAATGTGTTGCTTATAACGGATTTATTTCTGATTATTTTATAGCGAAATCAGGTGTCCCGCAGGGATCCGTATTAGGACCATTACTATTCGTCCTTTTTATAAATGATCTTCCAACTAAGATAAATAATTGCCAGATTCTTATGTTTGCTGATGATGTGAAATTATTTTCCTCTATTTACACTCTTGAAGATTGTGTACAACTACAATCTAATTTGGTCAATGTTAGTAACTGGTGTTGTACTAATAAACTGTACTTAAATATAAATAAATGTCAAGTAATGTCATATACGAGGAAACGTAACAACATATCCTATACTTACAGTATTGATGATGAGCCTTTAAATCGTGGAACCGTTATAAAAGACTTGGGTGTCATTTTTGAACCTAAATTTACCTTTCAGAACCACATAGTCAACTTAGTTAATAAAGCTAACAAAACTATTGGTTTCATAATAAGAAATAGTAGATCATTTAATAATATAGCTGCTCTGAAATGTATGTTTAACTCTTTGGTTCGGTCTACTTTGGAATACTGCTCTCTTATATGGTATCTATTATTTGAAAATTCAAAATTATTTCTTGAAAAGGTTCAACGCAAATTTTTGAAGTATTTGTGGCTAAAAACATATAAAACCTATCCTTCCAGAGGATATAACCACCAGGAATTGCTTTATACTTTTGAATTCTCGACGCTTGAAGCTAGGCATTTTGAACAAAGTTTGGTTTTTTTATATAAACTCATAAATTATCAGATTGACTGTAGCTATTTACTGTCTAAATTGAAATTTTTAATTCCCCGTATTGCATCTCGAAACGCCAGTACATTTTTTATTCCAAAAGCTACTACCACCCTGTTACAAATGTCTCCCGTTTCCACAATTTGTTCAAATTATAATAAAATATGTAAACTCTGTGACATTTTTAACTGCTCCTTACATAATATCCGCAATGTAAATTATTATAATTGTAATTGATATTTGTTTATTTGTACACATATTAATATTGTTCATTAGTCCTGTAAGTTATCTTATATATTACCTATGTATTGGACTGTAGTCTGTAAGGTAATAAAGCTTATAATAATAATAATAATAATAATAATAATAATAATAATAATAATAATAATAATAATAATAATAATATGGTTAGAAAGATTATTTAATTTGGCATCGAAGAGTATCTAAATACTCCTAATTTAATGCCTTATTATTGAAATAGTTACGAAAGTGTAATACTACTTGACAGTTATTACTTATAATTTACTAAAAACAGTAATCATGGAAACGTATTCGGTAGCTGACTTGGTTAAATCAAGGCTCCATGATAATTTTTCACTAGTTCAAATCCCTCCCGGTTCAAGTCAATATTTTTATTATTTTTATACAAAATTAAAACGTAAATAGTTTGGTACATCAAGTATTCTTTCCGAAAACTTTGTAAATCCAATGGATTTTTCATTAGAAAAAAAATTAGTATAATTAAATTTTTCAAGGGATGAGTTTACGAGAAATTCGAGACTTTTTTTGCTAGGATATATCCTGATAGACAAATTGCACCCCATGAACGAACTAGACGATTCATTTTAAAATTTGAAAAAAGCAGTTGCGTTAATGACGAACATAAAACTAAACTTAATTATTTATTTGGCTTAAATTTACATATTTATTTCACTTCTTGTACATTTAGTCAATAAAATACTTGCTGTGCCAAAAAAATATTTGTTTTAATTTTGTAATTTATTTAATAATACATTGTACAAAATAAATATAAAAATAATAACTTGAACCGGGAGGGAGTTGAACTAGTGAAAAATTATCATGGAACCTTGATTTAACCAAGTAAGCTACCGAACACGTTTCCATGATTACTGTTTTTAGTAAGTTATAAGTAACAACTGTCAAGTAGCATTATACTTTCGTAAATATTTCAATAATAAAGCATTAAATTAGGAGTACTTAGATACTTTTCGATGCCAAATTAAATCATCTTTTTAACCATATCAAAAACTCCCACTATACTCTTGCGGGACAGATAATATTTGAAAAAAACTGTTTTCCCATGTTAAACGCCTATGTCACGGTTTTCAGTGTTCACACTGTATATATATATATATATATATATAATATATATATATATATATATATATATATATATATATATATATATATATATATTGTGACCGAAGGGTACGTCAAAAATAATATTAACAAAGTGACTAAATAAGTTCAAGATACACAAATGTACACCTACCTGATCACACACAATAAAGTTGCTGACGGCTAACTTATTCAGTCTGGTTGCGGGGGTCGGGGTACGGGTTTTATAAGACAGCGTATACTGGAGGGATGTTTGCCCAGCAAAAATTGAAAGTAAAATAGTTAACAAATTATCAACTACAAATACACTCCAGAATACGGTGACTTTGAGCGCCAGCGTAGTGAAAGGAAAGGAACTATAACTGGTACTACACGCCCAGTGATGAAAAATATAATAAAAATTTGCATAAAGTTTATTACCTGAGGCCAACGGTGTACAAAACTATAACTGGTAAACTGGCAAGATAATTTTCGCATATAAAATCTAGCTAAGGTTGATCTTCTCGGAAAAACTGTTGAGGAAGAGCCTGTTGGGACAGTGGACGGCCTGCGGGAACGCTCTGGGCGTCTGCTTCGAGGAGGTGCACGTAGAGCTGGAAGCTCGTCTCTCAATTCGGTGATAATTTCGGCCTGCTCTCAAATACAGCAAAATGCGAGGCAGAGCTATGCCCGGTGGTGGCGTCGTGCCCTGGGCAACTAGAGGTATAACTTCAGCTCTGGGAAGTGTCCCGACTGGTAGGTCTCGGTGGGATCGGCGATAGCCACTAGGTCTCAACAAAATACAGGACTCCTCCCCAAACAGCCTCCTCTATATTCCCTGGAAATATTATTCGCCAGTACTCTGTACTTCACAATAATAAAGGTAAAAATACGGCCTGGAATGTGCGGTAACTGAACAGTATATCAAAACTGATAAATATTTACAAGAGCAATAATGCAAACAATTAGTCAAAATTTTATAACTAGAGAAGAAAGAACAAGCAAGAATAAGAAGTAGAAAAGAGCAGCTGCAAGTGACAATTTAATAAAAAATAGCCTACGTTATGTAACTAAATTTTGATATGTAAATTTGAATTCTCCTCAAAAATTTTTATCCCCAAAATATTTCTATATAAAATTTGGAAAAATACAAAATTTACTCCCACGTAGTAGAGTATGAGTAAACGTGTGCGACCGCGCCGAGAAATAGTAATAACCAGAAATTTCCAAAATTTTCTCGAAAGCGCTACACTGAACAAACCCCAAAAATATGAACAAAAATTTAAGCACACAACTCGGGCGGTAACTAAGAGGTCACTGAACCTACCGCGCTCTAGGACGTATAAAAAATAAATCTAGTTACTCAATCATTCATCCAATCTCTCACCACTCATTTCAGAAAATGGATGAAGGATTCAGGACTGGGATTTAGGGAAAAAATGGCACGCTATGGATGCCGTAACGGAGATTAATTATTAATCTCAAAAATAATAAAAATAATATTTAAACTGCACTACTTAACTTTGTGGAAAAATAAGCAAAATTGATGGCGTGCGATGACGCGTGGGTCTAGGAGATTTTACGGTTAATAATCTCGATAAAAAGGGCAAAATTTATAAACTGAATTACTAGTTGTATGTAGCATTGTTGAAACGGAATTTTGAGTTATCACTCGAGACAAAATTTAGTCTAAATACTACATAAAAATATGGCAAAAATGAACACGTGCATGAAGAGATATTTCATGCGATCTATAGAGTTGCAAATTGTGAAAAAATACCAAAATTCTACATAAATGAAATAATTTACGTGTATGATAGCTAACAGAAGCCTGCAAATAAATTTTGAAAAGATTTACACATCTAAATACATGATGACGCATCAATTTTTACTAGTACATGTGACACGACACTACGCAATATCGCTAAACTCTCAAATATTTGAAAAAAGACATAACTAAAGCCAAAGTATTGCAAAGAACTCACCTGTACAAGTAAAAATATCAAGTCTCAGGGTACATACTACTGTATAAGATCTCAACTCAATTTTCAATTCTATAGATCACATAAAAAATTCGTCTTCACTACGTCAGGGTCTCGCAAGCAGAGAGCAGTCCAAACCGTTCGCCCGTGTCGTCTCTCAATCCCGCGCAGTGAGGCCCCGAAAAATATCCCTAATTGAAACGCGCGCGAACATATAAATACAATAAGATAAATTGTAACAATTGTTACAATATATATATATACCGTGAGTATTTTTTAACGTGAAACATT
The DNA here is from genome assembly GCA_943142095.1 of Ophonus ardosiacus. NCBI lineage: Eukaryota > Metazoa > Arthropoda > Insecta > Coleoptera > Carabidae > Ophonus > Ophonus ardosiacus. The sequence goes on along the minus strand of OW964826.1, from coordinate 32,615,350 downwards.
GGGTTTGTCATATCCATAGTTACGATTCGACATTTGATTGACAGCAATGTATTTGCGTGTCCCATTTAAAATGAAACATAGGGAACGAATTTGACATTTGATAAGACGTCATTAGAGGTTAATTTTGTTTAAATAATTATACCTGCTTTCCAAATTAAATTTAGTGTACCTTGTGCTCGAGTGATTTTCTAACTTGGCCAAATTTCTTACAATATTTAAATATAATACTTTGTAAAATTCATTCCCTATGTTTTCAATGAGACAGGCAAATATATTACTGTCAATCAAATGTCAAGTCGTAACTTATAGGAAAATTCAGCGGTTATCTGTCATATTGACAAGATGTCATTAGAGGTTAATTTTGTTTAAATAATTATACCTTTTTTCTAAAGATTGAATTTAGTTGCAAAAAAATATTGTGTGCCCGAAATATGTTTAGTGCTCTCGAGTGGTTTTCTGACTTAGCTAAATTTCTGACTTAGCTAACATCTGTCAAATTCGTTCCCTATGTTTCATTTTAAATGGGACACGCAAATACATTGCTGTCAATCAAACGTCAAATCGTAACCATGGACATGAAAACCCAATGTTTCACGTTAAAAAATACTCACGGTATATATATATATATATATATATATATATATATATATATATATATATACATATATATATATGCTATCTCGAAATCTAGTCACTTATATAATTTTATTTGTAGTAGGTGGTTGTATGTGAGTCAGGTGTATCATATTCTCACTCTACTTATAATAATTTGAAATTTTCTTTCCTATAAATCAATTAAATAAAATTTTCTGTATTTTGTACAGTAATGTACCATTTTAATGTACTCAAAATCATTCAGCAATGGTTACTTTAGAACATAATAATCGTTACTGCATAGCAACGGTTTTGTCATTAAAATATATTTTGACACAAGGAATTGTTTATTTTTATTTTTTATTGTTTATCTTCTAAATCATTTTCCATGTTCTTTTCATCATCTAAATCCATCATTTGGAGGTTGTAAGGTACAAAAGACAATAACTGTCAAGTTACTTTGTTACTGACAATCAGACAACTATGTTTTTTTAAATGTTTTTAATTCAGAATATTATGCCGCAAAAAAATTCAAATTTTAATAATATAAAATACGAAGAAATTGTACACGCATTGCGTCAGGAAAGTGATTTTAATGTACTTGTATGGCATTTAACTAATGAATTTCAAAGATTAATACCCCTTTTTGACAAAAATGTTATATTATTAATAAACACAACTTTAATAGTTATTTATGTTCCTATTATGAGCGTAAGGAGGCTTTTATGACCTGCGGCGGGATTTTGAGCCCGAGGCGTAAGCCGACTTACCTATATAAAAACACGTCAAAGGCCATAAAAGCAAGTTACGCTCGTGGTACATACAAAACTTTATGCACGGACGAAAATTTTCAAATTATGAGTGTTAGAAAAATTGTATCGAATAGAATTTGTCCTCGAACATGAAGTATCTAGTGTTGCTATGAAAGCGAAGAACAACAGTTTATTGTTTTTTTATTAGTTATGTCATTTGAGTTTTATTTTGTGTATCTCCATATAAATATCACAAAATTAATTTTCATTTTTCATTAAAGAATATAAAAATTTTCGATTTGTAATAAAAACTTTTCATGTTGCCTGTTTAAATTGTTTATATTGTAGGTTATAATTTGGTTTGACGTTTCATTATAGCCCGGCGGGCTACAATAAGGCCCGCGGGCTATAAAATGACGTTTATGTGAACGAAATTCGTGTATAATTGTAAAATTATGATACGTCCGTGCATAAATATTATTATTATTATTATTATTATTATTATTGAAAAATCAATATTCGACTGTGTTAGGATGGAGGTAGATACAGCTTAAAAAAATTTTTTTACACGTTACTAGTTATTTGTAGTTCCATAAATATTGCATTCATCAAAGACAAGTTTTTTAATTTTAGACGAATTTCTCTCTGTGATATGTTGGTTTTAACTATTTATTTATTTATTCATATTTATTTATTTATTTTTTTAATTGTCCGTGGTGTATGTTATTTTATCCACATGTGGTTTCCTTGTTTCAACTGACCATTCTAGCCCTGAAGAAGACTATAGTATAGTCGAAACGTCGGCGTGAATAAATTTTATTAATTGACTGAAAGTCCGAAGATTTCTTACTTTCCTGTATCTACCTCCATTATTATTATTATTATGTATATTATTAACATATTATTTTAATAATGTTGTTCTTATATGTATGACTTAAATATTAAAAAAATAAATAAATAAAATAATGAAAATTGAATTGGAATATGTTTTGAAATCACATTGTAAAGAAAATAACTAACAAAGAAAATTATAGTGGGATACTCGTTCATTTCTCGGTAAACCTTATTACATGTGTGTTTCCATAAGGAATAATTATTGGACTGGCGTTCCAGCAATATAAATTATACAATATTGGATATATAAAATCTTTTCCAAAGAATTTTCGGTATAGCATTTGTAGAAAATAGTTATGTTCGTGTTACTATTTTACTTTCTAAGGAACTTTCGGTAAAGGATTTGTGCAAAATACATGGGCTGTGTCCGATGTTGCACTTGTTTCCTCTCGCTAAGAAAGGTATTGGATTCATGCTGAAATTCGCATATACAGATTTTATTGAATAAGCACGATTCAAGGTTCCTAGAATCCGATTATAACATTTTTAAAATGATGTCTGCGCGCGCGCGCGCGCGCGTGTGTGTGTGTGTGTGTGTGTGTGTGTGTGTGTGTGTGTGTGTGTGTGTGTGTGGCTGGATGTTGGACGGCCAATTCCTCAAAAATTATAAGACATAAGACCTGTTTAACTATGAATTCCTCAATCTGACACTCCTGGGAAGAGCTGAAAAGGTTTTGGTAACAATTGAACAACTGGAAGTAGTAGTTTTTAAAAAAAAATCTTCCAAATATTAATTTTTGAAAATTTTTGATATTACTAATTTTGAAGAACAAGATTCTACACCTGATACATTTAAATTTTTTATTACATCTCCTATAGATTTAGAGATAAAGACGGTATAATATATAGAATATCGAGATATAACAAGTCGAGTAGGCGAAACTACACTAAGGAAACCAGTTGACAAATTCAAATGTTTATAACATAATTTGTAAATGACAGATTTCAGTGTCAAAAATCAACAGTTTTAGTGACATTTTGATAGCTTTTTCTGGGAAGTACATTAATCTTTCTTATTGTTTTATTAATTAAATATTCGAAATTATAGGTAAGATGCATATATCAATCAGAAATACCGCCAATCTGGTTAATGAATTGGAAGAATCTGTGACATTTAGAAACTTCCTCATACAATGAAAAATAGATATAATTAGAATTATATGTGTGCAGAAGACATGTTAAATACAATAAAATACAATATTTGGGTAAAGTTCTGTAATATTTTATTATAAAACGACTGTTCGATAGCGAAGTGCAATACAATACTTATATAGCCTAATATGGAAATGGCGAGAGGTCTTGTGCTGGCCACAACAGATTTTTTTCATTTTAATATCAAAATTCTATATTTATATGCCCTAAATAACATCATTATTTAGGATTTGCAGGAACACGCTATGTTTCGAAGTTGACGCGCACTAATTAAACGAATCATTGTCGTTACTGCAAAACGTCAAATTTACTGTCAAAGAGTAGCTCCTTAGCTTCTATTGCATGAAATATAATATTAACATTTAATCTGAAGCACCAAATTAATTCAAATTGTATAATTCATTCTTGTTGTTCTAATATGTTGTCATACAAACCAAATGATGTCATTCGGAGTTATATTTATGTGAAGATCTAAATCCTAAATATTAAATGCTTAAATCCGACATCGGACACAGCCATAGAATTGACGAAAGGTAATGTGCTGGCCACAACAGATTTTTACCTCGCGCTAAGAGAGGTATTGGATTCATGCTAAAAATCACATATCCAGATTTTAATGAATAAGCACGTTTCAAGGTTACTAGAATCCGATTTTAACATTTTTACAATGATGTCTGTGTGTGTGTGTGTGTGTGTGTGTGTATGTGCATTGATTTTATATACTATTTTATATACTACGTAGTATATAAAATCAATGGTATGTGTGTGTGTGTGTGTGTATGGCTGCATGTTGGAGGGACAATTCCTCAAAAACTATAAGACATAAAACCTGTTTAACTATGAATTCCGTAATCTGACATTCCTGGGAAGAGCTGAAAAGATTTTGGTAACAATTGAACAACCGGAAATAGTGGTTTTTTTTTAAAAATTCTTCTAAATATTATTTTTTGAAAATTTTTGATATTACTAATTTTGAAGAACAAAATTCTACATCTGATACATTTAAATTTTTTATTATATCTTTTATAAATTTAGAGATAAAGACGCTCTAATATATAGAATATCGGGATATAATAAGTCGAGTAGGCCACCAGTTGACAAATTCAAATGTCTATATAGTCTATAGTCTATATAGTTTGTAAATGACAGATATCAATGTCAGTGTCAAAAATCAAAAGTTTTAGTTACATTCTGAAAGCTATTTCTGGGAATTACATTTAATCTTTTTTTATTGTATTTTAATTAAATATTTGAAATTATAGGTAAAATGCATATATCCATCAGAAATACCGCCAATCTGGTTAATGAATTGGAAGAATCTCTGACATTTTCGAACTTCCTCATACAATGAAAAATATATATAATTAGAATTATGTGTGCAGAAGACATACTAAATACAATAAAAAACAATATTTGGGTAAAGTTCTGTAATATTTTGTTATAAAACGACGGTTCGATAGCAAAGTGCAATACAATACCTATAGCCTAATATGGAAATGGTGAGAGGTCTTGTGCTGGCCACATCAGATTTTTTTATATATGTCAGACGTTATGATGGGCACATTGAAATAAAAACAAATATAGATGAGTAATGTCCTTATTTTATATTGTACTTTAATTGCGCATTGCGTTAATACTCAAACACCGGAAAGAAAGATATAAATATGTAGAAAGCTCAATTTGAATTGCGAATATTAGTATAAAAAGCCACGCAGCCTTATGTTAGACATCATTCACTGATCATACTCCAAAGAACACACAATGAAATCTCAAGTAAGTACAAAAGAACAAAGCAACACCTAGTAAAAAAAAAAAAACTAACAGTAGATAAGTTTCAGTAGGATTTTATAGTTCCCTTTTTGAAAATATTAATTAGATTATCCACTCTGCTTCTTCCAAAATAACCAATAAAAATATTACCGAAAATTGATCAGTTAATACTTGCAGTATTTTCGTGACGTTTTAAAAAATGTATTAGGTAGGTACTGTGATAGTTTGATATTATTTTGGTAGAAATAGAGTGGATTGGATGAACTAGTAAAAATAAATTGTTTATGCTTAGTAAATATGTTTCTGGTAACTAATAGCAATATAGTGCTCATTTATTAATTTTGTAATCAAGTTAGTTTTTGGTAGTCAATAGGTACTTAAGATTATTGGTAAAATTTGGTTACCAAAAAGTATTTTGTTATTTACTTAATTTATTTCTTCATGTATTTCCATATATTTTTTTGCACCAATAAAATTTAATTAATACCTTTTGTATTCAAAATACTAGATTTTGACGTTTGCCGCTATTTCAATGAGCATCAAATTTTTGTGTTAGCTTTTACCACAATAAATAACGTTTATTTCTAAAATGTTTCTTCATTTTTTTCATGTATTTTCCTTAGCAAATTCATATTTTGATGACCTGAAATAATAAACGACTAAGTAACTAAAATAATAATTAGGAAATTTATGCTTAGTAGGTTAGGTTATGTCAAGGTACGTATATTTACAAAATTTTCATGCGAAAAATTTTGTGAAATCTAAATTCTAAATAAAAAATTTTGGATCTCAAATAATTTTCTTGATATCAAAATTAAATATTTTTTCCTCAAATTGGTAAACACGCTATCAGACTCTTTTGAGTGCCGATTGCAAATAATTTGAGAGTAAAATTTTGGTACCCGAAATATTAGTTTGGGTACAATAGATATTTGCAAATCTAATAAACCTTTCATTACACGCGCCGCCTGCTTTTCTCCGGCCACGCATTTTTTTCTTGAATGTTTTATAATTTCTTTACAAAATTATGCCATATTTTTAGTACTTTCTTAAAACTGGCTCTACTAAATAACACTGAAATATTTTTTGAATTAGTGTATTTTCCGGGAATCCCACATTTACCTGTGCCAATTGTCATTCCAAAAATCAAAATTAAATTTTCGTTTTAATTAACATCTATTTATTCGGATTGTTTAGTATGTGTTATATTATAATATGCCTATGTGTATTGAACCTAGTTGTACGGTTACATCATACTTTTATAGTTTTAACTATATGTGTTACTACTTATTTAAATACTCGTATATTTATAATAACTGTAATTATTAAAACAAATAACACTTCAAAAATATGTCGATAAGAAAAATTAAAAATTTGTAAGCAAATCGGCCAGTCATGCGGTTAACGTTTATGCATGTTGCGACGGGTTTATGACTTTGATGCCTGGTTAATTATTTCACTTTAAACTTGAAGAAAAATTCTAAAATTGTCAACTGTCTGCGTCTATGTAAGTTCTTCAAACAGTAGTACACAAAAATAAATAAAGATAAATACATACCTTCCAACTTTGTATTATAAAACGTCAATTGGAGATAATATAAAGAAATGACCTCTAGCATGTCTTTTGTGTTAATGAAATGTAAAAATTATTAAATACATTTAATTATAAATTTCCTTATTTTCAGCTTTTCTTGTCCACATTGCTGGTTGGAGTTATTCTTGCCTCTTGCGAGGAAAAGAATCCCAACACATCCTCCCTTACAAAGAGAACCAAACGTGGTTTAGATTTAATCGACTTGGGCGAATCCCACGGCTTCGATTCTTTTTCCCACGCTCATGATGATATCTCCTTGGACGATCATCACCAGGATCACCACAAAGAACACATTACCACCTCTATCAAAGAAATCAAAGTCCCTATCCCAGCTCCATATCAAAAAGAAGGTTCCAGTACCCTACCCGGTTAAGGTTCCAGTCCATGTACCTCACCCGGTACCCTACCCAGTGGTGAAGCCCTATCCAGTGCCGGTGGAGAAACCTGTACCTTATCCAGTGGTTAAGCACATCCCAGTGTCAGTTAAGGTTCCAGTGAAGGTGCCCTATCCAGTTAAGGTGCCGGTGCCTGTAGAAAAACCGTATCCTGTACCAGTGGTAAAGAAAATACATGTACCTGTAAAGACGCCGTTTATTGTGGAAAAGAAAGTTCCGTTTTTTGTGAAGGAGCACGAACAACATGATTTTGGAGGATTCGGATCGAATGATCACCATTTCTAATTTTTATTGCATAGTTGATCAGAATGTAAAATTGTTAAATTTGATTTTTTTGTTGTTTTATATGTTTTATCAATTGTACATAAAAAAAAAAACTAATAAAATTATTACCATGCACAAATTTAGATTAATTTCAATTACGTCGAAAGATAGACAGTACGCAGCAAAAGTCGTTTAAATTTAAAATGATTTAAGTGTCATTTTCATGTTTTAAAGTTGATCAACAATGTATATTTTTTTTTTAATCCCTGCGCCGAAAGTGCCACCTTTCATGCCTGTTTTGAGGGACGAAAGTGGCCATTTTCAGCTGAACGAGTCTTTGTTTCCCTAGTGACTCAAAGTAATGAAGTAGCGGGGTTGTATGACACTCAAGGAGGCATGTTCGGCCCAAGTATTGAAAAAAATATCGTGTGCGCTACGGGACGAACGCATTTCGCGACTCGTGTGGTGGCAGCCCGAGTGAAGCGAGGGTTGCCCCCACACTCGTCGCTAGCTGCACAAAATAATATTCTACAGTAGTGTGAAAATAAATATTTTCAAACTCGATATAAGCGAGAGAAATGAAAGAAATTGTCATGATCGCTTAGCTTAAAAATATCATGCATAGCCGCTCCAGTAGTAGTGTATATGCTATGTCAAATATTTAGAATATATTTTATATTTTTTTTTATTATTATTTTGATAGACGATTGCACACCGAGTCTACGCTCGGACGGCAACTAGTAAAGGTCTGCGAAAATACTTTCAACCAGAAATATACAATTTATTTCTTTCATCAGGAAGATTAAAAATTTTTAAATGTAATTAATTAAAATTTTATAATGTCCCACATAAGTCATCACATCATGAAAGCAAAATTTTTGAATGTAGGTATATAGAGAAACAATACACTGGTCTACAAAGTACCCACTTTGTAAACAGTTACTATTACCATTGGTTTGCAATAGTTTATTGTATAACTAGTGCTGAAAGTTGGATATTTCACACGAATGTGAAGTTTGAGCCACGAGCCGAAGGCGAATGGTTTAATCACGTGAGTGTGAAATACCCTTTCAGCACGTGTTGCACACGATATTTTTCCGACGACCACAAAAAATAAAACAATATAAAATTTTCATAAAAATATTAAAACAGATTATGTTTACATCATTGCTGTCAGAATTCACCAAAAATTTTGTTAAAATGTGATAAATCAGGGTCCAGCCTTCTTAAGCCGTGTAAATTCAGCAAATTATTTGCAACTGTCAAATTTTTACATACAAATTTTTATGTTAGTTCGCTCAGTTATCGCAGCGTGTGATAAAATCATTTCACACAGTTGCGGACGCATCTGATTGGCTAACGAGCTTTCATTTCATACAGCTTTGGTAGTGATGTGCAATGACCAACTTTCAGTAATAGTTTAGCGTGTGAATTTATATACTTTTCGTAGTGGTCGTCGGAAAAGACTTTTTCATCATACCTACCACGAATATGGCATATCATTCTCTTGTTGACAGTAAGTGACAGTTTACAATCAAGAGCAAGTTACCATATGCAAAGGGTTGAAATATTTCATTAGGTGCCTAATACCGGAGACACACTACAAAAATTAATGATCATTAACGGTTAATTATAGTATGCGCACGTGAAGTTGAGACTGATGACAGATGTAAAAATTGCGTTTATTAACAAACCAGAAATTATTGACTATAGTAAGCACGTGCTACTTATTGTGTACTGTACGACTACAATACCATACGAGTATAGTAAAATCACTTTTCTGACGCGGTGTGTACACTATTTTTTCGTATTTTATATTAGTATTAAAACTAGCGAAATCTATGATAGTCTATACGTCTTTCCAATCCGTCTAGGCACACTTTTTGACACTTCTGCATGGCAGCCCTTAACAATACCTCTCATTTGATACCAAACTCGACATGTTTCTGACAACTTTACTCAAGAAACAAAAGCCGACCTAGCTGTCAAAATTTTGATATTTCTGCATGGTAGCCCATGGCAATCCTTCTCATTTGATACCAAACTCGACATGGTTCTGACAACTTTATGCAAAAAACAAAAGCCGATCAACCTGTCAAATTTTTGACACATCTGCATGGCAGCCCTGAACAATACTTCTCATTTGATACCAAACTTGACATGGTTCTGACAACTTTATGAAAAAAACAAAAGCCGATCGAGCTGTCAAAATATTGACATTTCTGCATGTTAGCCCTAGACGATCCCTTTCATTTGATACCAAACACGACATGGTTCTGGCAACTTTATGCAAAAAACAAAAGCCGATCAACCTGTCAAATTTTTGACACTTCTGCATGGCAGCCCGTAACGATACTTCTCATTTGATACCAAACTCGACATGGTTCTGACAACTTTATGCAAAAAACAAAAGCCTACCGAGCTGTCAAAATATTGACATTTCTGCATGTTAGCCCTTGACGATCCCTTTCATTTGATACCAAACACGACGCGGTTCTGACAACTTTATGAAAAAAAACAAAAGCCGATCGACCTGTCAAATTTTTGATACTTCTGCATGGCAGCCCTTAATGATACATCTCATTTGATACCAAACTCGATATGATTCTAACAACTTTATGCAAAAAAGCCGATCTAGCTGTCAAAATTTTGACATTTCTGCATAGTAACCTTTGACGATACCTCTCAATTGATACCAAACACGACATGGTTCTGTCAGCTTTATGCAAAAACAAAATCCGATATTGTCATTTTTTAAATATTATTGGTTGGCAACATGTCTTATTTTACTTTATAAATATTGGCAATATTGATATTATTGTACGAACTTCACATTAATGCAGTTAGGAATATTGGCTGGTAGCACAAGCCCTGTTTTAACTAAAACACTGTTTTTTTACTTAGTTACTTATGACAAGTTTGGCAGCACTTTCTCGTCTAGTTATATTTAAAATTTATTTATTATTTATTTTATTGGTAGTATGGAAATTATTAATGGACTAACTTCACTGTAATACAGTTAGGAATATTTGTTTGTGACTTAGTTACTTATGTCATGTTTGGTAACACTTGTCTACAGACTTCACATTGATCTTGTTAGGAATGTTACTTATGGCAAGTTTGGCAACACTTACTCGTCTAGTTATATTTAAAATTTACTATATTTTATTGGTAGTATGAAAATTTTTAATGCACTAACTTCACAGTAATACAGCTAGGAATATTTGTTTGTCACTTAGTTACTTATGTCATGTTTGGTAACACTTGTCTACCGACTTCACATTGATCTTGTTACGAATGTTACTTATGGCAAGTTTGGCAACACTTACTCGTCTAGTTATATTTAAAATTTACTATATTTTTATTGGTAGTATGAAAATTTTTAATGCACTAGCTTCACAGTAATACAGTTAGGAATATTTGTTTGTCATTTAGTTACTTATGACATGTTTGGTAACACTTGTGTACCGACTTCACATTGATCTTGTTAGGAATGTTACTTATGGCAAGTTTGGCAACACTTACTCGTCTAGTTATATTTAAAATTTACTATATTTTATTGGTAGTATGAAAATTTTTAATGCACTAACTTCACAGTAATACAGCTAGGAATATTTGTTTGTCACTTAGTTACTTATGTCATGTTTGGTAACACTTGTCTACCGACTTCACATTGATCTTGTTACGAATGTTACTTATGGCAAGTTTGGCAACACTTACTCGTCTAGTTATATTTAAAATTTACTATATTTTTATTGGTAGTATGAAAATTTTTAATGCACTAGCTTCACAGTAATACAATTAGGAATATTTGTTTGTCATTTAGTTACTTATGACATGTTTGGTAACACTTGTGTACCGACTTCACATTGATCTTGTTACGAATGTTACTTATGGCAAGTTTGGCAACACTTACTCGTCTAGTTATATTTAAAATTTACTATATTTTATTGGTAGTACGAAAATTATTAATGCACTAACTTCACAGTAATACAGTTAGGAATATTTGTTTGTCATTTAGTTACTTATGTTATGTCATGTTTATCTAACCAAACTACACATTTTGAAATGTCAAAAAATTACAATTTCTAAAACATTGGTTTAAAACCATTACTCATAAATGATATATTTGTTTCTTCATACCTTTTAATACCATTTGAAGTTCATCTTCAACTTGTCAAATGTGACACATGTCACCAATGTCTTATCAAGTGTGACAGATGACATCGGTTTTCGTCTAAAAATTTTTAACGAGGACTTCGATGCATTGCGGGATGATTGTTTCCACTTTTAATCATTTTTGATTGGAGCACTTCTTTCTGTTGCCATTTGATTAAAATATATAGTTTGAACAGATATCTATCGTTATGGCCCTCTCAGCAGATCTACTGTTAGCGATTCAAGCTTGATTTATGGGGGGTAAAGGACAGGTACATATTAAATGGTTTCCTATTTCACTTTACTTTATTTTGTAATAATGAAACACATTCTTAAAAAATAAAATAAACATTTCTATTCCTGTTGCTTCTTGCGGAAGACATATCCGTTGCCATATGTAGTGCTATCCAACTGGGCCCGGTCTACCACAGGCTTAGTAAGGCAAAGCTATAACGGTAGATAATTCTGTACAAACAATAACAAAATTCAAGCAGCAGTTCCAGTGTACATGTTAACTTTTGATTGAAGTTAAAATTTTGTAGGACGTAAGACATGTTATATTTTTCTCGAAACCGATCATGCCATTCTATTTGGACTACAAGAATTAAGGCGGAAACATGTATAACTTATTTTTCACAAAAAAAATGGACATTTTTATTATTGTCTTTTAAGATAGGCTGTGTTTTTATTTTTGCTAATATTTTCCCAATGTTATTACTAACAATAGGATAATAATTTGTTCATGGCCGCTTCGTACGGTTGGGCTGGTTAGGCCCAGCAGAAAAGCGCCGATCATAATGAACGCTATTTCAAGACAAAAGTAAATTTAAACAAATCTCTTATTCGAAAAGAAAAAGTTAATACCTTACACAGAAAGGTAATAGTAATGAACAATATTTTTTTTAAAATTTGTTTGCATTAGATGTCACGTTATAAGTAAAATAATTATGCCACCAAACGGATATTTTTCTAGCATTTTATATTGAAATAATAACTGGAAAAGTGTTGATTGCAACAAAGAATATTTTGATTATAGCTCAAGAATATTGATTACTAAAGAATCTAGCAATGAATTTTGCGAAGAATTAATTGCTTGATTTATAATTCTGAAATGTTAGTGAGAAAACTTTATTTTTCGTTTCTGCCAAAAGAATGTAAAAGAGATATCCTCTCAAACGCATACTTTTCTGGCATTGTTCTTTTGCTTACAATAATTGCAAAATTGTTGATTACAACAAAGATACTATTGATTGTTGTAATCAATGGAAATTTAAATTCCACAGGATTCAAATGTACAGTATATGAAACCTTTACCTTTATTAAAATGTAGCAACTTCTTTAGGTGATACATTAAGCAATATCTATAGAAATAATACTAATTAGCATTGTAATGTAGCAATTAAATATAAAATACATCACAATATTTTATAATTAGCTTAAAATCCACCAACTATTTTCTATTTAAATCATTTGAAACTCGCAGAACCATTTAAATGTTACCAAACTAACCTCACCTTACGCAGAAAGATAAAAATTGCCGATCTTTGGGTTTTTAACACGTTGCGGCACAGTACGTCACGTCAAGTAATAAGGCTGTGTAAATTATCACATAATATGTTTGTAATTTTAAAGGGAAGCATTGCTTCAATGGACTGTACGTCCCTGATATAATATTTTAAATTTATACTAAAATTTTCGTGGTAAATAAATGATGAGTCTATTTCATGCGCATGCGTACGACATTTCAAACCAATAAATATTTAACTTGAATGCCTGTATGTAAGTTTTCCTTTCATAATTTCACATATTATGTATAAAGTTCTAAAAAAGTGTAAATGTAAAATTTCAAAAATACATAATTCATTTTATATGTTGCATTGCTTTGCACTACTTACAATTCATTTACTGTATTTGCTTATAACCGCTATTCATTTAAGTGATATTAAATCCACTTCATTTCTTCTTCTTTCAAAAATATTCCCATTTAAAGACTAACATTGACATGTCACATATGACATTTCTCAAGTTCATGTAACACATTTATGACACATCATGACATCTAATAGTTACTTAACCAAACTACACATTTTGAAATGTCAAAAATTTATAATTTCTAAAACATTGATTTAAAGCCATAACTAATGAATGATATATTTGTATAATCTTACCTTTAACCAATCTGTACTTAATTTTTCGAAATCTATCTCATGCTTTTAAAGATAATACCATTTGAAGTTCATCTTTAACTTGTCAAATTTAATACATGTCACCAATGACTTGTCAAATGTGACAGATGACATCGTTCTTCGTCTTAAATTTTTAATGAAGACTAAGATTTTTGGTTTCAAATTGTTTCAAAGTACCAAATATCCAACTTAAATATTTTTTTATTCAAAATCTATGCATCCTACAGAAAAATTGCTCATAACTGGGGCCCTGAAAGGAACAATTTCCTACAATATGAAACAATTTTCACGAAAATCCCTTGCACCGTTTAGGCTGTAGCCTTACTTAAAATTTAGGCGATGCTCTTTGATTAAAGAAAATATAGATAGTGATTCAAACCTTTTAGTATATAGACTAGCGAAATCTCGGCTACGCCGAGCTCTCCCTAGGGGGACAGTGTTTTATGATAGTCTATACGTCTTTCCAATTCGTCTAGACACACTTCAAACTCAAAGTGCTAACGCTAACTGTCTTTTCGGATACACAAACGACTTATTTTTATGCATAAAACAAAAACCGATCGAGCTGTCAAATTTTTGACAATTCTGCATGGCAGTCCTTGACGATACCTGTCATTTGATACCAAACTCGGCATGGTTCTGACAACTTTATGTAAAAAACAAAAGCCGATGAAATTATCAAACTTTTGACATTTCTGAATGGCAGCCCTTGACGATACTTCTCATTTGATACCAAACACGACATGGTTCTGACAACTTTATGCAAAAAACAATAGCCGATCGACCTGTCAAATTTTTGACACTTCTGCATGGCAGCCTTTAACGATATCTCCCATTTGATACCAAACTCGACATGGTTCTGATAACTTTACTCAAAAAACAAAAGCCGACCGAGCTGTCAAAATTTTGACGTTTCTGCATGGTAGCCCTTGACGTTCCTTCTCAGTTGATACCAAACTCGACATGGTTCTGATAATTTTATGCAAAAAAAGCCGATCGACCTGTCAAATTTTCGACACTTCTGCATGGCAGCCCTTAACGATACCTCTCATTTTTTACCAAACTCGACATGGTTCTGACAACTTTACTCAAAAAACAAAAGCCGACCGAGCTGTCAAAATTTTGATATTTCTGCATGGTAGCCCATGACAATCCTTCTCATTTGATACCAAACTCGACATGGTTCTGACAACTTTATGCAAAAAATAAAAGCCGATCGACCTGTCAAATTTCTGACACTTCTGCATGGCAGCCCTTAACGATACATCTCATTTAATACCAAACTCGATATGATTCTGACTACTTTATGCAAAAAAGCCGATCTAACTGTCAAAATTTTGACATTTCTGCATATTAGCCCTTGACTATACCTCTCATTTGATACCAAACACGACATGGTTCTGTCAGCTTTATGCAAAAATCAAAATCCAATATTGTCATTTTTTAAGTATTATTGGTTGGCAACATGTGTTATTTTACTTTATAAATATTGGCAATATTGATATTATTGTACGAACTTTACATTAATGCAGTTAGGAATATTGATTTTTTTACTTAGTTACTTATGACAAGTTTGGCAGCACTTTCTCGTCTAGTTATATTCCATATTTACTATATTTTCATTGACAATACGGTAGTTAAAGTACGAAATTCAGATTAATGCATTTAGGAATATTTATTATTTAATTTGTTACTTATGGCAAGTTTGGCAACACTTACTCGTCTAGTTATATTTAATATTTACTATATATTTATTGGTAGTATGAAAATTATTAATGGACTAACTTCACAGTAATACAGTTAGGAATATTTTTTTTGTCACTTAGTTACTAATGTCATGTTTGGTAACACTTGTGTACCGACTTCACATTGATCTTGTTAGGAATGTTACTTATGGCAAGTTTGGCAACACTTACTCGTCTAGTTATATTTAAAATTTACTATATTTTTATTGGTAGTATGGAAATTATTAATGGACTAACTTCCCAGTAATACAGTTAGGAATATTTGTTTGTCACTTAATTACTTATGTCATGTTTGGCAACACTTGTGTACCGACTTCACATTGATCTTGTTAGGAATGTTACTTGTGGCAAGTTTGGCAACACTTTCTCGTCTAGTTATATTTAAAATTTAGTATATTTTTATTGGTAGTATGGAAATCATTAATGCACTAACTTCACAATAATACAGTTAGGAATATTTTGTTTGTCACTTAGTTACTTATGTCATGTTTGACGTAACACATTTTTGACACATGACATCTAATAATTACCTTACCAAACTACATATTTTGTAATGTCAAAAAATTACAATTTCTAAAACATTAGTTTAAAGCCATTACTCATAAATGATATATTTGTTTATTCGTACCTTTAATAATTCGTATTTCAGTTTTCGATAACTATGTCCTGCTTTTAAAGATACCATTTGTAATTCATCTTCAACTTGTCAAATTTGATACATGTTACCAATGACATATCAAGTGTCACAGATGACATCGGTTTTCGTCTTAAAATTTGTAACGAGGACTTCGATGCATTGCGGGATAATTGTTTCCACTTTTAATAAATTTTGAATCAAAAACTACCATTGGAGCCCTTCTTTCTCTTGCCATTTCATCAAAATGTATAGTTTGTACAGATATCTATCGTTATGGCCCTCTCAGCAGATCTACTGTAAACGATTCAAGCTTGATTTATAGGTGTAAAGGACAGGTACATATTAAATGGTTTCCTATTTTATTTTACTTTATTTTGTAATAATGAAACACATTTTTTTTAAAATAAATATACATTTCTATTCCTGTCCAGCAAAAATGTCCGATGCCATAGGTAGTGCTACATCCAACTGGGCCCGGTGCCCGGTCTACCACAGGCTTAGTAAGGCAAAGCTATAACGGTAGAGAATTCAGTACAAACTATAACAAATTTCAAGCAGCAGTTCCAGTGTATATGTTAACTTTTGATCGAAGTTAAAATTTTTGTAGGACATAGGACATGTTATATTTTCTCGAAACCGATCATGCCATTCTATTTGGACTACAAGAATTAAGGCGAAAACATGTATAACTTATTTTTCACAAAAAATGTACCTTTTTATTATTGTCTTTTAAGATAGGCTGTGTATTAATTTTGCTAATATTGTCCCTATGTTGTTACTAACAATAGGATAATAATTTGTTTAGGACCGCTTCGTACATGTGGGCTGGTTGTGCCCAGCACAAAAGCGCCGATCATAACTGACGCTATTTCAAGACAATTAAAGGTAAATTTAAACAAATCTCTTATTCGAAAAGAAAAAGTTAATATACACCTTACACAGTATGGTAATAGTAATGAACAATATATATATATATATATATATATATATATATATATATATATATATATATATATATATATATTTTAATTTGTTTGCATTAGATGTCTCGTTATAAGTTATAAGTAAAATATTTATGCCACTAAGCGGATATTTTTCTAGCATTTTATATTGAAATAATAACTGGAAAAATGTTCATTGCAACAAAGAATATTTATTATAGCTCAAGAATATTGATTGCTAAAGAATCTTGCAATGAATTTTGCGAAGAATTAATTGCTTGATTTATAATTCTGAAATCTTAGTGAGAAAACTTCATTTTTCGTTTCTGCCGATATTGAATTTCCCTGATTTACTATTAAAATTTAGAAGAAGAAAGTAAAAGAAATATCCTCTCAAACGCATAGTTTTCTGGCATTGTTCTTTTGCTTACAATAATTGAAACCCTTACCTTTCTCAAATGTAGCAACTTTTTTAGGTGATACATTATGCGATGTCTATAGAAATAATACTTATTAGCATTTTAATGGAGCAATTAAATATAAAATACATCAAAATATTTTATAATTAGCTTAAAATACAACAACTATTTTCTATTTAAACCATTTGAAACTCGCAGAACCATTTAAATGTTACCAAACTAACCTCACCTTACTCAGAAAGATAAAAATTGGCGATCTTTGGGTTTTTAACACGTTGCGGCACAGTACGTCACGAAAAGATATAAGACTGTGTAAATTATCACATATGTTTGTAATTTTTATTCTTTACGTTACGGCTTATGACAAAAAACCTGAAAAGTGTAAATGTAAAATTTCAAAAACACATTTTGACATTTTGCGGTAATATATTTTCAATAACTTCCTAACGATGAGAAATATTTTCAATACATGCTCAAAATCGAATTTCTTGGCTAATAAAATATAAATACACTGATCTTCATCACTCAAAACTAATAATATAATAGGTTAACTCGATTTCCTGAACCTAAAAAAATATTTCATGCCACATAAATTCATTTTGAATACTTACAACGTAGCTAATTTATTTCTTCATGTCTGCAGTCCATTTAAATGTAATTTTATGTTTATGAATTTCACTTCTTTCAAATTGTCATCTTTTCATAAATATTTCGATTTAAAGGTTCTGAATGACATGTCAAACATTCAAAGGTTAATATTTTGACACGGACATTAACCATCAAAAATTATAATTTTTAAATATAATGATTTAGGCCCTTTTAGATATTGTGGAATAATTGCACATTGTTATAGTTTATATGTATAAATTTAACTTATTACAGATTAACCTATTTTTATAAATATTTCAATTTAAAAGTTGTGTTTGACATGTCAAAAAAACGTTATTCGTCTTAAATTTTTCAATGAAGACTAAGATTTTTGGTGTCAAATTGTTTTAAAGTACCAAATATCCACTTTTAATATTATTTTACTCGAAAACTATCCATCCTACAGAAAAATTGCTCATAACTAGGGCACTGAAGAGAACAATTTCCTACAACCTGAAACAATTTTCACGAAAAACCCTCGCACCATTTAGGCTGTAGCCTCACTTAAATTTTAGTCGATTCTCAATGAATTCAAATATAGATAGATCCTTAACCCTTTTAGTATATAGACTAGCGAAATCTCGGCTACGCCAAGCTCCCCCTAGGGGGATAGTGTTTTATGATAGTCTATACGTCTTTCCAATCCGTCTAGGCACACTTGAAACTCAAAGTGCTAACGCTAACTGTCTTTTCGGATACACAAACGACTTATTTTTATGCATAAAACAAACGATCGAGCTGTCACATTTTTGACAATTCTGCATGTCAGCTCTTGACGATACCTGTCATTTGAAACCAAACTCGGCATGGTTCTGACAACTTTATGCAAAAAACAAAAGCCGATGAAATTATTAAACTTTTGACATTTCTGCATGGCAGCCCTTGACGATACCTCTCATTTGATACCAAACACGACATGGTTTTGACAACTTTATGCAAAAAACAAAAGCTTACCGAGCTGTCAAAATTTTGACCTTTCTGCAAGGTAGCCCTTGGCGTTCCCTCTCATTTGATACCAAACTCGACATGGTTCTGACAACTTCATGCAAAAAACAAAAGCCGGTCGATCTGTCAAATTTTTGACACTTCTGCATGGTAGCCCTTAACGTTATCTCCCATTTGATAGCAAACTCGCCATGATTCTGACAACTTTATGCAAGTAACAAAAGCCGATCGAGCTGTCAAAATATTGACATTTCTGCATGTTAGCCCTTGACGATCCCTTTCATTTGATACCAAACACGACATGGTTCTGACAACTTTACTCAAAAAACAAAAGCCGACCGAGCTGTCAAAATTTTGACGTTTCTGCATGGTAGCCCTTGACCTTCCCTGTCATTTGATACCAAACTCGACATGGTTCTGACAACTTTATGCAAAAAACAAATGCCGATCGACTTGTCAAATTTTTGACACTTCTGCATGGCAGCCCTTAACGATACCTCTCATTTGATACCAAACTCGACATGGTTCTGACAACTTTACTCAAAAAACAAAAGCCGACCGAGCTGACAAAATTTTGATATTTCTGCATGGTAGCCCATGACAATCCCTTTCATTTGATACCAAACTCGACATGGTTCTGACAACTTTATGCAAAAAACAAAAGCCGATCGACCTGTCAAATTTCTGACACTTCTGCATGGCAGCCCTTAACGATACATCTCATTTGATACCAAACTCGATATGATTCTGACAACTTTATGCAAAAAAAAGCCGATCTAGCTGTCAAAATTTTGACATTTCTGCATAGTAGCCCTTGACTATACCTCTCATTTGATACCAAACACGACATGGTTCTGTCAGCTTTATGCAAAAAACAAAATCCGATATTGTCATTTTTTAAGTATTATTGGTTGGCAACATATCTTATTTTACTTTATAAGTATTGGCAATATTGATATTATTGTACGAACTTTACATTAATGCAGTTAGGAATATTGATTTTTTTACTTAGTTACTTATGACAAGTTTGGCAGCACTTTCTCGTCTACTTATATTCCATATTTACTATATATTCATTGGCAATACGGTAGTTAAAGTACGAAATTTTAAATTAATGCATTTAGGAATATTTGTTATTTACTTTGTTACTTATGGCAAATTTGGCAACACTTACTCGTCTAGTTATATTTAAAATTTACTATATTTTTATTGGTAGTATGGAAATTATTAATTGAGTAACTTCCCAGTAATACAGTTAGGAATATTTGTTTGTCACTTAATTACTTATGTCATGTTTGGTAACACTTGTGTACCGACTTCACATTGATCTTGTTAGGAATGTTACTCATGGCAAGTTTGGCAACGCTTTCTCGTCTAGTTATATTTAAAATTTACTATATATTTATTGGTAGTATGGAAATTATTAATGGACTAACTTCCCAGTAATACAGTTAGGAATATTTGTTTGTCACTTAATTACTTATGTCATGTTTGGTAACACTTGTGTACCGACTTCACATTGATCTTGTTAGGAATGTTACTTATGGCAAGTTTGGCAGCACTTTCTCGTCTAGTTATATTCCATATTTACTATATTTTCATTGACAATACTGTAGTTAAAGTACGAAATTCAGATTAATGCATTTAGGAATATTTGTTATTTACTTTTTTACTTATGGCAAGTTTGGCTACACTTACTCATCTAGTTATATTTAAAATTTACTATATTTTTATTGGTAGTATGAAAATTATTAATGGACTAACTTCACAATAATACAGTTAGGAATTTTACTTATGGCAAGTTTGGCTACACTTTCTCGTCTAGTTATATTTAAAATTTACTATATTTTTATTGGTAGTATGGAAATTATTAATGGACTAACTTCCCAGTAATACAATTAGGAATATTTGTTTGTCACTTAATTACTTATGTCATGTTTGGTAACACTTGTGTACCGACTTCACATTGATCTTGTTAGGAATGTTAGTCATGGCAAGTTTGGCAACACTTTCTCGTCTAGTTATATTTGAAATTGACTATATTTTTATTGGTAGTATGGAAATTATTAATGGACTAACTTCCCAGTAATACAGTTAGGAATATTTGTTTGTCACTTAATTACTTATGTTATGTTTGGTAACACTTGTGTACCGACTTCACATTGATCTTGTTAGGAATGTTACTTATGGCAAGTTTGGCAACACTTTCTCGTCTAGTTATATTTAAAATTTACTATATTTTTATTGGTAGTATGGAATCATTTATGTCATGTTTGACGTAACACATTTTTGACACATGACATCTAATAATTACCTAACCAAACTACATATTTTGAAATGTCAAAAAATTACAATTTCTAAAACATTAGTTTAAAGCCATTACTCATGGTATATTTGTTTATTCGTACCTTTAATCAATCGTATTTAATTTTTCGATATCTATCTCCTGATTTTAAAGATACCATTTGTAATTCATCTTCAACTTGTCAAATTTGATACATGTCACCAATGACTTATCAAGTGTCACAGATGACATTGGTTTTCGTCTTAAAATTTATAACGAGGACTTCGATGCATTGTAAGATAATTGTTTCCACTTTTAATAATTTTTGAATCAAAAACTACCATTGGAGCCCTTCTTTCTCTTGCCATTTGATCAAAATGTATAGTTTGTACAGATATCTATCGTTATGGCCCTCTCAGCAGATCTACTGGTAACGATTCAAGCTTGATTTATGGGGGTAAAGGACAGGTACATATTAAATGGTTTCCTATTTTGTTTTACTTTATTTTGTAATAATGAAACACATTTTTTTTAAATAAAATAAACATTTCTATTCCTGTCGCTTCTTACGGCAAACATGTCCGTTGCCATAGGTAGTGCTATATCCAACTGGGTCCGGGGCCCGGTCTACCACAGGCTTAGTAAGGCAAAGCTATAACGGTAGAGAATTCTGTACAAACTATAACAAAATTCAAGTAGCAGTTCCAATGTACATGTTAACTTTTGATTGAAGTTAAAATTTTTGTAGGACATAGGACATGTTATATTTTTCTCGAAACCGATCATGCCATTCTATTTGGACTACAAGAATTAAGGCGAAAACATGTATAACTTATTTTTCACAAAAAATGGACATTTTTATTATTGTCTTTTAAGATAGGCTGTGTATTTAATTTTGCTAATATTACCCCATGTTGTTACTAACAACAGGATAATAATTTGTTTAGGGCCGCTTCGTACATGTGGGCTGGTAGCACAAAAGCGCCGACCATAACTGACGCTATTTCAAGACGATTAAAAGTAAATTTAAACAAATCTCTTATTCGAAAAGAAAAAGTTAATATACATCTTACACAGTAAGGTAATAGTAATAGTAATGAACAATATATTTTTTTTAAAATTTGTTTGCATTAGATGTCTTGTTATAAGTTATAAGTAAAATAATTATGCCACTAAACGAATATTTTTATAGCATTTTATATTGAAATAATAACTGGAAAAGTGTACATTGCACCAAAGAATATTTATTATAGCTCAAGAATATTGATTGCTAAAGAATTTTGCAATGAATTTTGCGAAGAATTAATTGCTTGATTTATAATTCTGAAATCTTAGTGAGAAAACTTCATTTTTCGTTTCTGCCGATATTGAATTTCCCTGATTTACTATTAAAATTTAGTAGAAGAAAGTAAAAGAAATATCCTCTCAAGCGCATAGTTTTCTGGCATTGTTCTTTTGCTTACAATAATTGCAAAATTGTTGATTACAACAAAGGTACTATTGATTGTTGTAATCAATGGAAATTTAAATTCCACAGGATTCAAATGTAAAGTATATTAAATCCTTACCTTTGTTAAAATGTAGCAACTTTTTTAGGTGATACATTATGCGATGTCTATAGAAATAATACTTATTAGCATTTTAATGGAGCAATTAAATATAAAATACATCAAAATATTTTATAATTAGCTTAAAATACAACAACTATTTTCTATTTAAACCATTTGAAACTCGCAGAACCAATTAAATGTTACCAAACTAACCTCACCTTACTCAGAAAGATAAAAATTGGCGATCTTTGGGTTTTTAACACGTTGTGGCACAGTACGTCACGTCAAGTTATAAGACTGTGTAAATTATCACATATATTTGTAAATTTTTATTCTTTACGTTACGTCTTATGACAAAAAACCTGAAAAGTGTAAATGTAAAATTTCAAAAATACATTTTGACATTTTGCGGTAATATAATTTCAATAACGATTACAAAAATTTTCAATACATGCTCAAAATCGTATTTCTTGGCTATTAAAATATAAATACACTGATCTTCATCACTCAAAACTAATAATGTAACAGGTTAACTCGATTTCCTGAACCTAAAAAAATATTTCATTCCATATAAATTGATTTTGAATACTTACAAAGTAGCTAATTTATTTCTTCATGCCCGCAGTCCATTTATATGTAATTTAATCCATTTCTTATATTTTTATTTCAAAATTATTTGCATTCTAAGGTTAATATTTTGACACATGTCAAATATGACGTCTCACAGTGTTCAAACTACGGACATGAACCATCAAAAATTATAATTTTTAAATATAATGATTTAGGCCCTTTTAGCTATTGTGGAATAATTGCCCAATGTTATAGTTTATATTTATAAATTTATCTTGTTACAGATTGACCTATTTTTATAAATATTTCAATTTAAAAGTTCTGTTTGACATGTCAAAAAAACGTTATTCGTCTGAAAATTTTCAAGGAAAACTTCGATGCCTTGCGAAATGCATTGTTTCAAAGTACCAAATATCCACTTTTAATAATATTTTACTCAAAAAGCATGCATCCTACAGAAAATTAGTTTATTACAAGGGCACACGTCCCAATAATTTCCTACAACTTGAAACAAATTTCACGAAAATCCCTCAACTCGTTTAAGCTGTAGCCTAACTTATATTTTAGGCGATCGTCGTGATTAAAGAATCTATAGTGAGATAGTGAATGAAACCGTTTAGTATATAGACTAGCGAAATCTCGGCTACGCCGAGCTCTCCCTAGGGGGATAGTGTTTTATGATAGTCTATACGTCTTTCCAATCCGTCTAGGCACATTTGAAACTCAAAGTGCTAACGCTAACTGTCTTTTCGGATACACAAACTACTTATCTTTATGCATAAAACAAAAACCGATCGAGCTGTCACAATTTTGACATTTCTGCATTGTAGCCCTTAACGATACCTCTCATTTGATACCAAACACGACATGGTTCTGACAAGTTCATGCAAAAAAACAAAAGCCGATCGACATGTCAAATGTTTGACACTTCTGCATGGCAGCCCTTAACGATACCTCTCGTTTGATACCAGACTCGACATGGTTCTGACAACTTTATGCAAAAAACAAAAGCCGACCGAGCTGTCAAAATTTTGTCACTTCTGCATGGTAGCCCTTGACTATCCCTCTCATTTGATACCAAACTCGACATGGTTCTGACAACTTTATGCAAAAAACAAAAGCCGATCGACCTGTCAAATTTTTGATACTTTTGCATGGCAGCCCTTAACGATACCTCTCATTTGATACCATACTCGACATGGTTCTGACAACTTTATGCAGAAAACAAAAGCCGACCGAGCTGTCAAAATTTTGACATTTTTCCATGGTAGCCCTTGACGATCCCTCTCATTTGATACCAAACTCGGCATGGTTCTGACAACTTTATGCAGAAAACAAAAGTCGATCGACCTGTCAAATTTTTGACACTTCTGCATGGCAGCCCTTAACGATACCTCTCATTTGATACCAAACTCGACATGGTTCTGACAACTTTTTGCAAAAAACAATAGCCGATCGAGCTGTCAAAATTTTGACATTTCTGAATGTTAGCCCTTGACGATCCCTCTCATTTGATATCAAACACGACATGGTTCTTACAACTTTATGCAAAAAACAAAAGCCGATCGACCTGTCATATTTTTGTCACTTCTGCATGGCAGCCCTTAACGATATCTCTCATTTGATACCAAACTCGACATGGTTCTGACAACTTTATGCAAAAAACAAAAGCCACTCGAGCTGTCAAAATTTTGACATTTCTGCATGGTAGCCCTTGACTATACCTCTCATTTGATACCAAACTCGGCATGGTTCTGACAACTTTATGCAAAAAACAAAAGCCGATCAACCTGTCAAATTTTTGACACTTCTGCATGGCAACCCTTAACGATACCTCTCATTTGATACCAAACACGACATGGTTTGGCAACACTTACTTGTCTAGTTATATTTAAAATTTACTATATTTTTATTGGTAGTATGGAAATTATTAATGAACTAACTTCACAGTAATACAGTTAGGAATATTTGTTTGTCACTTACTTACGTATGTCATGTTTGGTAACACTTGTGTACCGACTTCACATTGATCTTGTTAGGAATGTTACTTATGGCAAGTTTTGCAACACTTACTTGTCTAGTTATATTTAAAATTTACTATATTTTTATTGGTAGTATGGAAATTATTAATGAACTAACTTCACAGTAATACAGTTAGGAATATTTGTTTGTCACTTACTTACTTATGTCATGTTTGGTAACACTTGTGTACCGACTTCACATTGATCTTGTTAGGAATGTTACTTTTGGCAAGTTTGGCAACACTTACTTGTCTAGTTATATTTAAAATTTACTATATTTATATTGGTAGTATGGAAATTATTAATGAACTAACTTCACAGTAATACAGTTAGGAATATTTGTTTGTCACTTTCTTATGTCATGTTTGGTAACACTTGTGTACCGACTTCACATTGATCTTGTTAGGAATGTTACTTATGGCAAGTTTGGCAACACTTACTCGTCTGGTTATATTTAAAATTTACTATATTTTTATTGGTAGTATGGAAATTATTAATGCACTAACGTCACAATAATACAGTTAGGAATATTTGTTTGTCACTTAATTTACTTATGTCATGTTTGGTAACACTTGTGTACCGACTTCACATTGATCTTGTTAGGAATGTTACTTATACCATGTTTGGCAACACTTGACTCATGATGACATTTGATATTTACCTAACCAAAGAACATATTTTGAAATGTCAAAAAATTGCAATTTCTAAAACATTGGTTTAAAGCCATAACTCATAAATGATATATTTGTTTAACCTTACCTTTTACCAATCTGTATTTAATTTTTCGAAATCTATCTCCTGGTTTTGAAGATAATACCATTTGAAGTTCATCTTCAACTTGTCAAATTTGACACATGTCACCAATGACTTATCAAATGCGCCAGATGACATCGTTTTTCGTCTTAAAATTTTCAACGCGGACTTCTATGCATTGCGGGATGATTGTTTCAAAGTACCAAAATTCGACTAGTGTAGTTTGTACAGATATCTATCGTTATGGCCCTCTCAGCAGATCTACTATTAACGATTCAAGCTTGATATATGGCATGGGGGGTAAAGGACAGGTACATATTAAATGGTTTCCTATTTTATTTTATTTGGAATAATGAAACACATTTTTTTTTTTTAAATAAAATAAACATTTCTATTCCTGTCGTTTCTTACGGCAAACATGTCCGTTGCCATATGTAGTGCTATATCCAACTGGGCACGGTGCCCGGTCTACCACAGGCTCAGTAAGGCAAAGCTATAACGGTAGAAAATTCTGTACAAACTATAACAAAATTCAAACAGCAGTTCCAATGTACATGTTAACTTTTGATTGGAGTTAAAATTTTTGTAGGACATAGGACATGTTATATTTTTCTCGAAACCGATCATGCCATTCTATTTGGACTACAAGAATTAAGGCGAAAACATGTATAACTTATTTTTCACAAAAAAATGACATTTTTATTATTGTCTTTTAAGATAGGCTGTGTATTTAATTTTGCTAATATTATCCCCAAGTTGTTACTAACAATAGGATAATAATTTGTTCAGGGCCGCTTCGTACGAGTGGGCTTGTTGTGCTCAGCACAAAAGCGCCGACCATAAACGCTATTTCAAGACAATTAAAAGTAAATTTAAACAAATCTCTTATTCGAAAAGGAAAAGTTAATATACACCTTACACAGTAAGGTAATAGTAATAGTAATGAACAATATATATATTTTTTTAATTTGTTTGCATTAGATGTCTTGTTATAAGTTATAAGTAAAATAATTATGCCACTAGGACGAATATTTTTATAGTATTTTATATTGAAATAATAACTGGAAAAGTGTTCATTGCAACAAAGAATATTTATTATAACTCAAGAATATTGATTGCTAAAGAATTTTGCAATGAATTTTGTGAAGAATTAATTGCTTGATTTATAATTCTGAAATCTTAGTGAGAAAACTTCATTTTTCGTTTCTGCCGATATTGAATTTCCCTGAGTTCCTATTAAAATTTAGTAGAAGAAATTAAAAGAAATATCCTCTCAAACGCATAGATTTCTGGCATTGTTCTTTTGCTTAGAATAATTGCAAAATTGTTGATTACAACAAAGATACTATTGATTGTTGTAATCAATGGAAATTTAAATTCCACAGAATTCAAATGTAAAGCATATTAAACCCTTACTTTTGTTAAAATGTAGCAACTTCTTTAGGTGATACATTAAGCGATGTCTATAGAAATAATATTTATTAGCATTTTAATTAGCTTAAAATACAACAACTATTTTCTATTTAAACCATTTGAAACTCGCAGAACCATTTAAATGTTACCAAACTAACCTAACCTTACACAGAAAGATAAAATTTGGCGATCTTTGGGTTTTTAACACGTTGCGGCACAGTACGTCACGTCAAGTAATAAGGCTGTGTAAATTATCACATATGTTTGTAATGTTTTATTCTTTACGTTATGTTGCAGCACGGTAAATTACGTTACGGCTTAAGACAAAAACCTGAAAAGTGTAAATGTAAAATTTCAGAAATACATTTTGACATTTTGCGGTAATATATTTTCAATAACTCTATAACGATTAGAAATATTTTCAATACATTCTCAAAATCGAATTTCTTGGCTATTAAAATATAAATACACTGATCTTCATCACTCAAAACTAATAATATAACAGGTTAACTCGATTTCCTGAACCTAAAAAAATATTTCATTCCATATAAATTGATTTTGAATACTTACAACGTAGCTAATTTATTTCTTCATGCCTGCAGTCCATTTAAATGTAATTTAATCCATTTCTTATATTTTTATTTCAAAATTATTTGCATTCAAAGTTTAAAATTTTGACACATGTCAAATATAACGTTTCACAGTGTTCGAACCACGGACATGAAACATGAAAAATAATAATTTTTAAATAAAATGTTTTAGGCCCTTTTAGCTATTGCGGAATAATTGCCCATTGTCATAGTTTATGCATATGAATTTATCTTCTTTCAAATTGTCATCTTTTCATAAATATTTCGATTTCAAAGTTCTGAATGACATGTCAAACATTCAAAGGTTAATATTTTGACACATGTCAAATATGACGTCTCACAGTGTTCAAACCACGGACATGAACCATCAAAAATTATAATTTTTAAATATAATGATTTAGGCCCTTTTAGCTATTGTGGAATAATTGCTCATTGTTATAGTTTTTATTTATAAATTTAACTTGTTACAGATTGACCTATTTTTATAAATATTTCAATTTAAAAGTTCTGTTTGACATGTCAAAAAAACGTTCTTCGTCTTAAAATTTTCAATGAAGACTAAGATTTTTGATGTCAAATTGTTTCAAAGTACCAAATATCCACTTTTAATATTATTTTACACGAAAACTATCCATCCTACAGAAAAATTGCTCATAACTAGGGCACTGAAGAGAACAATTTCCTACAACCTGAAACAATTTTCACGAAAATCCCTCGCACCGTTTAGGCTGTAGCCTCACTTAAATTTTAGTCGATTCTCATGATGAATTCAAATATAGATAGTGAATGAAACTGTTTAGTATAAGGACTAGAGTATACCCTAGGGCTCCGCCGATAGTGTTTTTTGATAGTTTTACGTACGTCCAATCCGTCTAGGTACAATTTAAACGCAAAGTGCTAACGCTAAGGGTCTTTCAAAATATTTTTTTCCTGCCCACCCAAACAACCCACGCAACCTGCCGACCCAAACTGCTCACGCAACCTGCTCACCCAAAATGCCCACGCAACCTGCCCACCCAAACTGCCCACGCAACCTGCCCACCCAAAATGCCCACGCAACCTGCCGACCCAACCTGCCCACTCAAAATGCCCACCCAAACTGCCCACGAAACCTGTTTTGACATTTCTGAATGACAGCCCTTGACGATACCTCTCATTTGGTACTAAACACGACATGGTTCTGACATCTCTAAGCAAAAAACAAAAGCCGATCGAGTTGTCAAATTTTTGACATTTCTGCATGGCAGCCCTTGACAAACCCTGTCATTTGTTACCAAACACGACATGGTTCTGACAACTTTAAGCAAAAAACAAAAGCCGATCGGGTTGTAAAATTTTTGACATTTCTGCATGGCAGCCCTTGACAAACCCTGTCATTTGATACCAAACACGACATGGTTCTGACAACTTTAAGCAAAAAACAAAAGCCGATCTAGTTGTCAAATGTTTGACATTTCTGCATGGCAGCCCTTGACGAACCCTCTCATTTAATACCAAACACGACATGGTTCTGGCAACTTTAAGCAATAAACAAAAGCCAATCGAGCTGTCCAATTCTTGACTTGTCTGCATGACAATCCTTGACGATACCTCTCATTTGGTTCCAAACACGACATGGTTCTGACAACTCTAAGCAAAAAACAAAAGCCGATCGAGTTGTCAAATTTTTGACATTTCTGCATGGCAGCCCTTGACACACCCTGTCATTTGATACCAAACACGACATGGTTCTGACAACTTTAAACAAAAACAAAAGACGATGGGGCTTTGAAATTCCTGACATTGGAATATTTGTTTTTTACTTAGTTATTTATGGGATGTTTGGCAACACTTTGGAAATGTACATGAATCAAGGACATGAACCTTCAAAAAATTTAATTTTTAAATATAGTGTTTTAGGTCTTTTAAACTACTATGGAATAACCGCCCATTACCATAATGTATGTCAAATGACAGCCCTTGACGATACCTATCATTTGGTACCAAACACGACATGGTTCTGACAACTCTAAGCAAAAAACAAATGCCGATCGAGTTGTCAAATTTTTGACATATCTGCATGGCAGCCCTTGACAAACCCTGTCATTTGATACCAAACACGACATGGTTCTGACAACTTTAACCAGAAAACAAAAGCCGATCGAGTTGTCAAATTTTTGACATTTCTGCATGGCAGCCCTTAACGTTACTTTTCATTTGATACCAAACACGACATGGTTCTAACAACTTTAAAGCAAAAAACAAAAGCCGATAAAGCTGTTGACATTTCTGCATAGCAGCCCTTGACGTTACCTTTCATTTGATACCAAACACGACATGATTCTAACAACTTTAAGCAAAAAACAAAAGCCGATCGAGCTATCAAATATTTGACATATCTGCATGACAGCCCTTGACGATACCTCTCATTTAATACCAAACTCGACATGTTTCTAACAACTTCATGCAAAAAACAAAAGCCGATCGAGCTGTCAAATTTTTGACATTTCTGCATGACAGCCCTTGACGTTACCTTTCATTTGATAACAAACACGACATGGTTCTGACAACTTTAAGCAAAAAACAAAAGCCAATCGAGCTGTCAAATTTTTGACATTTCTGCATGGCAGCCCTTGACACACCCTGTCATTTGATACCAAACGCGACATGCTTCTGACAACTTTAAACAAAAACAAAAGACGATGGGGCTTTGAAATTCCTGACATTGGAATATTTGTTTTTTACTTAGTTATTTACGGGATGTTTGGCAACACTTTGGAAATGTACATGAATCAAGGACATGAACCTTCAAAAAATTTAATTTTTAAATATAGTGTTTTAGGTCTTTTAAACTACTATGGAATAACCGCCCATTACCATAATGTATGTCAAATGACAGCCCTTGACGATACCTCTCATTTGGTAACAAACATGACATGGTTCTGACAACTCTAAGCAAAAAACAAAAGCCGATCGAGTTGTCAAATTTTTGACATATCTGCATGGCAGCCCTTGACAAACCCTGTCATTTGATACCAAACACGACATGGTTCTGACAACTTTAACCAGAAAACAAAAGCCGATCGAGTTGTCAAATTTTTGACATTTCTGCATGGCAGCCCTTAACGTTACTTTTCATTTGATACCAAACACGACATGGTTCTAACAACTTTAAAGCAAAAAACAAAAGCCGATAAAGCTGTTGACATTTCTGCATAGCAGCCCTTGACGTTACCTTTCATTTGATACCAAACACGACATGATTCTAACAACTTTAAGCAAAAAACAAAAGCCGATCGAGCTATCAAATATTTGACATATCTGCATGACAGTCCTTGACGATACCTCTCATTTAATACCAAACTCGACATGTTTCTAACAACTTCATGCAAAAAACAAAAGCCGATCGAGCTGTCAAATTTTTGACATTTCTGCATGACAGCCCTTGACGTTACCTTTCATTTGATACCAAACACGACATGGTTCTGACAACTTTAAGCAAAAAACAAAAGTCGATGGGGCTTTGAAATTCCTGACATTGGAATATTTGTTTTTTACTTAGTTATTTATGGGATATTTGGCAACACTTCGGAAATGTACATGAATCACGGACATGAACCTTCAAAAAATTTAATTTTTAAATATAATGTTTTAGGTCTTTTAAACTACTATGGAATAACCGCCCATTACCATAATGTATGTTTATGAATTTAACTTTTTTCAAAATGTCCTTATTTTATAAATAATTCCATTTAAATGTTCTGATTGACATGTCAAAGAAACGTTTTTCGTCTTAAATTTTTCAAAGAAGACTAAATTTTTAATTTCAAATTGTTTCAAAAAGCCAAAATTGCACCTTTAAAAATTTTTTACACAAAAACTATGCACCGTACAGAAAAATGACTTATTACCAGGAAATCAAGTTGAATTATTCTCTACATCCCAGAAAAATTTTCATTAAAATCACTCGCACCGTTTAAGCTGTAGAGACGAATAAAATTTCCCCGATTGTCGTGATGAATTCAATATAGAAATATA
Source organism: Ophonus ardosiacus (assembly GCA_943142095.1). NCBI lineage: Eukaryota > Metazoa > Arthropoda > Insecta > Coleoptera > Carabidae > Ophonus > Ophonus ardosiacus. Next base: position 32,583,058 of record OW964826.1, on the reverse strand, counting down.
TATATATATATATATATATATATATATATATATATATATATATATATATATATATATATATATATATGTGTGTGTGTGTGGAGTGTAATCGTCACTGTTTCGATTAGTTAAGGAGGAAAATATCGTGGGTGTGTCAGTGGATTGTGGGCTTTAATTAAAGTTGATTCTTTTAAAATCTGTCAAGCTTTCGTGTAAAATGGGTGCAATCTGCAGTCCAATAGTAGCGCAATATGCAATATTCCACAACTAGATTTTGAACTGCCATTCTTGAAGAAATTTGTCGACGACATTGTGACAGCTGTACCTCGTGATAAAGTGGAACATATACTATCCATCTTCAATAACTATAATTCGCATCTCCAGTTCACAGTGGAAATAGAACAAAATAATACTTTACCATTCCTAGACACATTAATAACAAGAGATCAACAAGGCATATTAAAATTAAACTGGTATACAAAACCCATATCATTACAACGTTATGTCCACTTTCACTCTGAACAACCTCTACAAATGAAAATCAACGTCGTTCGAGCACTAAAAAACAGAATACTGAAGATCTCACATCATTCGTACCACCAAGAAAATTTACGTAAACTTAGAGAAGTGTTAATCAAAAATGCTTACCTAAAAAACTTGCTGAACGTGTTACTGTTCAATGAACAACAATTCAATACAATACAAACCGACACACAATCAAATACTGAAACCAACAATAACGACATACAGACTGACAATAACAACATAAAATACTGCTCACTTCCATACATAAACAAGATTACCAAAAACATAACCAACATAGTCCAGGACGACACAGTACGCATAGCTAACAAAAGTTGTCTCACAGTTAAAACAATATTCAGTAAACTAAAAGAAAAAACACCTAAAATGCAAAATTCTAACATCGTATACAAAATCCCATGTCAAAATTGCAATTTATGTTATATCGGGCACACATCCAGACAACTTTCTGGCAGAATTACTTCACATAAAAGCGATATAAAAAGAAAACCTCATGCAACATCCTTATCCCAACATTGCGTAACAACAAACATACCATGGACTTTGACAATACAGACATATTAGATACAGAAAAAAATTACAATAAACGATCGTTTTTGGAAATGTATCATATACAAAATACCAACAATACTATGAACAAAAAAACTGACATTGATAACCTAAGCCCTATATATTGTAATTTGTTTAAACTTATTAATAACAACAGAATACTTCAAAACCAGGATACTGAAACTTGAGCGTTGACATGGCTACACCTATTTCAAATTAAACCGCTTTAAAATTTACCGCCCATTTCACATCCTGTACCAACATTACACCAAAACAAAATATAACTTGTTGCGCAACTACAACGTACTTTAACATGTGATTTAGTCAAAATTATTATAAGTTTTATTTTTGTAAATTTTAACTAAAATAATGTCAAAATTCTTCTGTTTTATAAAATCAATGACTTATAACAACTTCACCAAAACGTAAGTTTTTTTAAAATCAAATTATTTTATACACTTGTAAAATTATTTGTATTTTTACTTCAGTGTCCTGATGATGTGTAAAAAACTAAATACACGAAAGCTTGACAGATTTTAAAAGAATCAACTTTAATTAAAGCCCACAATCTACTGACACACCCACGATATTTTCCTCCTTATATATATATATATTTATATATATATATATATATATATATATATATATATATATATATATAGGGCTCCGCCGATAGTGTTATATAATAGTTTTACGTACGTCCAATCCGTCTAGGTACAATTTAAACCCATAATGCTAGCGCCATCAAGCTTCTCGCATATTCATACGATTTATCTTTATCTAGAAAACAAAAGCTGATCGAGCTGTCATTTTTTTGACATTTCTTTATGACAGCCCTTAACGTTAACTTTCATTTGATACCAAACACGACATATTTCTGACAACTTTAAGCATAAAACAAAAGCCGATCGAGCTGTCAAATTTATAACATGTCTACATGACAGCCCTTGACGATACCTTTCATTTGATACCAAACACGACATGGTGCTGACACCGTTAAACTAAAAACAATAGCCGATCGAGCTGTCAATTTTTTGACATTTCTGCATGGCAGCCCTCAACGATACCTCTCATTTGATACCAAACACGACATGGTTCTGACAACTTTAAGCAAAAAACAAAAGCCGATGGACCTGTCAAACTTTTAACATTTCTTCATGGCAACCTTTCATTTGATACCAAACATGACATGGTTCTGACAACTTTATGCAAAAAACATAAGCCGAGCGAGATGTCAAATTTTTTACATTTCTGCATGGCAGCCCTCGACGATACCTCTCATTTGATACCAAACACGGCATGGTTCTGAGAACTTTATGAAGTAAACAAAAGCCGATCGAGCTGTCAAAATTTTGACATTTCTGCATGATTGCCCTTGACGTTATATTTCATTTGATACCAAACACGACATGGTTCTGACAACTTTAAGCAAAAAACAAAAGCCGATCTAGCTATCAAATTTTTGACATTTCCACATTGCAGCCCTCGACGATACCTTTCATTTGATACCAAACACGACATGGTTCTGACAACTTTAAGCAGAAAACAAAAGGCGATCGAACTGTTAAATTTTTGACATTTTAGCATGACAGCCCTTGATAATACCTCTCATTTGATACCAAACATGACACGTTCGTTTGAATGAAGGAGACAATGTTTCGTTTGAATTAATAACACTATTCTAGACTGCCATTGTCTTTATTTCAATAAAGTTATAACACAACGTTTCGATTCTAGATACTTCAACAATCGAAACTTTGTGTTATAACTTTATTGAAATAAAGACAATGGAAGTCCAGAAAAGTATTATTAATTCAAACATGACACGGTTCTGACAACTTTAAGCAAAAAACAAAAGCCGATCAAGCTGTCAAATTGTTGACATTTCTGCATGACAGCCCTTGACGTTACTTTTCATTTGATACCAAACACGACATGGTTCTGACAACTTTAAGTAAAAAACAAATGAGGTTCGAGCTGTCAAATTTTTAACATTTCTGCATTACAGCCCTTAACGACACCTTTCTTTTGATACCAAACACGATATGATTCTGACAACTTTAAACAAAAAACAAAAGCCGATCGAGCTGTCAAATATTTGACATTTCTGCATTGCATCCCTTGACGATACTTCTCATTTGATATCAAACACGATATGGTTCTGACAACTTTATGCGAAAAACAAAAACCGATCGAGCTGTCAAATTCATGTCATTGGAATATTTGTTTTTTACTTAGTTACTTATGGGATGTTTGGCAACACTTTTGAAATACACATGAATCACGGACATGAACCTTCAAAAATTGTAATTTTTAAATATGTTTCATGCCTTTTCAACTTTTGTGGAATTATTGCCCATTGTCATAATTTATCCTTTTGAATTTAACTTCTTTCAAATTGTCCTCATTTCATGAATTAAATGTTCTGATTGACATGTCAAACGAACGTTTTTCGTCTTAAAATTTTCAACACGGACATGAACCATCAAAAATTATAAATTTTAAATATGTTTTAGGCCATTTTTACTATTGTGAAATTTTACTATTGTGAAATAATTGCCCATTCTCATAATTTATGTTTATGAATTTAACTTCTTTCAAATTGTCCTCATTTCAAAAATATTTCTATTTAAAGGTTCTGATTGACATGTCAAACAATCTTTCTCCTAGGGCTCCGACGATAGTGTATTATAATAGTTTTACGTACTTCCATTCTGTCTAGGCACCATTTTTATCAATTTCATATCCAAATTAGGTTCCATTTAAATATATGCCTTTTTCGTCGTTCAGTTACTATTGTGTCAATGGAAACATGCGTACATATGTTACTGTACGTTCATATTTACTGAATTATAAACTTTTCAACTTCTCTGTCATAAAAAGCAAACAGTTTTTTACCAATGGATGAAAATATGTTAAAATTTAACTTCAAGGTTATATATGAGGTATTAATTACCATTTAAATAAAAAAAATAATTATAAAATACCTTTAATTATACTACATATTATATGCATAATAATCGTTCCATAAAAAATATATATCCACTTTTAACTAATCTTTATACATTTCTTATAATGGTTTATCACTAACATTGACATGTAAAATGTGACAGATGACATCGTTTATCTTATTAATTTTGTACATGTAGACTTCGATCGACTGTTTCAAAAATCCAAAATTGTACCTTTAAAAATATTTTACACAAAAACTATGCACCGTACAGAAAAATTACCTATTACCAGGAAATCAAGTTGAGTTATTCTCTACATCTTGGAAAAATTTTCATTAAAATCGCTCTTACCGTTTAGTCTGTACAGGTGAGCAAAATTTCCCCGATCGTCGTGATTAAAGAAAATATATATATACCATACCTGACTATTACAATACCTTAGTCATTAAATTAGTTTCTGAAAATGAGGTTATGTCAGCTTTATGTAAACTAAACATGACAACTGGGCCAGACTTAATACCTGCATTTATTATTAAAGATTGCTCATCTGTCTTCGTTAAACCTCTGACTACTTTATTCAATCTAATTTCAAGTAGTTCAGAATTCCCTGAACTATGGAAATTATCTAGAATAAGACCAATTTATAAAAAAGGTGATAAGAATGATCTTGCCAATTACAGACCTGTCTCTATTTTATGTAACTTTAGTAAAATTTTTGAAATAGTTTTACACACTAAAATTTTTAATCATGTTCAAAATTCGATTTCCGCAAATCAGCATGGCTTCATGAAAGGCAGATCTACAGTCACTAACTTGATGTGCAAAACCCAGCTTATATGCGAGGCTATTGATAACCAAGGTCAGGTTGATGCTGTTTATTTAGATTTTTCAAAGGCATTCGACAAATTAGACCATGGGATTCTTTTACAAAAACTTAAACTTTATGGCTTTTCCGATTGTCTTTTACAACTCATTTCGTCATATCTAAGTAATAGACTTCAGTTTGTGTGTATTAATGGACATCATTTACAGTATTTCCCTCAGAAATCAGGTGTGCCTCAAGGTTCAGTTTTGGGGCCCCTTTTGTTTAATATAATCATTAATGACATTACCGCAACTACTTACTTTATGCAGACGATTTAAAACTCTTATGCAGTATAACTTCCATAAATGACTGTCTATTATTACAGGATAATTTAGATATTATATTTCAATGGTGCAATGACAATAAGCTTTCTCTTAATGTTGAAAAATGTCAGTGTATGCCTTTTACTAAGAAACAAAATCCTGTCAATTTTGACTATTCGATAAGCAATAATATATTACACAGACCAGAAATTATTTGCGACCTTGGGGTATATTTCGATCCTAAACTTTCTTTTAGTACCCATATTGCAAATAAAACATCGTCCGCATTAAAGTGTTTAGGATTCATAATCCGTAATTGCGATATGTTTTCCAGTTTGGGTACATTACGTCTTTTGTTTGTTGCACTCGTTCGTCCTCACCTTGAATACTGTTCGGTGATCTATAATCCGACACAAAGTAATCAAATAAAGTCATTAGAGCAAGTACAAAGAAAGTTTTTAAAATTTGCAACTTACATTCTGGAAGGAGTTTATCCGCAAAGAGGTACACCGCAATCACAACTTTTAGAAAAATTTGATTTAGCCTCACTCGAACAAAGTTTCTGCAGTAATCCTATTGTATATAATTATCAATAACGACATTGACTGTATGTATATTAACAATCGACTTTCCATCCAAGTCAACAGATTGTCGTCGAGATTTAAAACCATCTTCTATTTAAAAACAGCTAAATCAAATATCCTTTCAAAATCCCCTATTCATCATATGGTTAAATCATACACTACCATTGAAAGTGAGATTGATATTTTCCACAATTCAGTTCAGGAAATAAAAAAATGTATTTCCTCTTATTAATTTATCATTCACCTTACCCTAGAATTGGGCATATGCCTGTTGGGTATTTTATTTTAATAATAATAATAATAATAATAATAATAATAACAATAATAATCTACGCCGAGTATACCCTAGGGCTTCGCCGATAGTGTTTTATAATAGTTTTACGTACGTCCAATCCGTCTAGGAACAATTTAAACGCGAAGTGCTAACGCTAAGAGTCTTTAAAAATATTTTTTCCCGCCCACCCAAACAGCCCACGCAACCTGCCCACCCAAACTTCTCACGCAACCTGTCCACGCAACATGCCCACCCAAACGGCCCACGCAACCTGCTCACCCAAACTGCCCACGCAACCTGCCCACCCAAACTGCCCACGCAACCTGCCCACCCAAACGGCCCACGCAACCTGCCCACCCAAAATACCCACGCAACAAGCCCACCCAATCTGCCCACCCAAACAGCCTACGCAACCTGCCCACCGAAAATGTTCACGCAACATGCTGACCCAACCTGCCCACCCAAAATGCCCACGCAACCTGCCCACTCAAACTACCCACGCAACCTGTTTTGACATTTCTGCATGACAGCCCTTAACGTTACCTTTCATTTGATACCAAACGCGACATGGTTCTGAGAACTTTAAGCGAAAAAGAAAAGCCGATCGAGCTGTCAAATTTTTACCATTTCTACATGACAGCCCTTGACGTTACTTTTCATTTGATACCAAACACGACATGATTCTAACAACATTAGGCAAAAAACAAAAGCCGATCGAGCTTTCTATTATTTGACACTGCTGCATGACAGCCCTTGACGATACTTTTCATTTGACACCAAACTCGACATGATTCCAAAAACTTTAAAACGAAAAACAAAAGCCGATAGAGCTGTCAAATTTTTGACATTTTTCCATGGCAGCCCTTGACGATACCTCTCATTTGATCCCAAACACGACATGGTTCTGACAACTCTAAGCAAAAAACAAAAGCCGAACGAGCTGTCAAATTTTTGACATTTCTGCATAGCAGCCCTTAACGATCCCTCTCATTTGATACGAAACACGACATGATTATAACAACTTTATGCAAAAAACAAAAGCTGATCGAGCTGTCAAATTTATAACATGTCTACATGACAGCCCTTGACGATACCTTTCATTTGATACCAAACACGACACGGTTCTGACAACGTTAAGCTAAAAGCAATAGCCGATCGAGCTGTCAATTTTTTGACATTTCTGCATGGCAGCCCTCAACGATACCTCTCATTTGATACCAAACACGACATGGTTCTGACAACTTTAAGCAAAAAACAAAAGCCGATGGACCTGTCAAACTTTTAACATTTCTTCATGGCAACCTTTAATTTGATACCAAACATGACATGGTTCTGACAACTTTATGCAAAAAACATAAGCCGAGCGAGATGTCAAATTTTTTACATTTCTGCATGGCAGCCCTCGACGATACCTCTCATTTGATACCAAACACGGCATGGTTCTGAGAACTTTATGAAGTAAACAAAAGCCGATCGAGCTGTCAAAATTTTGACATTTCTGCATGATAGCCCTTGACGTTATATTTCATTTGATACCAAACACGACATGGTTCTGACAACTTTAAGCAAAAAACAAAAGCCGATCTAGCTATCAAATTTTTGACATTTCCACATTGCAGCCCTCGACGATACCTTTCATTTGATACCAAACACGACATGGCTCTGACAACTTTAAGCAGAAAACAAAAGGCAATCGAACTGTTAAATTATTGACATTTCAGCATGACAGCCCTTGATAATACCTCTCATTTGATACCAAACATGACACGTTCGTTTGAATGAAGGAGACAATGTTTCGTTTGAATTAATAACACTATTCTGGACTGCCATTGCCTTTATTTCAATAAAGTTATAACACAACGTTTCGATTCTAGATACTTCAACAATCGAAACTTTGTGTTATAACTTTATTGAAATAAAGACAATGGAAGTCCAGAAAAGTATTATTAATTCAAACATAACACGGTTCTGACAACTTGTAGCAAAAAACGTGTCATTTTTGACATTTCTGCATGGCAGCCCTTGACGAACACTCTCATTTGATACCAAACACGACATGGTTCTGACAACTTTAAGCAAAAAACAAAAGCCGATCGAGCTCTCAAATTTTTTACATTTCTGCATGGGAGCCCTTGTCGATACCTCTCATTTGATACCAAACACGACATGTTTCTGACAACTTTAAGCAAAAAACAAAAGCCGATCGAGCTGTCAAATTTCTGACATTTCTGCATGGCAGCCCTTGACGAACCCGCTCATTTGATACCAAACACGACATGGTTCTGACAACTTTAAGCAAAAAATAAAAGTCGATCGAGCTGTCAAATTTTTTACATTTCTGCATGACAGCCCTTGGCGTTACCTTTCATTTGATACCAAACACGACATGGTTCTGACAACTTTAAACAAAAAAAAAAACCGATCGAGCTCTCAAATTTTTTACATTTCTGCATGGGAGCCCTTGTCGATACCTCTCATTTGATACCAAACACGACATGGTTCTGATAACTTTAAGCAAGAAACAAAAGCCGATCGCGCTGTCAAATTTTTGACATATCTCCATGACAGCCCTTGACGTTACCTTTCATTTGATACCAAACACGATATGGTTTTGATAACTTTAAGCAAAAAACAAAATCCGAGCGAGCTGTCAAATTTTTGACACTTCTGCATGACAGACCTTGACGTTACCTTTCATTTGATACTTAACACGACATGGTTCTGACAACTTTAAACGAAAAATAAAATCCGATCGAGCTGTCAAAATTTTGACATTTCTGCATGACAGCCCTTATTGTTACCTTTCATTTCATACCAAACACGACATGTTTCTGACAACTTTAAGCAAAAAACAAAAGCCGATCGAGCTGTCATATTTTTTACATTTCTGCATGGCAGCCCTTGACGAACCCTCTCATTTGATACCAAACACGACATGGTTCTGACAACTTTAAGCAAAAAACAAAAGTCGATCGAGCTGTCAAATTTTTTACATTTCTGCATGACAGCCCTTGACGTTACCTTTCATTTGATACTAAACACGACATGGTTTTGACAACTTTAAACGAAAAGCAAAAGCCGATCGAGCTGTCAAAATTTTGACATTTCTGCATGACAGTCTTTGTTGTTACCTTTCATTTGATACCAAACACAACATGGTTCTGACAACTTTAAACAAAAAACAAAAGACGATGGGGCTTTAAAATTCCTGACATTGGAATATTTATTTTTTACTTAGTTATTTATGGGATGTTTGGCAACACTTTGGAAATGTACATGAATCACGGACATGAACCTTCAAAAAATTTAATTTTTAAATATAATGTTTCAGGTCTTTTAAACTACTATGGAATAACCGCCCATTACCATAATGTATATTTATAAATTTAACTTTTTTCAAAATGTCCTTATTTTATAAATAATTCCATTTAAATGTTCTGATTAACATGTCAAAGAAACGTTTTTCGTCTTAAGTTTTTCAAAGAAGACAAAATTTTAAAAAGCCAAAATACAACCTTTAAAAATGTTTTACACGAAAACTATGCACCGTACAGAAAATGACCTAATACCAGGAAATCAAGTTGAATTATTCTCTACATCCTAGAAAAATTTTCATTAAAATCACTCGCACCGTTTAAGCTGTAGAGACGAATAAAATTTCCCCGATCGTCGTGATGAATTCAATATAGAAATAAATATATATATTCCCTAGGGCTCCACCGATAGTGTTTTTTAAAAGTTTTACGTACGTCCAATCCGTCTAGGAACAATTTAAACGTAAAGTGCTAACGCTATGAGTCTTTCAAAATATTTTTTTCACGCCCACCCAAACTGCTCACGCAACCTGTCCACGCAATATGCCCACCCAAACGGACCACGCAATCTGCCCACCCAAACTGCCTACGCAACCTGCCCACCCAAAATGTCCACGCAACCTGCCCACCCAAAATGCCCACGTAACCATATCTGCATGACAGCCCTTGACGTTACCTTTCATTTGATACCAAACACGACATGGTTCTGACAACTTTAAAGCAAAAAGCAAAAGCCGATGGAGCTGTCAAATTTTTGACATTTCTGCATAGCAGCCCTTGACGAACCCTCTCATTTGATACCAAACACGACATGGTTCTGACAACTTTAAGCAAAATACAAAAGCCGTTCGAGCTGTCAAATTTTTGACATTTCTGCATGGTAGCCCCCGACGATACCTCTCATTTGATACGAAAAATGACATCGTTCTAACAACTTTAAGCAAAAAACAAAAGCCGATCGAGCTCTCAAATTTTTGACACTTTTGCATGACTGCCCTTTACGTTGCTTTTCATTTGATGCCAACCACGACATGGTTCTGACAACTTTAACCAAAAAACAAAAGCCAATCGAGCTTTCAAAATTTTGACATTTCTGCATGGCAGCCCTTGACGAACCCTCTAATTTGATATCAAACACGATAGGGTTCTAACAACTTTAAGCAAAAAACAAAAGCCGATCGAGTTGTCAAATTTTTGACACTTCTGCATGTCAGCCCTTGACGTTACTTTTCATTTGATACCAAACACGACATGGTTCTGACAACTTTAAGCAATAAACAAAAGCCCATCGAGCTTTCAAAATTTCGACATTTCTGCATGGCAGCCCTTGACGAACCCTCTCATTTGATACCAAACACGACATGTTTCTGACAACTTTAAGCAATAAACAAAAGCCCATCGAGCTTTCAAAATTTCGACATTTCTGCATGGCAGCCCTTGACGAACCCTCTCATTTGATACCAAACACGACATGTTTCTGACAACTTTATGCCAAAAACAAAAGCCGATCGAGCAGTCAAATTTTTAACATTTCTGCATGGCAGCCCTTGATGAACCCTCTCATTTGATACCAAACACGACATGGTTCTGACAACTTTAAGCAAAAAACAAAAGCCGTTCGAGCTGTCAAATTCTTGACATTGGAATATTTGTTTTTTACTTAGTTACTTATGGGATGTATGGCAACACATTGGAAATGCACATGAATCACGGACATGAACCTTCAAAAATTATAATTTTTAAATATAATGTTTTAGGCCTTTTAAACTATGGAATAACCGCCCATTGCCATAATGTATGTTTATGAATTTAACTTTTTTCAAAATGTCCATATTTTATAAATAATTTCATTTAAATGTTCTGAATGACATGTCAAAGAAACGTTCTTCGTCTTAAATTTTTCAAAGACTAAATTTTTGATTAACACAAAAACTATGCACCGTACAGAAAAATCACCCATTACCAGGAAATCAAGTTGAGTTATACTCTACAACCTGCAACAATTTTCATTAAAATCACTCGCACCGTTTAGTCCGTACAGGCGACTAAAATTTCCCCGATCGTCGTGATGAATTCAAATATATATAGAAATATATATAGATAGTGAATGAAATTATTTAGTATAAAAGACTAGCGTAAACTCGGCTACGCCGAGTATACTCTAGGGCTCCGCCGATAATGTTTTATAATAGTTTTACGTAAGTCCAATTCGTCTAGGAACAATTTAAACGCAAAGTGCTAACGCTAAGAGTCTTTCAAAATGACAGCCCTTGACGTTACCTTTCATTCGAAACCAAACACGACATGGTTCTGACAACTTTAAGCAAAAAACAAAAACCGATCGAGCTGTCAAATTTTTGACATTTCAGCATGGCAGCCTTCGACGATACCTCTCATCTGATACCAAACACGACAGGGTTCTGACAACTTTAAGCGAAAAACAAAAAGCCGATCGAGCTGTCAAATTTTTGACATGTCTGCACGGCAGCCCTTGACGAACCCTCTCATTTGATACCAAACACGACATGATTCTAACAACTTTAAGCAAAAAATAAAAGCCGATCGAGCTGTCAAATTTTTGACATTTCTGCATGTCAGCCATTGACCGTACCTCTCATTTGATACCAAACACGACATGATTCTAACAACTTTAAGCAAAAAACAAAAGCCGATCGGGCTGTCAAAATTTTAACATTTCTGCATGGCAGCCCTTGACGTTACCTTTCATTTGATACTAAACACGACGTTGTTCTGACAACTTTAAACAAAAAACAAAAGCCGATGGATCTGTCAAAATTTTGACATTTCTGCATGACAGCCCTTGACGTTACCTTTCATTTGATACCAAACACGACATGGTTCTGACAACTTTATGCATAAAAACAATAGCCGATAGAGCTGTCAAATTTTTGACATTGGGATATTTGTTTTTTACTTATTTATTTATGGAATGTTGGCAACCCTTTCGAAATGCCCATGAATCACGGACATGAACCTTCAAATATAATAATTTTTAAATATAATGTCTCCGACCTTTTGAATTATTGTGGAATAATGGCCCATTGCCATAATGTATGTTTATGATTTTAACTTCTTTCAAATTGTCCTCATTTCATGAATAACTCCATTTAAATGTTCTGATTGACATGTCAAATAAACGTTTTTCGTCTTAAAATTTTCATGGAGAACTCAGATATTTTGTTTTAAAAAGCCAAAATCCCACCTTCAAAAATATTTTACACAAAAACTATGCACCGTACAGAAAAATTGCCTTTTACCAGGCAATCAAGTTGAATTATTCTCTACATCCCAGAAAAATTTTCATTAAAATCGCTCTTACCGTTTAGCCTGTACAGGTGAGCAAAATTTCCCCGATCGTCGTGATTAAAGAAAATATATAAATATATAGACAGTGAATTAAATTATTTAGTATTTAGTATTTAGTAAAAGACTAGCGAAAACTCGGCTACGCCGAGTATTCCCTAGGGCTCCGCCGATAGTGTTTTTTAATAGTTTTACGTACGTCCAATCCGTCTAGGAACAATTTAAACGCAAAGTGCTAACGCCAAGGGTATTTCAAAATATTTTTTCCCGTCCACCCAAACAGCCCACGCAACCTGCCCACCCAAACTGCTCACGCAACCTGCCCACCCAAAATGCCCACGCAACCTGCTCATCCAAACTGCCCACGCACCCTGCCCACCCACCCTGCCCACCCAAAATGCCCACGCAACCTGCCCACCCAAACTGCCCACGCACCCTGCCCACCCAAAATGCCCACGCAACCTGCCCACGCAATCTGCCCACCCAAAATGCCCACGCAACCTGCCCACCAAACCTGCCCACCCAAACTGCCCACGCAACCTGCCAACCCAAAATGCCCACGCAACCTGCCCACCCAACCTGCCCACCCAAAATGCCCACGCAACCTGATCACTCAAACTGCCCACGCAACCTGTTTTGACATTTCTGCATGACAGCCCTTGACGTTACCTTTCATTTGATACCAAACACGACATGGTTCTGACAACTTTAAGCAAAAAACAAAAGCCGATCGAGCTGTCTAATTTTTGACATTTCTGCATGACAGCCCTTGGCGATACCTCTCATTTGATACCAAACACGACATGGTTCTGACAACTTTACGCAAAAAACAAAAGCCGATCGAACTGTCAAATTTTTGACACTTCTGCATGACAGCCCTTGACGTTACCTTTCATTTGATACCAAACACGACATAGTTCTGACAACTTTAAACAAGAAACAAAAGCCGTTCGAGCTGTCAAATTTTTGACATTTCTGCATGGCAGCCCTTGTCAATACCACTCGTTTGTACCAAACACGACATGCTTCTGACAACTTTATTCCAAAAACAAAAGCCGATCGAGCTGTCAAATTTTTAACATTTCTGCATGGCAGCCCTTGACAACCCTCTCATTTGATACCAAACACGACATGGTTCTGACAACTTTAAACAAAAAACAAAAGCCGCTCGAGCTGTCAAATTATTGACATTTCTGCATGCCAGCCCTTAACGATACCTCTCATTTGATACTAAACACGACATGGTTCTGACAACTTTATGCAAAAAACAAAAGCCGATCGAGCTGTCAAAATTTTGACATTTCTGCATGGCAGCCCTTGTCGATACCTCTCATTTGATACCAAACACGACATGTTTCTGACAACTTTATGCAAAAAACAAAAGCCGATCGAGCTGTCAAATTCTTGACATTGGAATATTTGTTTTTTACTTAGTTACTTATGGGATGTGTGGCAACACTTTGGAAATGCTCATGAATCACGGACATGAACCTTCAAAAATTATAATTTTTAAATATAATGTTTTAGGCCTTTTAAGCTACTATGGAATAACCGCCTATTGCCATAATGTATGCTTATGAATTTAACTTTTTTCAAAATGTCCTTATTTTATAAATAATTCTATTTAAATGTTCTGCTTGACATGTCAAAGAAACGTTCTTCGTCTTAAATTTTTCAAAGAAGACTAAATTTTTGATTTCAAATTGTTTCAAAAAGCCAAAATACGACCTTTAAAATTTTATTACTCAAAAACTATGCATCGTACAGAAAAATGACCTATTACCAGGAAATCAAGTTGAATTATTCTCTACATCTTGGAAAAATTTTAATTAAAATCACTCGCACCGTTTAGTCCGTACAGGCGAATAAAATTTCCCCGATCGTCGTCGTGATGAATTCAAATATAGAAATATAGATAGTGAATCTACCCGTTTAGTATAAAAGACTAGCGAAAACTCCGAGTATTCCCTAGGGCTCCGCCGATAGTGTTTTATAATAGTTTTACGTATATCCAATCCGTCTAGGAACAATTTAAATGCAAAGTGCTACCGCTAAGATTCTTTCAAAATATTTTTTTTTCCCGCCCACCCAAACAGACCACGCAACCTGCCCACTCAAACTACTCACGCAACCTGCCTACGCATTATGCCCACCCAAACAACCCACGCAACCTGCCCTTCCAAAATGCCCACTCAACCTGCCCACCCAAACTGCCCACGGAACCTGCCCACCCAAAATGCCCACGTAACCTGCCCACCCATCCTGCCCACCCAAACTGCCCACGCAACCTGCCCACCCAAAATGCCCACGCAACCTGCCCACTCAAACTGCCTACGTAACTTGCCCACCCAAAACCTGATCGAGCTGTCAAATTTTTGACATTTCTGCGTGACAGCCCATGACGGTACTTTTCATTTGATACCCAACATGACATGGTTCTGACAACTTTAAGCAAAAAACAAAAGCCGATCGAGCTGTCTAATTTTTGACATTTCTGCATGACAGCCCTTGACGTTACCTTTCATTTGATACCAAACATGATATGGTTCTAACAATTTTAAGCACAAAACAAAAGCCGATCGAGCTGTCAAATTTTTGACATTTCTGCATGACAGCCCTTTACGTTACCTTTCATTTGATACTAAACACTACATGGTACTGATAACTTTAAGCAAAAAACAAAAGCCGATCGAGCTGTCAAATTTTTGACACTTTTGCATGACAGCCCATGACGGTACTTTTCATTTGATACCCAACATGACATGGTTCTGACAACTTTAAGCAAAAAACAAAAGCCGATCGAGCTGTCTAATTTTTGACATTTGTGCATGACAGCCCTTGACGTTACCTTTCATTTGATACCAAATATGATATGGTTCTAACAATTTTAAGCAAAAAACAAAAGCCAATCGAGCTGTCAAATTTTTGACATTTCTGCATGACAGCCCTTGACGTTACCTTTCATTCGGAACCAAACTCGACATGGTTCTGACAACTTTAAGCAAAAAACAAAAGCCGATCGAGCTGTCAAATTATTAACATTTCTGCATGGCAGCCCTTGACGTTACCTTTCATTTGATACCAAACACGATATAGTTCTAACAACTTTAAGCAAAAAACAAAAGCCGATCGAGCTGTTAAATTTTTGACATTTCTGCATGACAGCCCTTGACGTTACCTTTCATTCGAAACCAAACACGACATGGTTCTGACAACTTTAAGCAAAAAACAAAAGCCGATCGAGCTGTCAAATTTTTGACATTTCTGCATGACAGCCCTTGACGTTACCTTTCATTTGATACCAAACACGATATGGTTCTGACAACTTTAAGCAAAAAACAAAAGCCGATCGAGCTGTCTAATTTTTGACATTTCTGCATGACAGCCCTTGACGTTACCTTTCATTTGAAACCAAACACGACATGGTTCTGACAACTTTAAGCAAAAAACAAAAGCCGATCGAGCTGTCAAATTATTAACATTTCTGCATGGCAGCCCTTGACGTTACCTTTCATTTGATACCAAACACGACATGGTTCTGACAACTTTAAGCAAAAAACAAAAGCCGATCGAGCTGTCAAATTTTTGACATTTCTGCATGACAGCCCTTGTCGTTACCTCTCATTTGATACCAATCACGACATGTTTTCGACAATTTTATGCAAAAAACAAAAGCCGATAGAGCTGTCAAATTTTTGACATTGTAATATTTGTTTTTTACTTAGTTATTTATGGGATGTTTGGCAACACTTTCGAAATGTACATGTATCACAGACATGAACCTTCAAAACTTTTAATTTTTAAATATGTTTTAGGGCCTTTTAAATTACTGTGGAATAACCGCCCATTGCCATAATGTATGTTAATGAATTTAACTTCTTTCAAATTGTCCTCTTTTCATGAATAATTCCATTTAAATGTCCTGATTGACATGTCAAAGAAACGTTCTTTGTCTTAAATTTTTCAAAGAAGACTAAATTTTTGATTTCAAATTGTTTTAAAAAGCCAAAATCCCACCTTTAAAAATGTTTTACACAAAAACTATGCACCGTACAGAAAAATGACCTATTACCAGGAAATCAAGTTGAGTTATGCTCTACAACCTGCAACTTTTTTCATTAAAATCACTCGCACCGTTTAGTCTGTACAGGCGAACAAAATTTCCCCGATCGTCTTGATGAATTCAAATATAGATAGTGAATGTACCCGTTTAGAATAAAAGACTAGCGTAAACTCGGCTACGCCGATAGTGTTTTATAATAGTTTCACGTACGTCCAATCCATTTAGGTTCAATTTAAACGCAAAGTGCTAACGTTAAGAATCTTTTTCCGCCGACCCAAACAGCCCACGCAACCTGCCCACCCAAACTGCTCACGCAACCTGCCCACGCAATATGCCCACCCAAACGGCCCACGCAACCGCCCGAGCTGTCATTTCAGCATGACAGCCCTTGATAATACCTCTCATTTGATACCAAACACGGCATGGTTCCGACAACTTTAAACAAAAAACAAAAGCCGATCAAGCTATCAAATTTTTAACATTCCTGCATGGCAGCCCTTGCCGACACCTTTCATTTGATACCAAACACGACATGATTCTGACAACTTTAAACAAAAAACCATAGCCGGTCGTGCTGGCAAGCTTTTGACATTTCTGCATTTCAGCCCTTGACGATACTTCTCATTTAATATCAAATACGACATGGTTCTGACAACTTTAAACAAAAAACAAAAACCGATCGAGCTGTCAAATTCTTGACATTGGAATATTTGTTTTTTACTTAGTTACTTACGGGATGTTTGGCAACACTTTTGAAATACACATGAATCACGGACATGAACCTTCAAAAATTGTAATTTTTAAATTTGGTTCAGGCCTTTTCAGCTATTGTGGAATTATTGCCCAATTTCATATTTTATCTTTATGAACTTAACTTTTTTCAAATTGTCCTTATTTCATGATTAATTCCATTTAAATGTTCTGATTGACATGTCAAACGAACGTTCTTTGTCTTAAAATTTTCAACACGGACATGAACCATCAAAAATTATAAATTTAAATATGTTTTAGGCCATTTTTACTATTGTGAAATAATTGCCCATTCTCATCATTCTTGTTTACGAATTTAACTTCTTTCAAATTGTCCTCATTTCAAAAATATTTCCATTTAAAAATTCTGATTGACATGTCATACAATCTTTCTCCTAGGGTTCCGCCGATAATGTATTATAATAGTTTTACGTACGTCCATTCCGTCTATGCACCATTTTTATCAATTTCATATCCACATTAGATTCCATTTAAATGTATGCATCTTTCTTTGTCCAATGTATATTTTGTCTATGGAAACATACGTACATATCTGTTATTATACGTTCATTAATTGTATATCAATGAATTATCACCTACTTAAACTTGTCTGTCAAAAAAAGCAAACAGTTTTACGTAAGGAAGAACATATGTTAAAATTTAACTTCAAGGTTATACATGATTTATTAATTACCATTTAAATAGAGAAAATAATTTTAAAATACCTTTAATTATACTATTATAATCGTTCCGTGAAAAATATATATCCACTTCTAACTGATATTTACACATTTCTTATAATGGTTTATCACTAACATTGACATGTCAAATGTGACAGATGACATCGTTTTTCTTATAAATTTTGTACATGTAGACTTCGATCGAATGTTTCAAAAAGCCAAAATCGTACCTTTAAAAATATTTTACACAAAAACTGTGCACCGTACAGAAAAATGACCTATTACCAGGAAATCAAGTTGAGTTATTCTCTACATCCTAAAAAAATTGTCATTAAAATCGCTCTTACCGTTTAGTCTGTATAGGCGAACAAAATTTTCGCGATCGTCTTGATGAATTCAAATATAGATAGTGAATTAAATTATTTTGTATAAAAGACTAGCGAAAACTCGGCTACGCCGAGTATTCCCTAGGGCTCCCACGCAACCTGCCCACGCAAAATGCCCACGCAACCTGCCCACCCAACCTGCCCACTCAAACTACCCACGCAACTTGCCCACCTAAAATGCCCACGCAACCTGCCCACTCAAACTGCCTACGCAACTTGCCCACCCAAAAGCCGATCGAGCTGTCAAATTTTTGACATTTCCGCATGGCAGCCCTTGGATGAACCCTCTCATTTGATACCAAACACGACATGGTTCTGACAACTTTATGCAAAAAACAAAAGCCGATGGAGCTGTCAAAATTTTGACATATCTGCATGGCAGCCCTTGCCGATACCTCTCATTTGATACCAAACACGACATGTTTCTGACAACTTTAAGCAAAAAACAAAAGCTGATCGAGCTGTCAAAATTTTGACACTTCCGCATGACAGCCCTTGACGTTACTTTTCATTTGATACCAAACACGACATAGTTCTGACAACTTTAAACAAAAAACAAAAGCCGATCAAGCTGTCAAATTTTTAGCATTTCTGCATGGCAGCCCTTAACGAACCCTCTCATTTGATACCAAATACGACATGGTTCTGACAACTTTAAGCAAAAAACAAAAGACGTTCGAGCTGTCAAATGTTTAGCATTTCTGCAAGGCAGCCCTTAACGTTACCATTCATTTGATACGAAAACGACATGTTTCTGACAACTTTATGTAAAAAAAAGATCGAGCTGTCAAAATCTTGATATTGGAGTATTTGTGTTTTACTTAGTTACTTATGGCAACACTTTCTCGTATATTTATGTACAAAATTTATTATATTTTTTATTAGTAGCTAGAAAATTAATTGACTAACTTCACAGTAATGCAATTAGGAATATTTGTTTTTCACTTATGGCATATTTGGTAACACTTGTGTACCGATTTCACATTGATCTAGTTAGCAATATTTGTTTTATAGGTACTTACCTAGTTACTTATGGAATGTTTGGCAACACTTTCGAAGTGGACATGAACCACG
The DNA here is from genome assembly GCA_943142095.1 of Ophonus ardosiacus. Lineage (NCBI taxonomy): Eukaryota > Metazoa > Arthropoda > Insecta > Coleoptera > Carabidae > Ophonus > Ophonus ardosiacus. Next base: position 32,563,459 of record OW964826.1, on the reverse strand, counting down.
GACAGGAACCATCAAATTTATAAATTTTAAATATGTTTTAGGCCATTTTTACTATTGTGAAACCATTGCCCATTCTCATAATTTATGTTGATGAATTAAACTTCTTTCAAAATGTCCTCATTTCAAAAATATTTCCATTTAAAGGTTCTGATTGACATGTCAAACAATCTTTCTCCTAGGGCTCCGCCGATAGTGTATTATAATAGTTTTACGCACTTCCGTTCCGTCTAGGTACCATTTTTATCAATTTCATATCCAAATTAGGTTCCATTTAAATACATGCCTTTTTCGTCGTTCAGCAACTATTTTGTCAATGGAAACATGCGTACATATGTTACTGTACGTTCATATTAACTGAATTATCACCTTTTCAACTTCTCTGTCATAAAAAGCAAACAGTTTTACCTATGGATAATTTTTAATTACCATTTAAATAGAGAAAATAATAATAATTATAAAATACCTTTAATTATACTATTATATCCATAATAATCGTTCCATAAAATATATATATCCACTTTTAACTAATCTTTATACATTTCTTATATTGGTTTGTCACTAACATTGACATGTCAAATGTGATAGATGACATCGTTTTTCTTCTTAATTTTGTACATGTAGACTTCGATGTATTGTTTCAAAAAGCCAAATTTCCACTTTTAAAAATTTTTTACACAAAAACTATGCACTGTACAGAAAAATGACCTATTACCAGGAAATCAAGTTGAATTATTCTCTACATCCCAGAAAAATTTTCATTAAAATCACTCGCACCGTTTAGTCTGTACAGGTGAGCAAAATTTCCCCGATCGTCGTGATTAAAGAAAATATATATATATATATATATATATATATATATATATATATATATATATATATATATATATACGAGTATATAGTGAATGTACCCGTTTAGAATAAAAGATTTAATTTTTTTGCGGCATAATATTTTGAATTAAACTCATTTAAAAAAATATGTTGTGGCCAGCACAAGACCTTCCGTCAATTCGATGTAATCCACGCACTCAGTCGATAAATAATAATTCAAACGAGCAAACTGTGCGGAGGTCGCCACGTACCGATACGACTGAACTTAAGTCAAAATCATCTGATGCGACTGATGCTATCAATGCCACCAAGGACAGCACACACCAACAATTACAGGTTGCTGCAAACCAATTAGTAAACAAAGAATCAAAACAAAAAACTATCAATGATACAAATCACTCTAACACAACAGAAAAAATTGTTTTAAATACTCCAAATAAAGATAGCGAATTTAAATTAGTAGAAAATAAAAAGAATAGAAGAAAATTTGGTACTGGAATATCACAAAACTCAGATAATGATATTAAATTTGAAGGTACACCAAAAAGACTTTGGCTATTTTTATCCCGTGTAAAGAGAGAAGTTAACGAAGATACAATTAAAAAATATCTAGAAAAACATACTCAGATTAAAGCAGCTGACTTTCACGTTGAGGATGTAACTAGCACTGGGTTAAACAGCACTCATAAATGCTTTAAAGTTGGTGCAAAATTTGAACTAAAAGACCAGCTTTATGACGAGAAATTCTGGCCATCAGGAATAAGATTTTCCAGATTCAAATTTAACTTGAATTTAAATAAAAACAAAAAAAGTACTTTTTTAGACCAAAATATTCATAAACTGTGATCTAGTTCTAGTAAATTGTCGTGCACTAAATCAAAATAAAGTTGACTTAATACAATCTGAATATTTGGACAATAAAACAAAATTCTTGTGCCTAACTGAAACATGGTGTAGCTATGACAGTGTAAACAATTTTCACTTTCCGTGTCTTGTTAACGCTTCAAATTATTGCCGAACTGTACAAAAAGGTGGTGGTGTCGGTATATGGTGCAATAAGAATTTGAATATAAAAAATATAGACCTTAAAACATTTTGCGTAGAAAAGTTCTTCGAAATCTGTGGATTAATATGGAAACCTAACTCCAGCAAGAACAGTGAAATTTTTATTTTAACATGTTACAGATCACCAGATGGTGGCAACAATTTTACCGTTTTTTATGACAAACTTGTTGATGTTTTTAACTATTTATTTACAAAAAAAATGTATAATGTAATTATTTTAGGTGATTTTAATATAGATCCGCAAAGAGACAGTAAAGAATATAAGTTATTATGTAATCTTTTTTGTTTTTTAAATGTAATTAATGTTGTTTCTTCACCAACTAGGGGTAACAACAAATTAGATCATGTTTTTACAAATGTATCATGTAAATGTAATGTCCAAGAAAATTTTATATCTGATCATAGAACAGTAATTTTATCTTTTAACGAAAATTTTTCTGACAAACCTATAAAAAAAATTGTAAGAGATTTTCATCCTTCTGCTATAGAAAAAATTAGTTCTGATTTAATTAATGAAAATTGGGATGCAATTCGAAATAGTACAAATGTTAATGAAAGTTTCAATCATTTTTATAATATTTTCAAGAATTATTTTAATCTGCATTTTCCTGTAAAATACAAACATAACAACTTAAAAAAATCTTGGGTCACTGACGAAATTCGATCATCCAGTAATAATCTGAAGGACCTATATATTATGCAAAGTAAATATCCAGAACTAATTAATAATTACAAAATAGCAAAACAGAAACATTCTCAATTAGTCTCAAGTACAAAAAAACAATATTATCAAAATAAAATCTCAAATTCAGACAATATGACTAGAAGTGCATGGAGTGTGATAAACTCAAACACAAAATATTATCTCATAAAAATGTTAAATTAGAAAATGATAACGATGTCATTGAAGAGAACCCTAAGACCATAGCTGAAGAGTTTAATAACTTTTTCATTAAAACACCTATGGAGTTGAGTAAACAAGCTCAAATCAGAGCTTCACAAAATCAAAATGTTCAAATAAATAAACTCAACAAAACTTGTAATAAAAATTTGTTTTTGTTTCCTTTTGATACAAATGAGTTCATAAACTTAATGTATGTTAAATTAAAATCAAAAAAGTCAGCTGGGCTAGATGATGTACCGAGTTTTCTAATTAAAATATTATTCATATTATTGCACCCATACTAATTTACATTATTAACTTATCTTTTGAAACAGGGGAATTTCCAGAAGAGCTAAAATTATGTAAAGTAACACCCATTTTTAAGAAAAAAGATGATCAAAATATTGAAAATTACAGGCCCATATCACAATCCTCAATTTTTTCTAAAATATTTGAATACTGTTTCCTTGCACGACTAGAATCATTCTTAACACAAAATAATATTATTTCTAATAATCAATTCGGGTTTCGACCAAATCTATCAACCATACAAGCTGTTCAAATTTTTTACGAGAATATCATTTTCAAAATGGAGGCCAATGAATATCCCGTTGCCATTTTTTGTGATTTGTCAAGAGCTTTTGACTGTGTTAACCACTCAAAGCTTCTTGACAAGTTAGAAGAATATGGCATTCGTGGAGTAGCTCTTACATGGGTAAAGTCTTTCCTATATAATCGGCAACAATATGTGTCTATCAAATACAACGATAATTTTAAAATATCGATAATTAACTCGAAGCCTTCTGCAGTCAAAATAGGTGTGCCACAGGGTTCTATTCTAGGACCCATCTTATTTTTGTTGTACATTAATGATATGGACTTGATGTTTCAGGGGAACACTAATGTTAGTTTAACCATGTACGCTGATGATACATCAGTTATTGTGTCTCACTCGGATACAAAAATTTTAGAAGTCACTTGTACTGAAGTTTACAATTCGCTGACAACCTGGTTCAACATAAACGAATTATTCTTGAACGAAAATAAAATTAATTACATAAGATTTCATAATCAACTAAATAAAAATGATATGAATATTAAAATAAGTAACAATACGGTGCAAAGAGTGAGTGACACAAAATTCTTAGGTTTGCATATGAATGAACATTGTTTGTGGAACGACCATTGCCACGATATTATTAAAAAATTAAATTCCACATGGTATTTAATAAAAAATGTTAAAAATATATTAAATATAGACCAACTGATAATGTTATATCATGCGCATGTTGGGTCTGCTTTAAATTACGGTGTTTGTTTTTGGGGCTCCTCTTCAATGGCATCTGACGTATTCATTTGCCAGAAAAGAATACTTAGATGTATTGCTGGTGTCCCACAGTCAACTTCGTGCAGAAATTTATTCAAAAAATTCAATATTTTACCATTAGCTTGTGTATTATTACAGGAATTGTGCAATTATGTATACAAAAATAAGCACAAATTTTTAACAAACATGGATTTACACAATTATAATACAAGAAATAAACATGAATTTAGATTGCCTTTTAACAAATTAAATGTAGGAAGAAAATCTCCACAATATTTAGGTTTATATGTTTTTAATAGATTATCATCTGAGATTAAAAACTGTAGCAACTTGCGAACATTTAAGGAAACTCTTAAAATATTTTTAATTAATAATTGCTTTTACTCTGTATCAGAATATAATAATTTTAATAATGAGATTTCTTAATAATATTTAAAATTTGTAATATATGTATGTATGTATCCATCTGTTCTTCTTTGTGACTTTTTCAACACATGTACCTTTGTCAAGTGAAATAAATATATTATTATTATTATTATTATTATTATTATTATTATTATTATTATTACTAATTTTTACAAATTCTGTACCAAAAGTTTCTTGGAAAAGATTCTATAAATCCAATAAAATTATAACATGTACGTACACTATGTAAATTGCACTTGACACTTCCTTCTTTCTTCTTCAGCTTTCTACAAATTTATTAGGGGTCACTGTTTCTTAGTCTTCTCTTCCACTCATTCCTGTCCAACTCATCTTATTCACATAGTTCTTCCTCTCTCAAGTCGTACAGTTCATCCATCTTCTCTTTCGCCTTCCTCATACTCCCGGCATTCTGATCCTATACTTTCCATATTTGGCTTTGCACTTGACACTGACATCTGTCAATTAGAATTTTTTGCATATATCAGCTGTTTCATTATAAATAGCAAAGCTGACTGATTTTTGAAAGTTAATCTCTTTATAATGCTTTAACTCTATATCTATTGAATTATTGAATATGAAGGAAAATGTATAATCAAACCGTATAGAGAAGAGCATTTTCTTTAATATTTATAATAACATAAAATGTCAAAAAATAATATTTAACTGCTTTCTTTTTTAAGAAAAACTGTTAAAAACTTCAAATAAGGGTACTCCCGGTGGATCAATTATAACCAAAATCCAATCAGCTCTTCAAATGGATGTACAGAAAAGGAATACGAAAGAATTATAATTTTTGGAATTGTAGTATTGGACTTATCGTCGGAGAACAGTTTGTCACACACGGACACACACATGAATACAAAAAAAAAAACACACACACACACACACACACACACACACACAAACACACACATACATACATACATATAGTAAAATTTTTTAGGCAGAGTAGTCACGTCATCATATCATTACAAAATGAAAAAACACTGTAGTATTGTATATGTTTAGGAAAACGAAGAAAATAAATACTGTTTTTTGCATACTATAAGTAAAGTACATTTTAATTAAATTTACAATTATTTTAAAGTCTAACATAATGTTTTTAATGAGTTTTAATTTATTTAAAATAATTGTAGTTCATTTTTTCACCACATGTTGGTACTATTGGATTTCAATATTTAAACGTTTACATGACATGTTTCTCCCGGAATTGTCAAGTGTCTGCTGTCATTAGCAATGACTCAATATATACTCTCTTTTCTATGGTCATTAATTCGTTACTTTGAGATTGATCTTGAGCTTTTCTGTTTTTAGTTTGTGTTAATTTCAATAATTGTAAATTGTATTATTGGAGTATTTTCAATGAAATATAATATATTTTTAAAATGTTATTTTAATTATATTTTCAATAAATCGAATTTATAGTGCTACTCTTTATTTTTCTATAACACTACAGAATTGTAAATCTAAATAAAATCAAATCAATTTTTTTAAAAATATATTCAATGTCATTTAACATTAATTTTCTTATTTTTCAACAAGTGCTTCATTTACTCCCCGTATTCCTTCTGAAACCCGACTCGGTATGCCACACAGAATTTTCAATACCATAAATTGGAAATATATTACATTTTACAATAATATTCAATTATTATTCGATTATTAAATAAATTAATTTGATCACATAAATTAGCATCGCAGGTAAATACAATTATTTTCTAAAATTAAATTAGTGTACCATGTAAACCTACTAATTTCGTGACGTCATTATCTAGTTACAAACTTTGATGACGTGACTACTCTGCTTAAAAATTTTTACTATACATACATACATACATACATACATACATACATACATACATACATACATACATACATACATACAGACATCATCTTAAAAATAGTAAATTTATTGTTTATGTAGGTAGTTATTTTTATTTTTATGTTTAATTTTATTTTTATTTTCGGAGCTGTGAATGAGACATATTACTGTGATTACTTATCGATCAAGAGGCGAGGAGGTAAGTAAAAAACTGCGATCAAAGCTTACTTTAAAAACGACAACTACTTTTTCTAATATGTCAAAATAATTTTCTAACATATATTTTTGCGTCGATCGTGCAAAAAACCTAAAAAGCATTGTGGTTGTATTGGAGATCTGGACTTCATTTCATACCCCAAAATTATCCTCAAGGAAGCACTTACTGACCTTAATACTTAAATAATTATAAAATTAAAATCTATTTCTCAAATGTTAAGTACCTTTTTTCCAAAACCATAATATTGAAAGTAATAGTGCAATGCAAAATAATATACGTAGCTGCCAAGATGTTCTCACATACTTAACTATTTTAAATTAATTAAGGAAGTTTAGGATAAATACTAGTGGTGGTTCCGGTTCTGAAACTACCCGGTTCTCGGTTCTGGAACCGAAACTCATTGATTCTCGCTTCTGGAACCGAAACTCATCGGTTCTTATTTTTGAAATCGAATCTCATCGGTTCTCGGTTCTGAAATCGAATCTCATCGGTTCTCGGTTCTGGAATCGAATCTCATCGGTTCTCGGTCCTAACCGGAACTCATCGGTTCTCGCTTCTGGAACCGAAACTCATCTGTTCTCAGTTATGGAACTCGAACAGATTGAATCTTGAATATGTTATATTACATTATTACAATTCATGATTTACGTATTACGAATCAAAGTTATGAATACAGGTCGGAATATATGTAAAGTGCTTACTAAGTGCATTCTTCCATATTTTTAAGAAAATTGAATAATGCATGTGCAAAATAAAACACGTGTGCATATAATATGAAAAATTTGACAATTATAAATTATAAATTATTGCTTTAAAGAAAAACTTATTAAAAAATTTATGTTCTGCTATGTGTAATTTGTATTTTGTATTTATATTCATTATCAGGTATTTCCATTTTTACTACGGAAGTTTCCCATTTCTCTATACGACTCTTTGGTGTGAATTTGCAGTAAAGAAAATGATACATATAAACAAAACATATAATGGGCTACTTGCGTGGTACTGAAAATCCGATTTCTATCACTATGTACGTAATGTTATGTTGAAAACACATATAAAATATAAATTTTATTTTTTAAAAATTATTTGTTTTTTAGTAAATTAAGAAAGAAAATTTTCTGTGACGTCATTATATTAAACTCGAAAAGGAAACCATGTTTAAAAATATACCGTATAGATGGCATGACGTGCGAGAAAGTTTTAATTTGAATTTGACATTAGTTCATTTTTCTCTCTCTCTGGGCTCTCAAACATATTAATTACTTCACAAATAAACACATAGGTAGTTACATGTAATTTAAAATATCGATATCAAAAAGACAAACTAAAATATTAACCTCCAAACTATTGTTGAAACGTCAAACAGGAGATCTACATTACCCGTAGAAACAAACGCTATGGCTTTACGACCATTCATTGGTGCGGCGTAATTCTACGTCATACATGGCGGGAATTCAAATAATTAAATTTCATTATTTTTTTTCTGGCAAACTAATAAAAATTTTGTCAAAAGAAAAAATACGGGTAGCAAGTTTTTACCTGCTCTTCAAAAATATTAAATAAAAAAAAGATACGCAAGTAGTCCATTGTCTATTAAACAAAAATGATGGATTTAAAATTTTTACATAAACAAACAAAATACTAAATGGCTATATTGATTGGATTTAATCGAACTGAAGTCAAGAAATTAAGAGATATTCCTTTATATTACAAAAGTTAGAGATCAAAATGTAAAGATAAGCAGAATGTATAAGTAGCTTATTGAAATTCTAGGAAATATTTATTGCTTTGTCCCTTCATTTTATAGTCACTAATGTCATTATGTAGGTAGGTACCGATAACTTAGAACATCACTCAAGGTCAAGCTACTGAAATAAACCATATTGAATGAAAATTGAAAATATATAATACGAAACTGAAAGTGTAATTTGAAATTATGCGGTTATATTTTCTAAAAAAAGAATTATCATCCTCCTGCATATGGTATGATATTATTTACACATATGCAATTAAATTACATAAAAAAATTAATATTGTTCAATAATATTCCTCAAATAAAACGGGAAATCTGTTTGTTTCTCAAAAATAGCGAGGCTAATTTAAAATTATAATTGAATATCATTGATTCCATAACCCGAATCTGAAGTTCTATTCCAGAGAACCGGTTCCACTACCCGGAACCAGAAGATCGGTTCTACTACTCGGAACCGGAACCAGAGATCGGTTCCATTACCCGGAACCGGAACCGTAGATCGGTTCCATTACTCGGAACCGGAACCGATGACCGGTTCCATTACTTGGAACCGAAGATCGGTTCCACTACCCGGGTACCCGGGTACTCGGATAGTTTTGGAACCGGGTACCCGGTTCCAAATTTTTCGAGTTCTTGACAGCAGTAATTGCAACAATACATAAACTAATAAAAAGTTGTTCTAATAGTTCATAATTTAAAGTTTAATTACGAATAATATCTAGGGTCCTGTCCTTCATAGGTCCAATTTTTCATAACAGTTAAGTTTCTAATTAATATCAAGTAGTATTAAATAAAAATCAGAAAACAAAACACGATACGGGAAACAATACAGAAAATAACTCATTAAAACCTAAACATAAACAAATTTGACTCGCGTCATATAATTTTGGCTTCTTATATTATGGTAAATACAAGAAATTTGATACATTATTGTATCTAGCACAATGTGTATATGTCATTTCTAGAGAAAATTAAGTTAGTAGATGATTTTGATTCTGCGTGTCTTGAAATTGTAATTTAAACTTTAGCTAAAATCACAAAGGACGTAGAAGGCCTTGCTAGGTTATGCGCGATATTCTATTTTAACATATAAATATTATGTATTAATTTTAAGTTTTATTTTTCATAATACAAATATAAATACTATACAAATAATATCTGCAATACAAAATTTATTAAAACATTATAAATATTTTGTCTTTAATATTTAACCTTCAAAAGTAATATCGGAATCAAAATCATTATTATTATCATTTAAAACGATAACAGCTTCCCCGTCCGTAGTTTTCAACACTTTTACTATATATCTTTATTGCGCCCTAAATTTTACAGACCTACTTCAATATCGCCACTTCCATCTAGATCTATATCTTCTAATGTAGATCGTTTAGGACTTTCCTTATTTTTGTCAGGAATAACAGGTCCTGATCCTGAACCATTTCCAAGGAGATTATCTTCATCATCATCTAAACCAGGAGCTGGAGTATTCAAAATTAGAGTTGATTGAGGGATTAATTCATTTTTGGATCCATCTAGGTATACTGTAGATCCTTCAGGACTTTTCTCATTTTTAACAGGAATGATAAGTCCTGATCCTGAACCATTTTCAGGGAAAATTTCTTAATCGTCTTCTAAACCCGGAGCTAGAGTAGTCAAAATTGGAGTTAATTGCGAATTTAATTCACGTTTAAAGTTAATAGAAGTCTTGATTTTAGTTGGTTCAGTGATGGTTTCTACTTTTTTGTCACCAACTTCAACTTTGTCCTTATAGATGTTCATATTTTTCACGTAGATATTTTTGACGATGTTGTAAATAACATTTCTGGGGAAGGCCTGTATTCTTTGTGATCTTGAACGGAATGTTTGTGAAAAACTGCTGGATTAGTAATGTGCTTGGTAGAGTTTTCTGAATGGTGACTCTGTTTTACAGATTTTTTGAGTAAATCTACTGGATTTATAAGATACTCATTTGAATTCCTTTTACGAAAGTGGGTTTTGCACGTGGTTTAAGTAAATCTGCTGGATTTATAAGAAATTCGTTTGGAGTACGCGGAGTGTGTTTTTCAGTTTTTTCTTATGTGCGGAAACGCATATTTTTTCAGCGTAGCAAGAATAGTGGCAGCATTTTTGATGTGGTTCACACAAATCGTCGCATGAACATGTTATTTTGGAATGATGGAATATTTCACAATTTTTAGGGAACACAGGGCATACTCCTTCATGTATTGAAATATGAAAAACATAGATTACTATAGTTCGGTTCCACATAAAAGGAATAAACATAAAGTTTTGGCAGTGCCTCTGTTGTCAGAAACGGCGCCCGATTAAGCTGCCAGCAAAATATTTTTAGGTTAGGAGGAATTAACGCCGTACTTGTTGATGGATAAAATGAAATAACGGAATTCTTAGGGGCGATTATGAGGAATCATATTGTTGGTATTCCTTAAAGTACTTAATTTTATTTAAATTTTCATTATGTTGTTACCTGTTTTGTAATTTCATCAGCGAATACTAAAATATACAATAACTGTATAAAAGGAAGTTACATGACTAGATTTGTGTTACTTACAAATAGTTTTAACTCTTATCGTCACTTGGCAAAAAGTTAGAAAACACAAACATCCAACTATTTAAATTTTATCTTACACTAATTTACATGTTATTTAAAATATTGACAAAACACAATGTTATTTATATTAATTTTTTTATAAAAGTTATAAAATATATTGTGTGACCGTCACATGTTAGCCGAAAAGTATAAAAATGTTCTAGAAATTTAGGGTTAGGAGAGTATTATCTCAATACATAGAAGAATAGAAACGCTAATTAGCACGGCAAAGAAAGTGGTAAATTTGAATGTAAATAGTCAATTTTTATTAATAATTGTCATGTATGAATAAATTCCACTTAGATTTGTAGTTAGTGTGTTATTATTGTTAATGTAGAATATATCTAGAAAGATTTTTTTTGTAATTATTGTCAAATTCAAGTATAATAGCTTCATCATAATTAGAGCACATACTTTTCACACAAATCTATTCATGTAACTTACCTTTATTCAAAGTTATTGTACTTTTTAGTATTCCCTGGTGAAGTTACAAAACATGTAACGAAATATTGGAAATTTAAATAAAATTAACTACAGTAGGGGAGATATAGCGGTTCTGGACCAGATAACGATCTAAGATTGTCGTCACAGATAAGAGATTGTAAAGATAAGGATTGATGACGTCACAGATAAGAGACGTCACAGATAAGAGTGATGACGTCACAGATTAGAGTGATGACGTCATAACTTAACCTGACGTAACCCATAACCTATGCAAGTGTTTGTTTCTTGCGAGACATCTTAAGATTTGATAATGAATGTCTTAAGGAGTACCACAACATCTTGAAAGTTTGATAAGGAAAATCTTAAGATTTGATAAGGAAATCTTGAGACATCTTAAGATTTGGTTCTTGAGATGTTTGTTAACATGTTTGACGTCACAGATAAGAGAAATTCAAGATGGCGGTTGTTAGTTTGTTGTTTTGTTGCTAGATGGCAGTGACAACAGTGTTGCCAACTGTATTAAATAAGGGTAGTTAATTTGTTTGCCGCAAGATGGCGCTGATAAAGATGTTGCCAACTGTATTAAATAAGTTTAGATAATTTTTTTGCCGCAAGATGATGCTGACAGCAGTGTTGCCAACTGTATTAAAAATAAATAATTTAAAAAATGTTTGAAGACATTCTTGAAAAAATCTTAAGATGTTGGTGCATCATCTTAAGATTTGATAAGAACGTCTTGGAAAATCTTGAGATTTTGATAAGAAATATCTTAAGATTTGATAAGAACGTCTTGTAAAACATCTTAAGATTTTAATAAGGAATATGTTTTCAAGACAAATGGCGTGTAGTATATATATCGAGTGAGGTATCTTTTCCCACTAAATCAAATATGCAGAATACGATGGCGGTGTTATTTTCACGATTTATTTAATATTTTGGAAATTTTAATTTTATTTTATTTCTTTTTGTTGTTGCTTATTTATTTTTGTTGTTTAGAATATTGCAGTATAATGTGTGATGAGAATATTATCGCAAGTACACTTCCGCTTTAATTTGATATTATTTTTTCTTGAGACATCTTAAGATTTGGTTCTTAAGATGTTTTTTAACATTTGTGCTATTAAAACTAAAATTTTACAAGGTAAGATTAATTTTGTTTTATTTAAAATAAATATATTATTGTGTATAAATATAAACATAATATTAGTTATGCAACCAACATTACATATGTGTATATTATTACATACATATATAAAAACCACAATAAATTATATTAGCTATGCAATCAACATAACATATGTGTATAATGTAGATTAAATAGATAACATATTTTTGTTCTTTCTTGTAAATAATAGATAGGCATTAAGTAAATATTAAACAATATTATAACACGAATAAAGTTTTTATTACTTTAATATATTATACAAAATATTAATTACATAAACATATTATATAGTTTTTGTTTATATTAATATACATAATAATATAATATTTAAGAATTTAATTTGTTTCAGAAAAACAAATATTTAATAAATTATTGTTTTTTTCAGTATAAAAATATAGCTTTTCCAATTCATTTACTTTTTCCTCATCTAATTGATTAAAGTTTGCAGGAAAAAATGTTTTAAAGTCACTCGTATGAACAATTAAACGTGTTCCATATTTTGTATTAATAAGTTTTGCAGATTTAATTTTAAATTTTTTCTTTTCTTCTAATTCTGCAATATTGATGGTTGGCAATTGGTAATCTGCTGACCCCATTTGGTTGAAATATAATAAGACATTGGAATCCATTGTATTTCTAAATAAATAAAAAAGAAATTAAAATTTTAGTTTTATTTTAATAGAGCATATGCATAAGATGTGTATGCTCTATAAAGCTTAATATTAAAAAAACACATAAAGCATAAATAAAAATACTTACTGCTTTTGGATATAAAAGTATACTGCTTCTAATAACTGCAAACTTATTAATGGCATATAAAAAACATGTTAGCGTATTTATATAAAAAAATTATCATAAATAGTGATAATAGAACAAATGTTTAAAACAATAAACAGATATAAACATCCGTTTTATTGGGATTAGATACTTAAATTCTTTTGTAAACATCCTTGGTGATAAAACAATATTGTTGGACACACGTGCAGATAACAATATCACAGCAACTTCCTAAGCAGATATTAACATCCGTTTATTAGGATTAGATAATGATATCACACCAACATCCTTTAAAAATTCGTAGAAAAAATTTAATAGATAAAGCAGAATGCAGATTTAAATTATTTTTTTATTTAAAATAATGCTTTTTGTTACAGATAATATATAATTATTTTACATTTTTTAAAGAACACAAAAATTATAATAAGTGCAACAAGGATAGATAAACATAAAACAATTTATTTTAACCAATAGAAATTAAATTTTATTATTTATATAACCAATAGTATTCAAGCAACTTATAACTATAAATAGCGAAGTTTTTTATTAATTTTTATTATATTTATTTTATTAGTGAAGCCATAAACACTAATTATGAAGGTAAGATACTGAAAATTTAATTTTTTATGTTATTGTTTTATTTATATTTATAAACAAATTGTAGCAAGCAAATAATGGTGATCGAAAGCCATATCCAAAAAATATAAATTGTTCTAGGAAAAAAATTGTTGAACAATCCATAGACACCATTTCAAATGATGAAAATAAGGAAAATATTTTACAAATAGAAAATATGGAAAATATTTCACCATTTATAAAGGTAAGATGATGAAAATTTATTTTTTATGTTATTGTTTTTATTTATATTTATAAAATAAATTTTAGCAAACAAAAAAGGGTAATCGAAAACCATATCCAAAAAATACAACTCGTTCTAGAAAAAAAATTGTTGAACAATCCATAGATGCCATTTTGAATGATGAAAATAAGGAAAATATTCCACAAATAGAAAATAAAAAAAATATTCCACAAATAGAAAATGAGGAAAATATTCCACAAGTAGAAAATAAAAATTTAGAAGAAGAAATAATAACAATGAAAAGTGATCAAATACAATATGATAGAAAACTGGTTATGGAACATAAATTTTTTTTGGATAATTTTAAATGGATATCTGTTGGTATAGATCCATTGAATAACTATAAAATTGTTATTAATTTGAATAGTAATCAATTGGGAAAGTGTGTTGCTTTTGAACCCAAAGAGTGGTTTGAATTTCTTTTATGTCAAAATGCAATACTTTCACATTTTGATTTTGATACTAATATTCAATCATACAAATTTCATGATATTGAAATAATATTTGACACAGTAGATTCGTTTAAAGTAATACAATTAAAATCAAAGTATGGTGCTTTAAATTTGGGAAGCATATCTATGAATTATTTGTTTCAATTATCTGATTTAATAAATCGTACAATAAATTATCTTGAATCTTTAAATTTTTCTAAATATTATTACAATATTATAAAAGAATCTGCTAAACATGATGGGGATATTATTAATAATATTTATAATTTATGTGATAATAATAATTTGTATAACTTAGCAATAAGAGAAATAATTATGTATTATTCTGATGTATTAATGGAAAATATTGTTAATTATTTTAATGTATAAAAAAAAATGTAATAAATTAATGTAAACAATATTTACTTTTTTAACCTTAATTATTTTTTATAGATAAGGGTTTATAAAAAGATAATAAAAAAACATATATTTTATACAATTATTTATTTAAAAAAAATTAACACATTTCATGTATATATCTTTTAAAATATTTACATCATTTTTTTTATTGTTACTACACATTTCACTATTTTCTATATTATTTAAAAGTTGAACAATATTAATCATAATATTTGTATTTACTTGCTTAATTGGAATATTAGTAGTTGTTTTACCAAGAATAAATGGACATAATGGAGACCAACGAAAATGTTCAAAAACTGGAATATCCCCTTCTTCAAAATTATGTACCATAACATTACAAAATGGACATATTACTTCATCATTTATTTTTGAATAATAAAATCCAGCTCGTGCTAAGTCTTCAACGTTAATAAAGCTTTTTGGCCAATTATTTTTTTTAAAAGTTGATAGTCGATCGTATTCGCTGTTATATAATGCATATCTAAAAAATATATGTAATAAGTTCATAATTAATATAATATACATTTGTTTTACCTGTTATGCGATGTTATATTACATCCCGGACAGTCTTCAATATTTGGAGGTGGTCCATCAATATGATAATTATCGGTTGGTAGATTCCAATGTTCCACACATGGTAATTTTTTAATAACATTAAAATCTGTTTTATACTTTAAAGGAAGTTTTTTCCATATATTTAGTAAATCGTTTCCACTATATAAGTTTAATATATATTTAAACTTTTCTTCATCAATTTTTTTACAAATATATGCTATAGGTGCTAATTTTCCAATTATTGAAAGTAAAATATAAATAGAAGAAGGTTTTTTTATTATTTGTTTATAATCATTATATTTATTTTCTGATAAAGCATTTATACTATAACAAGTATTTAGCAAATCAGTTGTTACTATTTGTAATGCCATTTTTTTTAATAATTAAAAAAATGTTTAGAGAATAGTATTCAAGTGTAAAATATAAACTACTGATCCATGTTATAAAAACTTCTTATTTATATGTAAAAATAAATGGGGAAGCGGTGGAGGGGGGGATGAGATAAAATATTTTAAACATTTATTAATTTTAATAATAGTATTTTTAATTGCTCATATATACTAATATTAGAACAAGCAATATTAAATAATGAAAAATCAAATTTTTCTGCTTTTACTAGCATATTTGAAAATTCATCAAATTCATAATAATAATCATTTATAAAAAAATATAATCGTCCATTCGTATACTTAAAAACTGAATTTATATTATTAGGAATACCAGGAAATTGTGATTCAATATTTCCATAATTTTCAGTGTTAAAGTTACATTCATTGATTGTTATAAAAGAATCATTGTTGTAAAATATAAATGTTTTTCCCATGTTTGTAAAAACAGCTCCTTTAATATTTTTAATATTTTTAGTGTATGGATTTACTGTATTTTCTAATTGTAAAGATGGAAATTTTATATTATATGTTTTATTATTAATTATAATTACAATATTGCCATTTGGTCTCAAATAAACAGCATCTATTTTATAAAAATTTTTAGGTAAAAATGGTAGCCAATCTGTTATAAGAAATGGTTGAGGATTAAAATTTTTTTCATTTAATTTTTTAATCCACACCCATTTATTATAAAATATATATAATTTATTTTTTAAAACTAAAAATGTGGTTACGTTTTTTAGTTCACATAAATTTGGATAAGATGTTAAGGTTTCATTATTTTCAGTTTTATTAGGTACATTAGACTTAGTTGTTAAACTTTTTTCTGTCGTAAAACTTTCTTCTGTTTTAATTCCATATAATGTTTGAATAGCATATACGTCATCAATATATAAATCATAATAACTTTCGTTTATAAATATATTATTTTGATACGTTGGAAACATTATGGAATAAAAATTATTAGAATGTTCAATACCTAATGAATGTCCAATTTCATGAACTAATACATCAAAAAAACTTATTCTATCAAACTCAGGTTTACTTAAATCAAAATTCCATTTTTCAAACTGATCCAAATGAATTTCCACCGGATGAATATTTGGGTAATTAGCATGAGCTAGTACATTACCCACGCCATCAAATAAATCATGACACATTTTTTTTGCACCATATTGATAATGTCGAATATCTCCAAATGATATGATAATATCGGCATTATCCATTATCAGTGTTTCTAAAAAAATTAAATTTGTATATTTTGACTATAAATCAAAAGCTTTTTGTATAATAATATTATGGTCTACCCCATGATAATACCAATAAATTTGGTTTTTATTCCATTTTACTAAAGAAAGTCGAAAATTTATATCTTTTACACCGCATCTTGGAGTTTTTATAAATTGTATAATATTAGAACTGTTTTTTATTGTATACTTTTGTTTAAATAAGTTTAGGGCATTTATATAATTTGTGTTATTTTCTGACAACATTATAAATTCAGTATCGCTAACATTTAAATACCCATATTTATATAAATAAGAAGAAAGCAAACTAAAATTGCTTCTATTTAAATTTGCATTTACACTTAAAATTAATAATAAAAATATGAAAATCATTTTTATTATTTTTTAAAAAATGTAATTGTTATATGTAAACTTTATAAACTTTTAATATTTAAGTTTAAATTAGCACCGCTACTAGCACTGTTATATTTGAAACTGTTTCTAAATTGTATTATAAAACTAAATATATTAAAAATTAAACATATAAGTAGTACACACATATAAGTACAACAAGTGCAGAAACCTTTTTTAATACACCGGACCACACCATGTATTATGTCTACTTTAAAAGTTTCACTCATTATGACAATAATTTTTTTATGTTACCTTTAAATATATATAACAATAATACAAAATTAAACATATAAGTAGTACACACATATAAGCACAACAAGTGCAGAAACCTTTTTAATAGACCGCACCACACCACATATTATGCATACTTTAAAAATTTCACTCATTATGACGATAATTTTTTTGTCACTTTTAAATATATAACAATAATAATAATTTAAAAATTGTATTAAAATAGTACATATTAAAATAAAATACACAATTTTACATAAATATTTTTTATTTATTTTATAAAGCACAAACATTTACAAAAAATTAAAATATACTACTACAATCTAACATAACTAAAATACAATCTAACATATTTTTAAGTTTATACACATTACTTACAGCACATACATATGGTTCACAATGTTCAAAACATCTGCGAATAGTTAAACATTTTTGAAATGCCTTAAATTCACTAAATTCTTCTAAATTTATTATTTCACAATTACATAAATTATATAATTGTAAAAAGTTTTTCTTTATCAAACCTTTACCATATATTTTATTACATGTTTGAGTTATTTTTTTTTAAATATAATATATTTTTTCATATGATATGTATCCATCACTCCATTGCAAACCATGATGTTTATTTTCCACCCATATTGCAGTTTTTTTATCTTCTGGTGATAAATTTTCCCACGTAAATGGTGGTTTAATTATGAAATGTTGTAATTTAGAACCATCTCTTGTAAGAATAGCAATTTCCTTTGGAACCATAACATAATTAACTATTTGAAATCCTTGTATATCAATAATAAGTTCCATTCTGCTCACAGTTTCATATTAAACTAAAATACTATTGTTTTTATAACACTAATTTATATATATTTTTTAAAAATTTAATTTAGAAATAATACTAATGTCTTATAATAAATTAAATAGATGTTTTAACTGTGCCAGTTAAAGGATTATAATTTATAATACAATCATGAATAATAAGACAATAAACAGAAGTTTCTGCAGGAAAATTATCACTAGATTCAAATTCTAATCGAATATCTACGGTGCTGTTTTTAACTGAATCATTTTGTTGAGAACAATCAATAACAACTAATGGAGCAATATTTTTAAAAACTGTTTTTGTTAAAATTGGTCCAATATATGTATCATGGTAATTATAATACGATTTTGGAAATTTTGCATACATATCATATAAAAGTGCATATTGATTATTTTTAAAATCAATATTTAAATTATCATATGGATAGCAAACTGAATTTAAGTATAATTTTATATTGCTTAAATTACAAAAGTCAAAATGACTACTATCTTTATTAAGTGCATTTTTTCGATTTGTTTGAAAACCAACAATTACAAATCTAGGTTTTTCTAATTGAGTAGCTGATTTTATTGACCATAATTGTTTCTTGGCTACTGGAAGAACTGGATATTCATACAAATCCCAAGATCGAAAAGCACATGATAAAAATTGATTTGAATCCGTTATTTTTAATAATTTTAGTCTATATTCATCATTAACATTAATGTGTGGCACTTTCCAATGTATTTTGTTTAAATGAAATTTTAAATTTTCTGCTGATATATATGCCCCATTATCATTTCTTGCTCTTATTAACACTAATTCTTGTCTGACATTTAATAGTATTTTATTATTATCCTCGAAAAATCCAAGTAACATTTTTAACGGAATGCATACATTAAAATTACCATCTTTATCTAAAATATTAATATTTAATCCCCATCCAGCATTTTCAAGTGTATCACTTTCAAATTTATTTAAAGAAGCATAAGCTTTTAATGTAGAACTAATTCCAACATTTTTAGTCTTATCAATTTCTACACTATTAATTAAATATTTAATTTCATCAAACAAATAAGCAATTCCATTATTTGTTATTTTTGCATCATTAGGAGGTGGTGAATTATCTTCTTTTAATAATTTTCCTTCAATGTATAAAAAACTCTCACTTGGTAATGTATATAAATCTTGCTGATGAATTTGTATTCTAATTTCATCACTATTATTAAATGCTGATGCTACATTTGGTGTATGACTATGAACTTCAATTCTAGTTATAGCATCATTAAATACAATACTAGATGTAACATTTAATATGTTATTCATTTTTCCTTTTTTTTACACGTAAATGTATGCGTAAACCAAGAGACTTTAAATATAATAAATTGTCTCTTGTTAACACTTTCTTGGTTGGTGAAAAACTAACTTCATGCGCTATTGTTTGCGTACTTTTATAATCAATACCCATTTTTATGAAACTTTTTTAAGATGTAATCTAATAGATATTTGATCAATAATATTTACACTAATATTGTTTATTACTTGAGTGTTCACAGGTAAATAAATCACATTTGATGGTACTTCATTAATTTTATAACCAGGTTCAACTGTTGGATAAAATTCATGTAAAATATGAACTGGAGAACCATTTTTATAAGATCCTTTTATAATATTACATTCTATTAAGATTGTATTTACTTTAATAATATTTACAGGTAAATCACTCTCGTGTAATGTATTACTTTCCAATATTCGTTTTTTAAAACCTAATAATGATCCAAAAGAATCATTTTGTTTAAAATCAATAGTAACAGTACTTACAAGTTCACATTTTAATGTATTGTTATTCGCTTTTAAACTTATAAAATTTTTTTCTTTTCTTTTTTCTCTTATTATTTCATTAGTATAAAATTCGTTATCTGAAATATATGTAGAATCACATAATTCTTTTTTTAAAATATTCTCCAAATTATCAATTTCATATGATCCTACTGGTATTGTAAATATTTGGAAATTTTTATTTTTACTGTTTTCATTTTTATAATAAAATTTGTTGTTCGTATCATCTATATTAGGTATTGAGTGATATGTTTCAAAACTAATTAACCCCAATACATATTCACTATTATTTAAATAAATTGGGGGAAAAAAGTCGGCACTTATTGTAGAAGTATTACCATCAAGTGTTACCGTGATTGATTCCATAATTAAACTAAATTAATTATCATCTTTTTGACTATTTATTAAAAAATTTAAACACAAATGACCACAATTATAAGAATTAAAATTTTGATAACGTTTATAATTATACTTAATTTTACAAGTTGATCCTAAGTAATTTATAATTTCTTTTGGTGGTGGCAAATTTCCAAAACTATCAAAATATTCAACATTTTTATTTTTCTTTATGTATGCTACCCAGTGTGTTCCAGGCCCTTGTTGAGAATCTAAATTTACAATAACGCTTTCATTTTTTAACGGTTTTTTAGGTAATTTATCTCGCATGTAAACACCACGAAAAAACTTAATATTATTATTATGAGCATATAATTTTAAATCTTTATCACTTAAGGCTTTTTTCGGCAAACTTTTTTTGGTTTTTGAGACTTTTTTTTAATACTACCGCCGCGTTTATATGGTTTTAAATATAAACCTTTACCTAACGCTTTTCTGACACCATAAGAAGCAACAGAACTTACAGCGCCAGCTGCTAAAGCTTTTGCAATTAAAGGAATGAGTACCGCGGGTAAAAACCCACCATGTTTTGGTGTTTTTATTATGCGCTGTTTTTTTACAATTTTCTTTTTTTTGTTTAAACCCATTCCAAGTTTTCTTTTTGCTTTCATAGCGTTTGTTATGGTCCAAGCTGCAACTTTTTCACCAAATGAAGAATCCCTTGATTTTACTCTTTCCCACGCTCTTTCTTGTAATATTTTATCCGCTCTGTGTCTTTCTTCTAAATTATTAGATTTTGAATATGAAATATCATGTTCACGACATGCAGCATCTAATTTATTAATACCAGTATTTCCACTTTTTACTCTTTTTTCTAATTTTGTACCAGGACCACAGTATTGATAGCCAGGTATATGTAATTCTATAGGTAAAGAATTAATTGCTTTATTTAATAAGCCACCACCGTAATTATATTTTAAATTTTGTGATTTATTTTTTTGATGTGTAATCATTGAAATTCTTTTTAAGACTGAATATATATATATTTAAAAACAGCTTTTATATTAAATAAAACAAATTATTGCATATTTAATTTATTTTTACATTTTTTTATATAAATATAATACTCATATAATAAATAATAAAAAGATTACATAACATTATTTTTATTTATCCATGAATTATGTGAATTATCAAATCCTAACCATTTAACAAATACTTGTGATCCTTTCCTTTTTAAAACTTTTTCAACTAAATATATATCCGAATACTTTGTCTTTTGTAATTCATGTTCATAAAATCCTCCTGCAACAGGTTGCTCTAAATAATCTTTTAGTTTATAAGTTACAGGATTTGTTATTTGTACTTTGGAGATTTTAAATACTTCAGCTGACCAATTAGGAGTATAACCTTTTTCAAAAACACTTTTCATTTTTGAAATTCTAACAAAATCACCAACTTTAAATTTTGCACGACCACATATTTTTAAATTGCTATAAATGGTTTTTAATAACAATTTTTCATTTTTATTATTTACCTCTATAGGTCGCATTTTAATAGTTCTATGTTTTGTATTATTATATGTTTTAATTAACTTTGGTAAAATATCAATCCACTTATATGAACCACGTAAACTAAATTCACGCCACATTTTATTTTTTAACGTTCTATTAAATCTTTCTACCACACTTGCTTTTAAATTGCTAAAAGTTGAATAGTGATTTATTCCATATTTTAACATTAAATTTTTAAAATTACTATTGTAAAATTCTTTTCCATTGTCAGTTTGCAGATTTTTTGGAATTCTTTTTTCTTTAAGAATATTTTCTAATGCTTCTGTAATTACATCGCCAGATTTATTTTTTACTGGTTTTGCCCACGCATATTTAGAAAATGTATCTATTACAGTTAGCATATATTTATAATTTTTATTTTCATGCCCATATGGAATCATTTCAACTAAATCAATTTGCCACAAATCATCAATTCCTTTTGTTATCACTCTACGTCTTGGATAATTTTTTCGTGCTGGTTTATGAAGTTCTTCCACAACTTGCCGCTTAGACATTATTATTTATTTTCTTTTAAATACCTCTTTTTCCAAAGTTTTTATAGCTGTTAACAATTCTTCTTCAGTTTTTAAGTTTTTTTCAAGTGGTTTAATTTTTTCTTCTAATAATTTATTTATTTTTGCTTCTAAATTAATTGCTATATTATCAACATAAAATTTGTTAGCTGCATTAGTATCAGTCTCTGGTGTTTGAACATTTCCAATACATTTCATTTTTGCATCAAAAATGTAACCCTTTTTATATTTTTTTAAAAGAATAACGTTGAAACTTATATATTTTTCTATGTCTATTAATCTCTTGTCAACATATTCTTTAGTAACAATATCAGTAGAACTTGAAGGCTTGCCAATATTTACAATTTGTTTTCCATCTAAATCAATTCTACCATTTTCATCCAATTGTATAATTTTATCTTTTTCACTTTTTTTCCTTTTATAAGAATGACGCCCAAATTTGTCAACACTCATATTATATATAAATATTAATTTATTATATTTGCTTCTTTTAATTCTTCAATAATTGAAATTATTTCATTATCATGACCTGTATGTCCACTTTGTTTAGATGCTAACAATAATCGAAATCTACTGACTAGTTCATTTGGATCATCCCAATATATATATTCACGTTTATAATTTGAAAAGTTTAAATTTGTTGGTAATAAACCCGAACCTGTAGGAGAATACTTTACTGGTTTTTTTCTTTTTCTTAATGATAATCGCCTTTTATCATCAACAAAATGTGGTTTTAATATTTTAAAATATTTAGGTGAACTTGATATTTTTAATAAATTATTGGTTGAATTTATATGAGCACTTGTTTGTTCCAAAATTTTAAAATATTCATTTTTATCTAAATCCGTGTAATCTACAGGATTTTTTTTAAAAAATTAATTCATAAAGACCTTTTGTACCTTCATATTCTTTCCCATCTATTAATATATCATTTTTGTCTATTTCCACCTTCTTTTTTCCTAATTTAAATGTGCCATCTTTAGCTACTTTTATACCATATTCTTTATCAATATCTTTATCTTTATTTATAAATTTTAAAAAATATTCATGTCCCAAATCTCCTAATTTTAATTTTAAATTTTCCATTTCCTCTTGTCCTTGAGGAGTATTAAAAGCTTCTTTTGCTTGCGAAATTGGAGAAATATCTGGATTTGCCTCATAAATATGTTCTTTATTTTCATAATTTTCTATTTTAATATTTGAACTTCCTGGGGTGTCTAAATCATAATTTAAAACTTTTCTTACATTTTTTTTGTTTATTATTGGAGATTTGTTTTCCTTTCCCACATCATTTTCTTGTTGCACTTTTTTAATTTCATTTTTGTTTGAATTTTTTACCAATTCTTTAAGCGGATTTGTTATAGGTTTAAAAGTTTCTTGTAATACTGCTTCAGTATCCATTTTATTATGTTTTAATGCATTAAATTTTTCTTTTAATACTTTACTTACTTTAATTATTTCTTGAATAGTATTTTTATTACTCATTTTTATAATAATTTGTTTTAAACAGAATCAAGTTTAAGAAATTTATCCAATCCCTTTCGATAGCGACCTTCTTTCTCACTATCTTTATCTATAACTGCAAACCCATATTTATCTTTCCAGCAATTTATACAAAAATTTTGAAATTTGTTAAATGACATATCTGTGTTTACATGATCGTCATATATATGTTGTAAATTTGTTTTATCTTGTTTAAACAATATAATAAAATTAGCATTATCTCTAATTAAATGTTTAGGTACTTTCGCATAGGTTTGAGCCAGATAAAATGAATCCACACAATTATGTCTTCCCATTGAAAAAAAATCTCTCATACAATCTTGTTTATCACATATTACATCATCAAAAATTATAACAGAAAATAATTTTGCTTCAGATGGTTTTATAACATCGCTGTTTTCATTATAAGAAAAAAAAACCCATACCATCTACTTTTGAAATACATTTTTCTAAAAATTTATATTTCGGTTGTTGTGATGATTTAGAATATAAGTAAATGTTTTTAAACTTTAATCCATTTGCATGTGTAAGCAAACTAATTAAAATATTTGTTTTTCCACAATTACTTGGTCCTACAATTATGCATCTTACACTATTTGGTAATAATTCACTATGTTTTCTAACTATTTTATTTGATTGTATAATATCAAAATTGTTTACACAAAAACGTTGTTTTTGCTTTACAAATTTCATACTGACTATTAAGCAAGCAATAAATAATAGTATTTATATAAAAAAATGTAAAAAATAATTAATTTTTATGCAATATTTATATAATAAATGTAAAAAATGTTTCATTACAATTAAAACATTTTTTTATTTAAAATTAATCTATAACTATAATATCACTATTTATAACATTTTTATTATTAATTGAATAATGGCCATATGGTAAAGTATCTGTTGTTTCTTTCCATATGTGTCGTTTATCATCATTATAATCTAGCACTACTTTATTTATTTTTACTGAAAAAATATTATGTTTCTTTGATATAATATTATTATATGATTTACATAATTTTTCTTTTTGAAAAAGCGTTTTTTTATAGTGGTCTATATTTAGGTTTTTTGTAATTTGTTTTGATACTCCTTTTGCTTTAGAATAAGATTTTTCATCTTCTAAAGCAAATGAATACATTTTTGCTTTAAGACCTGCAAATTCAATCATTAACTTTCCAGCATTTTCATCTTTAAACAAACCCACAACTTTTTTATTCGCTTGTGGTATTCCATATCGATTATTAATTAAATAATCCGAAGTATCAAAACGTTGAATATCTTCTTTAATTTTAATATATGGATCTTGAAAAAATTGATATATAAGTGAATCAGTATCCTGATATAATAATTTACAATTTTCAAAGTTTTGTTTAACATAATTGCAGTGAAAATCATACATAAGTACTTTGCTAATATCAAGAATTGCCATTCCTACATATATGGGCTTATTAAAAGTAATATTATTTTTATTTACTTCAATGGATGCTAAATTTTCATTAAAAAGTGTAATTTTTTTAAAATTTGGTTTACATATTAATTTTCTAGCACCACCTCTTCCATCCCATTTTGTTATAAGTTTTATATCTTTGCGATTACGGATATTTTCCATGATTTTACCAAAAACTGCATTATTATTTAATTTAAATCTATCTTTTTCAAAATCACTTTTTGCATTTTTTCGAAATTCTGTATTCATATCAATATATTGTTTTAGCCACAAAGATTGATTAAATTTTAAAGCTCTATGTATTTTAATTAATTTTAAACCTAATAATAAAACTTGTTGTAAATTACGATAATGTAATACATATCTTTCTTTATTGTATAAAGTTGTCATTAATTTTTTAAATTTTGAATTTGGTGGTGTTCGGTGTTCTGAACATAAAGGAAAATCTTTATGAGAATCATGTAAATGTGTGGGATATTCTAAATCAACTTCTAAAAGATATCCAATAAAACTATATTCACTTACACTCATTATGTCTAGTTTTAAAATATCTTCATCCGTTAACCATTCAAACCCACCATATGGTAAACACCGGGTCATTGCCCAACCATATAAATTACATGCATCATAATACATGAGATAGCTATCCGCCTCTTCTGGATTGTGTGATGACATATAATGGTTGTTCGCAGAGGCGTATCGATTGCTGCATTGACAGATACCACCACGCACCCCTCGTTCGAAAAAAAGAATCATATCTATGTCCGTCAATAATTCTAAATTTACTTTGGTAAATTTTAACATTGCATCCCAAGCATATCCTAAAAAAACATTTTTTATTTTTTTAATTACATAGTTAAAAAATTGTTTTACCTGGAGTTGTATAATAATGCACTGGATCAAGGTTATATGCATTAAAAGATACATTTCTAAAATTTTCAAATATGTCCGCCAAAAGCAAAACATCTGTTTCAAGGTTTAATTCAACATAATCTCCAAAAGTTTCTAATTTAAAAATGTTCCAAACATTTTGTGCATGATTGTAATCCTCATTACTGATCTGTTCGTTTTTTAACTTGGAGAAAAATGCATCTTTTGGAGGTAATTTAATTTCCTCCATAGTTTCAAAGGATTTTAAATAATCATATAGAAATATTCCCTTCCTTAATAACAAATCTCTTTTGGTTTTGTTTGTATAAAATTTATTCATAATTTTAAACTCATTTTTATCCATATAACTCACTAATTTTTCAAGTGAACTATTCATAAATCTACAAAAAAATAATTCAATACTAAATATTTATTTATATATTAATTAAAAAAACTTACAATAATGAATCCAAAAAACGAAGCTCCATTCCACTCATTCTTATAGAAAATGATATATATTTTTCATTATTAGTGGGAATAATAGTTATGTTTTCCTCATTAAATCCAAATTCTTTAATTAGTAAGTGGCTATCATATCCATTTAAATTATGGAAAAAAATGGGAATGAATTTTGGATTTTTGTATGCTAAATTACAACTGTTGTGGGCTGCTCCTCTATATTTGCCTATTAAATATATAAATATATAATTTAATGTTAAATATATAATAAAACATATACATACCTGAAAGATGGCAATGATCTTTTACTTTGTCATCCAAATTTTTAATTTCTTTTTCACAAATATGACAAATTTTTGCATTATTAAAATTATCCCAATCATCTTTTGTCATAATAATAGGAACAATATTTTCATAAAATGTTTTTATCATATCTATTAGCTGCTTCATTCGAGCAATAAACCATGTTGATGCTTCTGGTCCTCGGTAGGATTCGTAAAAAGACAGCGAGTCATTATAAGAACATTTTAAATAATATGCAACAGCACATGGTATATGCTGTTGATATGCGTTTGTATATGATGTATTTGGGCTTGGATCACATGTTGTAATTGGCACTGTCAAACATTCAAAATCTGCATACACCACAAATGGGTGGCGTTCTTTCCTTGAATAATTTTTAAAAGAAATAAATATTTCATTTTCTGATGGTATTTCTATTTTAACTGCATCCATTAATGTGCAATCTTTTTCATGTGTTTGTAATAAATTATTGGAGCCAAAATATTGTAAACATCGATCACATATATATTTTTTATGTTCATATTTTGAAATTTGTGATGACAATAGTCGAGATAGTGATTTGATCCAACAATAGTGTGACCGATTTTCTTTCGTTAAAAAAAGTAAATTAACATGTCGTTCCATTTTTCTTTTTGTATAATGTAGTGGTCCAACAACCACATGTTTTTTAATTTCTGCATTATATTCTATTCCATAAACATTTATGGATATATTATTATTTTTTTCAAATTTAGATACATCACATAATGGTGTAGGAAATCTAATATTCTTTAGATTAAAAATTTCTTCATAATTTTGTGGATATTTCGAGGGTCTTTGAGGATGATCATCTGCGGGATACATTGCCGCAAGGAGCGACCAGATAAAACACTTGTCATCATTATTTTGTTTGTTTATAATTGCATGTCTGTTTTTTATATTTTCAGGAAGCTCAATATAAGATGATCCCCCAGAATTTGTTGCATCAAACTTATTAATATTTACCTATAAATTAAATATAATTTAATAATTAAAAAATATTAATTTATTTTAACTCACCTGTAAATATAAAATTTTATTTAATGCCTTTCCACTATCACGTTCTTGAAACTCGCTCATATTGTTTAATATGGGATCCATTACGTTCACATTAAACCATTCAGTAAAGTCGTCATTTAATGTAATTGACATCATTCGTGAATTATGATATATTTGAAATGTTTGCAAGTTATCATTTTTTTGTAATAAATATTCACAACATAATTCACAATTAATTTTCACTGGTGATTTAAACTTAAAAATAAATTCACCCACTTTTGCTATTAAAATTAATGCACAGGCATTTAAAAATTTTGTGGGTTCCAAATAATTTTCATTATTTGAAATTTTTCCACTAAATACTCTTTTTTTAAAAGAAGAAGTAAGATCTTCCCAAATAACCATTTTTAAAAACTTATAAAAGCAATGTGAGAAACAATGCAAGGAAAAGTTTTATAATAACTACACGTTATATGAATAAATGTGGTATATATACACGGCGTTATCGTTAAACACACATGCAGATTACAATATCACATTAACATCCTGTAAAAATTCTTAAAATAAATTTATCACCAACATTTTTTTAATATCGGTACACATTACTTAGTTATCTGTAACAAAAAACTATCTCTTTATAAACTAATAATAAATTAATTTTATAAAATTATAGATTTATTGTAAAAAATAGATCCACCATCATATTCTATGTCCCCCCGAATTAGTGGGAATAAACATCCCACTCAATACCCCTTTAAAAACGTCCTATTCAAAATAAATATTTCTTATCTATAGCAGTACAACCATCTTTAAAAATATGTATATAAAAACATTGTTATCTATAACAAAAAGGTGCTGCATTTTTTTTATGTTAATAATATTACATTATTTGTAACATGCTAGTATGCACTCCTCTGTATTCTATTAATGAAAATCGCTATCGCAAATTCTAACAATGCAAAATGTATTACTTATGCAATTTCCCAACACATATACATATTGTTGCTCCAGTTAACAATGTACATAGGCGCCGAATAGATCGGGGTTTTATGTTCGAGTGCAGTTTACTCTGAAATCTCCGCTAACTATACAACACCATTCACATAGCCACATATAAAATAAAAAAACCCACTCGACGCCTATGTAATCAACTATTATTTTATAAAGAGAAAAAGATAACACTTTCCTGTTACAAGATAAGCTCATCTATTTCACACTATTAACTAAAATCCATTGTAAGTACTTACAAAATAAATATAACCAATTAATAATAATTAAATAAACAAATAACTAAACAACAACAACAATACTCATCTTTTTTCAATGTATCCATTTAAAAACGTCCTATTCAAAATAAATATTTCTTATCTATGGCAGGAAACGTTATATCTTTATGTAATAAAAATCAATTAATTTTATAAAATTATAGATTTATTGTAAAAATAAGACCATCATCGTATTCTGCATCCCCGAATTAGTGGGGTTAAACACCCAACTTAATACTCTTTAAAAAATAAGAAAAAAACATAGCTTTCAAAATAAATATTTCTTATCTCTAGCAGGAAACGTTATATCTTTATGTAATAAAAATCAATTAATTTTATAAAATTATAGATTTATTGTAAAAATAAGCCCACCATCGTATTCTATGTCTCCGAATTAGTGGGAATAGACACCAAACTCGATACCCTTTAAAAAAATTATCAATAACATGTTAAAAAAAAATCTTAAGAACCAAATCTTAAGATGTCTCAAGATTTCCTTATCAAATCTTAAGATTTTCCTTATCAAACTTTCAAGATGTTGTGGTACTCCTTAAGACATTCATTATCAAATCTTAAGATGTCTCGCAAGAAACAAACACTTGCCTAGGTTATGGGTTACGTCAGGTTAAGTTATGACGTCATCACTCTAATCTGTGACGTCATCACTCTTATCTGTGACGTCTCTTATCTGTGACGTCATCAATCCTTATCTTTACAATCTCTTATCTGTGACGACAATCTTAGATCGTTATCTGGTCCAGAACCGCTATATCTCCCCTACTAACTACTTTATGGAATATCAACAATATAATTCCTTATAATAGCTTCCTGGAAATCCGTTATTACATTTTATCAAAATATTTTTAGGTTTCACCGCTCTGATTCTGCAGTCTGATCACGAGTTCTGTTATGACTCTCATTTGTGACGAAAGAAAAGGTATATAACCACAATAACCTAACCTAACGGACAAAACTTGGCCCGAGTTTTCAAAGCGTTACTTTTGTGCGTTAGGTTGGGTCATTGTTGTTATTTTAGAGAAATATGTAAGTTAAGTAAGGTGTTTGTCGTCTTATAAAATGCTTAAACTTGTAACCAGATTGTGAAACATCGGCTGCGAGCTGAATTGGTGTAGTATCAGTAACAGTAAATAAGCAGCGTGGAAGTTACTGACGCCGGCAGCCATTGATCTATTTGTCGGTTGCCGGCAGCGGAGGCACCGCCTAAAATTTTGCTAGTACTATTTGTGTTTCTTATTAGATAGCCTTCTTTACACCCAAACGCAAATAAGTTTTTCAATTTGTCTGTTATCCAAAACTTTCTAAAAATTATTTATTTATACCTAATACTTTTCTTATTTAGAGTGGCTAAAAAAGTTTTATATTAACAACATTTTTTGAGCGTTACAAAGAAAGCCGGTTAGTGACGGTTACTTCTGTATCTTTTCAATTTCAAGAAAATTCATTTTCAGAAAACGCAAATTTATATTTCAGAAATAATGTCAATATCTGAAAAGGTAAATTTATTTTCGGAAAAAGGGAAAATTAATTTCAGTAAAAATAAATTCAATATAAGAATACACTTTCGTATAAAAAATTATAAATATAATGTTCTGCATATAAAAATGACAGTTATCGTATGCCTGAAATATTTGACATTAACTGTATTCAAGTTTATTTTTGAAATTGAATTTACTTTTACGTATTGAAATTGTTGATACTTTTTTCAAAAATTATTTTATTATTTTTAAAATTCATATTATATATTTTCTGAAATAAAATTCACGTTTTCTCAAACGGTTTAAAATTGTCCAATGTGAAGTAATTACATTGACAAAAAGTTCTCTAGTAATCGAGCAAATTTTATTCATACAAGGTTGTCAAGCTTAATATTCTATGAACCATAAATAACCTGCTTATCTGTATAAAAAATGCATTTAATTTCATTCTGTGATAATTCCAAAATCAAAAATAAACAGTTAAAGAAAAATTGTAGGAGTATAATAAAATTATTGATTGAAAGTTTAATTATTTAAATTTGTTGTAAATACATTGTGTTAAAATTAAAAAAAACCTAACTCGGAGTAGGCTGTGAAGAAAGAAACGCATGTTTTAATTTAAAAGTATTTAATTAAATGTCAATTTGACATGAGATGTTGTCAAAAATGTTATCTGAGAATTTAAAGCTTTTCTTCTTGAATGTTATTTTAAAAATGAAAATAAATTAGCACTTGAACCTAATTCGGCACTCTTATTTAGCATAGTGATAGTCTCTAGCAACCATGAAAATAGCTTACATCATTTCTAATTAAAGTATCTATATACAGGGTGTCCCATTTAAGGTACGAATGCATTGGTATCTCGAGAACCGTAAGAGCTACGAGGTTGGATAAATTAGACAAAAGTTGCCCCATTAGGAGGCTATTTTAATGGTGTTTTGTTATTTGCGAAAAAATGCATAGGTCACTAGATACAGGTGAAAATGTAAATTTCGCGATTTTCTTTTTTTGCTTATAACTTTGTTATATGAAATAATACGAGATTATGGTTTGCACTTTCTTAAGGCACTTTTGTATGGTGAATTTGTAGAAATACTCAATTTTTTTTTATATCTAACCATTTACGAGTTACTGATAGCAACTTTTATTTTTCATATGGAGGTCATATTAAGCTATGGCATTTTTAAATAGAGATTTTTTTTAGTTTTATAATGATATAAAACAATAATAATTTATTTTTATAATTAACAGAAAAATTAATAAAAATTGTTATTTATACTAAAATTAAATTGAAAAAAGTAAATCGAAGGCTGCTATGGAAACAACAAACAACAAAAAAGTGCAACAATTGAATTTCTGAATTTTACTTGACAATAGTAGATTATTACGAGTAATAAAAATGAATTTTTCTCGTTGGGAAAAATATGATATGTTGAGTTGTTACATTCGTTGTCAAAGTTCGTTAGATATAAAAAAAAATTGAGTACTTCTGCAAATTCACCATACAAAAGTGCCTTAAGAAAGTGCAAACCAGAATCTCGTATTATTTCATATAACAAAGTTATAAGCAAAAAAAGAAAATCGCGAAATTTACATTTTCACCTGTATCTAGTGACTTATGCATTTTTTCGCAAATAACAAAACACCATTAAAATAGCCTCCTAATGGGGCAATTTTTGTCTAATTTAACCAACCTCGTAGCTTTTACGGTTCTCGAGATACCGATGCATTCGTACCTTAAATGGGACACCCTATATATATAAAAAATAAGGTTTTTCTTTGGGGCCTTAGTTATGGACTTCTACCGAACCGATTTTGATGATTCTTTTTTTAAATTAAAGCTATTAGCATGTAGATGTGCACAAAAATCTAAAATTTTAAGATTTTCAATTCCGTCTATTTTTATAAGGCCTTAAAGATTTTTTATTAAGTACCGCTATCAAGCGATAGATGGCAGCACTGAATAACATGCAGATGAAGAGAATGATGTAAGTAAAACACATACAATTTGTGAAAATTGCTACAAGAATAATATTTTGGTTTATTAATGCAAAGTTAAATAATTTAACAGGTAAATATCTTGAAACATGCAAAGCTTTTATCATTCAACAGTCAAAAGTTAACCTTAAATGACAGATAAATATGTCAACATGTCAAATTGCAAGTGAAAATATAAGAAGGAATTTTTGCCCCAAAAATTAATAAATATAATAGTTAATTCATTAATTCAAAGTTAGTAAGTAATTTGATAATATTGAGCAAAATTATTAGGGAGACATATTTTGTATTACAATATAATAATTTTTTTAACCTAAAGTTTAAAAATTTATTGAATTATATATCCCTTACCTAAAATACAGCATTATTACCTATTTAAAAATGGACAAGAGACAGGTGTAAATTTATAGGTTTTCAAAAAACGAAATCATTATTTACAAAAGAGTATGTTATAATGAATAAGTTGGATGTTCCTATTTTCCGCTCCAGCTCTTAAACGCTACCCTCAATGCTGCCTTTTACAGTGTGTTTTCACACTTTTGAAAAATGATTTCACATTCACAAAATATGAATTCACATTAAAGAAAACTGGTTCCACACAAATGAAAAGTGAATTCACAAGTCACATCACAGTAACGAAATATGATTTCACATTAACAAAAACAGATTTCACGTAAAGGAAAACTGAATTCACACTAATGAAAACTAATTTCAACCAGACGAAAACAGATTTTAAACCCTCTGGTTACTTATTCTCACTTCTAGCGTAGCTAACATTGTTGTAATCAACTTTTATCATTGTTGTAATCACGTTTCATCATTGTTTTTATCAAGTTCTCTCATTGTTGTAATAATCACATTCTTTCATTGTTGTAATCTAATCTTTAGTAAAGTTTCTTAAAAATACTATTCGTTATTTATTTAATATTTTATGCATATTTTTTTAAACCGAATAAAAATGTTAATTTGCAAATAGAAACACATTAATCCGTCATAGATTACAATAATGTATAATATTTTTCTGTACAATAAAGCATTCATTATTACTACAATAATTGAACTTGAAATCATAAATGAAACATTGATTACGACAATAACAATATTTGTTGTTGAGAATAAATTATATACATTATAAAATGGAATGAAATGAAGTAAGAATGATTGTATTTGCAACATTGATTCATAATTATAATTTATAATAATAAAATATAACATTGAAAGACGTTGAATATGCGGGTAATCTCTATTAGATGTTTTACCTTTCTCTTCTTTTAAATTTATAACAGTGAAAAAAAAAATTTCAGATGAAATGTCGAATTTACCACTAACATCAAATCTTCAAATGAGAAACGGTTTCATTAAATGAATACCTACTGTGGTCCCTATAGAATTATTATTATTATTATTATTATTATTATTATTATTATTATTATTATTATTATTTTCTATATCAATTGCATATTTTTAATAGGTATGTTTAGCTGTTAGAAAATTTAATATGGCTGGAGTTTGTTATAAAATTTGTACAATAATATCCAAAGTTCTTCAACAAATAATTACCGAGCAATAAAATCCATCCTGTGCCTGTGTTACAAGACCTGTATTTTTATCTGTCAACACAGTTTCAGTTCCCAATTTACAGTTAACTATAAGTTTATAAACTGGTAGAGAGACTGTAACCTTGTATTAACAAACCGACCCTAAATAATTTACTTATTATTACCAGTGTTGTATCAAATAATCTCCCTATTCCTATGTAACCAACGTAGCACCGGTGGTTAAAAAAGTGTTGAAGAGTACCAAACATTGAATATAAGTACAAGAAATATATAATTGAATAACTTTACCCCATAATTTTGTTGCAAATACTTGCAACGGGTACAGCTAGTTATTACATATTTTGTTAAGCTTCATTAGTTAAAAAGAAGAGTGCTGAATTCGGCTCACTTGTATTTATTCCGGGTTTTTAATGTCAGTATGACTTTTCAATTCCTCCTAGATTAAAAACCGGACATAATAATAAACTTATTTTCTTTTAGATTTATTTGTTGTTTGTAAATATAGTTTGTATTTGTACAATATTTCTTTCAAAGGAATTTGTGATTCATCTATTGTATTGTTTCAATGTAAACTCTTCCCTTTAATGAGTTATATTACAATTTCCTAAAAGTTAATATTATATTTACATTTCTTATCTCTTCTGATTAAGAATCGCATCGCATAAACTTCCATATCTTATCAAACTTTAATCATTAAAGTTTTGATTTATTCATTGAGAAAAATATGCTCATACGAGGTAAAATTTTCATAGAAAACAAACATGTTTATATAAATTTTACAATTGCCCTACCCGATGAAAATGGTGAATACGGTAAATAAATAATGAGTTAAACATGAACTTTTTAAAATCTCAAAACTCTTACACATTTTTTTTACACAAAGGTGGACTAATTGGTTCTTGTAGAATTACAAACATAAGGTACACCATTATATCGCTTGTGCTTTGATAAAACTTGTGCTCCCAATATACCGTAATTGGAATTGAACGATATATAATTTTTTGACAAAATTCTCATAATACCACTAGTGACTAGAATTTTAGTGGAAATATTTGCCGTTATGATCAGGGTTGTGCCGTGGTCAATTGACCGGTCAATTGACTGGTTAATTGATCGTCAGTTGACACAACAATATTTAACGGTCCAGTCAAAAAATCTAAATGAAACCGCCAAGACATTTGTTGTTAAATAAAATTAGCTATATACTACTTACAGTGACAACATGAATATACCTAGTTTGCAGATAACTGTATGCTGTGCTGTTATTTTACAATTATTTAATAAAATGAATACATATTTCATTGCGGCTTTTACTTTACTGTCCCCTTTTTTGAATTTTGGTGGGTTTGTTCATTAGTTGTTGGCCGTTTTTCATTTTCATTAATATTGAATGTAGTAAATATTTGGTACTATATAATTAGTCAATTAGTCCGTTAATTGACCGAAAAATATTTCACTGGTCAAATGCACAACCCTAGTTATGATCACGACTGTTTGTTACGACGAAAATCGAAATGAGTGCGATAGCTATAGTCAAGAAAATTGACTCTGTCGGGCCCAGTAAAAAACTATAAATATCGTAATTATGACAAAGCGGCATAATAATGTTTTAGGGTCCCTAGAATACGATTGTACTAGTTTTACTGTGATGTCTGTAGATGTGTGTGTCTGTGTGTGTGTGTGTGTATGTGTGTGTGTGTGTGTGTGTGTGTGTGTGTGTGTGTATGTGCGATAAAAATTTCTCCAACGATAACTCTAATACTACAATTTTAATTTTGATTCTTTCGCATTCCTCTTTTTTTACATCCATATGAAGAGCTAATTATAATTGGTCAACCGCAAGTTCCCTTCTTTGTAGTTCTTCATATTCAATAGATATCTATATAGGGTGTAAATTTTAAAACGGGTCATAGGGCTATAACATAGAAAAACAGTTTTTTAGACACCAAAAGTTTCTATATTAAGTTATTGAAAAACTAATTAGTGCCTATTATAAAGAAAAAAATTACGAATTTTTTAATACCAAACACATTACATTTCTGTTTCATATAAAGCCAGAAAATAAATTTAAAAATTTGTACAATTAAGAAAAAATATCATTAGCCATGAAACTGACAGTAACAAAACATTGTCTTTTTTACTAACATGATAGGGGATTAAAGTTTAAAGTTATTAATTTATGAACTAATAATCTATTGTAATAGGTATTTGAAATTAAAGATGATCTACATGTAATGAGAAATAAGTTAGATATAAGAAACGAGAAAAACTGCAAACTACAAGGGAACAATTAAAATCATTTAATAATTTGTAATTTTTCTTCATGAAACAAATTATCCATGATTTCTTCTTAATAAAACGAAATTAATAATAATTTATCAAATAATGCCCAAAAAACGTTTATTAATGAGCGTCTTAGGTCAACAATTGTTTTGTTTTGTTTCTGTCAGTTTCACGGCTAATGATATTTTTTTTTAATTCTGCAAATTTCTAAATTTATTTTCTGGCTTTATATGAAACGGAAATGCAATGTGTTTGGTATCAAAAAATTCGTAATTTCCGTCTTTATAATATCCACTAATTCTTTTTTCAATAAATTAATATAGAAACTTTTGGCGACTAAAAAACTGTTTTCCTATCTTATAGCCCTATGACCCGTTTTAAAATTTACACCCTGTATATAGAGAAAAAGAATTATAAAGAGATTAACTTTCGGAAATCAGTCAGCTTTGCTATTGATCATGCAAACAGTTGATATATTCATATAATACTAATTGAGAGATGTCAGTGTCAAGTGAAATTTACGTACTGTATGTTCGTGTTATAAGGAACTTTCGGTATAGAATTTGTAGAAAATAGTATATGTTTGTGTTACAATTTTACTGGATATATAGAATCTTTTCCAAGGAACTTTTGCTATGGGATTTATACAAAATATATAGAATTGACGGAAAGTATTGTGCTGTCCACATCAGATTTTTTAGCAGTAAAGTTTACGAGAAACCGTACTAGAGGGTACAGAGAAATTAGTATTACACAATATGTTAACCATTATCAGAGGTCCTAAAAGCCCTTTTCTCAGACAGTGCTTCAGAGTAGAAACGAGCTGTTAGAACTTCTGGCATGGTTGTCCTGTTGCGTAATCCTAATTTCTTTTTACCGTCTTAATACGGTTTCGTGTAAAATATTATACTAAGATAGATAGATAGATAGATAGATAGATAGATAGATAGATAGATAGAAATATATTTGTTATAAGATTTACATCTTTTACAAAGAGTTGACAACATTATTTTATATTACAGTAGGTATACATACAAAAACATACCATCGTAAAACACAAAATACAAGATCCCTACACAATTGAAGTAAATCAAAATTTCTAGTTACTGTTACAATAAATAAATATGTAACTTTACATAAAAAAGTTGAGGATCCATAAATTGATGTTTCCAAATTGCAAAATTATTTATATAATTCTAATAGTGAAATTTTATACCCGTGAATAATATAATGTTACTACAAATCAATAGAATTAAAATAATAGTATTCCTAGGAAATATTTAGTGAGAACGTAACTAAAAAGAGAGAAAAAAAAAGAAATTAGCCAATTGCTTGTACAAATAATATTTAAGAGCAGGCTTATAGGTATGTGAGCTATACTCTCACTTTTTGTATAGAAAATAATATAAAATGTGGAATATGAAAATATACAAAAATAATGTTTAATATAATATATCATTTAAGCAAAGCCGAAAAGAAAGAAAAAATGTTTACACATTTCCCCTTCTTCACTCATTTAAACAAAAACTTCTAGTTTTCAGAGCACCAGTAATATAATAAAATATATTGCTTATTTTATCTTTAGTAAGATTATCGAGTAATTTATAATAATTTGATTGGTCCAATTTGTCTAAGTTGAAAATGTGTAAATAATGTTTCCTGAAGTGGGAATATATGGGGCAAACAATTACGAAATATTATACTAAGATAAGAACATTGTTCTTGAAATACGTACATAGTTTTTATTTTCACTTAATTTTAAGATTAAGAGTAATTTTAAATTTTATTATCAATAAAAGAAAGGATGTTTACGAAATATAATTACAATTTTCACACGATTTTACATATATCAATTTTATTTACAAGTGAAAATATGTCTGGTTTCAAATAAAATTACTCCATAAAATATGATTTATGATTTGAAAAGCTTATTATAAGAACAGTTTCATGGCAAATATTTTCAAAAAAAACATGATGTTTTCTATTTACATTTTGGGTGTGTATGCTGTATTCCTAACTTGTTTTTACACAATTATTTTATAACATTTAGAACCGATAACGATTTAAGTATTGGACACTAAAGAAAGATTTTAAAAAAATTACCAAATAACTTTTCAGAAGAATACACCGAATGAAAACTAGTACTTTTAAAATTTTGCATGTGTCCAATGTTTACTTTATCAATGAGCTGGTTTCACATTTTTTAAAAACATATTTAAATTAAAGTTTAAGCAATATTTTTCATAGTAATAAATAAAATAATAATAATTTATTGTTATTTTTGTATATAATTAAATAAAAAGATTGGTGCCCGTGCCAGCAATAGTCATGAAAAATAACAAATAAACAATACAAAAATTCCATTGCAGATTAAGTTTTCTGCCCTTCCTGTATATAATTAATCAAAACTTATAATTCGTGTACAATTATATTCGTAATAATTAAACACAATACTATACAAAATGAATCATTGACATAGTAGAATCTATTAGTGTATTCTAATTCCTACATTATTAAACAACAATATTATATAAAAATATTGTCTTTGTTTAGACTAGCTTAATAATAAAACAAAAATAATCCTGGATATTTTCATTTAAATTAGACCATATTTTTAAGACATTTATTTAAATAATCAATTTTTATTACATGATCAGAATTAAACAATCAGTAACTTATAATTTTATGTAATTTAACCCATCTAATCTAACTTAATCTAACCTGGACATAATATTCATATTAACTGATCACTTATTTTACAAAATAAAAATACTCATCATTAATGTAAAAAAAAAATACTGATGAAATAGAAAAAATTTGTGTGTGCTTAAAGCGCATGTCCGAAAAGAAAACTTAGTTATTAACCTTCTATTGGTGACGTGAAAATTTTATAACGTAACTGGTGACGTGGTGCCATCTTGACCTCAACAGTTTAACAAATTATTGCACAGCAACTAGTAACAAATTGTTATTGTTTACTTTAAATATGCTTCTAAACAATGTATTTAAGTAAGGTAACACAATTAAATAATTGACATGTTATTTGGAAAAATATATATTTACGATTAAAGGAAAGGCGAACGAAAATGTTTTGTAAAATGTAGAGGTTTACAAATGTTAAAATAATATTTTTTTGTAGGTATATGTCAATGTTGAATATATATTTTTTAAAGATTATACATGGCTTATTTAGAAAAAAAATAGAAAAGCTTAATTAAACAACTTGAAATAAAAAACTGCAAGCACTAAACATAATACAAAAATAAAAAAAAATATTCTATACAATTTTTGCAAATAGTTTCTCTGCAATCGTGACACATAGGTATTTTACATAGGTTATATGTATTTTTTGTCTTCTTGTCATTTTTACGTGGACAAAATCCACATCTTCTTGTATTACCCGAATCTGGCTGAACGGCTTCGTCTGTCACAGGTTTCTTCAAAATTCTTGCTATAGTGTTACGTAATTCTCGTGGAAGTTTTTGATTAATTAATCTTCTATTTATATTATCCTCTACCTCACTTTCTACTTCTTCAAACCATTCCATAAGAGTTTCTTCATAGTCCTTATCACCAAAACGCACACTTTTGGAAGTATTTGCCATTATTAAAATAGTAACGTAAACGGTGACGTGGTGCCAATATGACCCCATACAAATTTTGAATTACAATAACTCTTGAAAAAACCAACTGATGAAGTTGCAAATATGTGAAATGAATAAACTACATCTAACTTAAGGGTAGAGGGAGCCACTGTACATTAGCTTTAAAACTATCCAATTGGCGTTAAATTTAAAAACAGCTGGGGTCATAGTGGCACCACGTCACCAGTAGAAGGTTAATTCGACAAAAAAATCTGTTGTGGCCAGCAGAAGACCTCTCGCCATTTCCATTTTATGTTATATAAGTAATGTATTGCACTTCGCTACCGAACCGTCGTTTTGTAACAAAAAAAATACAGAACTTTACCCAAATATTGTATTTTATTGTATTTAACATGTCTTCTGCACACATACAATTCTAATTATATCTATTTTCCATTGTATGAGGAAGTTCCTATGTCAGCGATTCTTCCAATTCGTTAACAAGATTGGCGGTATTTGTAATGGATAATGGATACATGCAGGTTACCTATAATTTTAAATATTTAATTAATAAAACCATAAGAAAGATTAAATTTACTTCCCAGAAAAAGCTTTCAGAATGTAACTAAACTTTTGATTTTTGACACTGATATCTGTCATTTACAAATTATGTTATAAACATTTGAATTTCTCAATTGGTTTCCTTAGTGTAGTTTCGCCTACTCGACTTATTATATCCCGATATTCTATATATCATAGTGTCTTATCTCTAAATTTATAGAAGATATAATAAAAAATTAAATGTATCAGTTGTAGAATTTTGTTCTTCAAAACGCGTAATATCAAAAATTTTCAAAAAATAATATTTAGAAGATTTTTTTAAAAAAACTACTACTTCCGGTTGTTCAATTGTTACCAAAACCTTTTCAGCTCTTCCCAGGAATGTCAGATTGAGGAATTTATAGTTAAACAGGTCTTATGTCTTCTAGTTTTTGAGTAATTGTCCCTCCAACATCCACACATACATACACACATCCACACACACACACACAGACATCATCGTAACAATGTTAAAATCGGTTTATATGGACCTTAAATCGTGCTTATTCACTTAAATCTGGAGATGTGATTTTTAGCATGAATCCAATACCTCTCTTAGCGAGAGGTAAAAAAACAAACTTAGCGCTTGTAACCTCGTTGTTACGCTGTTAATACGACTTTTCAAAATTATACAGGGTGTCTCAGGACGAGCTTACGCTATCTATATTTTAAATACTATTTAATATAATTTAACGAAATTTGGTATCTAGAGGTTATCCAATATGCCTGTTTCAACTAAAATATTTTCAAAGCAGTAGCACTTCCGGTTTGACCGGATATTGACCTCAACTTTCTTATTTTAAATGGAATACGCTATATTTTATTTTACCATTGAATGCAGCGGAAAATTTTACATATGATCAACTATTACCGGCGTTATTCAACTTTTTTTGATTTTTTGTCTGAAATCCGGCACATTTTCAAAACTCTGTATATCGGGAACGAGATCGAATTTTTATAATCTGAAAAAAGCCTTTTATAAAGGACACTTTAAGCTACATTATCCATAGAAGAATCCTCGATTATTTATAAACATGTGACGGGTACGTTACACCAAAATTACAGTTGACAAACTTCAAAAAAGACATTTTTTTTAAATGGAACCTCCCCTTTTTTATTACATAAATGTGTACTACGACAAAAAATAAGGGTACTTTATGTAACATGTCCTATGTTGAAAGTTGATAGAATTTCAGTAAATTAAAAAAACATGTAATCTGGGTATAATTATTTTTTTAATACGGATAAGTAAGCCATGGAAGAAACAAATAAATTCTAAATACAAAACTATGATTAATTTAATACATATTCAAACTGTCCTCCCTTCATATGTAAGCACATTGTTACTCTATTCAATACTTCTTGTGTAGCATTTTTTATCATCCGAAGAGAGATGTTGTTAAATGCTGTTCGTACCCTATGTTGGCAATCTTCTTTAGTAGTTAAAGGTTTTTGATAGACGACGTTTTTAATGTAACCCCAAACAAAAAAATCAAGTGGAGTTAAATCGGGTGAACAAAGAGGCCACCTGTGTGGTCCATTATTAGCCAGCCACCTATCTTCAAAAATTGTTTCCAAAAAATTATTTATTCTATGGCTATTGTAGGGTGGAGCGCCATCATGCTGGTACCATATTAAATTCCTTTGATCCAACGGTAAATTATCTAAGAAATCAAGTAGATGAGTTTGTAAAAACAAACAATGTTTTTACATGGCTTACTTATCCGTATTAATAAAATAATTATACCCAAATTCTATCAACTTTCAACATAGGACATGTTACATAAAGTACCCTTATTTTTTGTCGTAGTACACATTTATGTAATAAAAAAGGGGGGGTTCCATTTAAAAAAATTGTCTTTTTGAAGTTTGTCAACTGTAATTTTGGTGTAACGTACCCGTCACATTCTTATAAATAATCGAGGATTCTTCTATGGATAATGTAGCTTAAATTCTCCTTTATAAAAGGCTTTTTTCAGATTATAAAAATTCGATCTCGTTCCCGATATACACAGTTTTGAAAATATGCCGGATTTCAGACAAAAAATCAAAAAAAGTTGAATAACGCCGGAAGTAGTTGATCATGAGTAAAATGTTTTTATTGCTTCATATGTAAAATTTTCCGCTGCATTCAATGGTAAAATAAAATATAGCATATTCTATTTAAAATAAGAAAGTTGAGGTCAATTTCCGGTAAAACCGAAA
The DNA here is from genome assembly GCA_943142095.1 of Ophonus ardosiacus. Lineage (NCBI taxonomy): Eukaryota > Metazoa > Arthropoda > Insecta > Coleoptera > Carabidae > Ophonus > Ophonus ardosiacus. The sequence goes on along the minus strand of OW964826.1, from coordinate 32,519,967 downwards.
GTGCTACTGCTTTGAAAATATTTTAGTTAAAACGGGCATGTTGGATAACCTCTAGATACCAAATTTCGTTAAATTATATTAAATAGTATTTAAAATATAGATAGCATAAGCTCGTCCTGAGACACCTTGTATACATACAAATAAAATCTACAACAAATACAAATGTATAATATTTTATTTAGGTTAGGATTGAACTTAGGGATTTAACATGGGATTTTAGTTTTACAAAATTTTCTGCTCTTCTGTTCATTTTGCGGGAAATATTGTACAGCGGAAAGTTTTAAAGAATTAAAAGTTGCATATAAAACTGTTTAAAAAGTTCCGTCAATTAGTAGCACTAGCTATAGAACCCGTGTTCTTTTGGTATGGTAATCGCGAAAAATTTCGGTTTCCAGATTTCAACGGAAATATCCATTTTGACCATCCCTGAATCCATTTGGACTAATTTCGTTGCGACGTCTGTATGTACGTATGTACGTATCTCGCATAACTGAAAAACAGGAAGCGGTAGAAAGTTAAAATTTTGTATTTAGGACTGTTATAACATCTAGTTTTTGGTAATTACATAATTTTCGGAAGTGGTACTTTACTTGAAGCCTATAATAGATTTTAATGAAAAACTATATTAAAATATAATACAAAACTTTTCAAATTTAGTGTATATGACTTTCATATCAATGGGAAGAAAATAATAGATTTTAGTTAAAATGGTCTACCCGGAAGTGGTACTTTACTTCAAGCCTATAATAGATTTTAATGAAAAACTATATTAAAATATAATCCAAAACTTTATAAATTTGGTATATAATACTTTTATATCAATGGGAATAACATAATAGATTTTGGTTAATTTTGTCTAACCGGAAGTGATACTTTACTTGAAGCTTATCAGTTTTCCTTGAAAAAAAAAAAATGGTGTTATTTTGATTTTAATAACAAATGCTTCAAATAAAAGTTTTAGAGAATTGAATTCTGTGACGAAAACATCAGGTATGATTAAATTAGCTCTTTGTATAAGCGAGATATGTAAATTTAAAAATTATGTACTTTTTGGTTTCTGTAATTAAGTTTGCCATGAATTAGGACAAAAAGTAACAAAAAAATAAAGAATTTAATGTCAGTGTCAAATATGTGCAATTTTATGATTGGGTCTGCTATAACACAGAGATTCACGGGCTTGGCTTGAAGCTTGAAAGCTTGGCTTGGCTTGAAAAAGCTTGAAACATCAAACCAAGCCTGCCTTTCAAAAAAGCTTGATTTTTCAAGCCAAGCCAAGCTTCTGTTTCATCAAGCCCAAGCCAAACCAAGCCTAACATTAAAAAAAGCTTGAATTTTCAAGCCAAACCAAGCCTCCGACTGTCAAGTAGCTTGGTGAAAAACAAGCTTTCAAGCTTTTCACAAGAATTGTTGACGAGGCCGGCAAAACCGAAATTTTATGGAGGTAACGTACTTTTTCATTGCTTCTGTACAGTTTTGCAAATTTCTCAGAACTGAGGTAGGAACAGTTTAGTAGGCTTAAAAAATTTGTAAATGGGAAAGTGTATCCCATCGTCCCACAGATCACTTATTTTCACAATCTGAACCAACTAATCTCACCCTAATATTGCTCCTAATAAAACGACCTTGTCTGAGGCAGTATAACAATACCGTGAGTATTTTTTAACGTGAAACATTGGGTTTATCATATCCATGGTTACGACTTGATATTTGATTGACAGCAATGTATTTTCCCGTTCCATTTAAAATGAAACATAGGGAACGAATTTGACAGAAGTATTATAATTAAATATTGTAAGAAATTTAGCGGACTCAGAAAACCACTCGAGAGCACTAAACATATTTGGGGCACAAGTTACACACAGTATTTTTTCTACATCTAAATTTAATTTTTAGAAAACATGTATAATTATTTAAACAAAATTAACCTCTAATGATATCTTGTCAATATGACAGATAACCGTTGAATTTTCCTATAAGTTATGATTTGACATTTGAATGACAGCAATGTATTTGTCTGTCTCATTTAAAATGACACATGGGGAATGAATTTGACAGAAGTATTATATCTAAATATTATAAGAAATTTAGCCGAGTCAGAAAACCACTCGGGCACAAGTGCACACTATATTTTTTCTACAACTAATTTTAATTTAGAATGCAGGTATAATTATTTAAACAAAATTAACCTCTATTGGTGTCTTATCAAATGTCAAATTCGTTCCCTATGTTTCATTTTAAATGGAACGGGCAAATACATTGCTGTCAATCAAATGTTAAGTCGTAACCATGGATATGACAAACCCAATGTTTCACGTTAAAAAATACTCACGGTATAATAAAAATATAAACCGACAAAGAGATTATTCTCTTCTAAATATTTCCTTGATTCAAGTTTCCCTTGTTTATATGTACATGAATTAAATAAATATATAATAACGGCTTATTACCTACCTAGTTCTGGGAGTGCCAATGTGCTTTTATTTGCAAATTTTGGTAATGAAAACATATCCAAATTGTTGATAATTAGGATAATTATATATACAAAGTAACTTTACATGATTCTGTAATAAAAAATCAGCACAAATTTTATAATGTTCAAAATAGAAAGGACAAGTTATTGTCTCACGAACAAACAAAATATCGAGTAAATCCCAGTCTATAGGATTTTATTATTTCCAGATGAATTTGAAGTTTAAAAGGGATACTACCTACGTAGCAGGTCAGTTTTATCCCATTGTATAAGTAGTATTCCAGAATTATGTATTTCTTTGAACACGGTTCTTGAGTGTTTGGGGTATTGTTTTGTTTTATTTATTAACAAAGCGTAAATATGACTATATATTATATCAAACTTACAGTATGTTGGGGAGGTCATGAAAATAGATCCTATTCATTTTAGTTATTAAAATACACCAAAGTCAAGTCTAACTGATAAACCTATATCGAATGAAAAAATTATGAAGGTAACATAAAAATATCAGGGTATTTTTTTTAATAAAAGATACTAAATTTTTGATTTTTTACTTTCAAAAATGAAATAATTGAACAAAACATAAATTTCTATATTTTTATATTTCATTTTTAAATGATGTGAATCACTTACTGATCAGAGGAGGTGGAGGTGGCAAATAAAAAACAACAATCAAAGCTTACTTTAAAAATTACAACAAACAATTTTTAATATATCAAAATAATTTTCAATTTTTTTAGGTCGATCGTGTAAAATAAGTATTGCGGTCAGGAAGAGCTCTTTAACGGTATCGGATATTAAAAAAATCTTCCTCAACCCGTGACTACTACTAACCTTAACACTTAAATAACTATTTCAATTATACCACAAAAAAATTATGTAAACAAAACGTGATTTATTCATCGTTACCACGACAAAATTAAACGGATCGACATATCAGTACATCTGATATATTGATACATAGATATTTCAATACATCGATACATCGGAATAATTGGTTTACTTCGAAATATTTAATATAATTCCATCCAATATTGATATTCAAATCTTAATACCGAATAGCCCTCCTGTACTTACACTAGATCAAGTTTTCAAGACCCATTATACATATGTATGTACCGTGAAAATAAAATTTGTAAAGTTTGCGCATGAGCATTAAAAAGCTTGAAAGCTTGAAAAAGCTTGAAAAGGCTTGAAAAAGCTTGATAAAGCTTGAAAATCAAACCAAGCCTAAAACTTTTAAAGCTTGAAGTTTTCAAGCCAAGCCAAGCTTTGGTTCCATCAAGCCCAAGCCAAGTCAAGCCTAACGTTAAAAAAAGCTTGAATTTTCAAGCCAAGCCAAGCTTTTTTATTTCAAGCCAAGTAGCTTGGCTTGGTGAATCCCTAATAACACATATTCACTGAATGTGTAACAGGCGTACAAGGAAGTTATGTGGGGTCCACATCAGATATTTTATAAATTATTTACAAACGTCACACGTTAATCTAACTCATGGAAAATAAATCCCTTATTCTTTTATTACTACTTCTACCATAATATTTCTGTATGATAAAAACAAAAATCCCATGTTAAATCCCCATGTTCACCCCTAAAATCGCCTTCAGCCTGTATATAAATAACTAAATAAATATATAACGGCATATTACCCATTGTTGGGTATGCTAATCTGGGTGTGCCAATCTGCTTTGTACATTATATCGGTAATGATAGCAGGAATAAGTCACGTCAAAACGGCGAGTTTGGAAGTAAAGTTTCTTTTTGACAAATATTGTGACCCGAATTAACATGACGTCACGCTCGGCTCTACCCGAGTTTACCCGAATGACAGTGATGCGTCACGCGTGATGGGTCAGCCTTGTTCACTGCCCAGGAAAAAGTGTGCAAGATGCATCTTTATCGTGACCCTACGTAAGGGAGGTATAGGGATCGTGCTAAAAATCACATGTAGAGATTTTAGTGAATAAGCACGTTTTGATGTTCCCAGAACCCGATTTTAACATTTTTTCAATGATGTCTGTGAGTATGTATGTATGTATGTGTGTGTGTGTGTGTGTGTGTGTGTGTGTGTGTGTGTATGTGGATCCTGTGGACACGATTACTCAAATACTAACAATCAGAAAATTTTGAAATTTTGTATACCAATTCTACACTAATGTGTTCTTGAAAAAAATACATTGAATATAACTTTTCAGCAACTTTTACTAATAATAATTAAATATAATGGTACAATTTTCAATTCTACGATAATAGAATTTAGTAAATAACTCTAAATAACTTTAAATATAAATTTATAATACAATTTATTTTCATATATCATTTTGCCTATGCCTCAAACAAAAACAATTTTCAATAACAATTTTGAAATATTTAAGCAAATGTCACTGTCAGGAAGCAATTACATTAAAATTAATAATGAAACCGTGTTAAGGAGAATGTAGTAATAATATATGTATTTGAATCTAATAAAATTAAGGTTTGTAAAAATAATATATTTTCAATCATGCATAAATATTAAAAGTACTATTGATTTGCTTCATTGTCTTCCAGAATACGGGTTTGAAAAGACCATGTGTCAAGATGCGAGTACATAATAGAATTTAGTAAATAACTCTAAATAACTTTAAATATAAATTTATAATACAATTTATTTTCATATATCATTTTGCCTATGCCTCAAACAAAAACAATTTTCAATAACAATTTTGAAATATTTAAGCAAATGTCACTGTCAGGAAGCAATTACATTAAAATTAATAATGAAACCGTGTTAAGGAGAATGTAGTAATAATATATGTATTTGAATCTAATAAAATTAAGGTTTGTAAAAATAATATATTTTCAATCATGCATAAATATTAAAAGTACTATTGATTTGCTTCATTGTCTTCCAGAATACGGGTTTGAAAAGACCATGTGTCAAGATGCGAGTACTATTTTCATTTTTGTTAAGTGTTTCTAAAATACATTAAATTCAAAGGGATGTAGGTTTCGTTCTCAGACCTTGCGATACCTATAGTTAGATACCTAATTTTGTTTATAAATATTTGTTTTCATTAAAAATACGACACTAATGTGTTTCTAAATATGTAAATTTTACTGAAAGTAAATTACTTTTTTTCATTATTTTAAATCGTCTAATGATGTTTCATATGCGTGGTGATCAGCAAAGAACCACATGGGATCGGTCGATCGCAAGATATTTTTAAAGTGATCGAGCACACTTGCGACATTTTTGTTTGCTCTCGTTTGCATGGCCTCAAGTTTCTATAAATTTGATAATTGTTGCAAATAAAATTAACATAACTCTAAGTCGGCGCCTATAACACCCAGTAATGGGTAATAAGCCATGATGATATATTTTCTATTAATTCTAACATAAATGCTTCTCCTTTTTGTGGTTTTACTGTTGCTGTCGATGTATTCATCGTCATTTTTTCTAGTCTTCTCAGTTTTGGATCTATACCGAATTCTTTTAGAGCTACCATTAACCTTTCTTTTTTAATCGAATCAAAGGCCTGTTTAAAGTCTATAAAGACCGGTTCAATATCTATTTTATATTCTCTTGCTTTTTCTATTATTTGCTTTACTGTATGGATGGCGTCTGTTGTTGATCTTCCTTGGATAAAACCACACTGGTGCTGCCCAATTATATCTTCTGTCTCCTTTTCCAGCCTTCTTTGTATTATTGTTGTCATTATTTTGTATGTAGTATTCAACAATGTTATTCCCCTGTAGTTTTGACATGTATGTTGGTCTCCTTTTTTATGTATTTTCGGTATTTTTTCTTCTCTCCATATTCTCAATAACATTTTATGTATGTGTTCTCTCCTCCGTATTTTATTAATTTTATGTTTATTCCGTCTTTCCCTGGTGCCCTTCCATTCTTCCTAGAATTTATTATCTCTTTGATTTCTTTTATTGTTGGTTATTCTACAGATCCTTGTATACCTAGTTCATTGTATGCCTCCTCTTCGTCTTGTTGGTTTTGCGGCTCTATTAATAGTTCTTTGAAATATTCCTCCCGTCCTTGTTTGTATTGTTCGTCACTTTCAGTTCTATTGCCGCTATTCTCTTTCATGTTGTATGTTTTTGTTTTATTTACCTTATTTTGTTTTCTTATTTTTTGATAAAATTGTTTTGTATTTCTGTTTAATCTCTCTTCTTTAATATTTTTTATTTTATCTTCTATCCATTCTCTCTTGCTTTTTAAATTATTTTATTGCATTCCTGTCTAATTTTTTGATACTCTTCTCTGTCTTCTCTTTTATTCGCTTTTATCCATTTCTGTCTTATGCTTATTTTCTTTTTAACAGGTTCATGGCAGTTTTCGTTAAACCATCCTTTTGCATTTTCTCTTTTTACCTCTCGCTAAGAGAGGTATTGGATTCATGCTAGAATTAAAAAGTCACTAAATGTTAAATTTTATTACTATTATTATTTAAATGATACGTTTTAATAAATTATAATTAAACTGCCACTAAATCATCAAAATTATTCCAATTTTCAGGTTATACAAAAAATAGTGTTCGTTTTGTTCGTTGTTCCAAGAGTTGCAAGACTTGAATTCATCTCATTTTTTGAAATACCCTTCTCACAAGATAAAATGTCACTTAATTTTTATATTATATAATAATGTAGGCCTTTTTATCAGATTTTTAGGCCTTAGGCCAAATTTTTTTTCGCCCCCCCCCCCTCCCTTTTTATAGTAAAAAACAAGTACGTACAAATATTTATATAATTATAATGTAAGTTTATTTATTAAAGAAAAAAATAAAATTTAGGTTAACGTAGTTAGTGCAAAAACTCCCTGATATGTATACTACACAATAACTAAGTCAACAGTCTACGACTATACTTCACGCCATTAAAAGTAACTAGAAAGTAACTCAAGGTAACTAAGTTACTTTTAATGACTAACTAGTTAATAACTTAGTTCTTTCACCAAAGTAACTGGAACTTAAGTAACTTAGTTACTTTTTTTTGGAGGTAACTGTAACTGTAACTAGTTACATTTTAAAAGTAACTTGCCCAGCTCTGGTTACGGATATAAAGATTGTTATCATAAGGACATTTGTAACAAGGTCGCGTTCAGCCGCACCTAGCAGCTATCTAGCTGCTAGCTAGCGCTAGATAGCAGCGGTCGTGGTAATTCGACCGGTCCATGTAAAAATAATATTTTATATTATATAGCATGTAAAAGTTTACCAAATTGAATATGTTGGTGAATTTATCTGCTTTCATTTACCAAATATGACATATTTTTATATTCTTATTGTATTATTTCATTTGAATTTGAATTTACCAGCGCCATATTTCCTATTTTTGACAGTTATAGCAGTACGCTAAGTCATCTAGCACATTTTGTTTTCGCTAGCCCGCTAGACTAGCAGCTAGAATCTAGCGGTCGGTCAGCGGTCCGTTCAACGACGTTCGCTAGGTTAGCGAGCTAGCAGCTAGGTGCGGCTGAACGCGACCATTCTTTATGAATTTGTCAATTCGGAAACCTACGTCGGTATTAATGGTCGCGTTCAGTCGCATCTAGCAGCTATCTAGCTGCTAGCTAACAGCGGTCGTGGTAATTCGACCGGTCCATCTAAAAATAAAATTTATCCTCACCTCATAATAAAATTTTATATTATATAGTATGTAAAAGTTTACCAGATTGAATATGTTTGTGAATTTCTCTGCTTTCATTTACCAAATATGACATATTTTCATATTCATATTGTATTTCATTTGAATTTACTAGCGCCATATTTCCTATTTTTGACAGTTATAGCAGTACGCTAAGTCATCTAGCACATTTTGTTTTCGCTAGCCCGCTAGACTAGCAGCTAGAATCTAGCGGTCGGTCAGCGGACCGTTCAACGACGTTCGCTAGGTTAGCGAGCTAGCAGCTAGGTGCGGCTGAACGCGACCATGACTAATTCAAATTACACTCAAGCTAAGTCGGACAACTTACCGAAGGTCGATAGCTGGATGATGGCTGAATTTATATCAGAACGATTGTTTTACTGCTACCGAAATAAAGGGTGTAAAAGAGTTGAGGTAAATAAAATATAAAAACTGAATTTACTATATAAAATGATAATATATTTTACTTTAAAGTTCTGGTCGTGATTCTTACGTGAAGCTACAAAAATACATTGTTATCGTGAAGGTGGATGAAAGTTGAAATGATCTTCACAAACATAAAGACACGATTTTTCTGACAAATTATCAGCTCTTCGACCTATTACTTCTAGCCACAATTTTCTTTTCTTCACATCTTTTGTAAAATTTATAAACTCTATAGTAGGTTTATTCCTAACAGTATTTTTGTAAGAAGGCACAATACAATATCGTAAATTACTCATTTTATTTTGAAGTTTTGTATTACCTACATATTATACAACTTGAACCAATCTTGAAATCTGACACTTGTTTGACAACTTTGACAATACACTTGACACCTCAGAACCGCTGAAGATGTATGTACTCTGACGTCACATTCTGTTTCAGATCACGTGACTTATTTAAAATTTTATCCAAATTTCAAAAATTAATTGTAAAATATCTAAAGAATATTTCGTGATATTTTCAAATTTGAGGCTCTTTAAAGAACAATATCTTTTAAAATTTAATACTTAGAAGTCATATAAAAATTCTTGCAACAGCCCTATTAATTTAGTGAACATATTTCCAGTATTTCAGTACATTACATTTTGTTAGTTCTAGTTTTGTATAAATATCATATACTTACAAAGTTTCTATATTTCCAGTAAAATTATAACACAAATTTGCATTTGACAATGACATATATCAATTAGAATTTTCTTAATAATAAGCCTATTATTGTAATTTTTGTAAAAAAATTAATTTATTGCACAAATAGCAGAATTGCATCAAAGCGGTTGCTTTTCACATTCGAGGGCTTTGTACCAAAAAGCGTTATCTACAAAATTTAAGTTTTTGATTTAGTCAAATATAGAAGTCTTATATGATAAATAATCTGCCAAAAGTTGTATTTACAATTATTATAGTTTCTGAGAGAGTCAAAACTAACTACATTAGAGTTTATAAGCATTAATAGCACAATGCGTTATGTCGACTTAACACGTCTTTTTGTCAATTTTGTAGAAAACGTTTTTTGGTTCGCATATGTCATATTTTCACTATTTTACTGATATGTAACAAATAAAGCTCATTATTGTAATTTTCATAAAAATTTTAACTTATTGCACAAATAGCCGAAATGCATCCAAACGGTTGCTTTTCACATATTATCACTATTTAATTGACATGTAACAAATAATTTGTTCAACAAATACCTATTTACTTAAAATAAACATATTAAAATCGGAATTGATTATTAATAAGACTTGTTATTGCAATTTTTGTAAAAATTTGAATTTATTGCACAAATAGCCAAAGTTGCTTTTCACATATTTTCACTATTATATTGACATGTAACAAATAATTATACAGGATGTTAATTAAAAATCTGGTCATAGGCGTTTAACATGGAAAAACAGTTTTTCTTTTCGCAAGAGTCCCCAGTTAATTTTAGACAAAATGTTTCAAATAAAAGTTGTAGATAATTATATTCTACGTCTAAAGCACTAAACAGATTTAATTTTGTAACCTGTAAAATCTAATTTGAAATTGTACAAATGTTGCTCATTTGTCATGATAGCCATTGAATTGGAACAAAATTACAAAGAAATTCGTATCGTTTGAACTGTCAGAAATTTAATTTTATAGGTTACAAATGTGAAAAAATAATAATAATAAAAATTATTTAAGAGATAAAATTTAAAAATAATACCTGGGTAGTGATTGAATTATCTGTAACTTTTATTTGAAAACCGAATTTCTGGCAGTTCAAACTATACGCATTTCTTTGTTTCAGTTCTATGGCTATCATTACAAATGAGCAATATTTATACAAAATAAAATAAATAGCATTTCAGTCTTGAAAAAGATTCATTTATTTTTTGTCAAAGTTTCGGAAAACTCTTATTCCTTCATCAGGACAACTATAATAAATATATAAAATACAATAATCAATTACATAAATGAAATTTAAAATACTTTCAAAAATTAATACAGGAAACTGGAAAATAAGATGATGGTCAAAAAGGAAAGAGTAGCGGAACTTTTTTAATAATATTTGAAAATAACAATAAATAATGTATCTATTTATTTAAAATAAACATATTCAATTCAGAATACAATAATAATAATGAGCTTATTATTACAATTTTCGCAAAAATTTGAATTTATTGATTATTGTACAAATAGCCGAAGTGCGTCCAAACGGTTGCTTTTCACATTTTTGCACTATTTTATTAATATGTAACAAATAATTTGTTTAAGAAATACCTATTTACTTAGCATAAACTTAATAATATCGAAATTGAATATTAATAATAAGCTTATTATTATAATTTTCCTATAAATTTGAATTTATTGCACAAGTGGCCAAGCGGAGGTCTTTTTAGGTTATGTTTACGGTGGTTGGTTCAGGTTAGCTGTCTGTACGCTTTCGTACAATGCGCGATTCTTTTTTTTTGAATATTCGGGATTTGAATGATTCTGTGTTAGCATATTCTGCTTTTGAATATACGGGCGTTGAGTATACTGTAATATTATGTTTTATGTTAGGTTACATTTGTATTATATTATTATTGAAAGGAATAAAATACATTTTATTTTCGAAGTGTACTTCGAGGTGCAGATAACGCGCCAAGTTCGAATTCACTTTTGTGCAGCAACTTCGTGGTATAGATTAGTACACATTAACAAATGTACAAGATGTACAGGGTAATAACCAGAGCATCGAACCCGAACCTGAACCGAACCAAAACCGGAACCAAACCGTAACATTTTAGCGAACCCAAACCCAGAACCGAACCTCTGATATATTTTTCAATAGAACCAGAGTCGGAACCGAACCCGGTATTAAAATTCGGGTTCAGGGTTTAGCTCCGGTTCAGGTTCATTTTCAGTTCGAAACGCAAGCGTAATCGTAATACAGCCGATCTGCATTGCTACTTGTGTTGACTGTTCGTGAAACTAAGCTGCATTATTAATTCCGGCTCGCATTTTAAATTATTTCTTTATAAAGATTGATAATCAAAAAACATTAATTCAATTTTCATTAGGTCGAACGAAACCTGAACCCGGAACGAAGCCGCAAATTTTATTAATGCTTGAACCAGAACCGGTCACGAACCCATCTGTCAAAAAACAAATTAACCCGAACCTGAACTGAACCCAGTTTTTGGCGGGTTCGATGCCCTGGTAATAACTTAAAAGGACATACTCGTACGTTAGGAAAATGTATATGTCATGGAGGTAGAAATAATATGGCGGGAGTATTTTTACAATCGCTAATAAAGCCGCGTGGCCCTCTACAATGTGCCCCATGTCATTTTGAAGTTACAAGGTTGTTTCTGAAGAAGAAAGAAGAAGTTGGTCGTTTTAAATAATTTTATTTTTTAGAAGATTATTAGTATGTAACATTCGTTTGTTTATCAGATTTCTTTTGTTTATGTAGAATAAGCCTCTCTTGTTTTAGGGACAGAATTTATGGCACGACTACGTATTATTAAGGTATGCTCCTCTTTTTGACTTATAATTTATTAATTAGTAAATATAATATTAACATTTAATCTTAAGGTGAAATGTTACCCCCGGCTAATTTGTTTCTGCGCCGAGGCTAGCGCTAGTGAGCATATTGAAATGAATAATTGTGGCTGAATCGATAAAGTAGAAATCCTTGTACATTTAATAGTCTCTCATAGTCTCCATTCGATAAGAGAAGCAGCTCTGTGCCCTCTAGTGCTATGCTTTAATTTTATAATGTGGTATATAGGTACGGGGAAAAGGATACCTGTATATGAGCTAGCGCTCAGTAGTTGATGTGATGAAAAGATGAATTAGATACGTTAAACGTATTCCGCTCTTCACCTGGCCGAAATTAGTCGAGTAGACTCGGTATTTCGCGATGTTTTTCTATACTTATGCTCCGCACCGATATCTAATACTTCGATACGACATATATATTATCCGATATTTTCGTTATTACTTGATCGTATAACGGTTTATTATATAAATTAAATTTAATTAATAAACGAAAATTCTTTAATCATTCATGTAAATCAAAATTGTTTTGTGCATATTATTATTTTCAGGATACGGTCCTGATATTTGATAGTGACCAGCGATTAGCTCTGTAAACTAACTCATTTTTTCGAAAGGGAAGAGTTAACAAGTGAAGACTATAAACGGAAAAAGGGACAGAAAAATTCATTCCCTTTTAAGAAAAGTAAACTGACAAAAAGATCTCCGGCGAAATCGCGAGAAAAACAGGATTACAAGAGAATGGACGAGATAAAGGGGATGTTTGATAAACTGCTGACGGAAATTCAAGAAATTAAATTAAACCAGACAAAAGATCAAAAGATGAAGATGGAAATACAGAAGGAAAACATGGCAATGAAAAAACAAATCATTGTACTTAACGAAAGAGTAGAATATCTAGAGAGAGAAAAGAAAAAGAACAACCTAATTATATCTGGAATAAAAACAGAAACTAATGATAGTGCAGAAATAAAAGAAGTGTCGGAAAATATTTTTAAAAATGCAATAAGTGTAGAAATCTGAGTAAAAAATCTGATGTGGTCAACACAATAGCTCCCGCTTTTTAATTTTTATTAATTTAAATAATGTTACATACCTATATATTTACTAATCCTGCAAACTATATTACATTCTTTCTTTACATGATCCGTTTCGTTAATGTGTAGTTGTAAACTAATATTTGACACTTTGATAACACGTGCTTATTCATAGCTGTTTGATTTTTAGAGCTGCAAACATATGAAATTTATACCTGTAGTAGTAGCACGCACTTTAGAATTCTATCAAAAGAGGCATTTGTTTTCGTTTTTAGCCACGAAGCGAAAATTTGGTAGCATGCGTGTCTCAAAATATTCGCCTGCAAGCGTACGTCCTGAGGCAAAAGTGTCAAAGTAACGTCATTATTTTGCCACAGTTCTACTCAAAGCCAATTTATATATAATTTATACATTTATTATATAAAACTATCATAATATTTTTTATTTTAATAGTATAAAATCCAATAATTTCCGAATCAAAAAGCGAATATAGAATTCTAAAGTGCGTGCTACCAAGATTCGTAAAAGTAAAATCGTATTCGCCTGCTTTCTATGATAGAATTCTAAAGTGCGTGCTACCACTACTGATCATCCTGTACATCTAATATTTATGTATGATGGAAAATATATTATTTTTACTAACCTTCATTTCATTAGAATCAATACAATCTTCTTAACACAATGTAATTGCTTCCTGACAGTGACATTTGTTTAAATATGTCAAAATTGTTATTAAAATATTATGTTTTTGTTTGACGCATAGACAAGATGATGTACAAAAATAAATTATTTTATAATTTAATATGTAAATAACTGTTTAGATGTATTTCAACAGTGAATTTCTGTAACTTGGTTACAATGAACAGTGTTAAGTGTTCAAATTAATAGTGCGATTCTGTAATTTTCTATAACGCTATAGAAATGTAAAAGTAAACAAAATCGCAACAATTTTTGTTTACTAATACATTTATTATCGTTTTACATTAAAAAATGATGTGCTTTTGTTGAGAGTTACAGTTCTATAGTGGTATAGAAAATTACAGAATCGCACCGTAAATTGTATAATTAACGAAGACAGATTTGTGAAAAATTCATTAATCTCACTGGGATTTGAACCCAAGGCCTTCCGATATCTAGTCGGACACTCTACCAACTGAGCTATGAGATCCCGTGAAGTTCTTGAATTTTTCACCAGGGCATCGAACCCGCCAAAAACTGGTTTCGGTTTAGGTTCAGGTTAATTTTGTTTTTGAAAGATGGGTTCGGGTGCGGGTCTGGTGCGGTTTAGGTTCGAAATAATGTAAAATGAGAGCCGGAATTTACGCAAAACGCAACAAGAAACGAACATAATTTTCACGAAAAGTCAGCCCAAACAGCAACGCAGACGCCTAAGACGTCGATTATCGGCTGTATTTACCTTTCGAACTAAAATTTAACCTGAACCGGAGTTGAACCCCGAACCTGAATTTTAATACTCGGTTCGGTTTCGACTCAAGTTCAATTAAAAATATATCTGAGGTTCGGTTCTCGGTTTGGGTTCCCTAAAATGTTACGGTTTGGTTCCGGTTTTGGTTCGGTTCAGGTTCGGGTTCGATGCCCTGTTTTTCACACGTCGCATACATCGTTGTAAACGAGTTTGTCTCCCACTTGGAGTATCGTCACCCGCACAACACCGCGACATCACCTGTAGCAGTGTATTGGCACTGCAGTATTAATTGTGTAAATAACTGTTTAGATGTATTTCAACAGTGAATTTCTGTAACTTGGGTTCAAATCCCATTGAGATTCATGAATTTTTCACAAATCTGTCTTCGTTAATTTTATAATTTAATATTTAAAGTTATTTCAAGTTATTTACTAAATGCTATTATCGTAGAATTGAAAATTGTACCATTATATTTAATGATTTTTTTTACAAAAAAAACTGTTAAATCTTACCTAAATGATATTTCCGGTTATCTGATATACACTGAAAACTAATGAGCTCTTCCCACATTTGTATAGAATGGGTATACAAAGTTTAAAAATTTTCTGTTTGATAGTATTTGAGTAATCGTGTCCACACGATCCATACATACACACATACACCGCTACAGACATCATTGTAAAAATGGTAAAATGTTAAAATGTTAAACATGATCCCTATACCTCCCTTAGCTAGGGTAACGGGAGGTAAAAATGCAAGGAAAATTGGAAATAAAATATACGTTTTGGAAATGGAAAATTTGGGGGATAAGGTCAAGATACTAAAGAATAAAAATAAACCGAGGAACAGGAAAAATGAGGAAATATACATACATAAAGAGTGATTTAACAAAAAGTGAAAAACAAATTCAAGATTCTATCTGGGAAAGAGATCAAGAGAAAAGGAAAAAAGGAAATACATTTAAAAGAGGGTATACAAAATTAATTTTAAGTGGAATATTATGGACATGGGATTCGGGAAAGTCATGGCATTAAAAGAAGCAAATAGAAACAGGGAAAATCTTCTAAAAAACCTAGGAAAAATGTAGAAGAAAACAATGCAAATAGTAGGATAAGCAACAATAATAATAAATATAGTAAGATAATTAATTTGGGATTAGTGGAAAATATGTTAAATAAAAATAAAAAACAGGGATAAAAAAACAAGAAATAATCGAAAACTTCGAAAAAGGATATATAATGCTATTAGCAGTAACAGAGACCAAATGAAAGGAGTAGGCAACAAAAGGTTGGCGATGAGCATCTTTGTATCTTTTGCGGTGTAGGGGAAAAGGAAAGAGCGAGAGTTGATAGTTGATGTAGCATGTATAATAAGAAACAGCATGATGAAAGATATTAGTAACTTTATTTATTCGTATCTACACTACATTATTAATATGAGTTGAGAAGCCACTGGGTTTGATGAAATGTCAATGTCATTGTCCTGGCAAAAGTTCTTTCTTCATCCCTGAGTCATGTAGCGCAGTTGATGAAAGATTGGCCGACACTCAAGTGCCGTTGCCCAGGGGACGCCCGAATGTATTCACACTCACCGGGAGGCTCTTTCCATGTCGCATTAGTTTGACACTCAAGGTTGTCAAATATTTTTGGAATTTTGAGTTTTGCTTCTCGAAATCAAGGATCTTCATCTCCCACGTAATCATCAAGCTTGGGAAGAATGGAAATATATATCACTTTCACTGAAAGTATAAAATATGTATATTTGTATAGATAATATGAAAGATGCAAATATAATATATGAAACTAAAACAAAACATATTATACTGAGAATATGTAAATGAAACAATTTTAAAAATAGGTGTTAAAAAATCTGTTGTGGCCAGCACAAGACCTTCCGTCAATTCGATGAATTTTGTACAAATCCCATACCAAAAAGTCCTTGGAACAGATTCTATATAATATCATGTAAAATCGAACACGAACACATACTATTTTTTACAAATTCTATACCAAAAGTTCATTCGAAAAGATTCTATAAATCCAATAAAATTATATCATAAATATACACTAAGTAAAATGCACTAGACACTTCCTTCATTTCTTCTTTCCCCTATTTTATTAGGGGTCGCTGTTTCCTCTTCTTCCACTCATTTTTGTCCAACGCATCACACATCTTTCTTAAGTCTTTTTTCTCTGCGTGTCACTTGCGAGGAACACTATGCCATATCAATTTTAGATCCTATACGCTCCATATTTGGATTTGCACTTCCAACTGACATCTGTCAATTAGAATTTTTTAATATATCATCTGTTTCCATGATAAAAAGCAAAGCAGACTAATTTTTCAAAATTAATTTCTTTATAACGCTTTAAATCTACATCTATTGATTATGAAGGAAAATGTATAATAAAACCATATAGAGAAGAGTATTTTCTTTAATATGTATAATAACAAAATGTCAAAAAATAATATTTAACTGCGTTTTTTTAGGAAAAACTGTTAAAAACTTCAAAAAAGGGTACTTCCGGTGGAGTAATTATAACCAAAATCTAATCAACTCTTCATATGGTTGTACAGAAGAGGAATACGAAAGAATTATAATTTTTAGAATTGTAGTATTGGAGTTATCGTCGGAGAAAAATTTGTCACACACGGACACACATACACACACACACACACACACACACGGACACACACACACACACACACACACACACATACATACAGACATCATCTTAAAAATAGTAAATTCGTATTGTAGGGACCCTAAAACGTGCTTATTCATTAAAATCTCACCACCGAATTTTTTGACCAAAGACAATACCTTCCTTACCTAAAGGTGACGGAAGGTAAAAAACTGATGTGGTCAACACAAAGCCTCCCGCTACTTAATTTTTATTTATTTACATATATACCTACGTATTTAGTAATGCTACAAAATATATTATGTTCCTTTGCATATAACTATTGCTTTATTTACTATTTTCTTTTTATGACACTATTATAAATTTGAAGTGATTAGTTTTTTTGACAGTGACATTTAACTGTCAGTTACATACATTTGAAATATGATCTGTGTAACAAAAGAATTGCGTTTATCTTAGGCTTCGAAAAAAATTAAATTTATCTGTAAAATATATAGAAAAAGTATTAATGTATATTATGAGCTTCAAGGAAAGTGTCATTTCCGGTTATCCGATTACACCAAAATCTAATGGTTTCTATCCATATTAGAATAGGGTCGAAATACAAGGTTTCGGAATTTTCTGAATGATAGTATTTGAGTTAGAGCGTGGACAAAATCCATACAACACACACACACACACACACACACACACACACACAATAACGGAAAGAAATTAATTGAGTTTTGCAATGATAATGAACTTATCATAACAAATGAGAGATCAATTATAGATTATGTTTGGAGAAGAAAATAAAGTAATCGGAAACTGCAGTCAGTACGCTTTTATTTGATTTGAAACCTACGTTTCGACCATTACAATGGTCTTCTTCAGGTTAACATACTTATTCTGTAACTCGTAACATATATGTTTATAAACAATATATGTTTCTTAACAGCGATGGTTATTCTATAAAATATGTTATGTTATAAATCTGTCAAATATCTAACATTGTATGTTTCTAAACATAATTTATGTTTAATGCTTATTCTCTAAGAAAGTTTGATGTTTGTTAACATCATATATGTAAAAAATGTGTATGTTATTTAACATCAATGACGCAGTAGCTGTTGGCAATTTTTTATAGTTATTTTAAGTGAATAAAATAGAAAATATTACAATTTCTGAACGTTTGTATGTAATATTATCATGAATGAACGTGAAAACCTTCTTGAATTGCCAGTGGACGAGATAGAACGGAGGTAATCAATAAACTTTTGTAGGTTATAATTATTGTTTCTTTTTTACTATTTTATTTAATAGAAGAGAAAATAAAATAATTATGCGGCAACTACGAGATAACAGCAATCCGTTTGAATTACCGCAAGAATTATTCAGACAAATGTATCGTTTAGATACAAACGCTGCCCAAAATGTTTTTGAACAATTACGAGAGCACCTAGAAAATGCAAGAACATCTGGAATTCCTCCTGTCGTTAAGGTAAGCACATATCTTTAGTTTACTTCTTGATTTCACAATATTATCTTCAATAATGATATTAGTTTTTTACAGCGCTTCACTTTTTTGCCCATGGCAGTTATCAGAAGTCCGTTGGAAAAGATTTTCAGATATCCATGTCACAAGCATCTGTAAGCAGATGTATTCATCTTGTTACAAATGCAATTAATAGAATTATGCGAAGAAAAATTACTTTCCCAGTCAATCAGGACGATAAAATTATCATAAAAACACGGTATATTTTATTTGTTATCTTTAACATAATTTTGTTAGTATTTTAGCATATTTATTACAGATTTTTTGAAAAATATGGTGTACCTGGAATTATAGGTTGCATTGATTGCACCCACGTAGCCATTTTTCCTCCGCCAGCACATTATCCGGGGTTTGTTTTTATAAACCGAAAAGGATTCCATAGTATTAATTGTCAAATAGTATAAAAATCTATAAACATTTCTTTATATAAAAAATAATTTTTTACTCTTTTAGATATGTGATTCGGACCTTAAAATTTTAAACTTAAATGCAAGGTTTCCAGGTTCGGTTCACGATTCTGCAATTTGGCAAATGTCTCAAATAAAAACCAATTTACACCAGAATTACTTAAATGGGGAAAGACATTCATGGCTTTTTGGTATGCGATATACACATAAAGTTTTAATAAATACGTTGCCTTTAAGACAACAATTTTGTTTTAGGAGACTCTGGTTATGCACTACAACCATATCTTTTGGTGCCAATCCTTGGTGCACAACCAGGAACACCAGAAGCTCAATACACAGAGCGTCATTGCCTTGTTAGAAATTGCATAGAACGATGTATTGGCTTATTAAAAGGTTATTTCCGATGTTTACGAAAAGACAGAGTACTTCATTATAAACCTGAATTTGCCGCGAAAATTATAAATGCTTGTGGGATATTGCATAATGTTCTTCGAGAACGTAATTTACATAATTTAAATGATGATGATTTCCAACAAAACGGTGAGATATTTCCTTATAATATAGGTATAATAAATATATATTTTTTTAAAATTATTTAGATAATGAAAATATTCCTGGGCCACCAAACGAGATACCTAACAACAACCTGCTAGATGAAGGTAATTTAATAAGAAACAATTTAATACAACAGTTATTTTAAAAATGTAAAAATGAAAATGTTTATTAAACTAATTACATTCTGTATGTAACGAAAATAAATATATATTACAGTAGATATATAAAATTAGTTCCTTTATTTTACACAACTAATTCTTATTTAATGTTTCAAGAAGTTTATTCTGATTTTCTAAAATTTGAGTCATTTTGTTATCAATTGACTTCAAAATGACGACCATATCTGTAGATGAAGAATTCGTTTCATTAGGTTCATTTGTCTTGCTCATACCTAAAAAATATACAATATTGAAATATAAATTAATAGCAAATTTTTATCAGATATGTGATGTGAATTAGTACGTTTTACCTGTCGCGATGTCTTTCACATATTGTATTAAAGAACCTCTCTTTTTATTTGGAGGTTCTGGTGCAATAACTTCCATTATTATGTCTTTTTCAATAGACATTTCTTCAATATCTGTTTCTGTAATTCCTAGTTCAGGAATTCGTATTCCATCTACGACCACAGTACCCGTTATTTGCAGCAGTCTTAATTCTAGATCTGTCAAAGATTTTTCAGGCGTTCCGATATTACCTGTGGCTTTTTGCGAATATTTTATATCTCGTGCTCTTTTTCGAACATGTGCTTTCCAATCACTAAATGTCTGTAAAAAATTATAAGACGTTTATATAAAAAAGCATGTGTATAATTAAATTTTTATTACTTACTCTTTTCCAAGCAGCTAAATCTTTAATGGCTCCTCCTGAAGAATTAAGTTTTTTAACTAAATTATCCCAAATTTCTTTTAAGTTGTTTGGATCTTCTGGAGTAAATTTATTTTCCCGAAAGGTAACATTATTCTCAAGTTCATGTAGGTATATTTCATACTGTTGCCGACTAGTCTTTGTCATTCTTTTTTTACCTTTCTCCATTATTACTAGTTTATGACACACTAAAATATCTTCAAATAATCGATATTGTCTATAATATCACCATATAAAATTCAATACACATGTGTTTTAACAATCGGTTCTTTTTTTAGGTTAGATATATTTTTAGTTATTAAAACATCATATTTCAAATTGAAAAATGAATTCGGTTTATATATGTACATTAACCATATATTATCAAGAATATTTTACTTACCAGATAGATCAAAATCCAATCTTTGATTTAAACAAAACGTCAACTACAACATGAATATATCTACGTATGTTATGAAGAATCCAAGGTCACGTTTCAAACAGCGTTAGTTAGTGAATAAACCTTAACAGCACTAATGTTTGGTTTGACGTTACGGAAACGATATGTTCACGAACTACATGTTTATGAACAAGAGTTACAGAATAAGGTTATAAATCAAGTTAAACAGTGATGAAGATATTTGTAACAATTGTTAACAAACATCAGTTTTACATTCTATCTGGTCCGTTACATTATATATTTATATAAAACAAAAGTTGTTTTTCATCAATATTATACGTGTAATTCACCTATTGTATTTTGATGTTTGTTAACAATTGTTACAAATATCTTCATCATTGTTTATGACTTGATTTAACCATTGTAATGGTCGAAACGTAGGTTTCAAATTAAATAAAAGTGTACTGACTGCAGTTTCCGATTACTTTATTTTCTTCTCCACACATCAATCTCCAGTCGATCATCGTTACTCCAAATTATAGATTATGTTATTATAGAACAAAGAAACAGAAGAGATGTAAGGATACCAGAGTTAAGCGTGGCTACGAAATTGGAAGCGACCATTATCTAGGCCAATCTAACTTTAGAGAAGATGAACACAAAGAAATAATTAAGGAAAAAAAATAAAGCACACAAACTAAATGAACTAGAGAGCACAGCTCGATAACAAGAAGAGGTTGCAACGGAATTAACTAAATTAAATAATAGTACAAATAGCAATCTAAAAGAAATATGGGCTGAGTTCAGGGAAGGCTTAAAAAGAGCAGCGAAAAGAGCCTGCGGCTGTAGTAGAAAGAGATATGGTAAAAAAACGACACCATAGTGGAATGATGGACCATGGAAGCTGCTTCTTTAACAAAGAAATAAAATAGCCTACGAACAATATAAGAAACAAAGAACTGAAACAAAGAAAATTATCTCACAAGCAAAACTAACATCCTGGGAGGAGTTTGGAGAGAAGATAGAAACTAATAATAAAGAAAATCAAAAAATGTTTTATAAAGCTATTAAAAATTTTAGTAATAACCCAAACACTACATTACATCAAATTAAATCCAGAAACGGAAATATACTTACAGCAGAAGGCAGTATTTTGCAACGATGGCGTGAATACTTTGAGGAGCTCTAAAATTCAGGTACAGCTGGCAGTGATAAAACAGAAAATCAAATAACTACTACCTGGAATACTGAATCACACTCAAAGGAGTCCATAACAACGACAAAGCTAAATGAATAAATTAGCAAAAACGAAGCAGGAAAAGCACCTGGTGAAGATGAAATTGCACCTGAAATATTAGAATATATGGGAGAGGAGGGGAAACAAGTATTCCTACAAATACTAAATCCATGTTGGAGATAGAAAATAATACCAAATGAATGGAACACGGACATCATACAAAAAAGGAGATTCCAAAAATTGCTCCAAGTGTAGAGGAATCACGCTACTATGTACTGGTTTAAAAATATATGAGGGTATTCTAGAGGCAAAATTAAGGAAAGTAATTGAACCGCAACTTGCAAGTGCACAAAGACCAGCGCATTCTATACAGGATCGTATATTCACATTACAGCAAATCACAGAAAAAACTTTAGCTAAAAACAAAGAAGTATACCCATGCTTTTTGGACATGAGTAAAGTCTTTGATACAATCAGCAATCAGCAGAAATAAAATGTGGGAAAGTCTAAAAAGTAAAAACATATAGCACCAGAACTAATTGAAACTATCAAAATTATCTATAATACAAGAAGTAATCAAATCAAAACATTCAATCGGCTTTCGGAAAAGTTTACCAACAATGAAGGAGTTAGGCAAGGCAGCGTTTTAAGCCCACTACTTTTCATATGTGCATTAGATGAGGCAATAAAAAGAGGCCCAATTAATAATGGAATTTTTTTTAATAGGCTATAAAAATCTTCAACTTATCTATTTGGAACTATGTGCATACGTAGATGACATCGTGTTATTTGCTAACACAGAAAATAATCTCCAGAAAACCCTTAAACTTGTGCCGAATTATTGGCCTCACACAACCTCACTTTACAGAAAAAAACAAATGCTTGGTAATTGGTAACAAACCAATTGAGCAAGTCAATTCGTATTTATACTTGGGAAGTATAGTCAATTCAAAGGGAACAATTTACGAGGGATTAATTAATAGAGCGCAGGCGGCAAACAAAGTATACAAAAATATTTCATCAAAACAAAGATCTCTGTATATAAGACAATTTGTTTACCGATTATGATTTACAGCGGTGAGAACTGGGTCTTAACAGGTAGATAACAGAAAAGACTACAATCTACAGAAATGAAGTATATTAGGGGAGCACTTGGAGAAAGGAGAATAGATAAAAGAAGAAATGAAGACCTTAGAAGGCAAGCAGGATTCCGATCAGCAAAGGAAATTCTGGTACAAAAGAAACTACAATGGTTCGGTCACAACAAGAATGGAGCAAAATAAGCAAGTAAAAACATTTGAGAAGCAAGAAATGTAAACCTCGACACCTCAGGGTATAAGATTATGTAGGTATGTATTATTAATTTTAATAATACTCGTATCAAAAATTATTGACCACAGCTTTTTACCGTTATGGTGTTAATGTATCCTTTACGGACACTCAAAGCGGTTGCGGATAGTGTAGTAAACTTGAGAAGTTTCACATGATAAAAAAATCTGTTGTAACCAGCAAAATACTTCTCTCCATTTCCATTTTATGTTACATAAGTATCGAATTTAACACTTGTACACAAAAATAATTCAAACTGTCTTACTCTTCTAATATGCTCAACATTCTTCAAATTCATTGACGGTATTAACGGTATTTCTTAAAGATGAATATATATGTAAATATTAATACAGGTAGTAATAATTTTAAGTATTTAATAATAATAATACAATAAGATAAATTAATATTACAATAATCGAAAAATTCAGACACATCATCTGGAGATGGAACATCTTCAAAATCATCCATTTGAGGACTATTTTGATTAGGCATGCGAAATTGCCTGAATAATATTTTTTTTTGACCGTTATTGACAGGTTGACAGATCATGTGTATTTTGTATTTATATTAATTTTTTACGTTATATTATTAGTTTTTTATAATTATATTTATATTAAAATTATTTATTTCACTTACATTCAATTTAAGGAGCCTAATTTATTGTACCTACACAAATGCAGAAGAAAAGTTGCAATAACAATATTAGGACAGTTTGAAATTGACTCGCGTTTGCACCAATCACAAGCCAGAAATGTTGTCCCTATACCATACTACACTGCATTCTTATAGCAAACAGAGTATAATTAATTTTTTCTACAACTAGATTCTTCAAATCATCCAATTCGTAGCATTGGCTACGTTCCACAAAATATGTTTTTTTCAGTTGTCGCCTCTAACAAGTTTGTAAATTTTATGTGGTATTAGTCTTGTATAGGCACCATGTTTTTTGAAACTTTAACTGTCACTCGTCCCTTCATCCATCACTTTCGAGGACGATTTTAGGTAACTAAAAAGAATATCCAAATCAATAATATTAATCGAATGGTGCTTGAAACCATTTAGTTGCGTTCATCAGTGTTGCGAAATTGTGTTGTGCTTTATTCCTTCACGCATCTTCGCCAGAAGTTATCTGCTAATTTCAGAGATATTCTCCAATGTTTTCAAATATTTATATTTTTGTCACAGTTTGTTAAATTTTGGTAATGAGTCGACAACATACCCAGTACGAAATGATTTGTGGTCAATTTTTTTCATCTGAAGAATCGCTTGACACTTATCCTAGAGGTATACAGTTCAGGCAACTTTCTATTTCGCATGAAAATGTGAATAAGTTTCTTGTGTGGGTCTCTGTTCCTTTAAATGGGGTATAAACATTGCACATCTGATAAGGTCATCTAAGCAACTTTCATGGGTGGTGCTCCAAGTGTGATAAATTTCCATACTTTCTTGTTGAAACATTCATCAACAATTTCGATTTGTTCTAGTTTTCTGATACATTCCTTCAGTTCCATCTCACTCCAATAAAATTCGTGCCATTATCGAACCACTGCGGTGAATCTATGTAATGTCATAATGAAATTGTTTTGGATCCAAAATTTCTGTTTTATTTCGTTTTTGATGTAATTCAGTCTAAAAAGAATAAATTTTTCATGATAATTTTTTTTTATCAAAAGCTAGGTAAATGGATGGTTTGACAAGATTATTAACCATTTTGTGTCGATATTAACTTCAGTAGAGTTTTCAATCTGTCCTTTTACTCTAATGATTTCGTTTTCTAAAATAGGTGTTCGTTTGTTGGACTATAATTCTCGTTATGTCTTCTTTACATATAAGAGTAAAGCTTTATTCATTTCTTCTGCCTTAGGTTCTTCTTTTTTAATTTCTTCTCCTGTCCCTATCTTAAAGTCAAAATTCGTAGCATCTAAGCTTTTGCCTTAATTCGACTATTATAATTGGAAAATTTCTGAATATACGGTACGGCAAATGATTCTTGAATTTCCAAGTGTACTTGACACCACTTGGAATTTGTAACTTCTTTTAATTCCTCGTGTAGTTCAGTTTCATCTATTTACTCGACTATAAATCCACATGACCAGTTTTCTTTTGGTAATTTGAATTTTGAAACTTCTGCTCCATTCACCCATCGTCCATTACTTCTTAATTATAAGTTATTTTATTTTCAAGCATTTTGTCACCTCATCTATCACATTTTCTTTCGATGATACCCATCTCCATTCGTCAGCTTTTGTTGTCTCTCGGATTTCGGTAATAGGGTATTATCTCATCATTTTTTAATTTTTTTTTTATTAAAGAACAGGTATATGTAAGAGTACCTGTGAAAACCCGAGTTAAAATTCCATTTAATAAGCGAGATATTAATTTTTTAATTTTGATTTTGTTGTATCACGTGATAGTGACGTACTAGTTGTACAGTACCAGTGGTGTATAACCAGTGGTTCATAGCTTTTTGAGGTGTTGACCAAATATTGAAAAAGGTAGGAAATAATATATATTTCATTACAATCTTACATACTATTACCAAAAAACTGAAGAAAATTATAAGATAAGTTATCTAAGTAATTGATTACATATTTTTCATTGTATTACGAAAACATTTTGACATTGTCAAACTATTAGTGGCGCTTGTATGAGTTGACTCGTAAGTTTTGTTCTGAAATGTTTTGAATGGGCTGGAGGTTGAAGTTCATTTATTACGTTTATTGCTTTGTTTCTTCTCTTCGAGTTTTATTAACATTATTTCTTAAAGAAATACTTCTGTTTTGCCTAATTCTTTGTGGTAAGTACACATTCGAATCATTTATATAGTTCTAATAAAATGTTATTGCATTTTTTTAATGGTTAGATACTTCATTTTGTATTTAATGAAATACAAATATTTTAAAAATAATTCTTGTCAAAGTAAGTTTTATGTTTTGTTATAATATATGGATATCAAATAACAAACATGCATGTAGATGATACAATGAATAACACAAAAATACAGAACACCTGTGCAGCTGTGCTACGAACACTCCCGAACGATTCGAAGTACACCCGAGTATGTACGTACTAAAAA
The DNA here is from genome assembly GCA_943142095.1 of Ophonus ardosiacus. Taxonomy (NCBI): domain Eukaryota; kingdom Metazoa; phylum Arthropoda; class Insecta; order Coleoptera; family Carabidae; genus Ophonus; species Ophonus ardosiacus. Next base: position 32,493,377 of record OW964826.1, on the reverse strand, counting down.
TTTAAAATTAAAAGAGGTGAATTTTCGAATATCGCAATGAAATAGAACATTGCGAATAACACCATCAAATTTGTCCGAAAGTTTCCTATAAGATTATGTTACTTTTAACTTTAGGACAGAAACAGTAAGTACAGGGAAGATGTGGATCTTAAACTATAATGAGTTATTTAATCACGTGACTAACGTTGAATATGATATCAATTACAGTGGCATTAATGATGTATACCGTAAAACGGGGATACTTTGCACCATTTTCTTATGATTTTGTACTTAATTAAACAGAAATATTTTTTGAAGCGCGCCAGAAATTTGAAACCTTTAGCATTTTGTTCTTTGGTGTTATTAGTTGCTATTTAATAAAAAAAAATATAATATAAGTCCTCTATTATACATTATACACGGTGTCTCTTAAATAGGGGGACATGGCTTAACCACCGATTCCTGAGGCTAAAATAAGACGATTTAACCAAACTTGCTTCTACCGGAAAGTGTACCATTTAGCCAGAATTCTGCTTCAAAGTTCTTCGAATAAAAATTAATTTTGCTTATAATATTCGGACGCTTTATTCGATTTGGATGAAATTTGGTATGACAGTTTATATGGTTATAAGTCATCTTTTAAGGTGATACTTGTTATTATTAGTAAACCACTAATGTATAAAACTTAGGTCTCCCAACATTAATTAGACCGTAACTTTTTAATGGCAATGCCGAAAACGTGAAATTATTTTTCTTCAGAAAGATACATTCAATAGTAAACTTTTCTCTCTCTGTGTAATTTGTGAAATCTGTTACGGTTCACACAGAAAAAAATAAAATCTGAGTGTCTGCACTGCTAAATTTTTAAAATAAATTTAATCTAGCAGTCTATCCAAATGTCAAACAAGTAATTTTTAATGACAGTAACGAGTTGTCAATCTTTACAACTTGTTTAGGAGTAAGCTAAGATATGTAATCGTCTTATTTATAATAATGGTAGTAAAATACTATTAGGCCGAACACATGGATGTTACTAATTTTAGAATATTGCGAAGAAAATTTTTGACAACCCGTAAAACAATTGTTACTGTCATTAAAAATTACTTGTTTCACATTTGGATAGACTGCTAGATTAAATTTATTTTAAAAATTTAGCAGTGCAGACACTAAGATTTTATTTTTTTCTGTGTGAACCGTAACAGATATCACAAATTACACATAGAGACAAAAGTTTACTATTGAATGTATCTTTCTGAAGAAAAATAATTTCACGTTTTCGGCATTGCCATTAAAAAGTTACGGTCTAATTAATGTTGGGAGACCTAAGTTTCATACACTAGTGGTTCACTAATAATAACAAGTATCACCTTAAAAGATGACCTATAACCATATAAACTGTCATATCAAATTTCATCCAAATCGAATAAAGCGTCCGATTATTATAAGCAAAATAATTTTTTTTTCGAAGAACTTTGAAGCAGATTTCTGGCTAAACGGTACACTTTCCGGTAGAAGCAAGTTTGGTTAAATCGTCTTATTTTAGCCTCAGGAATCTGTGGTTAAGCCATGTCCCCCTATTTAAGAGACACCCTGTATATCATATAAATTTGGTGCAAAGTTCCCCTACTGAGTAGGATACTTTGCAGCATCACAGTATTTTGATCTAAAGTTACTAGTAAACAGAAAAGGTGTAACGTTAAACACATAAAACACTTAGGCACAAAACTATTTATTTATAGAACTGACATTTTTAAAAAAAAGCGTAACGATATACAGAAAATTAATTATTTACAGCCAACCTAACTTTTCCATTTCTGGAATGCGATATAATCCTCTTCTATTTAGTAGGGCAGGGGCACTGATCTCTATACATAACTGGATCGCGTATCCCATGTTTTCTTGTGACTAATTGAACGTCGCCATATTTGAAAAAGTGTAGTCTCTCGGCCCATTTTCGGCGGGATATTCAAATTACTATTTTACCAGGGAATAATTCCCCTTCGTATTGGAAAAACACGTATTCTCCTACAAGCTGCTTTACATCAGGTAGGTTGAGAATATCTGCTTGAGAGTGATGCAGCCTCTTCTTCCTCTTCCACTTCTTTTAACTTTTCTTCAGAGTATGGTCCCTGATCACATAACTGTATGGTGTATGCTTAAAAATTGGGATATTCTTCATCTGAAGAGTCCTGTGTCGTCAACTCCGCTGTATTCTCTTTGTCTTTCCTGATTTATTCTGTTTGACAGTGGTGCAAAGTATCCCCATATTGTGGTGTAAAGTTACTCCTTGTGTTTAAAATGTCAACAAATACTTACTAGATGATTTTAAATATAAACTAATTATCAAAATTTATAGCCAAAGATATTTAACAGATACTATAGTGGTGACTTACCCGATATTATTAAATACTAACCGGGGGAACACACAATTTTGTGACAGAAAAAAACCGAAAAATGTTGCTCTCACAAACAAGTGCCCTACAGGTTATGTTTTGAAGTAAGAATACCCCAGTCACCACCTAACAAGGTCAAGAGATGTCACTTCAACTTGAGGTGAACATGTTGCATAATTAAATTAATAACTACACGATAAATCTTTTTCGGACTTTGGTGCAAATTTACCCAAAAAGGTGCAAAGTAACCCCGTTTTACGGTACTTTAAGAATTAAATATGTTAAAAGAAATAATTTTCAGAATTTTGGCAAAATTCTTTTAATAGAGAATAAGCAAATCGAAATGCATATGTCATCAAACAAATTATTGCAATATTTATTATTTTTTAAAAGTTTCATTAGTATAACGTTAAAATTAATTTTAGAAAATAACATTAAATTTCTGTTTTATTTATGTAGTTACAAGCTACTAAAGAAAATATACTTTTAAAACCCCGAAAATCATGTAATTGGAATCACAATTTTACTGAAAAATTGATAAAATTATACAATATTTTAATGAAAAATGTTATTGCAAAATATTTTCAGAAGTTTATATTTATTTATCATATTTAAAGCGTTTAAAAATTACCTCAGAAACTCAATGCTATGAGACACATTATAAGCATGTTCATTATTATCACTAGAGAAAGAATTTCATACATACATACATAAAGTCACGCGTGTCCCACTTAGTGGGTTAGCAAAAACCCGAAAACAGTAGTAACAATAAGAAAAGGGATAAGAGTAAGAGCTCCTCTGACTCACTTCACTCTTTAACAACATTCTTCTTTCGCCTTGTCCACAATCATCATAGCATTCATACATAAGAACATACAAAAGTGACCGATTTTCAGTAGCGAATAACCGCATCCAAACAGAAAGAATTACTGTTTGAAATTTATAAAAATAATAATTTTGCTAATCAAATACATAAGTGGCGTATAAATTTATTATTGAATATTACATTTAACGTATGCATTGTTGTATTGCTTATTTTGTCGTCTACCCTGTTGTCCGACCCACGAGCCGCCAAAGTAATACATATTGTTATATTTACAAGACAACTTTGCTGCATTTTTGCTGCTCAGTAGGGGAGACAATTTTTGCTTTTGAATTTTTTAAGAGGCAGGATTTACAGTTAGCTACCCTTTTTATCATTAGGCTATCCTTTAGTGTGTACCCTTAGCTCTGTTGTCCTGCAGTTTTGAGACCATTATTAAAAATTATTTATTATATTATAAAAATATATATTTTTTTGGGTTAGGTACTTAAAAAAGTGAATGTTTATTTGTCATTCAAATATTATAAACCCTGTTATCGCTGGTTTAAAATAAAAAATTATTAGTAAAAAAACATATTCTATAATTTCGACACTATTAAAGATAAACAATATTAAGTATTTGATGATGAAAAATTAAGAAATGAGGCGATTTTCAGATGTTTAAAATTTTAGAGGAATTTCATGTGAGTACGTTCTTAGTAACTCGTAAAATGCTCATCGGCAAAATTTATGTTATACATTATATGAAAGAGAATTTCATGACGAATTCAAATTTTCAAACCTCGTTATCGCATCTGTAACAAGATCAGAGTGGTGCATGAAATTATAAAAAATTGCAGGAAAACGTTGACAATTTTTATATAAAAAAAATCTGATGCGGCCAGCACATGACCTCCCGCCAATTCCATGTTTAAAATAGCAGTGAGCTTTACGTAAAGTATCACTTCCGGTTGATCGGTTGTAAATAAAATCGAATTTGTTGTCCAATAAATAGAAAAGTCTGTATTACGAAATTTAGGATTATGTTTTATTGTTTTTCCTCAAAAATCTGTTAGAGCTCCAAATTAAGTACCACATCCTAATTATCATATATGGTTAAAATCTGATACGTTGTTTCAAATTATATATGAGTTTTAAATACCAAATTTGAGAAGTTTTGAATCATATTTTAATATACTTTAAGGAAACATCGTCACACACACATTCTTATAAAAATCAGCATGAACTTCTAGGTGCTCTAAAACGCAATCTTTGTAAATAAATTCTTCGTCTTAAATGTGTAGTTGTAAATTAATATTAATTTATAGTGCTGGAAAAATAGAAAGAAAAAAAAAATCAGATCATCCTGTATATCTAATATTTATTTATATATATATATATATAATTTCATTAAAATTAAATATTTTACTATTATATTCCCCTTAACACGGTTTCATTATTAATTTTAATGCAATTTCTTCCTAACAGTGACATTTGTTTAAATATGTCAAAATTGTTATTAAAATTATGTTTTTGAATGGGTATACAAAATTTCAATTTTTTCTGATTGATAGTATTTGAGTAATCGTGTCCACACACACACACACACACACACACACACACACCCACACACACTCACATACACACATACACACATACACACATATACACACATATACACACATACACACATACTCACATACACAAATACACACATACACACACATACACACACACACACACACACACAAATAAAATAAAAGATTTTTTTAAGAAACTACTACTTCCGGTTGTCCAAAATCTAGACTTGTTTGACATTTGGATAGACTGCTAGTTCTAGATAAAATTTATTTTAAAAATTTCACGATGCAGACACTAAGGTTTTATTTTTTCTGTCTGAACCGTAACAGATATCACAAATTAAACAGAGAGAGAGAAAAGTTTACTGTTGAATGTATCTTTCTGAAAAAAAATAATTTTATGTTATCGGCGTGGCCATTAAAAGTTACGGTTTAATCAATGTTGGGACACCTAAGTTTCATACACTAGTGGTTCACTAATACTTAAAAGATTACTTATAACCATATGAACTGTCATACTAAATTTCATCCAAATCGAATAAAGCGTCCGATTATTATAAGCAAAATTAATTTTTTTAGAAGAACTTTGAAGCAGAATTCTGGCTAAATGGTACGCTTTCCGGTAGAAGCAAGTTTAGTTAAATCGTCTTATTTTAGCCTCAGGAATCTGTGGTTAAGCCCTGTCCCCCTATTTCAGAGACACCCTCTATAATTTACAGTTAAATTTAATTTTTTTTTATATACATCCCGAAGCCTAAAATACACAATTCCTTTGTTTCACAGTTCATATTTGAAATGAATGTAACTGATAGGTGAATGTCACTGTCAAAAAACTAATCACTTGAAATTAATAACAGTGACATTTTAAAAAGAAAGTAGTAAATAAAGCAATGAAACAGTTTGCAGCATTAGTTTGTTAATACATAGGTATGTTTTTAAATTAATAAAAATTAAATAGCGGGAGGTTTTGTGTTGGCCACATCAGATTTTTTTATATTAGATATTATTTACGAAATAAATACTAAATATTGCTTGCAGCCGAAATCGATTGTTGACTGCGCTTAACACTTCATTTTCACTGAGCGACTAACAGACGTCGCGAATCTTGGGGTCTATTCTAATTCATAGCCACATGTGCTATCCGCTATATAAGTTCCACTACTAGCCAACAGATGGGGGTCCCCATCCCGCTATCTGACTTGAATCCATCTGTTGGCTAGTAGTGGAACTTATTAATATTGCCAGATGTCAAGTTGACAAGTAGTACGGCTTTTCAATTTTGTGATCAAATACTTGTGTTCGTGTGTTATATCAATAATATTTGATTAATATCTATATATTATAAGTACCTATTTAAATTATAATAATTATTTATAATTCTAACAAATAGCACATGTGGCTATCCGACTTAAATCCATCTGTTGGCTAGTAGTGGAACTTATACAGCGGATAGCACTTGTGGCTATCCGACTTGAATCCATCTATTGGCTAGTAGTGGAACTTATATAGCGGGTAGCGGATAGCACATGTGGCTATGAATTTAGAATAGACCTTGTCCTTCTTGTTAACCCTCGTGGTTAGACTTAACCTAATGCCATCAGCATGTAGAATCCTTCGGGGTTTGAAAATATCATATTGTCACATTTAAAAGTTACATGCAAGATGCAAGTGTGACACAGTGATTAAAAGTGGGAAATGTCAAATTTAACAAGTGAAAAACAAGAAAAAAATGCAACGTTCAAGGTAGAAAATATTTAAACATTTAAACAGTTTTTAGTGGCGTGGTTTACACCGTGACACTATATTGTAACCTAAATGTGAACTATACCAAACTTTTAGTTATTGTATGTTTACACCGTAATTTGTTCTCCAAGGTCAAGTTTTATTTGGTTATTATTTGGTAAAACCCATCGACATTATTAAAACTTAAAATAAGATAAATATATCATCACGGCATATTACCCATTTGTGATGCCCGTATTCACCAACATCAAATAAATCTTCGAACAGCTTATTCATTGAATAAGAGAAAAATATCGCATCAAAATATGACAACTAGAATAAATACCTTCATTTGTGTTATGGTATCGATGCGATATTTTTCTCTTATTCAATGAATAAGCTATTCGAAGATTTATTTGATGTTGGTGAATACGGGCATTAGTGTGCCAGTCTGTGTTGTACACAGATTTCGGTAATGATGATGACATATTAAAACTTGAAATGTTAAATTAACAAAACATATTTAAAAATATGAAATAATTACAAAAATCAATCATACAAATTACTTATACATATTATATCTTATCACGTTTTTATCAACAGGCAATTCACATAAGCTATCTCTTGAACCACCTAGCATTGAAAACACGGAGAACGCGTATGCGTAACTTGGTTTTCATACGTTTACAAGGGAAAACTGTCTTATAGTATAGTCAGGTTAACCAATTTGGTTAGGTACTAAACTATGCTGGTGTGTCGGTGTTTACATGACGCATACTAAACTAAATGGTAGTAATATTGTCATAATTTAGTATTTGGTCAACTTAGCAAGATATCGATGTAAACCGGGCCAGTATTTAGAATACGCATCCAACGATACCACACACAACCCAGGTTCCCATTGGAAATTCTGAACCTGAGTGTAGTTACGCCTACTTTCAGTAAATTCTGGAAATTGAGACTACTGCCATTAAATTTTTCAGATATGATTATGTTACGCTAGTTTTTTCCTGAATCTCTACGATGTCGTAATTCTGAAAAAAAAAGCTTGGGGCGGGTGATATGAAACATGCAGTACATACTTTTATATTAATAAATCAATATAGGAATGGTTTGTTAGTGCAATATCTCGGTAAAATTTCTAAAAAAATATTGAAACCATTGCACAAGCTATCTTGAACGAATTAAATATTATTAAAACAACACTATAATAATTGCTATAATATTTAGTAAACATCACAGTAATCATATTTTTCGGTTAGATATAAATAATTCATTTTCCTAGAATTATTTTTTAAATTAATAATTATTATATCCTTGATTGGTATTGATTAAATGAACTCAGTGAATAAAATTTACGTAGCGACTGACACCGTTACATTTTTATAGCGACTAACTAAGCCTGGTATTTTCATCTCTTGTTATATTTACTATGTGTTAAAATTAAAATTGTTATGCTATAATATAATACCGAAGCTATAATGTGATTTCAACTGGCAGTAAACTTAACAGGTAGTTTAAAGAACATTAAGGCCCAGTTGCATAAAACATTGTTCACTTTAATCACCTTGTTAACTTTGTTCAATGTATTGTTGATACCTATCAATTTAATGTGCAGTTAAACACATGATCAGATAACAACGCTTTATGCAACTGGCCCTAAGAGTACGACTAAAATATCTGTGCTATATTTTACTTTTACCTGGCAGTTAACAGACATTTTAACCAGAGATGTGTTAATTTCAAAGAAATGGCAAATAACTGTTTAAAACAAGGCAAATTTTGTTTTCCATGGCCTACCTGATTTTCTTATTCCTCGTCTTATTCTCAATAATTCTAGTGACCCTCGTGTAAATTCTATATTATGTATATACATTTTGTTCGTAGGTCGAGGGACAGATTTCATTGGAGGCATAGATAACGAGGCGCTGGACTTCTCGCAGTTGGAAGCTTTCATCAACAGCGAGGGAGGCGGTGGCAGCGGCTACTTCAGCGAGTCTTTGGCTGCTGGAGGCAGCTCTGGTCCACCCGCCGTCCAATCACCTCCAACCGCTTCTACGGGGAAACTGCTTAATGTTATTGTGGAAAACAAGCGTAACATTGGGTATGAAATTACATAAACCAGATTTTTTAAACATATAAGCATTGGATACTTTAAGCTGACAACTTGTCTGCCAAAAATAAATAAAAATAACAATATCTTTGATTAACCGTCTAGATCTCTAGATTAAATTAATCTTGGAAAGCGCTTAGACCTTCGAGCATATACTGACTAGAGGCCGCCTTATGGTGTTTGTTATGATCGGAACACATGCGGAAGCCGTGGTGTATTGCGGACTGCGTATTGAAGCCGTGGTGTATTGCGGACTGTGTATTATCTTAATATTTCTACTACCTTGTTTACAAAGTAATGACTAATTGCTGCTTTTGAAATATGTAAATCACCTTTATTTCCAATAAATTTCAGTCTCGTTACTCTTACGTCATTATTAGTAGGAAACCTAAAAGTTACACTTTGTTTAATATATTATTTGTAAAAAAATCACAGTTACTTACGCATGAAACGAAATATCTTTACTTTCTTTGTATTTTTCATTACAATTTTATATACTCCGAGATATACTCACAAAATACACGCAGAAAATAAGGACATATAACACAACAAAACACTGCCCGCAATTCACCATGACTTCCGGCCCCCCGCCTACATGTCTTCCGATCACAAACATCCTATGCACTGGGATTACTTCTCTAGTCAGTATATGCTCGAAGGCTTAGACTGTCATGTTACAGTAAGGTAAAATATAATAATAAAAATAAGCCATTGTTTTTTCAACATTCAGTTTTTTTTGCCCGTGTGGAATATTAAGCGCTTAGATTATCATGTTAGAGCAAGGAAAAATATAATAATAAAAACAAGCTCTTGTTTTAATCATCATTAACTTTTATTTATTTTAGACGTGTTAAAAGCGTTTTTATGGAGCACACTCCTTATAAGAATATGATGTAGGAGCGCTTTTATTACAAAATTTTATTATTTACGATAATATATATATATATATATATATATATATATATATATATATATATATATCCAATATAACTGGTTTAAAACCAACAAGAAACTTTCATTGTTAATAATGCATAATACTTTTCTGTGAAACTGGACGTTTTAAACTAATAATGATAAATAAATAAATAAATATATCATCACGGCATATTACCCATTACTGGGTGTGCCAGTAACTAAAACACATGTAGACATCGGTAATGATGACGATATATTTTACTGTGTTGGCGTTTACCAGGCGTTACTTCACGGGCACCCATAGCTAGTGCGGAGAGTGCACCACTGGGATTACTTTTGTGCGATCAAAAGTCTGCACTGGCCGGGATCGAACCCGGGTCACCAGATTGGTAATCACGCACACGGCCACGCGATCCCAACTAATAATGTTGATTACAAATGTCACTAATTCATTCTATGACTGTCTATGTCTTTAGCACTATATCTCTTCAAAATTTCACTTATCATGTCTAAAATGGGTATTATTGTAATATGTATTTTTTATTTTTGTTTTGTTTTATGACATGACATTGGTTCGAGTTATGTTGTTTTTGTTTAACTGATTTTATTAAGTTGCTTGTGGTGTCCCCACTCACTTCGTTTGCATTCACTGAATCTTCCAACCTAATTAAAAATTTCACTTTAAAATAGGCACATCTTTCCTATAAACGCCAATATCCTTTAATGGATATTTTTTTGATATTTCAACCTTATTTGTCAAAAACTTTATAAGTACATATAACGCCGTCACTGTTTGACTTCATTCCTCTTCTTGTACTCAAACCTATGGAGAAACTGTAAAACACTTTAATGCTGTCATTAACTTTAAAAGAATTTTCTATTTACAATAGAATAAAATTCATTAATCACATCAAAATTATAAAAGAAAATAACTAAAATCTCGCTAAAATCCATAAAAAAATTACTACAACTTTTAAATAATTTCCAATTGCTATTTCTGCACGCCATTGAAAGTTCCTCAAAATTGAGGTAGATCTTAGAAAATATTCATAAAAGGAGTGGAAAACCAGTGGCTTAGCGAGGGAGGGGTAAAGAGGGGCACCCGCACTTTTCTATCGTTGAACTAATATTAAGGATATTACTTATTTTTATTTATATTAAAATAATTTTTTTTATTTTGAAAGTTGATGTAAAAAATAATTTTCTTCAGTGGAAAAAAAAATATTATCATTTTACTATAGTCAGTAGTTTTAATTTCTAGGCATTAATAACATGTAGACATATATGACCATTCATAGAATCAAATTTAACTTTAGGTTGGAAGAAATTTTATAAAACTGTGTGACGATGGTCACTAGATTTGAATTTATCCTTCATGTTTAGCGTTGTAGTCTTGTGGTTAGCATGTCAGTTTTTTTTTTTTTTGCCAAAGTTTGATTATTGAAATCGAAGTTCAAATCTCACAAGTAAAACTATTGTTTTGCATTTTCATTATTTTGTATTGTTTTGAATTACGCATATAAAATAATTGTTTGGTTATATTGCATGTCACTTGTTGTAAAATATATTGTTGTATTTTGTTTATAGTTTCTAATCTCGAATGATTTCCGGTCTTAATGTTCCATATAATTTATTTCAATAATATACATTTTGAACGTTTCGGGCAAGAATTAGCCCATCATCAGCAAATGACAAATTTTGTTTTTCCTTTATGAAATCCAATTACAAATACATTTATACATGTTATTTGACTAATTCATCTACAGGATTTATTGATAATCATATTAGGAACGATGAAATATAAAACTGACGAAGCTATCACCATGACGACGGTGAAGCTCTGAATCAAATGATTTCAGTTCTTAATGTTCCATATAATTTATTTCAATAATATACATTTTGAACGTTTCGGGCAAGAATTAGCGCATCATCAGTAAATGACAAATTTTGTTTTCCCTTTGTAAAATCCAATTAGAAATACATTTAAACATGTTATTTGACTAATTTAACTCCAGGATTTATTGGTAATCGTAATAGGAACGATGAAATATAAAACTGGCGAAGCTATCACCATGACGACAGTAAAGCTCATGAGCTTCACCTTGCCGAAACGTTCAAAATGTATATTATTGAAATAAATTATATGGAACATGAAGACCTAAAATCATTCGACTCAGAGCTTCGTCAGTTTTATATTTCCTCGTTGCTATTATGATTACCAATAAGTGAAGGTTCCCAAAGTACATTTCAATTATAGTTGCTAATGTTTATAAAATTGTAGTTTACCTGCCAGGTAACGCATGGTCGAGTGGCTAGTGCACTTGACCAGCACGCTGGAGATCGTAGGTTGTATTTTTTGTATTTTTATTCAAACTGTGAGTATTTACGGGATGACTAAAAACGTGTTTGAACTTTTTTAAAGTTTTTAACGATTTTTCGGTGTATAAATACGAGCCCAAACGCTAGTTTTAGACAGAGAGTGTGGGTTCTCTCAAAGGAGAGTTAGCTCGCCATCGAACCTTGACGGTGAGTGCCGTCTTCCACGAATCTGTTGAGGGCCAGGTGAGCAGAATTTTGATGACCTTGCCTCCCTCTGACTCAGCGCTGTTGGTGTTTGTCGGCAGCCCATGAAAGAGTGCGTAAGGTGTACCGTACCGGTGTCCGTAGCCTTACAGTGGTGTTTGCTACTGTTTGCCATAATCGTAATTATCAATGAGTGTTGTCATGTGACAACATTGTAAACTTTGGTGTGTACCATTGTACCCACTATTGTTAACTGTGTGTAGTAGAGAAAAAATTGCTGGTTCTTTTGCATGATATTCGCCGATAATATGCCAGCGATTGTTACTTTCCTTTGTTTTTGTCTATTATTTCTCGTTTTAATAAATTTTAACAAAATATTAAAAAAATATTATTGATGTCATTGTCAAATGCTTAACTCTGTCTCTACTAAGTTACCCGAGCCCTTTTGGCGTTCAAGCCACCTTTTTCATTGACGCTATGAGAGCGTCCTTTACACGTTCTATTACCTCTCTTGTGCTGTGTTACCGTTTACAGATTATTGAGAATATTTATCCACTTATAGGATCCTCTATAACTGAAATCTTTCCACATTTTGCTTTTTAACGTTCGATTCCAGCGTTCAACTATGCTTACCTTTAAATGTGAAAATGTAGAGTAATGATTAATTTGATAATCGGACATTAGTTTTTTAAAATCCTTATTAAAAAACACCTTGCCATAATCGGTTTGAAGATTTCTTGGTACACGTCCACTTAAAAAAATTATTTTTATACCTGTAGATACATCTGTTGCTGATTTTGTGGCGACTGGAATCGCCCACGCATACTTTGAATAGGTATCAATAACAGTGAGCATAAACTTGATATTATTATTTTTACTGGCATATGTTGACATATCCATCAAAACTGCCTGCCATAAATCATCAAAACCTTGTAATATAACTTTGGTCTAGTAAAATTTCGACGTGCTGGCTTGTGTAGTTCATTGGTTATTATACGTTTTATATTACTCATAATTATTTATGTATCTTCTGGTTGTATAAATAAACTCATCTGTTGCTTGAGAGAAGATACGTCTGTACCGATATTCTTTACACTTTGTAAGTCGTTATTCAAATTATTAATTGACCCGTTAATACGTGTTATCTCTTCTTTAATTTTTTTTTTTTCAGTTTGTTCGATGATATTAATATTTTGTATGATAATTTGTAAATCTTGATCCAGTCTATTAACTGGCAATGTTACACTGTCTCGTATAAGATGCAGATCGTTTTGTATATTTTTGGCAAACGAACTAATATTCTCGTCTACGTATTTTTTGGATGCAGCGTCGTGAAGACTGCGAGGCAAATTGATGTTAGTTAATCGTTTATTGGCAAAATTTACGTTTTTGGTTGTTAATGGAAACTGAAGTTGAACTTTATACCACAAAGGGGTGGAATGTTTGCCATCCGAAGTAATATAAAATGGATCCAAGTAACGTCCAAATTTGTCGATTGACATGATGAAACTGACTCTATACAATGATTTCCTCTTCTCTTAACTCTTCTTCTATTGATGCTATTTCTTAATCAAGGCCACTATGGCCAATCGCACGTGAAGAATGAAGTAAATAAAGTCGTTCAACTAATTCATTAGGATCGTTCCAGTACTTTAAGTCAATTGGATTTTTAGAAATTTGTATTAAATTTGAGCCACCTTTTCCAGTCACTGGCTGAGATTCAATATATTTTATAATATTCCTGTATTTGTATGAATTATTCTTTCTAGTCTGTTCCAGTGGTAAGTAATTTTTCTTATGGGCATTTGTATCGAGAAGAATTGTTTTATAGTTTTGTCTGTTTAGTCTTCCACTGTATATTCTTTTTTATTAGGTGAATTAAGAAAGAGTAACTGAGCCAAGCCTGGTGTTATTTTATATTGATTATTATTTATAATGACGTCATCATCACTTGTCATAAGCAAGTGTGACTCACCAATTTTAAAGTCATTACCAACGCGTCTTACACCGTACTGTTTATCTATAATCTTGTTTTGACCCATGCGAAATAGTAATTGTTTAATATATTTACGTGTTATCGGCCCAATATGTGTATTAAGATACTGTTCAATTATACTTCTTCCACTTTCCGTTTTAAGTGAAGTATCATAATGTATTTGATCTGCGATTAATCCTTTAGTGTCTTATAGTATGGTATTTTCATTTATCACTTTGCCGATTTCTTTCTTCGGTAGGAGGAACAGACAATTTTTGAAGTACATCTGTGAGCGGTTCCACAATGGGTTTATATTGTTTAGAATAAAACTCATTTCTACTATTTTCCCGGTTTATAATACTTCTATATTTACGTCGTATATTATCAGCTGTTTTTTCAATATCAATAATAACGTTATTATTGACTTTTGCTTTCTTTTTCGATTTATATTTAGCGTTCATTATCTTTGAATTTGATGTTGACATACTTGTACAACAGTTCAGTGTGATCTAGTTGAAAATTTTACATATCGACCTTTATGTACGAATCAAAACCTAAACGATATCGACCGTTATTTAATTCTTTATCTTTATCAATTACTAAAAAATCATATTTGTCCAAATTCCAACATAATGAACATATATCTTTAAAATGAGAAAATTTCATATCTGTATTAACATGATCCGCATAAATATGATGTAAATTCATACTATCTTGTTTAAAGAGTGTAAGTAAGTTTGCATTGTCTCGAATTAAACGTTCTGGAATGTGAGTGTATGTCTGACTTAAATAAAAACAATCAACCAGACTGTGACGACCCATACTAAAATATTCACGCACAGTATTTTGCTTATATACAGGGTGTCTCTTAAATAGGGGGACATGGCTTAACCACAGATTCCTGAGGCTAAAATAATACGAAATAACCAAATTTGCTTCTACCGGAAAGTGTACCATTTACCCAGTATTCTGCTTCAAAGTTCTTCGAAAAAAAATTAATTTTGCTTATAATAATCGGACGCTTTATTCGATTTGGATGAAATTTGGTATGACAGTTTATATGGTTATAAGTCATCTTTTAAGGTAATACTTGTTATTATTAGTGAACCACTAGTGTATGAAACGTAGGTGTCCCAACATTAATTAGACCGTAACTTTTTAATGGCAATGCCGAAAACGTGAAATTATTTTTCTACAGAAAGATACATTCAATAGTAAACTTTTCTCTCTCTGTTTAATTTTTGATATCTGTTACGGTTCAAAAAGAAAAAAATAAAACTTGAGTGACTGCATCGTGATTTTTTTTAAAATAAATTTAATCTAGCAGTCTATCCAAATGTCAAACAAGTAATTTTTAATGACAGTAACGAGTTGTCAATCTTCACAACTTGTTTAGGAGTAAGCTGAGATATGTAATCGTCTTATTTATAATAATGGTAGTAAAATACTGTTAGACCGAACAAACGGATGTTACTAATTTTAGAATATTGTGAAGAAAATTTTTGACAACCCGTAAAACAATTGTTACTGTCATTAAAAATTACTTATTTGACATTTGGATAGACTGCTAGATTAAATTTATTTTAAAAATTTAGTATTGCAGACACTCAGATTTTATTTTTTTTCTGTGTGAACCGTAACAGATATCACAAATTACACAGAGAGAGAAAATTTTACTATTGAATGAATCTTTCCGAAAAAAAATAATTTGACGTTTGCAGCATTGCCATTAAAAAGTTACGGTCTAATCAATATTGGGACACCTACGTTTCATACACTAGTGGTTCACTAATAATAACAAGTATCACCTTAAAAGATGACCTATAACCACATAAACTGTCATACCAAATTTCATCCAAATCAAATAAAGCGTCCGATTATTATAAGCAAAATTAATTTTTTTTCGAAGAACTTTGATGCAGAATTCTGGCTAAATGGAATACTTTCCGGTAGAAGCAAGTTTGGTTAAATCGTCTTATTTTAGCCTCAGGAATCTGTGGTTAAGCCATGTCCCCCTATTTATGAGACACCCTGTATATAAAAAGAGAATTCGCTTTTGCGTTATGTGGTTCTGTAATATTTTCAGTATTCTGGTACGGAAAATAACCTATGTCTGGAATGCGATCTAATATATTTTGAAGTAATTGATATTTTGGTTGGTTCGGAGTTTTTGTGTACAAGTAAATATTTTTAAATTTTAAACCATTCGGATCCGCTTATCATTAAATTCATTTTTCGACAATTTGAAGGACCACTTATTATACATCTTATTGTATTTGGTAACAAACAACCATGTCTAAGTGATTGTGTTTTATTATTTTCAGATGTAATATTATCAAATTTTGAATCTTTATTGATACGGGTTGTTTAATCAACTTCATGGTGAACACATAGATTTTTCATTACACTTTTTGTATATATATATATATATATATATATACTATTTTCTAAATTTTGCAGGTTCAAACGCGTTCGTAGTTTTGATTATATAAAACTGACTAATGATATATCAATTAACAAAACAAATGATCAAGTCTTATAAAAGAAAATCTTAAGATAAAAATGTTTTTGACTATAAACTGACTAATGATATTTCAATTAATAAATCAAATAATCAAACCTTATAAAGGAATATAAAGACAAATACGTTTAGTTTCAGAGAGCTAATAAATAAACAATGCTCAGGGGTATAAAAAATTTTAAAATGCGATTTACTGTTCTGTGAATAATATAGAAAAGGATTCATCAAATATAATATTACTTTGAGAACCCCTGTTTAAGATATCAATATAAAATGCATCGTTTTAGTCAAATTATCTTCATTCTGTACCAAGTTCGTTTAAGCATACAACGATTCAAAATTAAAATGAATACGGAAAAAATTAATGAAATCGGACAGTTGTCCGAATTTAAACCTACAAAGAAAGTGCGTGAATTAAAACAAAATCAGCCATATAAAGTTAAAAAAATTAAACAAATTAAAACCAAATCTTTTGGCGATAAAATTTTGTGTGATTTGGGGGCCTTTTCTGTATTCCTACCAAAAAGATTTTCACCATTAACAAATGAGCAAATTCAATCACTTAACGATATACCTCACTTGGGTGTGACTTATTTGGGCTTAAAAATATGAGTGCCGGGCGCAATGCAGCCACATTAATAAAGTTTACAACACTGGTGCCGGGTACAGCTGAATTTTTATCAGCTGAAATTGCTGCAGCCTCACTTCTAAAAGATGATTTAGAACAAGGTACTTCAGGAACGGGTTTGCAACCGCCTACGTCTCAAGTAAGATTTTATATTTTATTTTATTAATGTTCTAACATAGTCTTCAATTGTATCAGTAAATACATCGCCCAAATCATCTGTTGACCATCACATAGTGAAGCCTACTACTTCGAGTTCAAATACGACTACAAATGCCTCAACAAGTTCCACTAGTTTACCGATATCATCGTCAACGGATTCTCTGGAAACATCTTTAGAACATATAACTTCACATATTGATCATCAACTATTTAAAATTTTAAATATTCGTGAAAGAAAAATGAAAAAATTCAAATCTGCATGGCGTGAAATTAATATTGCAGTAAATACGTATTCCTCAAACGAAAATCCTGTTCAATGGTTAAATTCCATATTTGATAGACTAATAAAATATTTAGCTGACGAAATGAAAATTTTACCTTCAGATCGAATGGGTATTGAAATTTTTAGCGACAATTCCCCATATTATCCAATCGGTATAAGTTACAAAAAAAATTCTGAATTATCATCGAATGTTATTGTAAATGCCATACAAAGTGTATTACAGAGTAACAAAAATTTTCTCCTAAACGACACCCTTATGTTATTGGTAGCTCATACAATTATGCCATTAGGTAAAGGAAAAACGAATTTTAAATATGTACCGTTTGAAGAATACTGTCGCCGAAAACATTCGATAATAAACATAAAAAATAACGATAATTTGTGTTTAGCTAGAGCTATTGTATTAAGTATTGCGTATTTGGAAAATGAAGATTTGTTTAAAAAATTACGTAAAAATGAAAATTTACAAAAACAACGTGCCATTGATTTATGTCAAAAAATTAACATAAATTTAGACAACGGTGCAGGAATTGAAGAATTGCAAGACTTTCAGAAGAATTTAAAATATTTTAAAATTACTCTGTTTGGTGATGATAGATTAGGACGAGAAATTATTTTTGAAGGACCTGACGTTTTTAACCGTACTAAATGACATTTACGACAATAATACGATACGGTCCGTACTGACCAATATATTGATATTTTATATTTTAATAATTACTTTAATCCAATTATTAGCGTAACTGGTGCATTTAATTTATCGTATTATTGTCGTAAATGTCATTTAGGTTACAAAATGAAACGTACACATAGATGTCCTTTTTCATGTTCACGGTGTAATAGTTCGCATATCGAAAGTAAAAATAATATACTTGTAACATGCAACGAATGTCTAAGATAGTTTAATGGACAGGATTGCTTTGAAAATCATACAAGAGTTAATTCATACACTAAAAATAGATCAATGTGTGAAGTTATTAAATATTGCAAGAAATGTTCTAAAACTTATAACCTGAATACAAGAAAAACAGCCCACGAATGCTTTGAAATATTTTGCTCCGTATGTCAAGTGAGTAATTCTATTGTATTCTATATTTTTAGTTAAATATTTCTAATTTTATTTATTGTTTTTTGTTAGCAACATTTTCAACCTAATTATTAATGTTTTATGAAAGTTATTACGACTGACGATTCAAAAACAGCTGCACATGTACTTTACATCTTTTTTGATTTTGGAATGTTCACAAAATACACCATTCAACGACGATAAGGCATCACCCCATTCATCTAAAAGGAAGAAAGAAAAGATTTCATTTGACCACATACCAGTCCTTTGTGTAGCCCAACAATCTTGCATACATTGTCTAGAAAGAAGTATTAATGTGAGTAATAAATTTTGTAATAATTGTGGGATTCGTGAACATGTATTTATGGAAAATCCTATAAAACAGTTTTTTGAATATTTAATGTTACCACGACAAAATTTGAAAGAGATTATTGTAATTGCTCATAATCTTAGATCGTATGATGGACATTTTCTTTTAAGATACATGGCTGATACTTTAAAATTAACACCGGACATATTAATTCGGGGCAATAAAATATTAAATATTCGTTTAAAAACCATAAACTTTATTGATAGTTTAAATGACTTAACCACATATTCCTGAAGCTAAAATAAGACGATTTCGCCAATATTCCGCTTCAAAGTTTTTTGAAAAAAAATTAATTTTGCTTATAATAACAGAACGCTTTATTCGATTTGGATGAAATTTGGTATGAGAGTTCATATGGTTGTTATAATTTAAAATTATACTTATTATTAGTGAACCATTAGTGTATGAAACTTAGGTGTCCCAACATTAAGTAGACCGTAACTTTTTAATGGCAAGGACGACAACGTAAAAATTTTGTTTTTCAAAAAGATACGTTCAATAGTAAACTTTTTTTCTCTGCGTAATTTGTGATATCTGTTACGGTTCATACAGAAAAAAAATAAAACCTGAGTGTCTGTAACGTGAAATTTTTAAAATAAATTTTATCTAGCAGTCATGCCAAACATCTATTTTTTTTTTATGACAGTAACGAGTTGTCAATCTTCTCAACTTATTTAGGAGTAAGCTAACATATTTAATCGTCTTATTTATAATAATGTTAGTAAAATACTATTAGGTTACTAATTTCAGAATATTGCGAAGGAAATTTTTGACAACCCATAAACAATTGTTACTATCATTAAAAATTAGTTGTTTGACATTTGGATAGACTACAAGATTTAATTTATTTTAAAATAATTACGATGCAGTCACTCAGGTTTTATTATTTTCTGTGTGCCCCGCAACAGATATCACAAATCACGCAGAGAGAGAGAAAAGTTTACTATTTAATGTATCTTTCTGAAAAAATAGTACATACTTGGTACGGGAAGACACTCTTCCCGCATGAGCGCTTATTTGAGCCACGAGCGAGCTTGCGAGCGAGGGCTTCATTTGAGCGAATGCGTGGATAATGTCTTCCAGCAAGAAGTTTGTACAATACTTTTTGTAACGAACAAAATCATTATTATAAATGTTAAGATAATTGTACAAAATTCGCAACTATAAAAGTAAACAGTACAGCAGCAATTTCATAGCAACGGTTGTAAAGTAAATTGTTGATTCCAAAACATAATTGTTTGCATATTTTTTCAGAATTAAAAGTCAAAATGTCTGATTCTGATATTATTATTATTATTATTATTATTGTTATTATTATTAATAATAATAATAATAATAATAATAATTGTTAGGTGGAAGTAACGCCGTACTTGTTGATAGATAAAATGTATTAACGGATTTCTCGACGGTGATTGTAAGGAATTATATTGTTGTTATTCCATAAAAAAGTTAATTTTATTTAAATTCGTACCTAACCCTAAACTTCTAGAAATTAAGCAAAAGTTGTCAAGCATATTTATGTTGTACTTACCAACTTTTCAAATAATGAAATAAAGAATAATGTTCGGCACGTCTCTATTTTACTGGTAGTTTCATTTTCAATGTAATACATGTAAAATCTAATAATTTATATTTAAGGTTGTCAAAGGTTACGTTCTATTTTGACATTCAACAGATGACAGATTCTCCAACAGATGGCACTGATGGTAGAGAAATTTAGTATTTATTAATAATTTTTTATTATTATTATTGTAAGATTCACTTTTCGGATGCGTGTCGCTGGTTTGAAATGCAGACAGAAAGCACTTGACTTTCCAAAGTATAGACACATTCCTAGAATAATAAACAACGCTCGATCCCTCCAACCCTTGGAGGCTGGGTGACTAGGTCAGTTGTGTTGTGACCAGTGCACTATGCAGATGTGTGTAAGTGTCAATAAGACGAGCAGTTTGCTGTAATGAAAGGTGAGTGATTAAACTCACGGTCATTCTAATTATTGAACAGGTATGACGATCGAGTGTAAATCAACACATGCTTGATTGATATGCTTATACACTGTTTGTGTATGTTATATGCATGGTATATGTGAAGTATACATTTGTATTATTTGTTTGTGGCCACAACTTGTAGTTATATCCTAATATCCGAAGGGTTGTCTGGGACAACCCTGGGTCCATAGAGCCTCGTGTTCTGAAGGTGGCTAGGGTACATAGTGGAGAAACACCAAGTGGGTCAGGGACCCACAGGCCTCTGGGAGGTCGAACTCTGGGAGTTCAATATGTCTGGGACATGTGTTGGTGGCCATGGTACCGCTAGTGACACTAAATGAGAGGCTGAGATCCACGAGAACGTCTGGGACGTTAAAGATAAACCTGGAGTAACCTTATTCCTGCCCCCCCCCCCCTTCTATCTATCTTATTAGATGATAATGCACGCTCGTGATAATTGTTGTGATTAGAATGACAATGTGTATTTATAACACCTAGGGGAACGCTTCATAGATGAGATGTCCCACGTAGATGAGCTCGTGTGCGTGTGAAGAAGAGAACGCCAATAACAGGTCAAAAGTAATGTGAAATGTATATTATATTAATGCATGTATTATCGCCCATATATTCCTGACAATACATAGTTCTATAGTAAGTAGCCCAACTCTACATGCAATGAGCTTTAATAGTTCTGACTATCAAGGAAAGAAAAGATTATAATATAATACAGTATGTTTATATCATATCTCGGTTCTATATTCAAGTTAAATAGTAATTGAGAAAAATTAATTAATTAAAAACCTACCTACCTTGTTTTATATCTTTTATTATTATCATTATTATTATTATTATTATTGGTTTTTGAAGCTTGAAAATCGTATGAGTGCCATTTTATGAACTATATTTTATTATTTTAAAGGTTATTTTGTTGAAGAATGCCCCGAAAATGTCAGTGTTTTTTGCTTGATTTCCTAGTGCACTGCACCGGGAAAGTGATGTTTCCGGTTGTCTATAGCGTGTGTCAAATGTCACTTCCGACGTTGTGAGTACAAAAAATAATTTTACGTTATCGGCATGGCCATTAAAAAGTTACGGTCTAATCAATGTTGGATCAGTGGTTCGCTAATAATAATAAGTATCATCTTGAAAAATGAGATATAACCATCAAGGATGTGTATTTACATGTAAAAAGTATTTTTTACGTTTACGTGTAAAAAATGCAAAATAAGTAAATAACGTAGATAATGTATAATTTTAGTTCTTCATAACGACACTAGATGACTTGTTGTTTACAATTGTCACATTACAGTAACTTTCCCTAATTCTATCATAAATATATTCTAAAACGACTGAAACTATGATAAGTTTATAAGAAAGAGACCGAAATTATTATAAAACATTTTGAAACTATAGATAAATTAATATAAAATGCTTCAAATTTGTATAAAATTCATTTTCAAGTTTGGAGCTTATGATTTAAATCTATTTCAAATTATTTGAAACTACATGTTAATAATTAATAAATAGAAAATGAAATATTATACTTGCAAATTTTTTATTCACCGTCTATATTTAAATGTCTTCAAATTTTATTTCTTTACAAAACTGTTAAAAAAAATAATATTTACATAAAACATAACACATTTTAAAAATATAATATGCTTCAAATTTACGTATTTAGTCTAATTTTGACTTAAAATGTATTTGAAGTTTGACGTTTCAGATTGTCTCAGGAATATATTTCCCTACTAATCTGATTGTTGATAGTTTGAAGATACCTAATTGTTGGTCTGAATCAAAGAAACATGTTGATGTCACGTGGACTGCTTGTTCTGGAATATCTATTATAATATAAGTATAAAAGAAAATATCTTTATAAAAAAAATATACTCATGGTAATAATATTGAAATTCCCTTCTTTGATAGCTCTCTTGTCGTTAGAAATACAGCATAAATATATTGACATAATTTATTGAACTACTAAAGGAGCATAACGTAAAATTATTTTCACATATACAGGATGTTGCATTACGGCTCGGCAAGAATTATTTATCTTTTTTTAAATGAAACATCCTATATATATTCATCTATTTTGATTAGCATTTCATTCACCTATATGCACCTAAGAGGTTTTTTTGTGTTTTCCGCGGCTATGTCAAATTATTTCGTTTTATCCTTAAAAATTACCTAATACAAGCATTGCTTCATAAAGGCGTACTAACTTAATAGTAAAAATTACAAATTTCTTTTCAGTATAACCATAACTATATTCTCTGTTCTCACATATTTTTTTATACACATTATATAGGTTGGTAAATAAAGCGAATCAAATATATTCAATTTCAAATGATTATAACTCGTCATTTTCAAATGGAACAGCTTATATTTTATTATTCAGTTGTGTTTATTTTTGCATTATCTTTATTTTTTATTAAGGGTATCCTATGTCTAAAACCAATAGTTTCGGAGTTTTTCACCATTTTCTCTAAATTTACTTATTTTAATTAAAAATTAAATTGAGTATGCTATGACAATTATGTTTTTAACAAGAAACAATTGAATTATTGACATTAGTTTGCATTAGGAAATAACTAAAACTGTTTGTTATTAATATTAGCTCGATTAGATAATAATCATTTATTAATATGAATCTTTCCCAAGAACTTACGAACATGGTGTTCGCACTTGGAGCAGCGGAAAGAAATTCATTGTTGGCATCAAGAATTTACGTAGAACGGTTTCCGGAAAGACGACATCCAGATCGGCATTATTTTGAGAGTCTTCGAGAAAGGTTTGAAAGAACTGGTCATGTTCAGTACGAAAAAAGAGAACGGGCCAGAAATGAAGATACTGAATTAATTGTACTCGCAAGCGCTGTTGAAGATCCCCATACAAGCACGCGAAAAATCAGCCGTGAAGTAGACGTAAGTCAATCTACCGTATCAAGGATTCTTCGGAAAAATAATTTTCACCCTTGTCACATACACATGCTGCAAGAATTTTATTTACGGATGAAGCAACATTTTACAAAAATGGGCAAGTAAACTACCACAATTTCCATTATTATGGCACCGTAAATCCACATTTTGTGAGACCATTAGACCATCAGCACAGATAGTTTCTTAATGTATGGGGAGGAATATTAGGAAATCGCATTATTGGACCATACTTGTTAGACAACCATATTAATGGACAAAATTATTGTAATTTTTACAAATTCATCTTCAAAATTATTTAGATAATTTACTCCTTAATATTATTCAGAGATTGTGGTTTCAACATAATGGTGCACCGGCCCACAACAATCTTCGTGTTAAGAATTATTTAAATTATGAATATCCTAATAGATGGATCGGAAGAGGTAGCCCAAGAAATTGGCCTGCTAGATCCCCGGATCTTACAAAATTGAATTTTTTCTTGGGTGGCTATGTAAAGGATTTGGTCTACCAGACAGTACCAACTACACGAGAAGGTATGATGGAACGAAGTCGTAACTGTTTTGCTAATGTCGACGCAAATATGCTGCGAAGAGTAAATGACTTATTTTTAAAGCGTGTGCAAATATGTTTTCGAGAGAATGGTGGTTACATTGAAAATCTTATGTAAATTTCACCTCTGTTTTTTTCATAGATGTAAGATGTAAGAGTATAATACTATTTCTAAATTATATTTATAACAAATCTGATGTGGACAACATATGACTACTTTATACGTTTATGTGCCCTTTTGAAAAGGCCGATTGGAACCAAAAATAGAGGTGAATAATTAGATGTTATAGCAGTCCCATATACAAAATTTCAACATTCTATGGTTAGTTCAGTTATGCGAAAAATTCAAAGAAACCCTTCGGGCAAAGTGCCCTTTTGACCCAGTCGACTGCAATAAAACTAGGACGTGAACAGCATGATATTCCAGTAGTTAAAAATACAAAATTTTAACATTCTACGGCTAATAGTTTTTGAGTTAAGCGAGATACATTATATACGTTCAGACGTCACGCCGAAACTAGTAAAAATGGATTAAGGGATGCTCAAAATGGATTTTTCCGTTATCTGAAAATTGAAATTTTTCGCGATTACAATACTTGGTACAAGGAAGTAATTAACCGCAAATATACTGTTGTACGGTCATCTGTGGTCGTGCGGCTATAGTGCTCGCCTGGCAACACAAGGCTGTTCGTGTGGGACAGCGTTCAAATCCCGCACGAGTCAGTTTTTAATAAAAAAGCCGACACACCCAGATGAGTCCGAGTGGCAGCAGAGGTCACTATAAGCTACTATGCATGTAACGAGGGTGCCAGTAAAGGGCACTAAAAATGTTTCTACAAACAAACTGTTGTAAATATGCAAAACTTGTAACAAACATGTACGTTAATTTGTATAGGTCAAAGGACCTGATGACAAATAAATACATTATTATTATTATTATAAATATACTGTTGTGTCCAAGTTCTTGTATACAATTTCCATAGTATACTGGATTTAATTTTTAATTAAAACGAGTAAATTTACAGAAAATGGTGAAAAACTCAGTAACTATTAGTTTGAGGCATAGGATACCTTTAATAAAAAATAAAGATAATACAAAAATAAACACAAATTAATAATAAAATATAGGGTGTTCCATTTGAAAATGACGATTTATATTCATTTGAAATTGAGTATAATGGGGAAGTTTAGCATGGTAAAAATTATAACACAAATGACTGCTGAAATTGAAATTAAAATTATTGCTCCATTTAATTATAATTAATATTTTTTAGGTAAACTGTAAGTACGTTACAAGTCAGTTATGCGCAAACTCAGACAAAACGGTGAAATCGAACCACTTGAACATAGGTCGTAACAAAGCGTAAAAGCGCTTCACTGGTAACCGTAACCGCGTGCGTCAGTGTATCAGTCGACATACGTTGCGCCAAGCCTCTACCGACATCATCGCAACTTAATATCGGCTTTTCCGGAAAATCATTTTAAATGGAACGGGCAAATACATTGCTGTCAATCAAATATCAAGTCGTAACCACGGATATGACAAACCCAATGTTTCACGTTAACAAATACGATATATATATATATATATATATATATAAGTATATACAGGGTGTTAATACTAAATCGTTACACCCGAAAATGGTAGTTAAAACTCGTTAAAACAAACAACTTTTCTTAGTACCAATTTTTGATTTAGTGCCCGGCTTCTAGTTATTGGAGTTTTTTTTTCGAAAAATCGTCATAACTGCTTTATTTTAAGGACAATTGGAAAAAAAAGTTTTTTTCAAAATTACCTTTCTACTCTCTAAAACATTTGGCATTTACAATTATTTTTTATTTTTTTTAAATGATTTACGTCTTTTATTTTATCAGAAACAACAAATTTTGATAAGAAAAGTATATATACTTAGATATACGTCCAGTATTAACAATACTCTTAACAACATTCGTGAAGATAGTTGTCAGATTTTGAGTTACTTATTAATTATTTATAACAAAGAAATATGAAAATACGTGAAATAGTATATTTTTATTACTGTGTGCTCCTAGTTAATATATTATTTATTACAATAACTTTGGCTGTCGCAGGTAACATAAATAATTACTTATTTAATTAATATTTTAAAAAGTATGATTTCGATACTAGACGAGTAAGACGAGCGGAGTTATAGTGGGTCGAACTCAGCACTCTTCTTTTCTTATTATTAATTCATCATTTCATATGTCTCCCTTACTTTAATGTTTTTAGATAATATTCGTTAGTTAAATAAGAGTGATGAATTCGGCCTCTTATTTTTTCGCCAATCGCTAACTAGAAAACTCCATTAACTATTTAAAATAAAATAGAATAACTTTCAACTGATTTTACCTGCACACGAATTTTGTTTCATATAAATTGACATATCTTTATATTACTCAACAAATAAAATGCAAAGATACCAATTTGTTTTT
Organism: Ophonus ardosiacus; assembly: GCA_943142095.1. Taxonomy (NCBI): domain Eukaryota; kingdom Metazoa; phylum Arthropoda; class Insecta; order Coleoptera; family Carabidae; genus Ophonus; species Ophonus ardosiacus. The sequence goes on along the minus strand of OW964826.1, from coordinate 32,466,418 downwards.
ACCTTGTACAAATATCATGTATTTTTTGGATTAGTCCAAAAAATGATTTTCTTTCTATGTAGCTACAATTTTGCAATCCCTAAATATGCTACTTTTTATACAAAAGAAATTGACAGCGTCACATGATAAAATTTAATTTTTTTAATTGTTTTAAAATGTTTTCGTTGTGCATGTTTCCTTAGTGATGGAAAAATATTTTTTTTGCGATAATATGATTGGCAAAAAGGAAATTTATTTTTTTTCCTCAAATTATAGGGAATTAGGAAAAACCTTTTATATCATTCGTTGCAAAATTGTTTTTTTTTTCTCATTGTCGTTATCGAATTCACTACGACAATCTTCACGTGTAGTACGGAAAAAAATAATTTTACAACTAAATACATAAAAGCTACTTGAAACTTTATGTTTATTAATAAGATATTTTAAAATTTTCACAGATGGGACAAAATGCAATGGAATAAGGTCAATTCATGATATGTAAGTAGAACTATGTTATGTAAAATAAGATTTAGTAGAAAATCTGATGGTTTTATGAAATAAGGATTAGTTTATTTTCATAAAAAAATTTTATTATTGGCAATCGATTTCGTCGCAACGGACATCATCAGGCCACAGCTGTAATACAATATATTTCTTGAAGAAAAACATATAAAATTTTTTACATATGAAAAGTTATATAGAATTATTTAAATGGTTAGGATAAATTTAGAAAAATATTTTAGTTTGTATTACAAAAATATAAATGTAGATAAATATATGGTTATTAATAATAATGAATGATAAAATGTTAGAAAATAGAAGACAGGTTTATGAGATGATTAAAATGGATTTCAAAAAAGTTTTTGTAAGGTTAGGTGAGTGAAACAATCATAAACTTTAAATGTATTTATATAAAAATTGAATAAACTTACCGTCAATTAAGTAATTAAACAGAAGTATATAGTATTTTCATTTTTGAAAATTTTTAAAAATTTAAAAAATATGAAAGGTGTTGAAAACGTGTGTTTTCACAACCAGAGGAACAAGATTTATGAACAGCTGAGCGGAAACCGGAATTAGATTTTAGTGTTATTTATTGTGTTAAATAGTTTTTAATTTATTTAAATGGCGCGAGATTTTTGAAAATATATTGTTCTGGAAAATCTATGACTTCGTTTAAGAGCGGTTTGTTGTCTTTAATATGTTTTAAGATTTCGCATTTTTCGAGTATAATTAATTTATGAAAGTCTGTTTCTGAATGTAATAGTTTTATGTTATTAAGAGTGATAGTATGGTTTGTATTGAATATGTGAGTGTTAACTGCCGAAGGAGGATTATGTTTTATATGTTCTTGGAATCTAGTTTTTAAATTTCTGGTTGTAAGACCTATGTATGAAAATTCACAGTTACTGCATTCTATTTTGTATATTCCACTTTTTTCTAAATAGTTGGTTTTCGGTGTGTTATTTTTAAGGATATTGTATAGATTTGGTTGTGATTTAGAAGTAAGTGTTATGTTATTTTTTTCGATTGGTTGTTTTAAAGAAGTATACGAAAGAAGAAGAAAATACGAAATCTTAAAACATATTAAAGACAACAAACCGCTCTTAAACGAAGTCATAGATTTTCCAGAACAATATATTTTCAAAAATCTCGCGCCATTTAAATAAATTAAAAACTATTTAACACAATAAATAACACTAAAATCTAATTCCGGTTTCCGCTCAGCTGTTCATAAATCTTGTTCCTCTGGTTGTGAAAACACACGTTTTCAACACCTTTCATATTTTTTCATATTTTTTAAATTTTTAAAAATTTTCAAAAATGAAAATACTATATACTTCTGTTTAATTACTTAATTGACGGTAAGTTTATTCAATTTTTATATAAATACATTTAAAGTTTATGATTGTTTCACTCACCTAACCTTACAAAAACTTTTTTGAAATCCATTTTAATCATCTCATAAACCTGTCTTCTATTTTCTAACATTTTATCATTCATTATTATTAATAACCATATATTTATCTACATTTATATTTTTGTAATACAAACTAAAATATTTTTCTAAATTTATCCTAACCATTTAAATAATTCTATATAACTTTTCATATGTAAAAAATTTTATATGTTTTTCTTCAAGAAATATATTGTATTACAGCTGTGGCCTGATGATGTCCGTTGCGACGAAATCGATTGCCAATAATAAAAAAATTTTATGAAAATAAACTAATCCTTATTTCATAAAACCATCAGATTTTCTACTAAATCTTATTTTACATTATATAATTAAAGTCTGAAAATGGAGTCATTTATACGAATCATAGAACTATGTTGTATGTGCCCTCTTAATTAGGAGGACTAAATTCGAAAGTCTGATTTATAGGACTAAAATACTAACTAAATAATTATATAATTTTTTTGCTAAAATTTCCTCATAATTCTAGTATTATGTTTAATAACTGATAACTTTTAACTGATACAGGACCCCTCTTTAAATAGGTATTCATATAGCGTAAATCTTTACAATCAATTTAAAATATTGAAATTTTATTTCTAGTTTTACAAAAATTATTTATGATTTTGGTAATATTTCTGGAAGGAACTTATATGTACACAATTTTTTAAAAGTTGAATTTATTCCTACAAGTACTCTGTTTCTCGTAAGAAATGGCGTAACATGGAACTTAAGCCGCTTTACATGCTTTAAAAATAATTTAATTTCGTTTAACTAAACTTTGTTAACACTAAATATTTTTATGTGTAAAATTTTACCATACCTGAATATTAAAAATTTCAAAATCGGAATAAAAAATATGAGTGAATGTGAATACTCGCAGGTATCACTTAAATTTGTCGATATTTTATAAATGATAGCTGACATGTGTCTAGGGATGGCCAACAATTTCGGCTCGCGGGCCACATTCTGAATATTTTTTTCTTCGTGGGCCGTACGAAATATTTAAAAAGTAAACGTGAAACGCAAAAGCGATTTTTTTTATGAAATAAAATTTAACTATGGAATATCTTGAAAGATCTTAAAAGAAACTCTAGATGGTATATTTAATATATCATAAAAAGAATATTCTTAAAAAATGACAGTTCAATATGTAATATTGTATTATTTAACCCCGGGCCATATGTTGACCATGTCTGGTCTAGACTACTGTTATTTCCTAACGTGAAATGAACTATAGTCGCTTAAAAACGGATTATACAGAGTCAAAATGATCTTACCACTCATATTGTTACAGTAATTTCGTCAAAAAATGTTACCACTTATATTTTCATACTTAACTATCACATCTCTTGTCCCGTGATTTCTGGTTCCATGAAATGGTCAAAGAACGAGTGTATCACGAAACCTAGCAATATAACATGAAAGAACGCATTACATGGAATTGACTTGGTTTTATATTTATTAACTAGGTATTGGTTCTCAATGTAGTATGTACGAGGCGTGTTCAAAAAATATCGCGAATTTTGTGTTTTTTCAAAAATTATTTATTTATTCATGAATATCTATTTTGTCCCCTTCAAAGTAATCCCCATGAGATATTATACACTTGTGCCAACGGTTTTTCCAATCTTCAAAGCACTTCAAAAAATCATTTTTTTTTATCTTGTTCAGCTCCTCCTTCGATGCCGTGTTTATCTCGTCAAGCGTAGCGTAACGTCGTCCTTTCATGGGCCTCTTCAGTTTAGGGAACAAGAAAAAGTCACAGGGGGCCAGATCTGGGGAATACGGTGGCTGCGGCATCATTAGTGTGTTGTTTTTGGCTAAAAAGTCGCGCACAAGCAACGATGTGTGAGCAGGGGCGTTATCGTGGTGCAAAAGCCAATTTTTGTTCTTCCACAAATCCGGGCGTTTCTGGCGGATTGCTTCGCGCAAATTGCGCATAACTTGCAGGTAATATTCCTTATTGACCGTTCTACCCTGTGGCAAGAACTCATGATGCACCACGCCCCTGCAATCGAAGAAAACTGTCAGCAAAACTTTCACATTCGACCGAACTTGGCGCGCTTTTTTCGGTCTTGGTTCGTGCGGCAGCTTCCATTGAGATGATTGAACTTTGGTTTCCACGTCATAACCATAAACCCACGATTCGTCACCAGTTATGACCCTCTGGAGCAAATTTGGGTCGTCGCGGACAGAGTCCAACATCTCATTAGCAATGTTCATGCGATGCTGTTTTTGGTCGCAATTGAGCAATTTTGGTACAAATTTCGCGGCGACCCGTCTCATGCCCAAATCATTGATAAAAATCGAATGGCACGAGCCAATCGATATGTTTAGGTCCTCAGCAACTTCTCTAACGGTGATTCGACGATTGGCCAATATCATTTTCTCCACTTCATTAATTTTTTCGTCTGTTGTTGAAGTGCTCGGGCGTCCGGCACGCTTTTCGTCGTTCACATCTTCTCGGCCTTCTGAGAACATTTTGTACCACCGATAAACGTTGCTTTGGTCCAAGGTAGCTTCTCCGTATGCCACAGTCAACATTCGGAATGCATCCGCGCACTTAATTTCGTTTTTCACACAAAATTTGATACAGGTTCTTTGTTCCATTTTTTTGAATAGGTAAAAATCGAAGACGATCCAAAACACGTGCAAGCAAAGCAGCTGTCAACAATTAAGTGAACATTCAAAATGGCCGAGCTTGTCGACATAAGTGAGAGACATGAGTACCAACATAAAGCCACAAAAAGATCGAAATTCGAATATACGTAACCCGCGAAAATTCAAAATTCGCGATAGTTTTTGAACACACCTCGTAGTTAATGTTTGTAATGCGTTCTTTCATGTTATATTGCGAGGTTTCGAGTGATCCCACATCATTCAAGAATCTAACTCTAAATGGCGCTTAACTTAGATCCTTCAATTTATTATCATATTTTTATGTTTTGTTTATGACTGTATAGGGATCAAGTACATGTCTTGCAAGATTACGGCCCAGACGGAATACGAGGTTCTCTAAATGTAACTATCGCTAATCGTTTACAACCTGGTGCTGTGATTAGCGTAGTCACCAGGTCAGGCGTTACAGGCTCCGTTAATCTTATGGCGGACAATAGCTACATAATTCATGTTGCTGCCAGGTAAGGAAATGATTTAGTTTTGATGAACAATACTCGCAAGCTAATATAAGGGGGAACAATATTTTCTGTCAACAAAGTTTATATTTGTCATCAAATCGGATTAATTAAAAGTGGTTACAGGTATAAATGCCCAAATTAATGTCAATTTCTATACAAGATAAAAGTTTGATCACCATAATTTATTTCTTGAGCAAAAGCCTCGTTCTCGAAAAAATAGATTTGTCCCAAAATAATAACTTTGTTCTCAGAATAGTAGATCTGTCACCAAATTAAAGATGAATACATACTCCGTGAACGTTTGCCACTGTGACGTTTATTGACAATCCCTTCAGAGTTAAGTAGTGAGTGAATGGACTTCTCAGAACACGAGAGCATCGATGGGAGCCTACACGGAGCGAAGCGGAGTGATTGGCTTCCGGCGGATCACCACTGTAGCGTTTTATCAAATTGTTTCAACAAAAACATTCAATTTATGATTATATCTATTTTCGGGTGACATATTTACCATTTTGAAATCGCCTATTGTCACATTTGAAACTTAGAAATAATTTAGTTTCTAATCTTTAAGAGCATTATAACAAAAATTTCAAAACATGATTACAAAAATCATTTTTGCCCTCCTGAAGTGTAATGGGAACTTTACAATTGTATACACAGCAAGTGTAACCTACATTTTACGCTTACTGTGTTGTAACTTGTCTAACTATGCGGTAAAATAATCAAAATACACTGGACGTTTATGGACATTTAGAAAAGAAATCATCTTTACTATAATAAAGTTCATGTAAAAAAGTACTACCTACTTAAGTTATTTTTTTACTTTACCATTTCCTATATTTAAAATTAATTTATGTAAACCAAAATCACGGCAGCGACAGCTGTCATTATTGTAAAAATCCGCCGTTGCCGACATAGTTACCGATCGATATACCTGTCAAATACGCGAGGCGAAAATTTCTGAAATGTCAAATTTCGATACCTACCTATTATTTATTACGAAGAAAACATGAGCAAATAAATATATCATCAGTCATAAACAACGTCTATTATTACAAATAAATTTTCGCTAGAAGAAGTACTCTAATGAAAGTAAGTAAAATCAAATTTGGAAATTGACTTAACCCCAATATTTTAAACTAACTCTTTTCAGAAGTATAACCTATCTCATTAAAAAAAGTGATTTTCATTATCGTCAGCCAAAAAATTTGATACAATTCTCGTGCGTGAACTTACACACACTCGAATGTAAATAACTATTACCATATCGCGGTTTTATTGTTTGTTTTTACATCCCGCTACCATAGGTAAGCGAGGTATAGGGATCGTGCTAAAAATCGGATATAGAGATTTTAGTGAATAAGCAGAATCCGATTTTAACATTTTTACAATGATGTCTGTAGGTATATATATATATATATATATATATATATATATATATATATATATATATATATATATATATATATATGTATATATATGTGGGAATTAAAACATAGGTACCATTGGCCAGCCGAGCGAAAATACACAAGTGTGCGTGGACGGTGAAAAAAGAGGGTCTGAGACGAAAAAGTGAATGAACGTTAAAATTTGATGTGTTAAAAATTGTTTGAATATCTATCTAAATAAAATAAATCACGTTATTTACTATATTAATTGTGTGTATTTCAATTAATTCTATCCAACAACCTACAACTTGGGGGCTCAATTTCTGGTATTTCTAGTTCTCTTCTTATGTCTTCGTTTCTTATCTTATCTAATTTCGTTACCCCTTTCACTCTTCTTAAATACTTCATCTCCATAGCTTGGATTTTACTTTTCTGCCTTTTAGATAGAATCCAGGTATCGCTTCCGTGAATTAAAGTTGGTAGGAATATTGTTTTATAAGTTGTTAACTTTGTTTTTCGTGAAATATACTTGTTATTTAGTATGATCTTGTTTAGTATGAAATATAGTTTTGTTGCTGATTGTACTCTGTTGTTTACTTCCATTTCTATTCCCCCTTGATTTTCTATTATGGATCCTAGGTATTTGTAGTGGTTTACTTGCTCTAAGAGTTTGTTGTTTATTTGAATATTAATTGTTTCTTTTCTGCCACTGATTTTCATAACTTTAGTTTTCTCTATATTTATTGTCATTCCTGCTATTTTTAATTCATCCGTCCATATGTTTATGTTGTCTTGTAAATCTTTTTGTGTCGAAGCAAATATAACTAGATCGTCGGCAAACATACATTCTGATATTGTTGTAGGTTGTAGATTTCGGTATCCGATGAATACTTTTTTTGTTTTTGTTTTGACTTTCTTCATTATATCGTCCATTAGAGTTATGAAGAGCATAGGGCTCAAGCCTCCTCCTTGTCGCAGTCCGTCGGTAGTTGTAAATTCATCTGATTTTCTATTTCCTGTTCTTACAATATTAGTAGTACGGTTATAAATGCTTTTCACTGCTCTAACTAACTGAAGTCCTATTTTCCTTTTTTTCAGGATTTCCCAGATGTATTCCCTTTTTACTTTATCAACGCTTTTTCTAGGTCAATATAACATATATAAAGTTCTTTTTGGTGTTCTATTGTTTCTTCTACTAGATTTCGTAATGTGAATATGTGGTCGTTCGTGCAATGACCTTTTCTGAAGCCGCTTTGTGTTGTTTCTAAAGTAAGTTCTATTTTTTCTCTGAGTCTGTTCTCTAATATTGCTTCATATAATTTCTCTACTGCGCTTAAAAGCGTGATTCCTCTGTAGTTTGAACATATTCTATTGTCTTCTTTTTTGTGTATAGGCAAGATTATCCCTATTTGCCATTCTTTCGGAATTACGCCCTGTTCCCATATTTTGTTTAGCAGTTCTTTGAGCAGATTGATTCCGCTTTCTCCAAGGTATTTTAATTGTTCATTTCTTAGGTTGTCGGCGCCTGCTGCTTTTCCTATTTTTAATTTCTTTAAAGCAAATTTTATTTCTTCTGTACTTATAGTTGATTCTTCGTCTTCTGTGTCAGAATTTCGTGTTGTCTCTATCACACTTATAGTTTCCTTATTATCGTTTCGTGTGTTTTGTGGGTCAACGTCTTGTAATAGGAATTTAAAATGTTCTTTCCATCTTTGGATAATATCGTCTTTATTTGTGAGTAAGTTACCGTCTTTATCTTTTATTTGTTGTAGCTGTACGCTTTTTTTCTTTTTGTTAGTTTTTATTACTTTATAGAAGAGCTTTTGGTTTTGTTTATAGTTTGTTTCCATCGTGTTTCCGAAAGATTCACTTGACTGAATTTTTGCTTGTTTAACCATAGTTTTGACTTTTACTCTTTGGTCTTTATATTTGTTGTAATCTTGTAGATTTTTGTTGTTAAGATATTGCTTCCATAATTCTTTTTTCTTTTTAACTTCAGCTCTTAATTCTTCATTCCACTAATTGGTTTGTTTTCTATTTTTGTTGACTACGGATATCCCACATGCTTTCGTTGATGCTTCCGTTATTATTTCTTTGAATTTGTTCCATAGTATTTCTGCGTTTTCGATTTCGTCTTTTACTATTTCTTTAATTTTTGTATCTATTTCTTCCTTGTATTTTTGTTTTATAATTGGATCTTTTAATTTATATATTTTTATCATTTTTTGTTTCTTCAGTTTGTTGTTTTTATGGTTTTCGTTTCTACTGATTTCATATATAATTTTTATTTTCGCTCTTACTAAAAAGTGGTCGCTTCCTATCTCATACCCTCTAAGTACTCGAACATCAGCTATATTAGTTTTGTGTTCTCTGTTTGTTACTATGTAATCAATTATTGATTTTTCATTTCTACTTTGTTCTACTCTTGTATATTTATGAATCTCTTTATTCCGGAACATCGTATTTAAGATGGCTAAGTCGTTTATTATGCAAAAATCTAACAGTCTGTTACCGTTATTATTTTTTGTTTCTTCTCCGTGTTTCCCCATTACTCTTTCTATTCCCACGTTATTTTTACCTACTCTTGCGTTCGTGTCGCCTATGATAAATATCTGTTCTGTGTAATTTTCTGTTATTTTTTGTAGTTCATTCCAAAATTCATCTTTTGCATCTGATTTTTCATTTTCATTTGGCCGATAAATTACTATGAAATGTGTTCTTCCTTTATCTTGGTTTTGCATACTTAACTAACGGTAATGTAAAATCTCTAAAAGTTTTATGTACAATTGTATTTGAAAAAGATGTACGACTAAATAGAAGTAAATTAAAGAGATTTGAGGGATTTCCATTCGACGAAGAATCAGAAGAGTTTGAAGCAAAGATAGAAGAAATTGAAACAATTTTAACACTTACGGATTTGGTGTCGGTATGTCACATTCTGAATATCGATTATACAGGATCGGAAGACGAAGTGAGAAAGAGAGTGGTATCATTCTTATGTCACATCGAGAAAACTAAAGAAACATAAAGTGAAGACGAAGAAGAGAGCGAAGAAGAAGAAGAAGAAGAAGAAGAACAAGCAGAAGAAGATAATGAAGAAGAGCAAAGAAAAGAAGATTCAATCGAGAAACATAGCTGCAACAAAGAAGATACCATTCAAGTTCGACAAAAAGAAGAAGTAAAAAAGACCAATAGTAAAGATGATTTAAGAAGAAAGACGAAGAACAAAGATATTCGAAGAATGAAGACACACAATGTGAACGACGAAATTTTATCGAAAACAAAGACGCCCTTGGTAACCAATTCTTCAGACGATGAGTCGTTATCTCAAAATAGCGAAAAAAGTCGAACAAGAAGACATAGGAAGTATGACGCGACACGAAGATATAAAGAGAACGAAAGAGAGACATCTACCTCAGACGACGATTGTTATATCGAAAATCCAAGTAAACATGAAGCCATAAAAGCGACGCACACACCAAAGAACGATGGGTTCTCAGTATCCTTTAGAGATATGGAAGGGATAATTAGAAAATTCAACGGTAAGGATGGGTATCCTATCAAAAAATGGTTGGAAGAATTCGAGGAGTTAGCTAACTTAACAGGGTGGACTGATTTACAAAAACTGATATTTGCAAAGCAATCCTTAGATGGCCTAGCAAAGACATTGATTCAAGCCGAGAGAGGAGTGACAACGTGGGTTAAGCTAAAGAAGATATTAAAAGAGGAAAAAATAAGCAGTGCCGAAGTACATCGACTGTTAATGAATCGAGTAAAGCAAACGAAAGAAACGATCCAAGAATATGCACTAATTATGAGAGAGATTGGAAATCGAGCAGATATAGAACCGGAAGTCATTATTCAGTATATCATAGACGGAATAATCGATGATACAGCTAACAAAATCATTTTATATGGCGCCAAAACCTGCGAAGCATTCAAGGAGAAAATGAAATTATATACAATAATGACCGAAAAGACTATAAGAGATACTAAAGCTGAGAAGAAATATGTTAAAAGTATGATATCCAGGCATCCAAAAGAAGAAAAAACGAATCCACGATGTTTTGGATGTGGAGAACTAGGACACAAATCGAATAATTGTCCGTCAAAGAAAAAAGGATTGAAATGCTTTAAATGCAACTCTTTCGGGCATATTGCGAAGAAATGCACAAGTTTCAAGCCAGCAAACAAGGAAACCATAAAAGTAAATAATATCAGAAATTCCGAAACTCTAAACCATATCCCCATAAAATTAAATGGAAAAGATTTCTTAGCTTTAGTAGACACTGGGGCTGAAGTTAGCCTATTACGAGAGGACATGCACGAGAAGATTGGTGCTCCCGATTTAAATTGCGATCAAATTGCTTTTAGTGGAATTGGGAAAAATTGCGTCGAAACAAAAGGCTCGTTCACTATAAATACAAATATTGACGAAGAAGAGTATTTGCTCAAATTTTATGTAGTACCATCCGATATAGTTAAATATGATGTTATTATAGGTAATAACATTCTAGACCAAGTCGATATCGAAGTCACGAAAGATAAAGTTCATATCAAAAAGAAATGCGACGAAAATTTTTTAATAAATATTGCAAGCGAAAACACATTTACAGAGGTAGACTTAAGTCATCTAAAGAAGAATACGAGAGAGAAGATAAACGAGTTAATAACAAGTTACAACTCGAAGCCAAGAAAAAGCACATCTATAGTAACAAAGATAATTATGAAAACAGAAGATCCAGTAAAAGAAGCACCACGAAGGTTAGCTCCCGAAGAAATGAAAGAAGTTAATAGACAAATAAAAGAGTTAATGGAAGAGGATATTATTTTTCACAGTAAATCTGAGTATAGTAGTCCGATAGTCTTAGTCAAAAAGAAAAATGGTAGCATAAGAATGTGCGTAGATTATCGTAAGCTCAACGCCAAAACCATCAAAGATCAATATCCCTTACCGTTAGAAGAAGACCAACTGGATAAATTGCAAGGAGCTCATCTCTTCAGTACCATTGATTTGAAAAATGGATTTTATCACGTACCTGTAGCTCCTGAGAGCCAGAAGTATACAGCTGTCGTAACTCCATTCGGACATTATGAATTCAAGAAAACTCCTTTCGGATTCTGTAATTCACCTGCATCGTTTCAGCGATGTATTAATCATATTTTTCACGACCTAGTGCTCCAAAACGTAGTAGCTGTTTATATGGATGACGTAGTAATATTAGGTAAAGATGAAGAAGAAGCTATAACAAGACTCAAGCTCGTCTTCGACACAGCGGAGGATTATGGACTAGAAATTAATTGGGCCAAATGTCAGTTCTTAAGAACCAAAATTACATATTTAGGATATGAAGTGGAAAATAGAGAAGTTCGACCAAGTCTAGAGAAAACAAATGCAGTAAGAAATTATCCAGAACCAGAAGACGTGCGTCAAGTTCAAAGATTCCTCGGACTCACTGGATATTTCCGGAAGTTTGTCCGAGACTACAGCACTATAGCTAAGCCACTTAGAAGAAGAGCATTTCAAGTACTCAAAGATTGTCTCTCAAAGCAACCAGTACTTAAACTTTATAAGCAAGGAAGCGATATAGAGTTACACACAGATGCATCGAAATTCGGGCTGGGTGCCATTTTAATGCAAAAAGATGACAAAGACCAATACTTTCATCCTGTCTTTTACTACAGCAAAAAGACATCTCCACCGGAACAAAACTACAGCAGTTATAAATTAGAGGTATTGGCAATCATAACGGCATTAAGAAAATTCAGAGTGTACTTGATGGGCGCGAAATTCAAAATTATCACAGACTGCGCTACTTTCAAAATGACAATGAATAAAAAAGAGCTGAGTACCAGAATTGCAAGGTGGGCCCTACAGTTAGAAGATTTTGAGTACATCATAGAACACAGGCCTGGCGAAAAACTAAAACATGTGGATGCTTTGTCGAGAGCCTCAGTGTTACATATTACAGCTGATGGAGTTATCGCCCAAATAAAAAATGTACAAGATAAAGACGAATACATACTCGAGATTAGGGAACAAATTAAAAATCGAAAAGATTCAATTTATCACGAAGTCAATGGATTGATCTATAAATACCAAGACGGGGTTGATTTATTAGTAATTCCCAAAAGTTTGGAAATAGAAATAATTAAAAATGCACGTGACTTAGGCCACTTTGGAGAGCTGAAGACGAAAGAAATTATAGGAAAAGACTTTTGGATTCCAAAGTTGGAAAAGAAAATTAGATATGTTATGGAAAATTGTGTGCCTTGTATACTAGCGAATGCTAAGCTTGGTAAAAAAGAAGGGTTGCTTAATCCTATTGATAAACGTGAAGGACCTTTACATACACTTCATTTGGATCACCTGGGCTCACTGCCTTCAAGTAACAAAAATTACAAATATCTCTTTGTAATTACAGACAGCTTTACCAAATTTACATGGATTTTCCCGACAAAAACGACGAGTACCCAAGAGACAATACAAAAGCTACAAGTAGTTCAGCAAATATTCGGCAATCCGGCGCGATTTATCACCGACAGAGGTACTACTTTTACTTCACAAGATTTTGAAGATTATTGTACAAAGGAAAAAATTGTACATTTGTTGATAACCATCGGAGTACCTCGAGGTAACGGGCAGGTAGAACGGATAAACCAAATTATCATACGAGTTTTATCCAAGATATCAATAGACGACCCGAAACTATGGTACAAACATGTTAGTATGGTACAGAGAGCAATTAATGGGACATTTCAACGCAGCATTGCCACCACCCCTTTTGAATTAATGGTTGGTATTTAATGCTCTTATATAATTTGAAACAACATATTAGATTTTGACTATATATTTTAGTATATAAGCACGATTTAAGGTCCCTAGAATCCAATTATAACATTGTGTGTGTGTGTTTGTGTATGTCTGGATGTTGTAGACACGATTCGTCAAAAACTATAAGACTTAAAAAATATTTAACTGCAATTTCCTCAATCTGATATTCCTGGGAAGAGCTGAAAAGGTTCTGGTAACAATTAAACAACCGGAAGTAGTAGTTTCTTAGAAAAATTCTTCTAAATATAATTTTTTGGGAGTTTTTTTTTTATTAAATATTGAACAACATAAAATTCTCCATCCAATACATTTATTTTTTTTTTAATTTTTATTATATCTTGTACAGATTTAGAGATAAAGACATTATAATATATAGAGTAATCTAATCGCAGAGGCTAAGGCACTAAGGAATCCAGTTGACAAATTCCAATGTTTATAACATAGTTTGTAAATGACATATGTCAGTGTCAAAAATCAACAGTTTTAGTGACATTCTGATAGCTTTTTCTGGGAAGTATATTTAATCTTTCTTATTGTTTTATTAACTAAATATTTGAAATTATAGGTAAAATGCATATATCCATCAGAAATACCGCCAATCTGGTTAATGAATTGGAAGAATCTCTAACATTTAGAAACTTCCTCATACAATGAAAAATAGATATAATTAGAATTATGTGTGTGCAGAAGACATGTTAAATACAATAAAAAAACAATATTTGGGTAAAGTTTTGTAATTTTTTGTTATAAAACGATGGTTCGAAAGTGAAGTGCAATACAATACTTATATAGCCTAAAATGGAATGGCGAGAGGTCTTTTGTTGGCCACAACAGATTTTTTTTGAACTGTTGAGCTGCTCTTTACTCATTGTTTTGCGTGCATTTTTTATAATGAATAATACCTACGATCAATGTGTGAAATTAATCAGCATAGTGGAGAAATCACTAATATTATATGACAAAAAAGGATGGATTTTCGCCGAACCGACAGGAATTTGTAGCTACAGAAATGAATCAATGAATGATAATTTTACTCAATAATTATATTAGACTTTTACGAAAATTCTACCGGTAGATACCACACCTACCGACTGCGTTCGAAAACAACTGGTTAATAGTTACCGTGTTCGTAAATTGTACCATATCTACCAGATCCATCTACCGATGAATGAATTTTAGCATGAATCCAATACCTCTCTTAGCGAGAGGTAAAAAGTAAAAGTAAACAAAACAGCAGCAACACATGAACACTAACATCGCAGTCGCCATAGTGGTTTCAAAACTAATACTTGCTTATGATGTATACAGTGTGTCCCATTTAGAAGTGCCACCATTGGGATTTCGAGAACTATAAGACATACGATGACGGTTAAATGAAACTTTTTGTGCGCGTTTGGGAGGCCATCTCAGATGTGCTTTTGTTTTTCCAAAAATTCTCATAGGGCACTAGATAATGACGAAAAACTGAATATTGTTGATTTTTACCTTCCGTAAAAGGAAGGTATTGTCTTTGGTCAAAAAATTCGTAGGTGAGTTTTTAATGAATAAGCACGTTTTAGGGCCCCTAGAATACGAATTTACTATTTTTAAGATGATGTCTGTATGTGTGTGTGTGTGTGTGTGTGTGTGTGTGTGTCCGTGTGTGTGTCCGTGTGTGACAAATTTTTCTCCGACGATAACTCCAATACTACAATTCTAAAAATTATAATTCTTTCGTATTCCTCTTCTTTACATCCATATGAAGAGCTGATTAGATTTTGGTTATAATTGATCCACCGGAAGTACCCTTATTTGAAGTTTTTAACAGTTTTTCTTGAAAAAACGCAGTTAAATATTATTTTTTGACATTTTGTTATTATATATATTAAAGAAAATACTCTTCTCTATACAGTTTGATTATACATTTTCCTTCATATTCAATAGATGTAAATTTAAAGCATTATAAATAAATTAATTTTCAAAAATTAGTCAGCTTTGCTGTTTATCATGGAAACAGCTGACATAATTATTCAAAAAAATTTAATTGACAGATGTCAGTTGCAAGTGCAAAACCAAATATGGACAAAAAAGTATAGGATCTAAAATTGGTATGTCATAGTGTTGCTCGCAAGTGACACGCAGAGAAAGGCCAAAGAGAAGATGGAAGGACATTACTTAGTGTAGTTTATGTTATAATTTTATTGGATTTATAGAACCTTTTCAAATGAACTTTGGGTATGGAATTTGTAAAAAATAGTATGTGTTTTTACATGATATTATATAGAATCTGTTCCAAGGACCTTTTGGTATGGGATCTGTACAAAATCCATGGAATTGACGGAAGGTCTTGTGCTGGCCACAACAGATTTTTTCTTTTTCAAATTACTTCTAAACTATTAGTAATTGAGAAAAACGTTTCAAATATAAAAGATAGATATTTTTATTATCTAACCAGTGACGTACGAAATAAATTTTTATATCCGTAAATTTTCGAGATATAACACAAACTTATATTTTTTTAAATGGAACCCATATCTTATTATAGTCTCAAAAAATAATTATTTTTTTCTCTTTTCAATGATGCAAGGGTTATTATGTTTTATATTTATTTTGCTCATAAAATTTAATTTTTTTCTTTATTTTTGTGAATTTTCTTATTATATTATTTCTCAAAAAAAAAAATTATTTTTTTATTAATTATATTGTATTTGATCGATATAATTTATTTTATGCCTTTATTACTTACTATTTTTATTCTAGACTCATAATTACAAATTACACTATAATGTGCCAAAGGCGACCTGATACAAAATATTATAAAAATTAATATGATACGAGTTTTGAGCAAATTTTTCTAACGAAATAAATTATTTAAATACAAGGAGTATTTCTAAATAGAAATCTACTAATATTTTCAAAATAATTGTAAATTTAATACAAAATAAAGAAAAAATAATAATTTTGAAGGCAAAACAAATATAAAACATAATAACCCTTCCAACATTGAAAAGAGAAAAAAATAGTTATTTTTTTGGCTTACCCAACACTAATCAATTCTGGGCATAGTATTTGTGTAATCGAATTATATTTGAATAACTTTTCAAAAAAGGAAATAGCATTCAATTGCTGTGTACTACAGGTTTTCAAAAGGACGGAAAACCTTTAATGGACGAAAGGGTCTATCGTCACAGGAGTTATGCTTATATTTGTAAAAAAAAAACAAAATAATACTTTCTAGCTTTTTAATCTTTGTTAAAAGTACAGTGGTGGCATCAATTTTCATTCTAATATGTACGTTGTATTATTTTCTGCATTATATACTTTTAATGTAACCATGTTCAGAAATTAAATTTAAATCACCCACAATTTTATTAAACTGATCCAGGGGCGTAGGAACCGGGGGGGCAGTTACCCCCTCGTAAATTTTAGTGGGGGGGCAAAGACAACAATTTGCCCCCCCCCCCCCCCTCTCAAGTTTTGTGTCTTTATATGTAACAAAATATTCGATGACTGTAATTTTAGCAGCTTTAACTTTGATTCAAATTGTAATAATTCAATTATTCAAGTTTATTCATTTCCCTGATAGCCAGTTTTACATAAAATTTATGCAAACAGGTGCCACCATTTACATAAATAGTTTACATTTAAAAAAATGTTATTACGGTAATGTCCGTTTATAACGAACCCGTTTACAACGAACTAATCTAAAGAGTGCGAACTAAAGTCCTATAAGTGTGTAATTTTTTTACGGAAACAACGAACCCGCTTATAACGAACTTTTCAATAAAACGAACGTTATTTCGAATATAGTATTTGAAAAGTTTTTGGCTATAGCGCATTTATAAATAGAAAATTAAGGACTTCCCCGAATACGTCATTCCAGATGCAATACTAGATGGACAGGCAAACAGTCAAAAATGTACAGGCTGGTGATTTAAATACCCGAATATAGGATTTTAACATGTAAAATCTTTTGTTATTTCCTGCGACCCTAATTACGTATTAGAGATAAAAAAATTAAAAGTTGCAGAAATTAAAAGTCTGCGTCTGAATCTATAAGTACAAATAATTTTGCATGCTTTATAACGGCAGAAATTAGGTATGAAAATTCCTAAAATCAACTCAAAAATAGCTATAGCTATAGAATATTTTTATTATGTGTTATTTATAATTTGTGTTCAAGTTAAATATGTGAATATTGACTTGAACATAAATTACAAATAAAAATAAATTAATCTAACAACAGATAAATTGTTTAACATTTGGTAATTTTTTGTTATAATTCCATGGCTATCACTGTTTTTGGAATGATTTTCGACATATTCATACCTAATTTCTGATGATACAAAGCATACAAAATAATTGTGTTTATTGATTCAGATGTAGAATTTTACCTAAAACAGTTATAGAGAAACAATAAATTATAAAAACCTGATTTTACATTATAAAGTCCTAGGTCCGGATGTTCGATTCACCACCCTTTATGATTTTTTTAAGTAACATTATTTTTACTACCGTATAAGTAATTATGTATAACTTTTCTTATATGGTACGTATATACGTTTTTATGTGTTCAATGAAATAAATACATACAGTTTATTCAAATTCGTCGTTATATGTGAACATTACTGTAATTACATAATATACAAGAAAAATGCAATTCAGATGTCAGAAATGTCTGCAAAAATTCGTCAATTTTATTACAAACTCGTAATTTTATACTTGTAATAAAAACTGTCATAAAAGGGCATAGATTATGTTTGATTTTGTAAAAAAAAAAAACTATCAAATTTACTTTAGGTGTCGAAGACATGTTATTATGGTAAAATTTGTATGAAATCAAATACCTTCAACGCGTCTCAAAACTTATTTAAGATCAACTATGATGCAGAAACAGATTTTAATGCTACACATCCATAAAGAGCATACAGCTCTTCTAAACCTGCACAATGTTTTAAAAGTGGTCGTGAGGAACATTATCACGCCATTAATTTTATATTATATGCTAAAGTTCAGTGTCCATATTAACTAATATTAATATAAATTTATAATTTATTTTAATTACACGCTATACTAAAGTTTATTTAATATAACAATAACTGGTTTTTTCATTATCAAATATCTAAATACCACCCCCCCCCCCCCCCCTCCCGTGACGGAAAATTGTAAATTCCAAATAAGAATTTGCTCCCCCTGGAAAAATTTGGTTCCTGCGCGCCTGAACTGATCCGTAACTGAACAAACTGCACCAAGTATTTTGTTTTGAGGATTACTTCGTACTGAACAGGATCAGTAAATATAGTGGTGGGGGTAAACTGATCCGGGAAAATGAAGTGACAAAGTAAATGAACTGACTCAAAAGTGTAAGTTAAATCTGATCTGAGTGGCAAATGGAATACGCCTAGTGATGCTCAATTTAAATCAATTCACAATTCTCGTAATTTATATTTTTTGTGCAATGCTTGTAAAATTAATTGTGCCATCGTCGATAAAAATAAAATTTCACATAAAAGGCGTTATCCGCCATGGTTCACTTTCCAAATCAAGGCAGATAGTCGTAGTAAAGAACATTTTCATAAGCTAAGGGCCGGTTGCAGAAACAAAATGTAACAGTGTGATTAGCTGACATCGCGTCAGTTATAACATAACGTCAGATTTTTGATGCGTTGCCCAAACAAAAAAAATAAGGTTGTGTTAGCTAATGTGACGTTAACGTGGTGTCACATAAAAATACAATCTGACAACAGTGCTACCTGTCACGAGTTTAGTGATTTTCTAGGGGTAATTTTTTAAATGGCACTAATTTGAAGTTTAAATCTAAAAACTGCACTTACCTGTCAATTTCAAAAGTATATGTCAAACGTCAAATAAACCTGTGTGTATTTTGTGTTAAAAACATATTTCTGTTGTATTAATAAAATACAATTATTTGATAAAAATGGCGAACTTGGTTATTTTATGAAAAATATGTTTTAGAAGATAAAAGTAAAATAAATAAATAAATATATCATCACGGCATATTACCCATTTCTGGGTGTGCCAGTATCTACAACACATGCAGACATCGGTAATGATGACGATATATTTTACCGTGTGGGCGCTTACCAGGCGTCACCTCACGGGCACTCACAGCTGGCGTGGAGAGTGCACCACAGGGTTCACTTTTGTGCCATTTACAATTGGAAATATTTGGCGTCAGTCGGGATCGAACCCGGTTCCTCCAGGTTCGCGATCAGACACTCAGGCACGCGGCCACGGGACGAAGATAAAAGTATTTTACAAAAATAGAGAGGAAAAAACAAGTAATAATTTAACTAAGAATTTAGTATATTCAAAATCTGGAGACTTGCGAAATTGTGTACAGTCAATACATTTATGAAAGAAGTTACTTATGCACTTGAAAATGGAAACTACTTTATGAATTACTTTTAATAAATGAATAATTTTCTGAATTTATTCCAATGATGCATTATTGTAATCAGTCACCTACAATCTTTGTTGTAATCAAACACAATTTTGTTTATACAAATTTCTTCTTTTAATTCATAATCAAAAATGACTTTCCTTGAAAGTATTTATTGTTGTAATAAAAAATAAATGATTATTACAATCAAACGATTTTACATTTTTTGCAAGTAACATAAAATTGCTTTTCTTCAATAGACTTTCCGTATTGTACATCCTGAGGTTCTACAGCCATTTTCTATGTTGCATTATTGTACCGATAATTCTAAATTTGATACTGTTATTTATTATTATATATTGAAATACTTGGTTTTTAATTTCACAAAATTTATTTACTGATTACTAGTTTTGCTACTACAATAGCATCTTCAAATCCAATGTATATAAACTTAAAAATTGTATAAATATGTATATATATATATATATATATATATATATATACACAGGGTGTCTCAGGACGAGCTTACGCTATCTATATTTTAAATACTATTTAATATAATTTAACGAAATTTGGTATCTAGGGTTAAAGGTTTTTGATAGGTGGCCTCCTCGTTCACCCGATTTAACTCCACTTGATTTTTTTGTTTGGGGTTATATTAAAAACGTCGTCTATCCTTTAACTACTAAAGAAGATTGCCAACAGCATTTAACAACAGGTCTCCTCGGATGATAAAAAATGCTACACAAGAAGAAGTATTGAAGAGAGTAACGATGTGCTTACATATGAATGGTGGACAGTTTGAATATGTA
This sequence comes from Ophonus ardosiacus, assembly GCA_943142095.1. Classification (NCBI taxonomy): domain Eukaryota; kingdom Metazoa; phylum Arthropoda; class Insecta; order Coleoptera; family Carabidae; genus Ophonus; species Ophonus ardosiacus. Next base: position 32,445,925 of record OW964826.1, on the reverse strand, counting down.
TTAAATTAATCATAGTTTTGTATTTAGAATTTATTTGTTTTTTCCATGGCTTAATTTTCCGTATTAATAAAATAATTATAAGTACTCAGATTACATGTTTTTCTAATTTACTGAAATTCTATCAACTTTCAACATAGGACATGTTACATAAAGTACCCTTATTTTTTGTCATAGAACACATTTATGTAATAAAAAAGGGGGGGGGGTTCCATTTAAAAAAATTGCCTTTTTTGAAGTTTGTCAACTGAAATTTTGTAACGTACCCGTCACATTTTTATAAATAATCGAGGATTCTTCTATGATAATGTAGCTTAAAGTCTCCTTTATAAAAGGCTTTTTTCAGATTATAAAAATTCGATTTCGTTCCCGATATACAGTTTTGAAAATGTGCCGGATATCAGACAAAAAATCAAAAAAAGTTGAATAACGCCGGAAGTAGTTGATCATAAGTAAAATGTTTTTATTGCTTCATATGTAAAATTTTCCGCGGCATTCAACGATAAAATAAAATAAAACGTATTCCATTTAAAATAAGAAAGTTGAGTTCAATTTCCGGTCAAACCGGAAGTGCTACTGCTTTGAAAATATTTTAGTTGGAACGGGCATGCAGGATAACCCCTAGATACCAAATTTCGTTAAATTATATTAAATAGTATTTAAAATATAGATAGCGTAAGCTCGTCCTGAGACACCCTGTATATACAGGGTGTAACAACATGACATGTCACAAATACGTGGACGTGTTTTACTAACAAAAACAAGAAAAAAGTCCTTTAAAATTTTGCCCAACCTTGATTCGTTTTCAAGTTACAGGTTGTTAAAATTTTTTGAAGAATTTGTTCATCGACGTTTGGTTCACTAGGTTGCGGCCTCTCAACAGGCCCCTTGCGAATTCCTCTTTCCCTTAAACGCATGTCAACTGCCTGAAATATTCTTCGATCAGGAAGTCTCCTCTCGGGAAAGTTTTCTGCGTACAATCGTCTTGCTTCTTCAGCATTACCCCAAGCCGCACCATACATTAAATGTATATCTGCATACTCTTCATTAGTAAATGTAGCAGGTGCCATTATTGGAAAATAACTTTTTAAGTTAACAAAATAAGTATGAAGCTTAAGCAAACTGACACTTGTCTAATAACTTGGATTTTGTTTTCATGGCCTACCGGATTCAAATGCATTGTAGCGCTTGTTTTTGTTACTAAAACACGTCCACGTATTTGTGACATATCATGTTGTTACACCCTATATATAATGACAAATATAAATATATGTCAGTAAATGTTTTTACGGTGTTTACAAACTTGAATTTTTGTAGTAACTTAGTAACAAAAAAATTAGAAATAAATTATTTTATATATCACCGTGGGATAAGTTATACCATATCCCACTCATTTTAGTTATGTAATGGACTTGTTAGCCCAATGAGTGCTTTAATGAAATTATTACCACACTAGTGCGGTAATGAAATTGACAACTCACAAATCCAAGAAAAGATAATTATTTATTGTTTATAAATATTAATAACACAATTTGAACAGTTATATAAATTAACACCTTCGTTAACACTGGCCGTTTTTACTTGTGTGCTTGTACAACTAGAATTAGTAACCGAGACGGTGGCATCAGATTTTTCGGATGAAACTGCTCCATTCTTCCCCAAAATTTGGACAGCGATTTTCTTCTTATTCTCAGCGGAAGTCTGTATATAGCCTTCCGCAACGGAATCAGAACGCCATCCACCGTGCCTTTTTATGTCGCGGAGATCTGCTCCTGCATTTGCCAACATTGTAGTGGAGGTGCGCCGGAAACAATGACCAGTAAATTCCATTGCGTCAGGCAACCCCAAAAACTCTGCAATTATTTTCGGCATGCTTCCTATTGTATTTATCCCAATAGGTTGATTCGTGCATCGACCATTTCTGTATGCCAGAAAAAAACGATCATTGGAGCAAATTTTAGGACGAAGTTTCACGTAATTTCTGACAGTCTGAACTAGATTAATACCATCAATATTTCCAACCGTTATAAAAAATTCTCTACTTGTATTAGTTTTGGTATCCGGAATTACGACTCTAAAACATGATCCTTCATCTATGACGTTGCTTATCCTCAGAAATGTAAGCTTCTCTCTTCTGCATCCACCCGCCAAACCAAAAATCAAAACAACCTGAAAATTATTATACGTTACAACCAATAAAATACATGATTACCTTGTATATGACTAACCTTCATGCATAAATATTTCTCGTTCCCTGCTGTCTGCAGGAATCTAACAGTATCTTCTCTGTTTAGAACTTTAGACTTTTTAGGTTTATAACCTTTTGCTATATTTTTCAGCAAAGCTGTGAGATTGACATATTTTTTTATATCAATGCGCTTCTTGATCGATATTTCCGTCTTCAGCATCGAGTAGTAACACCAAAGGGATGAGGGCTTCTGGCTGTTACTTAGTTCTTTAAAATATACTAGTAATGCCTTTTCAGCCTGGCAAACTCATTTTCGAAGAAAATCACAACAAAACGGTTTGACATCAGAAAAATTTATTTAGAATAACAGTTTGTTGTTATTCGGTAACTGAGACACGATCATAGACTACTAACGCTTTTCTGTGATTTTCAAACAAAATAGATCCTATCGTCATCTTGATTAATTTATTTTTTTATCAAAATGATGCTATTTTGAAATAATTTTAACGGTGATATATAAAACTTTGTACGATATTCGTGGGGTACTACATTATTAACGCACTATGTGATTACCCTAACTCGCCCTACGGGCTCGTAGGGTAATTCACAATACGTACATTAATAATGTCTATACCCCACTTATATCGTAAATAACTATTAACATAAATTTTATTATGTTTCTAGAAACTTCATTAAGGGTGAATGATTAAAGTTTGTCTGTTCATTTATTATATTTTCTTTATTTTTTATGGCTTTTTCAATTTCGATGGCTTCTAGAAAATCTAATCTTGGTCCTTTGGTTTCTAAATGTAAAATTTTTGGATTAAAATTACTTGTATGATTTTCTTCTAATAAATGATTTGCAAATGTTGAGTTTTTGTGATTTTGGGTGATTAGATGATTTGTGAATTATTGTATCTGTTTGAGTTGGCTTCCTAAATATTTTAAATTCATGTTTATTGTCTTTATTTTTTATTGTTAAATCCAAATAATTAATTTGTTTATCTTTTTCTACTTCTAAAGTGAATTTAATATTATTATGAATTTTGTTTATTATTTCTAAAAATTTATTAAGTTGTCGTGTAGTTCCCGTCCAACAAATTAAAATATCATCTACATAATACTACAAGGCAACAACACCATTTCTATCATTCTTTATTAACCAAAAAACTCCATGCTTTTTCTTTATCATCTTTATTAATAGATCTTCTCTCTTCGTACTTGTCCCATCGCCAATTATTTGTTCATTTTCTTGATCGGAAATCTTCATCCTTTACTTCCAGTTTCGGTATACCCCAGGGCTCTAACCCTGGTCCCTTATTGTTCATTTTATTCATTAACGACAATACTAATATTTTATCTACTGACAATCTTTTATTCGCTGACGACTTGAAGATATTTTATCCTGTTTCCACCGCCAATGATTGTCTCATTCTTCAAAATGATCTTAATAATTTATTTAATTGGTGTTCTGCAAATAACTTAGGTTTAAACTTGAATAAATGTTTTGTGATGTCCTATACCAGGAAATCTTCTCCTCTTTTATTTAATTATACTATCGATAATCTTTTCTTGTCACGTTGCTCTTCTATCGATGATCTAGGTGTCACTTTTGATAGTAAACTCACTTTTATTTGTCACATAAATCGTACTTATAATTCTTCTCTTCGCATGCTTGGTTTCATTATACGCACTACTCGTTCCTTCCGCAATATAACTTCCATTTTTTCCCTCTATTATGCCTTTGTCCGCTCCAAACTAGAATATTGCTCCATTATCTGGAATCCTATTTATGAATCTCATTAGGACCACATTGAATCTATCCAGAAAAAATTCTTAAAATTTTTATACTACAAAATTAATGGATATTATCCCCATAATTCATGTACCTATTCTGAGCTTTTAGATTATTTTAATATTCACAGTCTTATTGAGCGTCGGGATTTCCAACATGCACATCATCTCTCTAAATTAATTCATGGTGAAATAGATGATCCCATTTGCTTAAGTCTTCTTCCTTTCCATACCCCCCATATACATACTCATTCTCAAACTTTCTATCTTCCAACCCCTCGTACCAATGCACTAATCTTGTCTCCCTTACACCGAATGTGTCACACTTATGTTAATAAATTTGCAAATGTCGATGTTTTCCTTTATTCTCCAAAAAGGTTCGTTGATCTACTTAAACAAAATCTTTAATACAATTTACGATATGTTTCTTTTTATTGTATTGATTTATTCCTTGTATTTTGTTTCATGTGTTTTTTTTTTTCTACCTTCTTATTGGGTGTTTTTACCTGTGGGGCAGTGTATTAGTAAATAAATAAATAAATAAATAAATAAATAAATGATGTTTCAAATTAATATGAGTTTTAAATACCAAATTTGAGAAGTTTTGGATCATATTTTAATAGACTTTAAGGAAAAATCGTCACACACACATTCTTATAAAAATCAGCATCAACTTCCAGGTTCTTTAAAATGTAATCTGTGTAAATTCTTCCTTGTGCATGATCCTTTCGTAAATTTGTAGTTGTAAATTAATATTGATTTATGGTGCCGCACACAGAAAAATTAAATCAGATCATCCTGTACATCTAATATTTATGTATGATGGAAAATATATTATTTTTACAAACCTTAATTTCATTAGAATTAAATATTTTACTATTATATTCTCTTTAACACGGTTTCATTATTAATTTTAATGTAATTGCTTTCTAGCAGGACAATGTTTAAATATGTCAAAATTGTTATTAAAATTAAGTTTTTGTTTGACGCATAGGCAAGATGATATATGAGAATAAATTATATTATATATTCATATATAAAGTTATTTAGAGTTATTTATTAAATGTTATTATCGTAGAATTGAAGACTGTACCATTTATATTCAATTTTAATTAGAAAAAGTTGCTAAAAAATTATATTCATGTATCTTTTTCAAGAAAAACTGTTAAAAGCTTGTATAAGTGACACTTTCGGTTATCCGATATACTCTAAAAACTAATGCGCATTAGTATAGATTATAGAATGGGTATACAAAATTTCAAAATTTTCTGATTGCTAGTATTTGAGTAATCGTGTCTACACGATCCACACACACACACACACACACACACACACACACACACGAACACACTCACACACGCGCACAGGCGCACGCATGCACACACACACACACACACACACATACATACCTCCAGACATCATTGAAAAAATGTTAAAATCGGATTATGGGGACATCAAAACGTGCTTATTCACTAAAATCTCTATAGCACGATCCCTATAAGTACCTCCCTTACTTAGGATAGCGGGAGGTAAAAATCTGTTGTGGCCAGCACAAGACCTCTCACCATTTCCATTTTATGTTATACAAGTATTGTATTGCACTTCGCTATCGAACAGAACTTTACCCAATTATTGTTTTTTATTGTATTTAACATGTCTTCTGCACACATACAATTCTAATTATATATATTTCTTCCATTTTATTAACAAAATTGGCCGTATTTCTAATGGATATATGCAGGTTACCTATAATTTTAAATATTTAATTAATAAAATCATAAGAAAGATTAAATGTACTTCCCTGAAAAAGCTTTCAGAATGTAACTAAAACTTTTGATTTTTGTCACTGACATCTGTAATTTACAAATTATGTTATCAACATTTGAATTTGTCAACTGGCTTCTTTAGTGTAGTTTAGCCTGCTCGACTTATTACATCCCGTTATTCTATATATTTTACCGTCTTTATCTCTAAATTAATAAAATATATAATAAAAATTTTAAATGTATCAGATGTAGAATTTTATGTTCTTAAATATTAGTCATATCAAAAATTATCAAAAAATAATATTTAGAATAATTATTTTTAGAAGCTACTACTTCCAGTTGTCCAATTGTTACCAAAACTTTTTCCGCTCTTCCCAGAAATGTTAGATTGAGGAATTTATAGTTAAACAGGTCTTAAGTCTTATAGTTCTTGAGGAAACGTCCCTCCAACATCCAGACATACACACATACACACATTAACATGATTCTAATACCTGTTTTAGCGAGAGATAAAAAGGATACAAGGATATAAGCCAACTATGTTTTTGCTATTTCAGTACTCTTCAATATAAATCCTCCGTATCTCTGTTAGGAAGCGTTATAACACCAATGTTAATTGGGATTTTTTTCTCGTGTTGGTATCTACAATTCATAATCCAAAGCCGTCTACTATTAAATGAATCATTCTGTATATTTGTCCAGTATCGGATAATTTGATAGAATGTTTTGTTGTAGGTAGAGGAACGAAGCATGCAATTACTTATTATAACAACTTACAAGATATTAAACAACCTTATTGATGGCACTTCACTCGTTAGTAGTCTGAACATTTATATTTGTCCCTGAAATGTTCAAAATTTTGATCATTTTCATTTTATTTTTGTACGATCGGTTTTTTAAAGTTTACCAACAGGGTCTCCAAGGCAGTAGGTTTTATTTACATATTACTGATCGGTAAGTGATGTGAATCACTTATGCCCGGTTTCACCAACATCAAATAAATCTTTGAATATATATATATATAAATAAGTGAAAAGTATGACATCTAGAATATACTCATACCGTCATTTGTGTTATGGTTTCAATGCGATATTTTTCTCTTATTCGACGAATAAGCTATTCGAAGATTTATTTGATGTTGGTGAAACCGGGCATTATCGATCAGGAGGTGGAGACGATAAGTACTCGTAAATAAAATCAAAGATCAAAGCTTACTTTAAAAATAACATATAACTTCTTTATACGCTTATAAGAGTAATTTGCCCTTTTGAAAATGCCGATTGGAACCATGAAAATGGAAAATGAATGTGAACAATTAGATGGTATAGAAGTACTATATACAAAATTTTAACATTCTACGGCTAGTTGAGTTAGGCGAAAAATTCAAAGAAACCCTTCGAGAAAAGTGTCCTTTTGGACCAGTCGATTGCAATAAAAATACGACGTGCCCAACAAGATATTCCAGTAGTTAAAAATACAAAATTTTAACATTCTACGGCGAATAGTTTTTTTTTTAGTGACTTTTTAATTCTAGAATTAAAAGTTAAAATAATGTGTTATTTTTAGTTTTTCTGTTTACCGTACAAAAACTCTATTATTAATGAATATAATTACTTATTTTATTATCTATTATGGCTTGAAATCAATCAACAATAATTTGAATTTAATTATGTATTAAAATAAAAGTTACACATTACAGAGGGTATGCGCGATGCTGCGCTCAACAACTCCACTTTTTAAGTTACTTTGACTAACTTAAGTTACATTCTAATTTCTGAGTTACTTTAAGTAACTTACGTTACTCAAGTAACTAGTAACTAAAAACCGTAAAGTTACCAACTACTTTTCAGCAGCAAGTTAAGTTACAGTTACAGTTACCATATTTTAAAAAGTAACTAAGTTACGTTACAAGTTACGTAAAAGTAACTAGTTAGTAACTAAGTTCCTAAAGTAACTAGTTACTGCCCAGCTCTGGTTATAGTCATTTGAAATTGAGTATATTTGATTTGCTTTATTTACAACACTGTATAATAATGTGAAGAAAAAATTCTGTGAGAACATAGAGTATAGTTATGGTTATACAGAAAAAAAATCGTAATATTTACTATTAAAATATATATGGTGTTCCATTTAAAAAAAGACAAATAATTCTTGCCGTGCCGTAATGTAACATTCTGTATATGTGAAAATAATTTTACGTTATGCTCCTTTAGTAGTCCAATAAAGTATGTCAATAAATTAATGCTGTATTTCTAACGACAAGAGAGCTATCGAATAAGGGAATATATACAGGTGTTTCATAATATATGCGCAGGACTTCAGGATGTGATAGCTCACCAAAAATATGAAAAAAGTACTCTTGGTCATAAGCTCTAAAGTTGACCGTTTTCGAGAAAAATCAACTTGTATGTTGAAAAACATGGTCAATTTTTTGAAATAATTTTTTTTTACTAATTAAACAAAATTTATTCAAACATTAGAACAAGTAACAAAACCAAACGTTAACTTCATAATTGTAAAATAAAAAAAAAACAATAACACATCATACTCAGTTAAATAAATTGTTGGAAATGTTCGCCGTTAGTTTTCTTTTTATCAAGTAGGCTTTAAATTTTAAAACAAAAGCTACCTCCTGTCGAAATAACAATTTGTTTGTACGTACAAAAAGTAAATTTATGTTACAAAATTAAAAATGAATTACACAAACGCTGAAATATGCGAAATGCATTACCTTTATGGAATGGCGAGCGGTAATTCGGCGGTTGTATCAAAAAGACATCCTGATCGCCGATTACCACACCATAACTTGCTTCAACGCATTCACCGACGACTATGGGACAACGGAAGTTTTAAAAAGCATACTGGTGATAATGGGCGGCCTATGGAAGTTGCAAATCCCCAAGTAGAAGAGCCTGTCCTCAACGAAATTGAAGAAGATCCGACCACAAGTACCAGAAAAATTGCTCACAACTTAAACCTACCTCACTCGACGATTTGGAGAATTTTGAAAAGACAACTTTTGTATCCCTACCATATCCAAAGAGTACAAGCCTTATTGCCAAGAGATTTTCCGCCCAGATTGGCTTTTTGTAGATGGATGCAAGACAAAATAGTTCATAATCCTCGGTTTTTAGCCGAAGTTCTGTTTTCCAATGAAGCATCTTTCTCGAGAGATGGTATTTTCAATTTTCACAATAACCATGTATGGGCCGAAGAAAAGCCACATGAAATTTCAGAAGGCCATCATCAGCAACAATTTTCCGTGAATGTTTGGGCTGGCATCGTCGGTGATCATTTGATAGGCCCACATTTTTTACCGAACAGATTAAACGGTGCAGAATATCGACACTTTCTAGAAAAAGTACTGCCGGAACTGCTGGAAGATGTACCGCTTCAAGTAAGATAAAACATGTACTTTATGCATGATGGAGCTCCGGCCCACTGTAGTTGGGTTGCTCGCCAATAGTTGGACGACGAATACCAAGACCGTTGGATCGGTCGAGGAGGTCCGCACCCTTGCCCCCCGCGATCTCCCGAACTTAATTGTTTAGATTTTTTCTTTTGGGGCCATCTCAAAACGCTAGTCTACGCTACTCCAGTTGAAAATGTTGACCAATTAAGAGAGCGCATTGTTGCATCTTGCGACATAATTCGGAACACTCCGGGAATTTTCCTGAGTGTTAGACAGTCAATGCGTCGAAGAATTGCTACGTTTGGTTTTGTTACTTGTTCTAACGTTCGAATAAATTTTGTTAAATTAGTAAAAAAAAAAAATATTTCAAAAAATTGACCATGTTTTTCAACATAAAAGTTGATTTTTCTCGAAAACGGTCAACTTTAGAGCTTATGACCAAGAGTACTTTTTTTTCATATTTTTGGACGAGCTATCACATCCTGAAGTCCTGCGCATATATTATGAAACACCCTATATATAGGTACTCGTATATATTTAAAAAAGGTTTTAGATCAGCATTTTTGATTCAGATACAGCGGGAGGTTATGGGCTGGCCACATCAGATTTTTCTTTTGTTATAAATAGGCTATTTTATGTACTAAATATTTTCTTCATATTTAAATAAATATACAGAACAGATAAATTAAGAAAATAAAGTTTTTATTATTTTAATTATGAAAAGAAAACTGTATTTATTTCAGAAGAAAAATATTATTAACGAAAATTAGAAAATACTATTCGAGATTTATCTTTTCCAACAAAAAACACAAATGGGAATATGTTCCGATACATTAATACCATTTATATTTACAAATTAATTATTTATAATAAAATTAAAATAATAATTAGACGTTTTGCAAGGTGTTTAGTTTGTAAACTTGAAATTATGAAATGCGCAATTCTTTCATAGGTTGTTGACTTCTTTGTCCCTCACTGCAGGTTTCTTGTATGCAAATTACAAGAATAAAAACAAGGTATGGTATTTACAAATTTCTGGTATGCATTATAGAAATCAGAATACACGCACTGTAATTAGGTAGAACTTCTTTTATTCTATCAGAAACAAGTAATTTTTTGTTTCCGTAATTTAATAGTAAAGGTCACTGAGATAAGTATATATACTTACAAATACGTCCAGTTTTTAGCTAGTATTGACAATACTCTTAACAACATTCGTGAAGATAGTTGTCAAATTTTGAGCTGCTTATTAATTATTTATAACAAAAGAAATATGAAAATACGTTAAATAGTATGTTTTATTACTTTGTGCTCCTAGTCAATATATTATTTATTAAAATAACTTTGGCTGTCGCAGGTAACCATAAATAATTACTTTTTTAATTAATATAAAAAATGCATGATTTCAAGACTAGATTAGTAATACAAGCGGAGTTCCCAACAAGTATTTTTTATATGAGTTATAATGGGTCGAATTCAACACTTCTTTTCTTATTATTAATTCATCATTTTATATGTCCCTCTTTATTTTATTATTTTTTAGATAATATTCCTTAATTAAAGAAGAATGATGAATTTGGCCTTTTATTTTGTCGCCAACCGCTAACTAGAAAACTCCATTAACTACTTAAAATAAAATACAATAACTCTCAACTAATTTTATCTGCACACGAATTATATTTCATACCTTTATATTACTCAACAAATAAAGTGCAAAGATACCAATTTGTTTTTTCCTTGTGCAAATATCATGTATTAGTCCAAAAAATTATTTGCTTTTTGTACAGTTGCTTGTAAACAATCCCTAAACATCCTACTTTATATACAAAAAAATCTGTTGTGGCCAGCACAATACGTCAATTCGATGTATTTTGCACAAATCCCATACCAAAAGGACCGTGGAACAGTTTCTATATAATATCATATAAAATCGAACACATACTGTTTTTTACAAATTTCATACCAAAAGTTCATTTGAAAAGGTTCTATAAATCCAATAAAATTATGACATAAACATACACTAAGTAAAATGCACTTGACACATTTTACTTTCTGCTTCAGCTTTCCCCTATTTTATTAGGGGTCGCTATTTCCTCTGCTCTTCCACTCATTCCTGTCCAGCTCATCTTCTTCACACAGTCCTTCCTTTCTCAAGTCTTCTGCGATACAGTCCTTCCACCTTCTCTTTAGCCTTTCACTGCATGTCACTTGCGAGGACCACTATGAAATACTAATTTTTGATCCCATACTTTCCATATTTGGTTTTGCACTTGCAACACACATCTGTCAATTAGAATTTTTTGAATGTATCAGCTGTTTCCATTATAAATAGCAAAGCTGACTAATTTTTGAAAATTAATTTCTTTATAATGTTTTAACTCTACAGCTATAGAATATGAAGGAAAATGAATAATCAAACCATATAGAGAAGAATATTTTCTTTAATAAATATAATAACAAAATGTCAAAAAATAATATTTAACTGCGTTTTTTTAAGAAAAACTGTTAAAAACTTCAAATAAGGGTACTTCCGGTGGATCAATTATAACCAAAATCTAATCAACTCTTCATATGGATGTACAGAAGAGGAATACGAAAGAATTATAATTTTTATAATTATAGTATTGGAGTTATCGTCGGAGAAAAATTTATCACACACGGACACATACATACATACATACATACATACATACATACATACATACATACATACAGACATCATCTTAAAAATAGTAAATTCGTATTGTAGGGACCCTAAAACGTGCTTATTCATTAAAAACTCATCAACTAATTAATATTAAATATAATGGTACAATCTTCAATTATACAACAATAGCATTTAGTAAATAACTCTAAATAACTTTAAATATAAATTTATAATATAATTTATTTTCATATATCATTTTGCCTATGCCTCAAACAAAAACTATATTTTAATAACAATTTTGACATATTTAAACAAATGTCACTGTCAGGAAATAATTACATTAAAATTAATAATGAAACCGTGTTAAGGAGAATTTAGTAATAATATATGTATTTGAATCTAATAAAATTAAGGTTAATAAAAATAATATATTTTCAATCATACATATATATTAGAAGTAGGTATTATTGATTTGCTTCATTGTCTTCAAGAATACGGGTTTGAAAAGACTTTGTGTCAAGATGCGAGTCCTATTTTGATTTTTGTTGTGTTTCTATTAGTTTTGCCAATACTTGTGAAATTTATTTTATGTATGATATTTATTAAATGTAAAATAAAAATTGTTATGAGTGAATGTAAAAATATTTGAACATAATGATTGCTTTATTTATACTGCATGGTTAAATACCCAGCGGGAGGTTATGGGCTGGCCACATCAGATTTTTTTAATTCTGTTTCAAAATGTTTTTGTTATTCATGTTTCCTTAGTGATGGATTTTTTTTGCGTTAATATGATTGGCAAAAAGGAAATTTAATTTTTTGTGTCTAACTCATTTTTTTTTTGTCGTCGAATTCACTTCGGCAATCTTCACGTGTAGTACGGAAACAATAATTTTACAACTAAACACATAAATAGCTACTTCAAAATTTATATTTAATAATAAAATATTTTAACATTTTCACAGATGAGACAAAATGCCTTGGAATAAGGTCAGTTTATGATACGTAAGTAGAACTATGTTATATGTACCCTCTTATTTAAGAGTAAATTCAAAAGTCTGATTTATAGCACTGAAAAACCAGCTATATAATTATATTATTTTATTGCTAAAATTTCCTCATCATTCTAACTAACTTTCAACTGATACACTGACCCCTCTTTAAATAGGTATTCATAAAGCGTAATCTTTACAATTAATTTAAATATTGAAATTTTATTTCAAATTTTACAAAAATTGTTTTTTATGATTTTGGTAATATTTCTGGAAGAAACTTATATGTGGACTATTTTTTAAAAGTAGTTTATAAGATGATTAAAAGTAAAATTGTAAAATTATTTGTTTTTAGGTGTAAACAAGGTTGAGCATTATTCAATTAAAAGCATAATTTATTATATAATATTTTTATATTTTGTTTTATGACTATATAGGGATCAAGTACATTTTATTTGCTTTTCTTTGAATTTTTATTTTCTTATGTTGAAGTTTCATGTAATCATCCCTTCTGTCACCTACTTTCTGGTAACTTACCCACGAACTGTTAAAAAAAATGGTACAGAGTAAAATAAAAATAAATAGAGCAATTCCTCCACCCGTACCGCTAGCCGCCAATAGAAAGAGGGGTAGGTGCTTTCTCTGCACACGACAGAATGATTAAAAATTACGCTCAGATGCTCAAAGTGTCAAAAAACACTGACAAATTAAAAAAATAAATACTTTTTCTGAAAGCTGCGCCAATGCAGATTAATGTTTGCAGAGTTTTTCTTTTTCTTTTCGAGTTGATATTTTTGCACACCACACAATAAATATGTTTTAGTTTATGAATGAAGCTTTAATAAAACTATTAAGTAATCATATATTTTAGGTTCATACATGTATTAAGTAATTATTACATAAGGGGTCACTGAGTTACCCCACTTAGCAGTTTACGTCGAGTAGAAACACTCAGTTGGTTAAGGGTTAATATCAATTTATATAAATGATAAAACTTTGATCACCATAATTTATTTGTTGAGTAAAAGCCTCGTTCTCGAAATAATAGATTTGTCCTTAAATAATAACTTCGTTCTCAGAATAGTGGATCTGTCACCAAATAAAAGATGAATACATACTCCGTGAATGTTTGCCACAATCACGTTTATTGACAGTCGCTTCAGAGTTAGTGAGTGAATGGACTTCACAGAACACGAGAGGATCACCTGAAAACAAAGGGTGCAACAAATCTACTTTTTGTCCAACATTAAATTCCAGCCTCTTCTTCATCCCAGTCAACCACGGTCAATGTAGGTCTTACCGTCCCGGAAAAGTTAGGGATGGTGTATTGAGCATCGATGGGAACTAATACGTAGCGAAGCGGAGTGATTGATTTAGGGCGGATAGCCAGTGTATAGCGTTTTATCAAACTGTTTCCATAAAAACAATGGCTGGTAGCACAAGCCCTGTTTTAACTAAAACGCTGTTTTAAGAAATGTCAAATTTCATTATTTAATAATAAAAATAAATAATAACAAATTTATCAAAATATGATTTTAAAGCAGAACATAGTTTGGATTCAAATAAATATTTTTTAAAAAATCGTTATTTAAACATAAGGATGAAATTAAATATTGAAATTTGAATTTGACATTTCTTAAAACAGTGTTTTAGTTAAAACAAGGCTTGTGCTACCAGCCATTCAATTTATGCTTATATCTATTTTCAAGTGACATATTTACCATTTTGAAATAATAATTTTCTAATAATTTAGTCGTAAAATTTTGAGGGCGAACCCATTATTTTAATTATTTTCTGATAATTTTACATTTATTTTTAAGGAATCGTTTTGGTATTGTTCAGTGACTTCATTTTGATAACAGATCATTATTTTGAGTACAAACCATATTAATTATGAAATACAACGCCAACTTTATTGGTAATAATTAATATCAGACCCAGTTCAAAGTGATTTTAGCATTCTTACAGTAAATTAATTATATGTTCTTCTTCTTTATGCCAATTAAATATTATTTTTATATAAAAGGAGGGAGAGTAACATGTTCAACCACTCTACATAATTCTTTATTTTATTTAAGTTCTTACAATTTATTACAATAATTGAAGATATGTCGGGACGAGTCAATTTTGTCCTTTTTGTAACATTGTTACATAAATACGTTAAGTTGAGGGAAATGAGATAATAAAGACATATACAATTCTAACAAGTAATCGTACATTACCCGGAATTTGGACCAGAGACATTAAGTCTACAGATACAAAGATAAAAAAATAATTGAGATCATCACCTATTGTACCGCCTTGAGGCATGATTTTTCAAAAACAAAACACTTTATTTCTTACCAAAAGCATAAATAAGAATTTTTATATCCCTAACTTGAGAAATGATGGATTCTCCATACATACTTTCATCCCCTATTTCACCCCCTTCAAGTTTTATTTTCGCGACAGCTGTTTTAACCTCTGACAGAGTTTACATGCTGAGTAATCTTAATTTCTCTGTTTTTACTTTGTAGTTTCTACTGATGATGAGAATGTAGTTCTCGAAATACGCAAATCGTTTAAAAAAATTATTGTTAAGGTTAAGGCGTTTTTTCTTTAGTTGTAGCCCATGTGCCTCTCCAAAGTCCAATCTATCTCTAGACCAAAATTCATTAAAATTGATTCAGCGGAAGAAATGATGGGTTCTCCATACAAAATTTCATCCCCTATTTCACCCTTTCAAGCTTTATTTTCGCGACAAAAAGTAGCCTATGTCCTTCTCCAAGGTGCAATCTATCTCTATACCAAAATTCATCAAAATTGGTTCAGCGGAAGAAATGATGTGTTCTCCATACAAACTTGCATCCCCTATTTCACCCCTTCAAGTTTTACTTTCCCGACATAAGGTACCCTATGTCTTTCTCAAAGGTCCAATCTATTTCTATACCAAAATTCATCAAAATTGGTTCAGCGGTTTAGGCGTGAAAACGTAACAGACAGACAGACAGATAGACAGACAGAAAGACAGACAGACAGACAGTTACTTTCGCATTTATTGTATTAGTACGGATTTTTCTTTTACCATTTAAAACAATTTAAACTTCGCGCGTAAATTTGACAACAAATTTAAAGTTCAAGGTCATAAACGTCAAATCGCAACAACAATGGTGCCGACAAGGAGTGTCGCTTCTGTATAAATGTCTATTTTGTGATGTTACTATAAACAATAAGAAATGATATTCTTTCCAGAATAGAGAAAAATGAGTTTATTATCAACACCAGCAAACGGTTGAATTTACAATGGCGTGAAGATGAAGTTCGATTATCCAATCCTGTATTAAAGAACGCCAAGATCACCACTACGTTAATATACGAAGCAGTGGCGGCTCGTGCTATAGGGCACAAGGGCGCAGCCCTACCAAATAAAAAGACAAGAAAAAAAGAAATAAGCGAGTACATATACATTTTAAAAATACATTAAATATTATTTATTTACTTTCATTATTATGCAATTCTTACTACACCGCCGATAGCTAGATAGCCTATATACTGACGTGTGCACGTACCGATATGCTGCTAGAAGCTAGGGCACAAATGTTTCTGCCCCGGTGTCCCACTATTTTTACTTGAATTTTGACCAATAGCAGCGAAGCGCGCGAATCTGCATATGACTGCATTAAGCCTGTTCCGGGCACAGCCCAATTTAAACGAAGATGTCCGAGTATGTCCGGCATTTTCCGAGGTAATCTGTTATTGTTGAATTGCAATCGTCTAGTACTCATTTAATTACGAAGATGGCTTCTGTATCTTAAAGATTAAATAATTTAATATACTCTTTTTACTTTTTTAATTTTTTGTGCCCTACCATACAAAGATATCACCAGCCGCCACTGATACGAAGCAGAGGGCTTTCGCATTTTCATTAATGGTCGCGAAATTACGTTCTACACCCATCGCACGGACAAACCACCACAAGTTATTGCTTTATATCACGACTATGTTTACAAAGTTATGTATATGACGACCAGAGAAACTGGAAAACCCCTCTTTTAATATTTCATCGTTATTTACTTTTTTTCCATTACTTATTTATATGTATAAAGTACACTGAAATTTCGATAGTAAATAACATTTTAATGATAAGGAGTGATAAATATAAAAACTAAATATGAAATAAATATCAAATGTTATTTTTATTTTTAGTTAAAAAACAACAAAGATTGGTATTGAAAAAAAATTGCTTACTAATTATTTTTATTTATATTATGTACTTGAATCCTGTATTGTAATATATATTTTTATAATATCATCTTTAACTAAAGTAAGTAAATAAAAATATATTTTTTAGAAATCAATGAAATTTATTGAAAAATCCGCAAACTTTTTTAATTATGCAGATAAAATAACATATACATCACATCAACATAGTCATTTCGGAATACGGATGCTTTCCGAATGAGACCACAGATGAGTCTAAAAATTGCTTCTTTGTAAGCTTTATACGCAAATGCAAAGTACTAATTCGTTTCAAATTTAAGTTTAATAAATATCTCCTCACTGCTTATTACCTATTTTTGGGTTTGTTATCTAGATTTGTCAGCAGATTTCGCTAATGCCGATATATCAGTATCGTTGTAGGTCTTTACCAAGCGTCAACTCACGGACACTTAATATTGTCATGCTAATTACATAACATGAGCCACTTTTGAGCTGTTTTGAAAATTGGAAATAATCCTAAATTTTTATAAAAAAATATAGAACGCATGCGCATGTAAAACAATTTCTTGAATACTTTCCTTATTTACTATTTTGCTCGGAACAGATTAAAACCCTTTTTCATGTTCAATCCCTATGTCGCATAATTTGCTATAGTTCAAAGATCATGTCAGCCATATCAAATTATTTTCCAGCTTTCCCACAACTTATTCTGAAGTCCATGTTCCAGATGGGATTCCGAATAAAGTTGAGTTATTTGTTAGTGTACCAATGCATCCAGGATCATTTATTACTTTCGATACAAGATCAGAGACTAAAGGAAAAGTGGAATTCTTAAATTCTGATAATAAGACACTTTTTAAAATGGAACTGCGGTAAGAGTTACTTATATTACTTAATAGTTTTCGAGTCACACTCGAATTTTGAAATACGAGTATTATGTAAACATGAACTAATTTCAGATTTGAAGACAACAGCCTAAATTTGGATAGTGAAGTAGACGATAAACCCGGAGAAAATATTCCAAACTCTGTGATTAAATGTGGAAAAACTAACATAGTAATTGTGTATCGACATGAGGGATATATATTTATTAATGGCAAATTCATTACACTTTTTAAGCATAGACAGTAGTGTAGCACAATATTTGAAATTTGATTTTTAAAGATTTTATAAAATATTTTACATAACTACGTATAAAGGGTAGATAGTTAAATATTTTAGAAATAATACATGTACAAATATTTAATTTACATATCCAGAGTGTTTCATGCAACATTGCAAGGCCTCGGAGTATGATTTTTTTAAAAAATAAGAAAAAATCCCACTAAACATTGGATTTCAAGCAAAAAAAATCTGTTGTGGCCAGCACAAGACCTCTCGCCATTTCCATATTATATCTATATAAATATTGTATTGCACTTCGCTTTCGAACCGTCGTTTTATAACGAAAAATTACAGACCTTTAACCAAATATTGTTTTTTATTGTATTTAACATGTCTTCTGCACACATATAATTCTAATTATATCTATTTTCATTGTATGAGGCATTTTCTAAATGTGAGAGATTCTTCCAATTCATTAACCAGACTGGTGGTATTTCTGATGGATATATGCATTTTACCTATAATTGCAAATATTTAATTAATAAAACAATAAGAAAGATTAAATATACTTCCCAGAAAAAGCTATCAGAATGTCACTAAAAATGTTGATTTTTGACACTGACATGTATAAATTTACAAACTATGTTATAAACATTGGAATTTGTCAACTGGTTTCCTTAGTGCCTTAGCCTCTGCGGTTAGATTACTCTATATATTATAGTGTCTTTATCTTTAAATCTCTATACAAGATATAATAAAAATTTTAAGTGTATTAGATGGAGAATTTTATATTCTTCAATATTTAATAACAAAAATTTCTAAAATATTATATTTAGAATATTTTTTCTTAGAAACTGTTACTTCCGGTTGTTCAATTGTTACCAAAACCTTTCAGCTCTTCCCAGGAATGTCAGATTGAGGAATCCATAATTAAACAGTTCTTAAGTCTTATAGTTTTTGAGGAATCGTGTCTACAACATCCAGACATACATACACACACACACACACACACACACATACACACATATCCGCGCACACACACACACAGACATCATTATAATCGCATTCTAGGGACCTTAAATCGTGCTTATTCACTAAACTCTGGATATGCAAATTTTAGCACGAATCGAATACCTCTCTTAGCGAGAGGTAAAAAGAAAAACTGAAATAGTATGTTAGCTTTATTTTTTTATTGTGTCAAATATTTAATTGTAAAAGAGTCTTGAAAAAATATTCAAAATAAAAGGCATTGCATTAAATACGTAACTCTGAACGAAGAGCAAGCAACATTTTGACGAAGTCGCATTTGTGTCAAATGAATTAAATATAAGAGGATACAAGGATATAAGCCAACTATGTTTTTGCTATATCAGTATTACTCTTCGTTTAAGATATATCCTCGGTGTTTCTATTAGGAAGCGTTGAAATACCAATGTTAATTGGGATTTTTTTTGTGTTGGTCTCTACAATTCATAATATGAAGCCTTGTACTGTTACATGAAATATGAAATATCCTGTATATTTGCCCAGCATCGGATAATTTAATAGAATGTTTTGTTGTATTTAATTAATTTAGATTCATTAGAGGAACGAAGCATGCGACTTATAACATTTTACAAGATATTGAAATAAATTATTTGTGATCCTACCTGAAGTTTTTAATGAAAGAATTGGGCCTTAAGGATCATGATTAAATAAACGACGAAAGAAATTATGAAAAATTCAAATCTCTGCAAAGTCATTGAATTTTTCATAATTTCTTTCGTCGTTTATTTAATATTTTCCATGATCCTTAAAGCCCATTTCTTTCATTAAAAACTTCAGGTATAATCACAAATAATTTATTTCAACGATTCTGTGACGGGCTAATTGTTCACACTACAAAGCGCATTGTTCGTGCTGAGTATTTATCCATACCGTTTAGGATGGTTTACTCACCTACGACACTTGTAAAAAGAAATTGTGAAAGATTCAATGTCTCTGCTTGGAAACGGATTCTGTAGCTTAGTTGGTAGAGCTTCTCGCTAGATATGAGAAGGTCGGGTTCAAATCCCTGCAGAGTCATTGAATTTTTCATAATTTCTTTCGTCGTTTATTTAATATTCTCCATGATCTTTAAGGCCAATTTCTTTCATTAAAAATTTTTACAAGATATTAAACAACCTTATTAATGGTAGTTCACAGTCTAAACATTTACATTTTAGCCTGAAATGTTCAAAATGTTGATCCTTTTTATTTTATTTTTGAACAATCGGCTTTTTAAAGTTTACCGATAGGATTTCCAAGGCAGTAGGATTTATTTACACATTACTGATCGATAAGTGATGTGAATCACTTATGCCCGGTTTCACCAACATCAAATGAATCTTTGAATAGCTTATTCTTATTTTTCTCTTATTCGACGAATAATAATAATAATAATAATAATAATAATAATAATAATAATTTTATTGCCCAGAGTTCATACATAAATACAAAATAAAGGATAGTCAAAAAAAAAAGAAGAATACATTATGTTGATACATAGAGTAATAAATATTGTTCACAGCTACTCGAAGATTTATTTGATGTTGAAACCGGGCATTACCGATCAGGAAGCGCAGGCGATAAGTAAATAAAAACAAAAAAGCTTACTTTAAAAATAACAACCAAAAATTTTTAATATGACGAAATAATTTTCAAATTTTACTTTTTCATTGCGTCGATCAAAAAAAAAAAAAAAATTATAATAAGCATTGCGGTCTGTAAATTCTCGACTTACCGGTAGGAAGCACTTACTGTCCTTAATACGTAAATAACTAACGAATTAGAACTCAATAAGATTGGAACCCAGGGCCTTCCCATATCTAGTCGGACACTTTACCAACTGATCTAAGATCTCCTTGTTAGTAGAATGTCCGACTAGATATCAGAAGGCCGTGGCTTCAAGTTAATTTAATTATAAATTCGAGAAACTCGAGACCAGCTTCTGATTTACTCTTACCGATCATCACACACTAACACTTAACACTTGATTGATGAACATATCTTTTATGGACAAACTTCATATTTTTATATACTACTTTTATTTACATATTATTTACAATTACTAACTTATTATTATTGTTTAAACTGAACATAATTAAACAAACTAAATACATCTAAATCCTAAAGATACCAATGCACCCTTAGACCTAAATACTCGCGTTACGCAGAACGCGAGCCAAAACTAACACTTTACTACATGACCTTCCTGAATGAATCTTAACTAAAGACTGACTTGTTACATTGTACTTACGCGTACTGGCTTGTAACACTCGCCCAAAAAACTAAATGACAAACTACATGTCTTTCCCGTATGAATATTTCACATAGTCTGCCTCAAAACAAACGATCATTTTCAGCAGAGCATATCTGAGGGGTGTGGGGGTTATCAGACAGCATCCATAGCTAAATATCAACCCTGCACTTACAAATATAACAAAGTTGAAATATTGATATTCAAACTATAATTTAAAAGAGTTCATATAAAAGTTATTTACTTGTTATTGTTCTATCCGCACCTTGTCACATCTTATAGGCGATTGAGTACGAATCAAAACTCTGACGTCACGTAGGTGTTTTCAAGGGCGGGAAACTTCAGTGGCTTAATTAGAGTTTTAGTGAAAAAAAAAAAATTAAATCAATAGGGGGTAATTTTTTACATTTTCTTTCAGTTAAGCAAAAATTTAAAATTTGTGAAATGACCCTATTGTCGTCGTGTGTCTGTCGGCGGTAAACACGGAAATCCATCAATCCCGGTAATGCCTAGTTGGTACAAGTATTGCAGCAAACAGTGGAATAGTCGAAACACAACAACAATAAGCTCATTTAACGCACAAAAATCACTCTTGCAATTGAACAAAATATAACAACAATAACTTCTAGTAATACACAAAACTCACCCCAAGTTATTAAAGCTAATTCCTTAGTAGATTTCTAATTATCTAGACATAATAGTTATTTCTCGTTAGTAACGTTTGATAGTAGTTTTAATTGGAATTGGAAACATGAAAACCATTCAATATCTGTACAAGAACGTCAACAATTAGCTACATTTGTCCTCAGCACCATTTATTTACCAAAATTAATTGAATCTTCCTTCCAAATAAAATATCCCCAACAGTCTAACTAACAGATGAAATAGTGAAATAAAAGTGACCACACAAATACCTTTCCTCTAGGCTTGATTCGTTCCACACATCGACATTGACTGATTGATACCTCCCGGAATGAATCTGCAATATTGCGATCCTCGGCTAACTAGATGCGATGGGACGGCTAAGGGTGGACAGATGACAATCGGCATAACTGTTGTGTAAATTGTAAGGGGAAAGCCTAAGAGCGCCTTCCTTTTGTTATTGAAATGTGATGTGGTTCGCAGGAGTGGAATCAGGATTGGTTTCATTTAATGAAAGTGCTGTAAATAAACCGCCTTCAATTTGGCGAGACTTGTACGAACGTGTCGGGAGTTAGGAAGAGTTGTAGCTTTACGGTTTACCAAGTTTCATTTTGACAAAACAATCTCACAAAAAAATTTTCGCACCCTTTAAGCCAATAAGATGCTGTATTTTTACAAGTAAATGAGTATTGATAAGTGAAAAATTTTTGACGTTTTAAGTGTTTTAAGAGTGCCTAGGAAATATTGTTTATATACCTGTCAAAGTCCTGTCCGCTTATTTTTATTTTTCAAATAGTCATCCGAATACCATTCGTGGTTAAATTTTATCCTGGCAAATTTTTCAGATTGTTACTCGAGCCTTTTGCTAATTTATCTCGTGACATTGATCAAAAATTTTTTTGTCAATGTCACTCAATAAATTGCTAGGCAACCGGCTCTCGCAACAATCTGTATTTTTTTTCCGGCAAAAATTTACCACTTATGATATTATATATGATAAATTCCAACGACTAGTTTTTAACCAATCATGATTCAAAACACTTGAAAATTCAACCAATGGGAACAGTATTATACTGATAAAACCTCGTTACCCCGATAAAACCCCGTTACCCCGATAATTTTCCGCTACCAAGTAAATAAACAGTTGTTATTGTTTATAACTGTCAGTGTGACTGTATAATTATGTAAAATGCTCGAAGGACCAATAGACTTTAAATAGTAAACAACAAAAACTCGCAAGCTGAGATTGTGGTGATTGTCAAAAAAAACTAAAGAAGCACTGACCTTGACTAGAAAAAACGGGAAGTGACTAGGAGGCAGGATCTTGATGGGACTTGGAAGACTGGATGAATTCTGCAGACGGTAACTGGTCTGGAAGCGGTGACGGCCAGATTCAGTAAGGTAGGAGGTTCAGAAGGAGGAGGCCTCACACGTGGTTGTGAGGCTGGCAGAGTGACGCCACCAAGGGCGCAGGGCTGGATACGGGCAGAAGCTCCTGCAGGAGGAACTCGAGAGGAGGGCAGTGTAGAAGCAGGGGCGTAATTCGCCGGATTAAAACCGCCAAGTGGCGACAGCACGGTTGGTCCAATTCGTAGATTAAGGTGTGTCCGCTGTTTAGTACAACAGCGGTCTCGGAGCACAACACAAATGCACAACACTTTACACTTTCCTGAAAATATAATTTTGCCCCACTACTAAGTAAAGAAAGAAACGATTTTATGAGAATTATATAGTTTGTATTAAAATAAATTGAGGCCAAAAAAGAAATGAAAGAAAGAGGAGCTAAATTACTTCTGAACCATTACTTGGCTCATTACTGACTTATTATTATTTTTTTATTTATGTTGCTATGAAGCTTTTTTTTTGTTGCATTCCTTTTTTTTTTTTTCAGATGCCTGTGATTTTTCAAAATAAACA
The DNA here is from genome assembly GCA_943142095.1 of Ophonus ardosiacus. Lineage (NCBI taxonomy): Eukaryota > Metazoa > Arthropoda > Insecta > Coleoptera > Carabidae > Ophonus > Ophonus ardosiacus. The sequence continues at coordinate 32,421,989 of OW964826.1, read as the reverse complement.
ATACATGGCTAACTTTTAGCTTTAAATTAAATGTAATAACAAAACATGTTAGTCGCTTGCCAGCTACTCCGATAGTTGTCTTGACAGTCACCACAATACCTGACTTTACAACTTTACATATTCCCGGGCGCCAGAAATTCGCGTCTAACAATGAATTATTTGATCTCGCAACAATGCACTGCAATTGAACGGTTGCTAGGAAGCGAGAAGGAACGAATGATCAACTCGACAGAAAAATCGAGTGACAATGAACAAATGATGTTACGTCTACTTGACAATGTGTCAAAGTGACGTTGTGTCAGAGTGACAGTAAATAAATTAATAACAATAATGCAAATTGATGACAATTGAGCTGTCTATTGCGCTGGCAGTGGGCACAGTTTATTAACTGGGCGTTTGATGACGCTATTTTCCAACTTAACCAACGCGACGCGAGCTATTTTGTCATTTCCAAAATATAATTTGGTAATAATACCTAGTGGCCAGTCTAAAGGGGGCAGTCTATGTTCTTTAACTATGACTATTTGCCCCAACTTTATTGGACTACTTGACGTTAGCCATTTTTGGCGTGTTTGTAATGTTGTCAAATATTCTAACTGCCACTTTTCCCAGTATGATTTTATTAATGAATCTAATAAGTATTTACGATGGATTAAATTGGGATTAACTTCGGCAATAGGTAAATGCTTTAATGGGGTTTGAAGTAAAAAATGGGCTGGGGTCAACAATTCTGGATTGTGCTCTGAGCCTTGGGCACACAGAGGACGGGAATTTAAGACTGCTTCTATTTGTGTTAATAGTGTTATCAACTCTTCGTAGCTTAACAATTGTTTACCTATGACCCTAAATAGATGTTTCTTACAACTTTTTATTGCGGCCTCCCAAATTCCTCCGAAATTAGCACTGAAGGGAGGGATTGTTTTCCATTCTATTCCCTTCATTGCTAATTCGCTGGATAGTGTTTTGTGGAATATAGTCGACTGCACAAATTTATATAGCTCGTTGAATTTATTTCGAGCTCCTATAAAGGTGGTGCTATTATCTGAGTATAAATGAGAAATGGGCCCCCTTCTTGATGAAAATCTTTTAAATGCGTTAATAAAGGAGATTACTGTTAAATCCGAGACTACTTCAATATGAATGGCCTTTATTGTTAAACAAATAAAAAGACAAATGTATGCCTTTTTTGCGTGTTGACCTTTATGCCTAGATTTTATGAATTTAATTGGGCCTGCATAGTCTACGCCTGTATGAGCGAATGGCTTTACTTCAGTTACGCGATAGTTAGGTAAATCCCCCATTTTTGGTTGTGTATTAACCGGTTTTGTCCTGAAGCATTTGTTGCATCTGTACAATTTTTGCTTGATGGCGCCTCTACCAGCAATGATCCAGTATTTTTGCCGAATTATTGCTAGCAGCAAATCTGTTCCAGCATGACAGTTTGAATTATGATAATAATCTATGATTAGTTCTACTATGTGGTCTGACTTGGGCAGTAAAACTGGATGTTTGACTTCAAACGGTAATATTGCGTTGGATAGTCTTCCTCCTACTCGCAATATTCCGTTTTCGTCTAGGAATGGCGCTAGTTTTAGTATTTGTTTATCCTTTATAAGTTTTCCTCTTTGCAGAGTTCTTATTATTTCGTGGAAATATATACTTTGTAAAGCCCTTAGTACATGTGATTCTGCCATGGCTAAATCCGAAGCGGAAATATAAGTTTTAAAAAACAGTTTTTTACCGAATTTTAAAATATAACTTGTTATTCTTAGTAACTTGTGCCAAGAAGATATATTTTGTGCCAAAGTATATAAAACGGAATAATCATTCGTAGATGAGGTAGTTGTAAAAGTTTTTGATCTTAGTTCAGGTAGTTGATCAACTGGCAAAGGATTTAATTGCTTAATAGGCCAATTTTCCTCCTTTGATTGAAGCCAGTTGGGACCATGCCACCATGATTTACAATGAATTAATTGAGTTGGGAGTGCTCCTCTGGATATTAGATCACTTGGATTCTGTTTCCCTGATACATGAAAGAAGTATTTAGGGTCCAAGTTCTCTTGTATTTGAGCTACTCTGTTGCTTACAAATGTTGACCATCGATGTGGAGCTGATTTTATCCAGGATAATACAATCATAGAATCCGAAAATGCATATATATTTTCGATTGGATATTTTTTAATTATTTTTTCACTGACATAATTTACCAACCTTGCCATAAGTAACGCCGCGCAAAGTTCAAGTCTAGCCAGGGTAATAATTTTCATGGGCGCTACCTTTGATTTCGAACATAGTAATCTGCTTGTAATATTGTTAACTTCCGTTATTTGTAGGTAGATGGCGCAACCGTATGCAACTTCGCTGGCATCGCAAAAAGCCACAAGATTTACTTTACAGTTTTCTGAAATACCGATATGGCGAGGAATTGACATTTCCTCCAAATAAATAAATTCTGACATGAGATTGACAAATTTTGCAGAAATATTGTTGGGAGGGATGTCATCCCATGATATCCCAGCTTGCCATAATTCCTTTATTAGCAGCTTGGCATATAGTATAACGGGTGAGACTAATCCAAGTACATCAAACAATCTTGCAACAGTTGATAATATAATTCGTTTCGTACAGTGTGATGTGTCAAAGTTTGACGTTTGGAAAGTAAATGTGTCAGTTTTCAGAGCCCAGGACATGCCTAGAATTTTTAGCTGTTCTCCATGAGAGAAGTCTAGATTTGTTTTGTGTGAATTTGGTAAGCTTTCAATGAGTGATTCATTATTACTGGCCCATTTTACTAATTCGAATCCGCCAGCTGACATTAAGTTAATTGAATCGCGTATAATATTGCTGGCTAAGTTTGTATTTAATGCCGATAAAACTAAGTCGTCCATGTACATTTCAGAGGTTACTAATTGCGCGACATTTGGATAATTTTGACCTTCATCGTCAGCTAATTGGTGGATAGTTCTCATTGCTAAATAAGGGCTAGATTTTATGCCAAAACAAATACGATTGAATTGAAATACTCTGATTGCTTCAGAGGGATTAAATCTATAAAGAATTTTCTGATATTTTCTGTGATGTTCTGACACCATAACTTGTAAGTACATTTGCTTTATGTCAGCTGTCAAAGCTATCGGAAATAGCCTGAAATTTAATAATAAATTGAACAAGTCTGCTTGTAAATTTGGGCCCGGGTATAATAAATCATTCAGCGATAGCCCCGTATGAGTTTTAGCGCTAGCGTCTAGCACTATTCTAACTTTCGTTGTAGCCTTGTCTTCACGAATGACAGCGTGATGTGGAATGAAGTATCCGTCTTCGTTTGACGTTACTTCTGACAGATAACCCTTTTCTAAATACTCATTTATTATGGCGTTATACTGGCTTTGTAAATTTAATGACTGGGAAAAGCGTTTTTCCAAATGAGATAGCCGGCGTTCGGCCATTAAACGAGAATTCCCCAGCAAATCTGGATCCTTCTGAAATGGTAAGTGTACCATATATCTGCCATTCTCCAAACGTTTGGTCGTTTGTACAAATATTTTCTCACATTCAGCATTTTCAGGACTCATTATTGCATTGTTTGGCATTTCTTCTAGCTCCCAAAACTTATGTAAACAGGATGCTAAGTTATTTTGAGTGAATGCAGAAAAGGACGAAAAAGACTCTTGTTGTAATAATTTATTGTCAAGTTCTCCTAAAAGAACATAACCTAACGTTGTTTCATAAGCTGTAGGAGCTCTTCCTACTCGTTTTGAGAGAAGCAGCGACGGATATATTTGAGCCCCCAATATTACGTCGATTTTTCCCGGGATATTCCAAGTATTATCGGCTAAGAGAATGGATTTGAAAGACGGATATTTGGAAACGGTTAGCTTGCAAGAAGGTAAGTTATCCGTTATATGTTCGACTACCAGAGCCTTTAAATTGTATCTATGGGGCGAAACTCGGGATTCTATTTTAAGATTTACATACCCGAAAGCCGGGCGACTTGTCATCCCGATCCCCGTGACTTTTGAATTTTTAAGGGGGGTAATTTTTAATTTTAATCGTTTGCAACAATCTTTAGTTATAAGGTTATTTTGTGACCCATTATCCAGCAAGCATCTGATAACTTGTTTACCCTTGTTTATATCTGTAGCGTAAACTTGTGCAGTTGACAATAGAATATAACCTTGGTTGTTTATGGATACATGACATGAAGTGTCATTCTCCGATTCCGCTATTTTTTTGGCGGGAGATTTTGGAGGAGTTGAAAAATGCAAAAGTGTATGGTGTTTCCCGTGACATACCCGACATGTGGTGAGCAAGGCACAGGCTTTACCTGCATGAACATTGGATAAGCAATTATAACATGCATTTTTAGATTTGATAAACCTAAATCTGTCTTGGACTGACATTTTAATGAATTTATCACAATAATACAGTTTGGAATGTTCCGCACTGTTACACAAAATACAAGATTTTGGTTTGAATGGTTTGATTGGGGTTTCATCTGCCGCCAAAAATGTGCGCTGATGCTTCGCCATTTTTGGTGGGCCTTTTACAGATGAAGACCGCTCCAGGATTTTTGCTTGATCCCGGACAAATTCTAAAAAGGTTTGGCAAGAGGGAAATTCCGTTTTACGGAATATCGTATCAAATAGTTGTACGATCTCTGAATCGACCTTTTTAGACGCGCAGTTTAATAAAACAAAATCCAGAACGTCTGGAATTTTGAGTTGTTTAAGAGCTTCGACTGAAGCTGAGAATTTATTAACAAATGTTATTAAATCATTTGGGTTTCTTGAACTAGACTTTATATTTAGAATGTTATCTAAGTATTGCTTAGCCATTGTTCGATTATCCTGGTATTGCTTTACCAAGCCATCCCAAATAATATTGTAATTTTCGGGTGTGGGCAATATCCCTCCCGTTACTTCCAAAGCATTACCAGTGAGTTTACCTATAAGATAACTAATCCGTTGCTCGTTTGTGAGCGCCACGTTCTCGTGAACGTTTGATTTAAACGACTGGTAAAATAATGGCCACATTTCTACTTTTCCATTAAATGATGGCAGTTCAATAGGGGGAAGTTTTTTAATTTTATTAATTTCCGTACCTGACTTTGACTGTTGTGCCTTGGGAGACGACAAAGCTAGCTCGCTACGCGTTCGTTTGATTTTCGAAAAATACATTTCAATAGTCATTAGAGTTTCGAAGCTAGGTTCAAAACCAGTGTCATTAGCCAGCTCAAGGTCATTTATACGGATACAGGCGTTTTTAAATTCATCTCTCAACAAATCGACTTCTTGGGATTCGTCCAAGAAGCGTTCATTATTACGCGTGTCAGTTGGAGTGCATTTTTTCGCGAGTTCGTACAATTTTACTATACGAGATTCATAGCCCTTTGCTAGGGCTTTCAATGACTTTAATTAGATTTCCATATTATCAAATTTTTACCGTGGAATATCCGGCTCGAAGGACCAAAAATTATGTATAATTATGTAAAATGCTCGAAGGACCAATAGACTTTAAATAGTAAACAACAAAAACTCGCAAGCTGAGATTGTGGTGATTGTCAAAAAAAACTAAAGAAGCACTGACCTTGACTAGAAAAAACGGGAAGTGACTAGGAGGCAGGATCTTGATGGGACTTGGAAGACTGGATGAATTCTGCAGACGGTAACTGGTCTGGAAGCGGTGACGGCCAGATTCAGTAAGGTAGGAGGTTCAGAAGGAGGAGGCCTCACACGTGGTTGTGAGGCTGGCAGAGTGACGCCACCAAGGGCGCAGGGCTGGATACGGGCAGAAGCTCCTGCAGGAGGAACTCGAGAGGAGGGCAGTGTAGAAGCAGGGGCGTAATTCGCCGGATTAAAACCGCCAAGTGGCGACAGCACGGTTGGTCCAATTCGTAGATTAAGGTGTGTCCGCTGTTTAGTACAACAGCGGTCTCGGAGCACAACACAAATGCACAACACTTTACACTTTCCTGAAAATATAATTTTGCCCCACTACTAAGTAAAGAAAGAAACGATTTTATGAGAATTATATAGTTTGTATTAAAATAAATTGAGGCCAAAAAAGAAATGAAAGAAAGAGGAGCTAAATTACTTCTGAACCATTACTTGGCTCATTACTGACTTATTATTATTTTTTTATTTATGTTGCTATGAAGCTTTTTTTTTGTTGCATTCCTTTTTTTTTTTTCAGATGCCTGTGATTTTTCAAAATAAACAATACATGGCTAACTTTTAGCTTTAAATTAAATGTAATAACAAAACATGTTAGTCGCTTGCCAGCTACTCCGATAGTTGTCTTGACAGTCACCACAATACCTGACTTTACAACTTTACAGTGACAATTAATGTGTCAAGTTTCATTTTGCGTTGTCCTTGGAATTTATCTCACCGAATACCACACGACCTCTCAGATTTTCTCAGATAAACTTTTATTTTTAAGCACTCATTTTTTTGCTTTTGTATAATTATGTAAAATGCTCGAAGGACCAATAGACTTTAAATAGTAAACAACAAAAACTCGCAAGCTGAGATTGTGGTGATTGTCAAAAAACTAAAGAAGCACTGACCTTGACTAGAAAAAACGGGATGTGACTAGGAGGCAGGATCTTGACGGGACTTGGAAGACTGGATGAATTCTGCAGACGGTAACTGGTCTGGAAGCGGTGACGGCCAGATTCAGTAAGGTAGGAGGTTCAGAAGGAGGAGGCCTCACACGTGGTTGTGAGGCTGGCAAAGTGACGCCACCAAGGGCGCAGGGCTGGATACGGGCAGAAGCTCCTGCAGGAGGAACTCGAGAGGAGGGCAGTGTAGAAGCAGGGGCGTAATTCGCCGGATTAAAACCGCCAAGTGGCGACAGCACGGTTGGTCCAATTCGTAGATTAAGGGGTGTCCGCTGTTTAGTACAACAGCGGTCTCGGAGCACAACACAAATGCACAACACTTTACACTTTCCTGAAAATATAATTTTGCCCCACTACTAAGTAAAGAAAGAAACGATTTTATGAAAATTATATAATTTGTATTAAGATAAATTGAGGCCAAAAAAGGAATGAAAGAAAGAGGAGCTAAATTACTTCTGAACCATTACTTGGCTCATTACTGACTTATTATTATTTTTTTATTTATGTTGCTATGAAGCTTTCTTTTTGTTGCATTCCTTTTTTTCAGATGCCTGTGATTTTTCAAAATAAACAATACATGGCTAACTTTTAGCTTTAAATTAAATGTAATAACAAAACATGTTAGTCGCTTGCCAGCTACTCCGATAGTTGTCTTGACAGTCACCACAATACCTGACTTTACAACTTTACATATTCCCGGGCGCCAGAAATTCGCGTCTAACAATGAATTATTTGATCTCGCAACAATGCACTGCAATTGAACGGTTGCTAGGAAGCGAGAAGGAACGAATGATCAACTCGACAGAAAAATCGAGTGACAATGAACAAATGATGTTACGTCTACTTGACAATGTGTCAAAGTGACGTTGTGTCAGAGTGACAGTAAATAAATTAATAACAATAATGCAAATTGATGACAATTGAGCTGTCTATTGCGCTGGCAGTGGGCACAGTTTATTAACTGGGCGTTTGATGACGCTATTTTCCAACTTAACCAACGCGACGCGAGCTATTTTGTCATTTCCAAAATATAATTTGGTAATAATACCTAGTGGCCAGTCTAAAGGGGGCAGTCTATGTTCTTTAACTATGACTATTTGCCCCAACTTTATTGGACTACTTGACGTTAGCCATTTTTGGCGTGTTTGTAATGTTGTCAAATATTCTAACTGCCACTTTTCCCAGTATGATTTTATTAATGAATCTAATAAGTATTTACGATGGATTAAATTGGGATTAACTTCGGCAATAGGTAAATGCTTTAATGGGGTTTGAAGTAAAAAATGGGCTGGGGTCAACAATTCTGGATTGTGCTCTGAGCCTTGGGCACACAGAGGACGGGAATTTAAGACTGCTTCTATTTGTGTTAATAGTGTTATCAACTCTTCGTAGCTTAACAATTGTTTACCTATGACCCTAAATAGATGTTTCTTACAACTTTTTATTGCGGCCTCCCAAATTCCTCCGAAATTAGCACTGAAGGGAGGGATTGTTTTCCATTCTATTCCCTTCATTGCTAATTCGCTGGATAGTGTTTTGTGGAATATAGTCGACTGCACAAATTTATATAGCTCGTTGAATTTATTTCGAGCTCCTATAAAGGTGGTGCTATTATCTGAGTATAAATGAGAAATGGGCCCCCTTCTTGATGAAAATCTTTTAAATGCGTTAATAAAGGAGATTACTGTTAAATCCGAGACTACTTCAATATGAATGGCCTTTATTGTTAAACAAATAAAAAGACAAATGTATGCCTTTTTTGCGTGCTGACCTTTATGCCTAGATTTTATGAATTTAATTGGGCCTGCATAGTCTACGCCTGTATGAGCGAATGGCTTTACTTCAGTTACGCGATAGTTAGGTAAATCCCCCATTTTTGGTTGTGTATTAACCGGTTTTGTCCTGAAGCATTTGTTGCATCTGTACAATTTTTGCTTGATGGCGCCTCTACCAGCAATGATCCAGTATTTTTGCCGAATTATTGCTAGCAGCAAATCTGTTCCAGCATGACAGTTTGAATTATGATAATAATCTATGATTAGTTCTACTATGTGGTCTGACTTGGGCAGTAAAACTGGATGTTTGACTTCAAACGGTAATATTGCGTTGGATAGTCTTCCTCCTACTCGCAATATTCCGTTTTCGTCTAGGAATGGCGCTAGTTTTAGTATTTGTTTATCCTTTATAAGTTTTCCTCTTTGCAGAGTTCTTATTATTTCGTGGAAATATATACTTTGTAAAGCCCTTAGTACATGTGATTCTGCCATGGCTAAATCCGATGCGGAAATATAAGTTTTAAAAAACAGTTTTTTACCGAATTTTAAAATATAACTTGTTATTCTTAGTAACTTGTGCCAAGAAGATATATTTTGTGCCAAAGTATATAAAACGGAATAATCATTCGTAGATGAGGTAGTAGTAAAAGTTTTTGATCTTAGTTCAGGTAGTTGATCAACTGGCAAAGGATTTAATTGCTTAATAGGCCAATTTTCCTCCTTTGATTGAAGCCAGTTGGGACCATGCCACCATGATTTACAATGAATTAATTGAGTTGGGAGTGCTCCTCTGGATATTAGATCACTTGGATTCTGTTTCCCTGATACATGAAAGAAGTATTTAGGGTCCAAGTTCTCTTGTATTTGAGCTACTCTGTTGCTTACAAATGTTGACCATCTATGTGGAGCTGATTTTATCCAGGATAATACAATCATAGAATCCGAAAATGCATATATATTTTCGATTGGATATTTTTTAATTATTTTTTCACTGACATAATTTACCAACCTTGCCATAAGTAACGCCGCGCAAAGTTCAAGTCTAGCCAGGGTAATAATTTTCATGGGCGCTACCTTTGATTTCGAACATAGTAATCTGCTTGTAATATTGTTAACTTCCGTTATTTGTAGGTAGATGGCGCAACCGTATGCAACTTCGCTGGCATCGCAAAAAGCCACAAGATTTACTTTACAGTTTTCTGAAATACCGATATGGCGAGGAATTGACATTTCCTCCAAATAAATAAATTCTGACATGAGATTGACAAATTTTGCAGAAATATTGTTGGGAGGGATGTCATCCCATGATATCCCAGCTTGCCATAATTCCTTTATTAGCAGCTTGGCATATAGTATAACGGGTGAGACTAATCCAAGTACATCAAACAATCTTGCAACAGTTGATAATATAATTCGTTTCGTACAGTGTGATGTGTCAAAGTTTGACGTTTGGAAAGTAAATGTGTCAGTTTTCAGAGCCCAGGACATGCCTAGAATTTTTAGCTGTTCTCCATGAGAGAAGTCTAGATTTGTTTTGTGTGAATTTGGTAAGCTTTCAATGAGTGATTCATTATTACTGGCCCATTTTACTAATTCGAATCCGCCAGCTGACATTAAGTTAATTGAATCGCGTATAATATTGCTGGCTAAGTTTGTATTTAATGCCGATAAAACTAAGTCGTCCATGTACATTTCAGAGGTTACTAATTGCGCGACATTTGGATAATTTTGACCTTCATCGTCAGCTAATTGGTGGATAGTTCTCATTGCTAAATAAGGGCTAGATTTTATGCCAAAACAAATACGATTGAATTGAAATACTCTGATTGCTTCAGAGGGATTAAATCTATAAAGAATTTTCTGATATTTTCTGTGATGTTCTGACACCATAACTTGTAAGTACATTTGCTTTATGTCAGCTGTCAAAGCTATCGGAAATAGCCTGAAATTTAATAATAAATTGAACAAGTCTGCTTGTAAATTTGGGCCCGGGTATAATAAATCATTCAGCGATAGCCCCGTATGAGTTTTAGCGCTAGCGTCTAGCACTATTCTAACTTTCGTTGTAGCCTTGTCTTCACGAATGACAGCGTGATGTGGAATGAAGTATCCGTCTTCGTTTGACGTTACTTCTGACAGATAACCCTTTTCTAAATACTCATTTATTATGGCGTTATACTGGCTTTGTAAATTTAATGACTGGGAAAAGCGTTTTTCCAAATGAGATAGCCGGCGTTCGGCCATTAAACGAGAATTCCCCAGCAAATCTGGATCCTTCTGAAATGGTAAGTGTACCATATATCTGCCATTCTCCAAACGTTTGGTCGTTTGTACAAATATTTTCTCACATTCAGCATTTTCAGGACTCATTATTGCATTGTTTGGCATTTCTTCTAGCTCCCAAAACTTATGTAAACAGGATGCTAAGTTATTTTGAGTGAATGCAGAAAAGGACGAAAAAGACTCTTGTTGTAATAATTTATTGTCAAGTTCTCCTAAAAGAACATAACCTAACGTTGTTTCATAAGCTGTAGGAGCTCTTCCTACTCGTTTTGAGAGAAGCAGCGACGGATATATTTGAGCCCCCAATATTACGTCGATTTTTCCCGGGATATTCCAAGTATTATCGGCTAAGAGAATGGATTTGAAAGACGGATATTTGGAAACGGTTAGCTTGCAAGAAGGTAAGTTATCCGTTATATGTTCGACTACCAGAGCCTTTAAATTGTATCTATGGGGCGAAACTCGGGATTCTATTTTAAGATTTACATACCCGAAAGCCGGGCGACTTGTCATCCCGATCCCCGTGACTTTTGAATTTTTAAGGGGGGTAATTTTTAATTTTAATCGTTTGCAACAATCTTTAGTTATAAGGTTATTTTGTGACCCATTATCCAGCAAGCATCTGATAACTTGTTTACCCTTGTTTATATCTGTAGCGTAAACTTGTGCAGTTGACAATAGAATATAACCTTGGTTGTTTATGGATACATGACATGAAGTGTCATTCTCCGATTCCGCTATTTTTTTGGCGGAAGATTTTGGAGGAGTTGAAAAATGCAAAAGTGTATGGTGTTTCCCGTGACATACCCGACATGTGGTGAGCAAGGCACAGGCTTTACCTGCATGAACATTGGATAAGCAATTATAACATGCATTTTTAGATTTGATAAACCCAAATCTGTCTTGGACTGACATTTTAATGAATTTATCACAATAATACAGTTTGGAATGTTCCGCACTGTTACACAAAATACAAGATTTTGGTTTGAATGGTTTGATTGGGGTTTCATCTGCCGCCAAAAATGTGCGCTGATGCTTCGCCATTTTTGGTGGGCCTTTTACAGATGAAGACCGCTCCAGGATTTTTGCTTGATCCCGGACAAATTCTAAAAAGGTTTGGCAAGAGGGAAATTCCGTTTTACGGAATATCGTATCAAATAGTTGTACGATCTCTGAATCGACCTTTTTAGACGCGCAGTTTAATAAAACAAAATCCAGAACGTCTGGAATTTTGAGTTGTTTAAGAGCTTCGACTGAAGCTGAGAATTTATTAACAAATGTTATTAAATCATTTGGGTTTCTTGAACTAGACTTTATATTTAGAATGTTATCTAAGTATTGCTTAGCCATTGTTCGATTATCCTGGTATTGCTTTACCAAGCCATCCCAAATAATATTGTAATTTTCGGGTGTGGGCAATATCCCTCCCGTTACTTCCAAAGCATTACCAGTGAGTTTACCTATAAGATAACTAATCCGTTGCTCGTTTGTGAGCGCCACGTTCTCGTGAACGTTTGATTTAAACGACTGGTAAAATAATGGCCACATTTCTACTTTTCCATTAAATGATGGCAGTTCAATAGGGGGAAGTTTTTTAATTTTATTAATTTCCGTACCTGACTTTGACTGTTGTGCCTTGGGAGACGACAAAGCTAGCTCGCTACGCGTTCGTTTGATTTTCGAAAAATACATTTCAATAGTCATTAGAGTTTCGAAGCTAGGTTCAAAACCAGTGTCATTAGCCAGCTCAAGGTCATTTATACGGATACAGGCGTTTTTAAATTCATCTCTCAACAAATCGACTTCTTGGGATTCGTCCAAGAAGCGTTCATTATTACGCGTGTCAGTTGGAGTGCATTTTTTCGCGAGTTCGTGCAATTTTACTATACGAGATTCATAGCCCTTTGCTAGGGCTTTCAATGACTTTAATTGGATTTCCATAGTATCAAATTTTTACCGTGGAAGATCCGGCTCGAAGGACCAAAAATTATGTATAATTATGTAAAATGCTCGAAGGACCAATAGACTTTAAATAGTAAACAACAAAAACTCGCAAGCTGAGATTGTGGTGATTGTCAAAAAACTAAAGAAGCACTGACCTTGACTAGAAAAAACGGGATGTGACTAGGAGGCAGGATCTTGACGGGACTTGGAAGACTGGATGAATTCTGCAGACGGTAACTGGTCTGGAAGCGGTGACGGCCAGATTCAGTAAGGTAGGAGGTTCAGAAGGAGGAGGCCTCACACGTGGTTGTGAGGCTGGCAAAGTGACGCCACCAAGGGCGCAGGGCTGGATACGGGCAGAAGCTCCTGCAGGAGGAACTCGAGAGGAGGGCAGTGTAGAAGCAGGGGCGTAATTCGCCGGATTAAAACCGCCAAGTGGCGACAGCACGGTTGGTCCAATTCGTAGATTAAGGGGTGTCCGCTGTTTAGTACAACAGCGGTCTCGGAGCACAACACAAATGCACAACACTTTACACTTTCCTGAAAATATAATTTTGCCCCACTACTAAGTAAAGAAAGAAACGATTTTATGAAAATTATATAATTTGTATTAAGATAAATTGAGGCCAAAAAAGGAATGAAAGAAAGAGGAGCTAAATTACTTCTGAACCATTACTTGGCTCATTACTGACTTATTATTATTTTTTTATTTATGTTGCTATGAAGCTTTCTTTTTGTTGCATTCCTTTTTTTCAGATGCCTGTGATTTTTCAAAATAAACAATACATGGCTAACTTTTAGCTTTAAATTAAATGTAATAACAAAACATGTTAGTCGCTTGCCAGCTACTCCGATAGTTGTCTTGACAGTCACCACAATACCTGACTTTACAACTTTACAGCTTTTAAGCAAAATCACTCAAGCAAACTGACATTAGGTAAAACCCCTCCTCCTTCGGAGTCGGGATTTACCATGTAGTTTGCTTTCGTGCAAAATAAAAATTTATCGATAATATCAGGAGGTCTTGTGATATTACTTCTGATAATTCCATTACTGTATAAAAAAAGACATTTAAAAACGTCAAAATCACAGTTTGCTATCGATAAAATAAGAAGGAAGACAAAATGCAAGCGGATAAATTGGATATTTTTTTATTTACCTTTTCCATGGTGACGCATTGTTTTCAACAGTTTTGATATGTCAAATAAATAAATTTATTTTCTTTTCTGTTTATTACGTGAAGAAGAAATGAATTCTCGATGTATTCGTGGAATTATCTTGACAAATACCACTCGAGGTTTGATTTTTAGCACGGAATATTTTTTTATTTATAAATATTCACACTTGGTTTCTTGATGGCAATTTGTTTCAAAGATTTGTCCTGTCAAAATAACTCGAGCTACGCTCTCGTGATTTTGCCGGACAAATCTTTTCAACAAATTGCCAAGCAACCAAGTGTTCATATAAATTAAAAAAATATCCAGCCAAATCAAACTTCTAGTGGTATTACTATCGATAAAATCCCTTTACCCCGATATTGTTATTGTTTATAACTGTCAGTGTGACAATTAATGTGTCAAGTTTCATTTTACGTTGTCTTTGGAATTTATCTCACCAAATACCACACGACCCCTTAAATTTTCTCAGATAAACTTTTATTTTTAAGCACTCATTTTTTTTTTGCTTTTAAGTAAGATCACTCAACTGACATTAGGTAAAACCCCTCCTCCTTCGTAGTCGGGATTTACCATGCAGTTTGCTTTCGTGTAGCAAAAAAAAATTTATCGATAGTTAAAATCAGGAGGGCTTGTGATATTACTTCTGATAATTTTATAATCAGCTAAAATCAAAGTAGGCTATTATTTAAACAAATTTAACTATCAAGTTAGTTGCGACATTGTCATAAATTTGCTCTAAGTTTTGTCTAATTATCTCGAGATTTCTTATAATGGCACCTTACTTATGAATCAGGCTTAGACTGTGTCCGATGTCGCATTTTGGAACTTAGTATTTACGATTTAGGTCTTCCTCACATAAGTACAACTTCGAATGTCACACTAGTGATATTCATTGATTTGTATGGCAACACTTGAGAATAACAAAAATGAATTATACAATTCGACTCAATTTGATGCTTGAGAGTAAATGTTAATATTATATTTCACAAAATAGAAGCTAAGAAGCTATTCTTTGACAGTAAATTTGACGTTTGGGCAAATTATAGCAACGAACATGGTTTGTTTAATTAGTGTGCGTCAACTTCAAGGCATAGTGTGCTCCTGCAAAACCCTAAAATCTAATTCCTAAATCCTAAATAATCACTAGATTTAGGGCATATAAATTTAGGATTTAGATATTAGGATGATAAAAGTGCAACATCGGACACAGCCTTAGGGCAGTTTTACAATTTTAACTGTCAGTGGATCAGATTATTAACAACAATGACATAGCTGTCATTTGACAGTTTATTTCGTTTCAATTTTGTTTATTTAACTGACATAAGATAAAATCTTCATTGGAGATTGTAAAACTGGTCCTTAGAGATCAACTTATTAACAAGAAAAAAATTGGCGTGGCAAAAAAATTCCAAGAAAGTGCTGGCCAATAGACCTTTCCAATTAAAAGAGATAGAAAATATGCACAATGGGACCTGCACATTGTAAGCCAACAACGGGCGGGAGTCATGTTTACGCGCTTGTGTGTATGAGTTCTTTGGCACAACGGTGTTTGTTTCTTTTTCAAATTTTAGACGTAAAATGTGAGGAAAATCTTATAATTTTAAAGCATTAATAGCTTTTATTGAAGGTAAAATGCCAAACGATGCAATTTTTCACCGAGGGTACAAGTATTTTAGTGACTGTAATATTTTCCAGGTTTCCTGAAATAGATCCAATTTCTATCAGACGCCTAATAGAACGATTTATGCTAGAAAAAGGCTTTCTTTAATTTAATAGCAATCTCTGCACATAGTAAGTAAAATGGCACCTGTAATTGACAGTTGGGCATCAAAGGAAACATATAAAATCTTACAGTCACTAAAATAGCATGATTTATTGTAGAAAGTGGGTGTCTAAGAACCTGTAACCGTATATATGATATCCCCAGTTTTTTTGTATTCAGTACGTTGTACCTATTTTGTGTTGCACTGTGCAATATATAAAATGAAATGTGCTTTATTTTTAAACATTTTTTTTTAAAAAGAGCTGAATGTGGTTTCAAGTACTTTGAGTAACCACAATCTGTTGTCTTCTAAATTTTGCGTTTATCATTCGTTTGTGTTCAGTTGGTGCTTCACTGTGCAGTAGTTAATATTAATGTAATATTATTATTAAATATTTTATTTATAATAATGTTACTGTGGTTACAGGTACCAGATAACCACAATCTGTTGTGCCCTAAATTTTGCGCTTTTCATTCGTTTGTGTTCAGTTTGTGCTTCACTGTGCAGTAGTTCATATTACTGTAGTATTGTTATTAAATATTTTATTTATAATAATCTTACTGTGGTTACAGTTAGAAAGTTTTATACTAATTTGATTAAAATATTACTATAATAAGACTGCGGTACGGATGGAATATATGAATACATGTTTTTTATTACATAGAATTAAAATGCTTTGACAGAAAAAGTGAATATTTTGTTGTTTTTTTTAATTGATCATAAACGCCAACTCAAACAAAATATTCATGTATATCTTTCAAGGCATTTTTATCCTATTTAAAAAAATAACACCTATGCTGTTTTTCCATTCGTGGCTATCGTATTAATAGCCAAATTTTAATCAAATATAAAACTTTATACGCATTTTTCTCAAAATAATCGTTATAGAAGGATATAAGTAAACTATATCACTGAATTCAGAATTAAATTTTCTAACGAATGAGCAAATAAAGAATATATGTTCTCATTTAAAATAAAAAAGTTAGGTCCTGTATTTTGAGAACTACT
The DNA here is from genome assembly GCA_943142095.1 of Ophonus ardosiacus. Classification (NCBI taxonomy): domain Eukaryota; kingdom Metazoa; phylum Arthropoda; class Insecta; order Coleoptera; family Carabidae; genus Ophonus; species Ophonus ardosiacus. The sequence continues at coordinate 32,405,416 of OW964826.1, read as the reverse complement.
GGTTGAAAAAAATATTGTTTTTTCTTTAAATTTATCTTGTTAAATAGAAGTTGTTTGTCCATTTAACCGTCTTTCTAGCTTTTATAGTTCTCGAGATAGCAATAGAGTACTAGTTAAAATGAACATCCTGTATATATATATATATATCACGAAAATCTGTTCAGAACATCAAGAAAAGCATCACTTTAGATTTATCAATTTTAGCTTAAATCGAATGTTTTTCTCATTAACATCAACGTCTTGCCTACTAAAATTGAAAAGTTTTGGTAGAATTTTTGGACCTCCTTTATCTATAATAGGCGGGAGGTAAAAAATAAATAGGTAAAAACCTTCGCGAGCGAGTGTAGAACAACTCACCTATGTTTCAACGCAATTGGATGAATGGTATAGGAAAGCATAAAGGACATACATACAAACTTACATTCATTTATATACAGGGTGTCTCTTAAATAGGGGGACATGGCTTAACCACAGATTCCTGAGACTAAAATAAGACGATTTAACCAAACTTACTTCTACCGGAAAGTATACCATTTAGCTAGAAATTTGCTTCAAAGTTCTTCGAAAAAAAATTAATTTTGCTTATAATAATCGGACGCTTTATTCGATTTGGATGAAATTTGGTATGACAGTTTATATGGTTATAAGTCATCTTTTAAGGTGATACTTGTTATTATTAGTGAACCACTAGTGTATGAAACTTAGGTCTCCCAACATTAATTAGACCATAACTTTTTAATGGCAATGCCGGAAACGTGAAATTATTTTTCTTCAGAAAGATACATTCAATAGTAAACTTTTCTTTCTCTGTGTAATTTGTGATATCTATTACGGTTCACCCAGAAAAAAACAAAATCTGAGTGTCTGCACTGCTAAATTTTTAAAATAAATTTAATCTAGCAGTCTATCCAAATGTCAAACAAGTAATTTTTAATAACAATTGTTTTATGGGTTGTCAAAAATTTTCTTCGCAATATACTAAAATTAGTAACATACGTTTGTTCGGCCTTCTAGTATTTTACTACTATTATTATAAATAAGGCGATTACATATCTCAGCTTACTCCTAAACAAGTTGTGAAGATTGACAACTCGTTACTGTCATTAAAAATTACTTGTTTGACATTTGGATAGACTGCTAGATTAAATTTATTTTAAAAATTTAGCAGTGCAGACACTCAGATTTTATTTTTTTCTGGGTGAACCGTAATAGATATCACAAATTACACAGAGAAAGAAAAGTTTACTATTGAATGAATCTTTCTGAAGAAAAATAATTTCACGTTTTCGGCATTGCCATTAAAAAGTTATGGTCTAATTAATGTTGGGAGACATAAGTTTCATACACTAGTGGTTCACTAATAATAACAAGTATCACCTTAAAAGATGACTTATAACCATATAAACTGTCATACTAAATTTCATCCAAATCGAATAAAGCGTCCGATTATTATAAGCAAAATTAATTTTTTTTCGAAGAACTTTGGAGCAAATTTCTGGCTAAATGGTACACTTTCCGGTAGAAGCAAGTTTGGTTAAATCGTCTTATTTTAGCCTCAGGAATCTGTGGTTAAGCCATGTCCCCCTATTTAAGAGACACCATGTATACCGTGAGTATTTTTTTAACGTGAAACATAGGGTTTGTCATATCCATGGTTACATCTTGATATTTGATCGACAGTAATGTATTTGCCCGTTCCATTTAAAATGAAACATAGGGAACAAATCTGACAGAAGTATTATATTTAAATACTGTAAGAAATTTAACGAAGTCAGAAAACCACTCGAGAGAACTAAACATATTTCGGGCACAAGGTGCACATAGTATTTTTTCTACATCTAAATTTAATTTTTAGAAAACAGGTATAATTATTTAAACAAAATTAACCTCTAATGACATCTTTTCAATAGACAGATAACCGTTAAATTTTCCTATAAGTTATGATTTGACATTTGATTGACAGCAATGTATTTGTCTCATTTAAAATGACATATGGGGAATGAATTTGACAGAAGGATTATATTTAAATATTGTAAGAAATTTAGATCGAGTCAGAAAACCACTCGGGCAAAAAGTGCACACTATATTTTTGCTACAACTAATGGTGCTATTCTGTAACTTTGCTCTATAATACTGTAACTCTATACGCTCTGTAAGTTATAAAGCTCTATAAGATCACACCTTATAGAATTGTAAAATTACCTATTCTGTAACTCTCTCTGTATTAAGTCTGGCTATAGAGTTGTTTTGGTTGTTATTCATGTCAAACTGTCAAATATTCTATAACCATATTTTTGAGAAGACGTTAAGGAATCATGTATAACTCTAATAATATGTAAGTATATATTAAATATTGTAATTATAATTCTCGTTGATGTTGTGATATAAATAAATAAAAGAAATATACCATCACGGCGTATTGCTGGGTGGGGCAAACTGCTTTATATGCAGATATCGGTAATTATGATAACATATTCGTACCGTGCGGGCGTTTAAGATTCGAAATAATTTTGGCTTCGGTCGGGATCGAACCCGACACTCAGGCGCTACGAGACCCCAGTTATTATTAATTATTAAGACATCATTTAATTTTTATTTTAAATATTTTATTAAGCTATGGACACCAATGTTGATTCCTCCCCTTGCCTTGACCTTTCTAATATAATATATTTTGTGACAAATACGTAAAATGATTCAATTTTATAACATAGAAAATGTTTTAAAATCGCTTTACTTAATTTTTTCATTTTCCATTTCAATATTTCGTTACGTTTGACAATATTTTTACCTTCCGTCACCTTTAGGTAAGGAAGGTATTGTCTTTGGTCAAAAAATTCGGTGGTGAGTTTTTAATGAATAAGCACGTTTTAGGGTCCCTACAATACGAATTTACTATTTTTAAGATGATGTCTGTATATGTGTGTGTGTGTGTGTGTGTGTGTGTGTGTGTGTGTGTCCGTGTGTGTGTATGTATGTCCGTGTGTGACAAATTTTTCTCCGACGATAACTCCAATACTACAATTCTAAAAATTATAATTCTTTCGTATTCCTCTTCTGTACATCCATATGAAGAGTTGATTAGATTTTGGTTATAATCGATCCACCGGAAGTACCCTTTTTTGAAGTTTTTAACAGTTTTTCTTAAAAAAACGCAGTTAAATATTACTTTTTGACATTTTGTTATTATATATATTAAAGAAAATACTCTTCTCTATACGGTTTAATTATACATTTTCCTTCATATTCAATAGATGTAAATTTAAAGCATTATAAAGAAATTAAATTTCAAAAATTAGTCAGCTTTGCAATTTATAATGGAAACAGCTGACATAATTATTCAAAAAAAATTAATTGACAGATGTCAGTTGCAAGTGCAAAACCAAATATGAAAAGTATAGGATCTAAAATTGGTATGTCATATTGTTACTCGCAAGTGACATGCAGAGAAAGGCCAAAGAGAAGATGGAAGAACATTACTTAGTGTAGTTTATGTTATAATTTTATTGGATATAAAGAACCTTTTCAAATGAACTTTTAGTATGGAGTTTGTTCGTGTTCGATTTTACATGATATTATATAGAATCTGTTCCAAGGACTTTTTGGTATGGGATTTGTACAAAATACATCGAATTGACGGAAGGTCTTGTGCTGGCCACAGCAGATTTTTTTAATATAAATATTTTTCACGTACCAATATGCTCTGTAAATACTTTACAGTTAAGAATTTGGCGTTGTAAGATTTATAGAAATTCCTATAAGACTATAGACCTTGTAGTACTGTAACCTAGTTACAGAATAGCTATTTTCTTAATACTATAACGTCGGTTGTTTATAGAGCCTATAGACCTTATAGAACGTTACAGAATAGCACCATAAATTTAATTTAGAATGCAGGTATAATTATTTAAACAAAATTAACCTCTATTGACGTCTTATCAAATGTCAAATTCGTTCCCTATGTTTCATTTTAAATGGAACGGGCAAATACATTGCTGTCAGTCAAATGTCAAATCGTAATCATGGATATGATAAACCCAATGTTTCATATTAAAAAATATTCACGGATGGGCCATCCAGCGAATCAAGCGGTTTACTTCATAAATACAATATCACTAGATACAATGACGTCATATGTTAAAAAGTTTACCTGAGCATGTAAAACGGATTAAAATATGATCTGTGGGTTGTCTTTAAAATCCAAATCTTTCTTAAAAAGGTAACACGTCGGGGTATAATTTTTTTCCAGCGAAATCCAATTTTATTTAAAATATTCTGAACAATACTGCTTACGCCGTTATAAATACTTCATTCTTGTAGTATATGCAACAAACTATCTAGTATTATGTGAGACACTTAAGAAAATACAGAATACTGTATACCACGAAGTATTATATAGAAGGAGAGGACACAGGCAGCAAAAAGGTGAAGCATTTCTGTTTCCCGCCGTGGTGGGTGAAGCGGCGCCGGTTATATCAAGCGTTTAAATGAGAAAATTCATGAAAATACTGTTTTATTTAGTAAATAAATTTTATTTGTTGTTTGTTTATCCAACAACTACATAAATACGTTAATAATTTCAAAATAAAAAGAAAAGGGAATAAAATAATTGCATTTATACAGAAAAAATACTGTTTTTTATTACATTAGCATAAATTAATGCAAAACTTTTGGATGTAGTTTAGTATATTTTTACTAAAACGGAAGAAATATGTTAACTGATGACAAGTATTCTTTAATTATGATTGGCCAGTATATAAATAAAAAATTACTAGGAAATAGAAAAGTTAATTTTTTTTGAAATTTGGACCTTTTGTGATCTTTAGATTGCGAAGGATTGTTTTTTTTTTCTATCATTCCGGAAATATTGCCTTAACCTTAATACAATAAAATCATAAATTAAAACATTATTTGTACAGGCTGGAACAAATTCGAGTTCCTTATATAAAAAACTTTCTTATTAAGCACGCTGTCCAAAATTGATGTAGGCCTTCATGGGCCAACTTTTTGAGGCAACGTCCAATAGGCAGTATAGGAATTTTCGATTGCCTTTTGTTTTTGAGCTACAGGATAAAACTAGATTTACGCTTTTTTGAGAAAACCTCATAACTCTCTTATTATAAAAGATAAAGAAAAATTGTTTAGATGATTTTTATATACTGTTTCTAAAGTAAAATAACATGGCGTAATTAGGTTTTTTTAAAACTTAATAATTCTAGAGATATGACACAAATATAATATTTTTTATATGACAACATAGGAAAGTCTCATTTCATAAGCTTTTCAACGCTATATAACAAGTCTACATTCTTTTGTTTCAAACTTTAATAAAACATGAATTATTATTTTTTTGGGATAACAAAAGAATTTATTAAGAAACAATTTAAAAAAAATAATTAGAGGTTATCATTTGTTTAGTTTTAATGTTATTTTATTTATTTTCACTCATCTTTCTAATTTACATACTTCAAACAGCATATTACTACATTTTGCGATTTGTAGCAAAGCCAACTACAACGTCGATAAAAAATTAATTAATTAACTAAATCGAAAATAATTGACTAAAAAGAATTTTAAGAATTTAAATAATAGATATAGAATCGAAATATATAAATGATGATCTGATTTGGAGATTTTATATTTTCTAACAAAATATTCTCTTACGTTTTAAATAAATCAAAAATATTTTTATGTAGTTGAAGTAAGCGGCCTCTATTTCTAATATTAATCAATGCAGATTCTTTGAAATGACCTGATTCCCTTAAACCAGGTTAGCATGTTTATGCAGATAGTTTTTTCAACAAAGTTTTTTCTTTGGGTGCAGAAAAAATTGTAATTTTGCACTTATTTAATTAATAACCACTTGTAAAATTAGGTGCGAAACATTTTAATTAAAAAAAAGAATAGTTAAAATAAAAAAATTCAAAAACACGTTCAACATATATAAACACGCTATAAAAAACTAGGCCCGCTTCCCCCACTCTTTCTGTAACATCTGGAAAACAGAAAGGCTTCACTTTGCTAGTACAGCGTAGATATGAAGTTGCCAGAGCGTGCTGTATACCATACAATTTCTAACTGTTTCTGTACATTGCGTACAGTGTTTGCCACACGCTGTACATATAGATTTAATTTTCAAATTATTACTAACAGAACGAAATATTACCTCAATATTACATTCAGTGAAAGTAAGAGCCCACCAATCTATTTTTCATTTTCAAAATAAGTTAATAAATTAACTACAAGCTCTTGAATTTGACATGACAGAGCATTTGACATTTTGTCATTGAACAACGAAACCAAAAACAAAATGAAATCACAGTACAGGTTGAAAAGTATAATATAGACATATAATATTTAGTAATATACATGTTCAAAATTACCAATATTAAAAAAATATAATAAAACAACATTTTGCAAAAATTTACAAAATTTTACTTGATAATAATATATCCAAATATAATTATTTCTATTAAAGGTGTCAAATACATAATAATAATAAAAAAATCAATAAAATACCTTTAATAAAATATATTTAAAAAAATAAAGAAAATTTAAAAAATCCCTAAACGATGATTCGCTGGATGGCCTATATATACAGGTTAGTTAAAAGTATGGAGACGGCAATTTAATGTCTTTAATATTCATTTTAGGAAATTATGTTCAATACAAAAGTTGTTTAAGAAATTTTGATCTACATTTGAGAATAATTGAATTTTTTTTCTTCAATTGTTTTTGAGTTACGCTTGCCCGCGTAATTTTTTAAATGGGAACCCGTTAATTTTACTCTACCGTTCGATAGAACACTTTTTTCTCTTTGCAACAGTATTTTTGTTTTTTAATTTATTTTAATAATATTTTTACAAGGAAAAACACCGGTTCAAGTATTTACGAATAGTAGGTACATCTAAGATAGACATGTTGTAATTTATCGTACTTTTATTATTTAAATAATAAACCAATTGATGATCTTTGGTTTTTTTTCAGCAGTAACTGAGCGACAAGCCATCAAATTTGTTTTCATCGAGAGCAATATATTAATTTAATATTCTTTCTTGTTTTTATTGATTTTTATTATTGTTTCTTTCAAGAATTTACCACACTTTTTCAAACTGGTCCGGAGACTGGAGTATGATAAGCTAATTTTTGATATTATACAATAGCCATTCTCTTAAAAAACGAGAAGTATATGCCAGATTGTTTTCATGCATATACTTAAAATTTTCTGTTAAACCCTATTTTTCGTCATTTTGATTTAAATTTACTTTTAAAGTAATCTTTACTATCCATAACAACATATACCCCTAAAACATAATGCTGTCACCGCCGTATTGAACTGTTACTATTAAATGCTTTAAATTACAGGTTTTCTAAAAAAAAAATGCTTTTTATCTAATCTTTATGCAATAAACTTACTTACTTTACTAGAAAACCTAATTAAGAATTAAACATAGAAAATTTACGGCATTTAAAAGTCACAGTTACTACGGTTATAACAGCATTATATTGTCTAGACTTTAGACTGAATACAACGATATCCAAATGTATTGCCCTAATATTACAAAATATTTGAGAAAAGTAAATGAAAATTATGCTGAATTAATTTAAATTTGATCGTAATAAGAGTGTTTTGAAGAAAACAACTGCACATTTTGTTTCATGTTACTTTAAGTTTAAAGTCAAAACTAAATTTTCTGTGATTAATTTTATTAACGAAGGAAAGCAAATTGAACACAAACGAACGATAAGCTCAAAATTTATGGCACAACAGACTGTGGTTATTTGGTACCTGTAACCACAGTAAGATTATTATAAATAAAATATTTAATAATAATATTACATTAATATTAACTACTGCACAGTGAAGTACAAACTGAACACAAACGAATGATAAGTGCAAAATTTAGGGCACAACAGTTTGTGGTTACTCAGCGTACCTGTAACCACAGTAAGATTATTTTAAATAAAATGTTTAATAATAATTTTACATTAATATTAACTACTGCACAGTCAAGTACAAACTGAACACAAACGAAAGATAAACTCAAAATTTAGGACACAACAGTTTGTGGTTACTCAACGTACTTGAAACCACATTCATATTTTTTAAAGAAAAATGTTTAAAAATAAAGCACATTTCATTTTATATATTGCACAGTACAACGTACGGAATACAAAAAAATGGGGATATCATATATACGGTTACAGGTTCTTGGACACAGAAAGTGGCCATCTCTTCTTTAGAAATTCTTCCTCCAGTTTCTTGATAACTACGTAACTACGAGACGAGTGTACATCTTGTACACTCGTCGTTTTTAAACAACTGTTTCAATATTTAGAAATAAGAAATAAATGTGACATTACGCAAGTTATATAAGAGAACTGATTATTGAAAGGTAATTCATAAAATATCTACTAAATTTCTATTTTACAGTATGCACCCGAAACTCTACATTCCAAGAAGATCTCTCAAAATTTAGATCTGGACACGGATTTTGCCGTCACCAGCACGATGTAGGATCCATAAGGCAGTTCGAAAAAAAAAAAACAGTTTGTTCACGAAAAATAAAAATCTGATGTGGTCAACACAAAACCTCCCGCTATTTAATTTTTATTAATTTAAATACTTACCTACGTATTAACTAATGCAGCAAACTGTTTCATTGCATATAACTATTGCTTTATTTACTATTTTCTTTTTAAAATGTCACTATTATTAATTTGAAGTGATTAGTTTCTTGACAGTGGAATTCACCTGTCAGTTACATTCATTTGAAACAAAGCTGGGCAGTGACTAGTTACTTTAGGAACTTAGTTACTAACTTGTTACTTTTACGTAACCTGTAACGTAACTTAGTTACTTTTTAAAATATGGTAACTGTAACTTAACTTGCTGCGGAAAAGTAGGTGGTAACTTTACGGTTTTTAGTTACTAGTTACTTCAGTGACTTAAGTTACTTAAAGTAACTCAGAAATTAGAATTAACTTAAGTTAGTCAAAGTAACTTAAAAAGTGGAATGTAACTTAGTCATAAAAAGTAACGGGGGGATTAAAATTTCTAAGAAATATTTTGTTAAGGCTGATGCCTTTTTTAGAAACACTAACTAAAACTGTTTTGTTTTAAATAAATGTCTGTCCAGAGTAGGAGTGTTGAGCGCAGCATCGCGCATACCCTCTATAAAAGATAATAAAATAAGTAATTATATTCATCAATAATAGAGTTTTTGTACGATAAACAGAAAAACTAAAAATAACAAATTATTTTAACTTTTAATTCTAGAATTAAAAAGTCACTAAATGTTGAATTTGACTTACAAAATATATTATTTTCAAATGTTTTCCTCGCTTACAAATGATACGTTTTAATAAATTATAATTAAACTGCCACGAAATCATCAAAATTATTCCAATTTTCAGGTTATACAAAAAATAGTGCATTTTGTTCGTTGTTCCAAGGGTTGCAAGACTTGAATTCGTCTCATTTATCAGATTTTTGGGCCCTAGGCCAAATTTTTTTTCGGGTCCCCCTCCCTCTTTATAGTAAAAAACAAGTACGTACAAATATTTGTATAATTATATTGTAAGTTTATTTATTAAAGAAAAAATAAAATTTCCTGCTGAGAGAAAAGCTGACCAATTATACAGTACCGCATGCTCGATTCTAGTTTGAGGTGAAATTTTAGCGTAATATTTTGTTACTCCTCTCTAGGGATGGTTGGCGATTTTGCCGGGTCTCGGGAATATGTTATTAGCGTAGCGGGGCCCCAAATATTTATAAAAAAAAAAATACTTTTTTTTATCAAATTTTGTTAGATAGTTGAATGTGCGGGGCCCATGTGAGCGCGGGGCCTCAGATTGAAAATCGACGTCTGATCCGAGGTTTCCAATAAATTAATCATTATCCACTAATAAGTCTAGGAAATAATGTTTGCATGTTTTATACATTATAATGGTCATGTCATGTTAGAAAGAAAGTAGATTCTTTATATCTTGGTATAAGAAATCAAAATTGAAAAATAAATTAATAAATTTTTAAAAAATCACAGCAACCGGGCCCTGCGGGCCCCTTGTCAAAGCGGGCCCTACGCCGTGGCCTTGTGAGCCTAGGCGGTAATAAGGCCCTGTAGGTCCGTTAACATTAACAATAATAATCTGATTGGGTGTTGCCAAGCAATAACGTTAATATTTAAAGTAGTTAGTGCAAAAACTCCCCGATATGTATACTACACAATAACTCTAAGTCTAAGTCTACACTTCACGCCATTAAAAGTAGTTAGAAAGTAACTTAAGGTAACTAAGTTACATTTAATGAGTAACTAGTAATTAACTTAGTTCTTTCACCAAAGTAACTGAAACAACCCATTAAGGACGAAGTTTTTTTTTGTTTCAAATTTAAATTTTATTTGGTTTAATTAACTAATTACAAAGTAAATCTTTATTCTAAATTAAATTCAAAAGAAATTAAATGCCAATATTGCAGAAATACGGTGTTGCCATATGGCAACGCTAGGCCATAAGAGTATCAATTTTGTATACAATGTAATATTTCAGACAAATCATTATATTACTTTTTTGTATGAAAACTAACATTACATTTTAAACATAAACCAATGAATTGTTTACATGAATGTCGGCCATAATATTTTACCATTGATTCATGGTAATTTATATCAATCTCAGGAATAAAATATTTTAAAAATCTAATCTTTAACATATTCATTGGACGAAGCTTATAATATTTGTCTAACTTGTCAATTTTAATGTTGTCGGGACAATGCAGATAACGGAATATCGAAATACAACGATCTCTTCGCATTGAATTTTTTACGAACCCATTACCGATGTCACCGGTAGTAAGTAAAATTTCTTTCCAGGAACCATATTGTATCCAAATAGTATAAGAATGGTCAAAAACATATAATCTGTCGTTGACTTACTGTAAAATTAGCGCAGTTTCTAAATTTACTGTAATTCATTGTTTCCGCACCAGTAAATTTAAAATTTCCTCATGGAAGAACTCAAAAAAATTTGTCGGTGATAGGCACTTGAAATTTTCATAATTTTGTTCGTGGAACGGTTTTTCTAAGTCAATTCGCCATTTTCCCAAGTAATACTCCCTAAATGGGCTTTTAAAATTTCTTGCAATACTAGTGGAATTGGCTCAGTAACTTCCTCTTCATCCTCTTCGAATATTTGAACTTCTACGGCGGCCTTATAAATTATCAACTAATCCGCCATCAACTTCATCCGCGGAGTTTTCATCAGTTAGGTCACTGGGATACTGCGGTTCAATGTGAATATCGCCAATATTTTGATTGTCAGAATAAGCAAATTCAAGCGCCTGTTTCAATGTAAGACCTCCAAAGCAAATAAGAATTATTTTGAACACACGAAAGACTGGCGTTGCCACATGGCAACACAAGAATTAAGAATTTACGGAAGAATATCTTAAAAGTTATAAGTCGCCAACATAAATAATATAACTATTTCATTAAATGATTATTACAGAAAGCGAAACCACGGAAATATAGATAAAAAAGAAATATAAATGAAAGAAATTTTACTTACACTAATTTGAAGTCCATGAGTTCCACCTTCATTTTTATATGCTTTCAAATAAAACACAAAATAACTAAAATAAGACCGTTCCCACGAATAAATCTCTACTACTGACAAGTTTATACTATATTCTGCAGATTACAGGGTAGAATAGGAATATTAATTGAAAGAATAATTCACAGATTGGGCTAATTGATAATGCCTAAAGTGTTGCCATATGGCAACGCCAGTCTTTAATGGGTTAAGTAACTTAGTTACTTTTTTTTGGAGGTAACTGTAACTGTAACTAGTTACATTTTAAAAGTAACTTGCCCAGCTCTGATTTGAAATATAAACTGTGTAACAAAGAAATTGTGTTTATCTTAGGCTTCGGGATGTATAAAAAAAAAAGATTTTTAAATTTATCTGTAAATTATATAGAAAAAGTATTAATGTATTCCTATAGAAAATTCAATAATCTTTAATTTTCATAATGACAAAATGCGAAAAAATGGCATTTAATGGTATTTTTTGAAGAAAACCCATTATGAGCTTCAGGTAAAGTGCCATTTCCGGTTATCCGATTTACACCAAAATCTAATGGGATCTTTCCGTATTAGAATAGGGTAGAAATACAAGGTTTCAGAGTTTTCTGAATGATAGTATTTGAGTTAGAGTGCCAAAAAAATCTGTACACATACACACATACACACACACACACACACACATACATACATACATACATACATACATACATACATACATACATACAGACATCATCGTGAAAATGTTAAAATTGGATTCTAGGGACCTTAAAACGTGGTCATTTACTAAAATCTCGATATGTGATTTTTAGCACGATCCCTATACCTCCCTTACCAAGGGTAGCGGGAGGTAAAAAGTGACTTTAAACAATGAACCAATAGACAATCTAAAACAAGTGATTTTAAAACGGTGCAATCAATCAAGAATAAGTTAAAATCAAACGACTTAATACTGTGTAAGCTTAATTTAATTAACAATTTACTTCTACATTCGCCACTATAATGTTAAGAATATACGAATGAGTTCTGATTTCGAAATCTGAACAACTATACTGATAGACTTGCATTTGATTGAGGTACACAAACATTTATGGCTGTCTAATGTGGTGTGAGGTATTTTGGATGTGAAATATATTTTTCAAATAAGTATATTAATTAGGTACCTATAATTGTTGCTAAAAAATGTAAATTATAGTTTAGTGTAAGTCTTGCAGTCTCTATTCTGATCAGTAATCGTAACACCACCAAAGTTAATTTAGTTCATTGCGATACCAGTTACAAAATATTACTATTAAATTGTATACATTTTGAATGAATCCTTCTGTGGACAAAAGCCCTTACCGCAGCCAGCCACCCAATCAGAAACCTCGTCTCTTGCATGGATAATTGGTGCACATAATATAATCACATTCATCCTCAATGACAAATATTCGGTTAGTAAGTTTCAAGTAGGCTTTGAAACATTCAAGCATCGAAACATCAGCGATTCGCCACACTGAAGGATGACGTAGAAATGACACACTAACACATAAAGGTGCCTTTACAATGCAGAGCGGTGGGTCTACAACTATTCAATATGTTTTATTGCTTTGCTGCATTTCACCCCAAAATTTGTCAATTTTTTCCGTCTCGATTTCGAGGGACGGTTTTCTGTAATTTTCTGGTCATTTTACGTTTGAGTGGATTTAGGGAGACCAGGTGTACAAACTGTAATACAATACAAATAGCTCGTGATGCTCTTTTATTAGTTTATATGATTTTTGTTGTAGTTTTATATTAATTGCCATTGACGGAGGATTTATATTTTTGTAGGAGGGTTAATTAACTTATAAATATTGAATACATCTCTGAATTAAATTATTATCAATACGTTTATGTATTTTGTTCAATATCTCTATTTTTCACGTTTTAATATAATATAATATCTATTCATGAATAAATAAAGGGTTGTATTTAATCAAGCACCAATTTAATATTTATTTAATCTTCCTACAAATATTTGTTATTCCCCATTCAAACTAACTTTCTGATACAAGAATTTCAGCCTCAATTATTCGTAATATGTACCCAAAATACTAAAGTCTGGTTGAATATTTATCAATTTGATCATCAAAACACATAAACTTTTCTAAATACATATACCCTAATACCTATCATAACCACAACAATTCAGACTATCAAAACAAAATCATGAAATAAAAGAAATAAATATATCATCACGGCATATTACCTATTTCTGGGTGTGCCAGTATCTACAACACATGTAGACATCGGTAATGATGGCGATATTTTACCGTGTGAGTGCTTACCAGGCGTCACCTCACGGGCACTCATAGCTAGTGTGGAGAGTGCACCACAGGGGTCACTTTTGTACCATTTAAAAAATGATGCTTAGTAAACGATTTGTTAAAACATAAATCCGATCCCACACAAAAATATCAAAAACAAGTAAAAGAGACTTTAAAACATTGTTCAGTAATTTTGAACAGTAATAATTCCAATACATTTAAATTAATTAATCGTAATCCATCAGCTCTAATACAAATTCCAAACCCCCCGAAGACTAACGAAAACCCCCCCGAAGAAGATTATATTACAAATGTCAAATAATAGTTGATATGTGTTGACAGAAAATGTGCAAAACGTATCTATGTTCGTTCCTTTAATTCTTATAAACTAATACAATGTAGACATGAATGTAAGGACCCAAACCTAACAACAATGGAATAATGCAGTAATGGCTGGGTTTATAATATCTACTGTACATTGTTGCAAGCCAGATTAAATGTTTGAGGTGCAATCTGTAACTCATATTAATTTTAACATCCTGTTTAAATTTTTCACTACTCACAGTAGACACTGAATAAAAAATTTAAATGACAGATAATACGTTCGTTCCTACGGGCTACAAATTTTAAAAGGCTGTAAAAATTAACATGATACGATACAGAATACAGAAGTGCATATTGCATTTAAACATAAAAATAACCTGTTTAGCCAGGAAAATAAATATATTCTATTTTCTAAAATTTTCTGTGATCTGGCAATTTATTTTTGTACATAAAAGGGAAAAACACGCAGTTTCATATCCCTTGAAAAAATGTAACTATTAATTATAAAGCATTGCCTGCGGCGCTTTTTTTTGCAACCCTAACCAACCCCCCCTTCCCCCGAAACAATTAACAATTACCCCCACGGATAAAAGAGTCTGAAAGTCATAATACGGATATGGAAAACTTTTTTGATATCAATCTGACTGTAAAAATGCACAAATATAATTTCTATAATATACAGACTGTCAGAATGTCAATCTTCCTATTTTGAATTTCTTCGTGAACACGGCGAGTATACCTAAAAACAAAAAAAAATCCACTCAAATTTGAAATGCGCTCTAATTGCCAGAATATACTGCGGACACTTTTAGAACCGAAGTATTTCCGATGCAATAGAAGCACTTTGTAATACCGAAGGCGTATAACCCCGAAATTGCACGATTACGAATTGTCACAAATCAAATACTTTCGGCAAAGTTCGATTTACACTGGGAAAAATACCTATACAGTAGAATCTACCGTATATACTACATTTCACGTAAGAAACTAGCATTGGTTTATATAGGGATATAAATTTTGACCTTTCATTGGTCAGAATGCTAATCTAGTTCACAAAAAGAAAAAATCTGATGTGGCCAACACAAAACCTCCCGCTATTTAATTTTTACATACATACATACATACATACGTGCATAAAATCACGCGATTCCCACTTACGGGGCTAGCAAATACCCGGAAACAATAGTAACAATAAGAAAAGAGATAAGAGTAAGAGCTCAGCTGACTCACTTCACTCTTTAACAACATTCTTCTTTCGCCTTGTCCACAATCATCATAGCATTCATATATAAGAACTAAGAACATATTAAAGTGACCGATTTTCGGTAGCGAATAACCCTATCCGGACCACAATAATAGTTACGCAACAATCTTCCTTCGCCACACTTTCCTATCCATTTTTATTAATTTAAATACATACTTACGTATTTACTAACGCTGCAAACTGTACCATTGCATAAAACTATTGATTTATTTACTATTTTCTTTTTAAAATGTCACTATTATTAATTTGAAGTGATTAGTTTTTTGACAGTGACATTTACTGTAAGTTACATTCATTTGAAATATGAACTGTGTAACAAAGGAATTGTGTTTATCTTAGGCTACGGGACTAATAAACAAAATTATTTTTAAATTTATCTGCAAAATATATAGAAAAAGTATTAATGTATTCCTGTAGAAAATTCAATAATCTTTAAGTTTCATAAGACATAAAATGCGAAAAAATGGCATTTAATGATATTTTTTGAAGAAAAACCATTATGAGCTTCAGGTAAAGTGCCATTTCCGGTTATCCGATTTACACCAAAATCTAATGGCTTCTTTTCATATTAGAATAGGATAGAAATACAAGGTTTCAGAATTTTCTGAATGATAGTATTTGAGTTAGAGCGAAGACAAAATCCCTACACATACACACACACATACATACATACATACACACACACATACATACACACACACATACACACATCATCGTGAAAATGTTAAAATTGGATTCTAGGGACCTTAAAACGTGGTCATTTACTAAAATCTCGATAAGTGATTTTTTGCACGATCCCTATACCTCCCTTACCAAGGGTAGCGGGAGGTAAAAAAAATATATTAATTGTCAGTTGTCAATTATCAAATAAGTACGGTACGTACTCATCAGAACATACAGTGTTGTAGTGCAGCTTTTTGAGCGAATTTTAGAACTAAATCTAAATATTGTTATTTGTATTCGCGATGAAAGTTTAGACAGCAGCGCCACTAGTAAACTTGTATGGAGGGTATTGACATCTGTCAATCTCTTGTGTACTTTGTAATATTTTTGCGTAATTTCTCTTATATTTGTGTTTTTTATTCAAATAAGTGTTTGTATATACAACACTTTTGTATATAAGCTTCGTTTTCATCTATCTAGTATTGATATTGAAACTTTTATGGTAGATATTACTTACAAGGTTATGTAATGATTTCATTATGATATTTTTATATCATTTCAGTTTCATTGAATATTCAATAACATCGTAGTTGTTAAAATATTATTATTTTAAACTTATGTTTATATAAAAATTCAAAAATAAAGCGAAATTACACAAAAATATGAGAAAGTAAAGACGAGATTGACAGATCTAAATAGCCTCCAAACAAGTTCACTAGTGGGCTGACCTCTGAACTTGCATCGCGAATAGCAATTCGTTTGGGATTTTATATTTTAAATGTGGCCATTATGAACATTTTAACACGTTTATCATGTAAATAACATTTCCGCTGAAAATATCATCATATATCACCTTTTTGTTACAGTGCGTCTCATACCATTATCTGTTTTTGCTCATATATTTACAATATAATATTACACATAATCTCTTCCTCCGCTCATGGTATCTGATAGCCTGTATTATCTTTTATACCTAAATAGCCAAAGGCAAGAATTCTACCCAAAGCATACTAAACTGACTTGGTCGTTTTTATCCTCTGCCCAGCGAAGCGAGTGTTTTTTCTCGGCTAAACATCGCACACAATCGAATTCGGCTATTTAGGCTTCACAAAAACCAAATTATTTCGGTTATAAATCGATGAGGCGACAGCGACAGTAGCGAGAGCAAAGTGTAGAGCGTGAGGACTCGGCCACGTGGAATAACGCCAACACGTGTAAAATACCCGAAAGAGAAACAGGAATGGGGCCCTGAACGCGCAAATACAAACAAATTCGTATTTGTAGAAAAAATCATTTCTAAGTAAGACATATTATGTAAATTTAACTGTACATTTGCAATCATTTTGTAATCTATTTAATTATGCTGGGTTCAAATTTTTATTCTTTACAACCATTTTCGGAAAAAAAATACGTTTTTCGCTTTTGCCATATTTTGAGATTAAGAAAGAGGACTGCCAAAGCAAAGCCGTGCGGTGATATGGAGCTAAGGAGCAATTGGCGCCGACATATACATTGAAATGATATACCTACTGATTCTTATGTATTGAACCAATAAATAAAATATCTTTTATAATAAATATTGCTCTTAGGGCGCCATATTGAATATCATTAGACACATTTAATATGCGAGTTGCCCACCCATAGCATATAAATTAAGTATTGGCTTTTAATGTTGATTAATTTGCATCATGCGTCCTGGGTGTACATATATGTATAAGGCTTACTCAATGGCTAGATTCAGGTGGGCCAGTGCCTTACATTTTCACAGGACCGTTCGGTGGAACAATTTGTCTCAAATAATGATATTAAATAAACAATAACACAAGCAATAAACAAAAAGTTTAACAATAGAGAAATGATCAAGGCCTGCAATTCAAATAATAATTGGATATTAAAATACCTACAGCTCACGTGACCTCTATTTTATGTGCAACTTTTAACTCATCAGTTTTATCGGTCGTTTACTCACTTCTTAATCTTTTTTCGTCAATTTTAAGAACTTGGCCAAACTCAATAAATTAAACTTAGTTGTATAATAAATTCTCCAATTTTTAGTCAACTATTTACCTATATCATTTTTTTTTTTCATATTGAAATATTAAAAATCATTGACATGTAATATGATGAAACTGAAATATAATTTGTAGAACTAAAGCGAATTACAGGGAAAAATAAATGTCTTTAATGAACAAAGCAAAAATTATATTAAGTACATATCAGAAGAATTTTTGAGATGGGAGCGTGATCCAGCCGAAGATATAGCATCTCACGTGGCAAAATTACAAAAACATTTTGCGGAATTAAATGATGCTCTAAGTAAACAAGGTGAATCTTGCTTGAGCGATAGAGTTCTAATTGCTCGAGTATTATCTACATTGGGAAATGGATTTCGTGAGTTTCGCAATGTGCGGGAAGCTATGCCTTTAGGAGAACGAAATATTAAAGTGCTAGTAGAGAAGTTACGTACTATCGAGCAGCGAGATAGTATTGAAGCAAACAAATCCACCTGTTATGTGAAATCAAAAGTGAATCGGTCTAATTTTAACAATAATTTTACAAACGAAGTTAAGAAAGGAACTGAGAAAAATATTCTTTCGTCGTCTGGTAAAAACACAAAATTAGATAAAGTAGTAGATTCAAGGAATAGGAAAAAATGCTTCAAACGTAACTTGCCGGGTCACTTCGCAAAGCAGTGTCCTTTAAAACAGAGAAATGAAAAAGAATTGTTGCTGAAATCAGGTGAGCAGTCGTCTGTAAATCATAGTTTTATTTGTTATGACAGGGAAACTGACACTGACAAGTGGATAGCCGATAGTGGAGCAGCAACACATATTACTTTTAATAAGCAGTATTTTGTATTTGTAAACTACAAGCCATTTTCCACTCCTCGCGTCATGTATGGCTTTAATGGAAGTACAAAATCATCGGCTTTAGGACAAGGTAATGTAAATGTGGAAATTAAAATTGGTTCCAGGTGGTATCGTAGCTATTTACAAAATGTGTGGTATATTCCTGATGCAAGTCGACATTTATTTTCAATTAATAGAGCTGTTGCTAAAGGGTACACATTTCAAGCAAAATCCAGTATGTAAGTTTACAAAGGATGAAGAGGTAACTCTGACTGGAAAATTAGTCGGAGATTTATATCTGCTTGACATGTGAGTGATTGTACCTAATAACGGTGTTTATTTTGCTAGCACAAAGGACAGTTTGCAGCTATGGCACAAACGTATGGACCACCAGAACAAGCGGCATGTAAAACAAGTACTCAAACGGTACAGTATAAATGTATCCGAAGAAGGTGAGTTTTGTGATGGATGTGCCCTTGGAAAATCTAGTCGATGTCATTATGGTTAACGTCCTAATCGTCCACAAATAATTGGTGAATTAATCCATGCTGACGTGTGTGGTCCGATGGAAAATATGTCAGTTGGAGGTAACAAATATTTTGTTCTTTTTAAAGATGACTTTAGTAAATATTGTCGTATATTTTTCTTGTCAAAGAAAAATGAGGTTGCTGGATGTTTAAATGAATTTATAAATGAATATAGAACAAATGGACATAATTTTAAAGATGTAAGGATGTAAGGAAAATTATAAAGGAATTTGGAATTACATTACTTACATCAACACCATATAGTCCAGAACAAAACGGAGCTGCTGAACGGGAAAATAGAACGGCAGTAGAATTGGCTCGTTCTATGTTGCAGGCTCACGGTCTACCAATGAATTTATGGGGTGAAGCTTGTAACACTGCTGTATATCTCCTGAATTTAACAGGTTTAACAAGTGTGGAGGTAAAATCACCCTATGAACTGTGGTCTGGTAAGGTTGTAAATGATTTAAAACATTTGAGAGTATTTTGAACAGAGTGTTACGTTCATGTCCCTAAACAAAAACGTAAAAAATGGGATGCAAAGAGTGTCTTTGGTTTGTTTGTAGGCTACCATGGTCTTCGAGATGGATATCGTGTATTTCTGCCTGGAAGAAATAGAACGATTACGAGCCATGATGTAAATTTTAAGCCTGAACTTACTATTACAGATTCTGTTACAGATGTCTTAATGAAACCAGGAAAATCTTATTCCACAGAAAAAGAGCAGGAAGATGAAACAGTTTTGGAGGAAGAAATTCGAGAAAATGATGATAGTTTTGGACGTGGAAAGCGTATCAAGAAACAGCCAAAATGGATGAGTAGTGAAGAATATGTCATGCTTGCTCGACAAGCAGAGAATACAGTGGCATGTAATCCAAATTCTTATGCTGAAGCAATAAAACGAGATGATTCCAAGCAATGGAAGGCGGCTATGGACGACGAGATGGCTTCACATGAAGAAAATGGTACATGGGAATTAGTAAGGAAACCTGAAGAGGCTCATGTATTGAGTTGTCGTTGGGTTCTAAGTACGAAATTAAATCCAGATGGTTCCCTTTCTAAATACAAAGCTCGTCTAGTGGCTCGGGGATAAGCACAACGTCAAGGTATCGACTATGATGAATTGTTTAGTCCGGTAGCACGCTATGACACAATTCGTGCAGTACTGAGTGTGGTAGCAGCAGAAAAATTAGAACTAGCGCAGTTCGACGTAAAAACTGCTTTCTTGCACGGTGAACTGCGGGAGGAAGTGTACATGAATCAGCCAGAAGGTTATGCAGATGCAACTGGCAGAGTTTGCAAACTGAAGCGATCACTGTATGGATTGAAACAAGCACCTAGATGCTGGAATTCAAGATTTACAAATTTTATCTGTTTGCAAGGTCTTGTATGTAGCAAATCTGATCCATGTTTATTTTATCGCAACTCTGAAGGTAAGAAACTGTTTGTAGTAATTTATGTAGATGATGGATTAGTGGCAGGATCTGGTTCACAAGAAGTAAACGATTTTGTAAATGATTTATCTAAAGAATTTAAGATAACTATTGGATCTTTAAATAGTTTTCTTGGGATTCAGATTGAAAGAAAAGAGGATGGCTCAATTTGGATTGGTCAGAGTGCTTATATTCGCAGGGTGCTTGAACGTTTTAGAATGCATGAATCTAATCCTGTTTCCATTCCTTCCGATCCTTCAGGTGGTGGTTTGAATGGAAGTATAGTGAGTTCTCAGGTACCTTTTCGTGAAGCAGTGGGAAGCCTGTTGCATCTTATGTCAGTAACAAGACCTGACATTGCCTACGCTGTTGGCGTAACTGCAAGAGCAATGGAAGCACCCACGGAATCCGACTGGATAAACGTGAAAAGAATTATGAAGTATCTGCGAGGAACAATGAATCTCGGAATTGTATATCGACCGGATTACAAGATCGACGAAATTGAAGTTTTTACAGATGCAGATTATGCAGGAGATGTGAAAACTCGAAGGTCGACATCTGGATTCGTATGTCTTCAAAAACAGCGTTCTATTGCTGTTTCGACAACTGAAGCTGAGTTTATAGCGGCCAGCGAAGGAGCTAAAGAAGCGATCTGGTTAAAACGTCTTTTCAGTGAAATCAGTAATCTTCAAAGAGCACCTATTTTACAAGTAGATAACGCCAGCGCAATTAAGCTAACGAAAAATCCTGAATTTCATAAACGTACAAAGCACGTTGATGTGCGCTATTATTTTGTACGAGAAAAGTATTTAGAAGGAGAAATTGATATTGGACATTATCAGCAGAGAAAAACAACTCGCTGATATTTGTACCAAGCCTCTTCATCGAGTACGTTTCCAGATGATAGTTAGAGAAATGGGAATGGATATCTCAGCATCTAACAATACACATTAAATGTGGAGGAAGTGTTGAAGATATCTAGATTGTATATATACATTTATTGTGTATCTACGTAACGTTATTTATTGTTAGAAAAATAAATAATTCATATGTTCAGTTGTCAATTCTGATATGTAATATAATTTTTGCTTTGTTTATTAAAGACATTTATTTTTCCCTGTAATTCTCTTTAGTTCTACAAATTATATTTCAGTTTCATCATAATAGTCATATAATTAAATTAATATATTGATGTTGTAATGCAGGTGTTTTAAGTTCAATTTCTATAACTTGGCCAAGTTCTTTAAAATTGACGCAAAAATTGACAAATATAAAACAGGCTTTACATTTTTATTTTCATAATATGCATTCAATAACAATTATTATTATTATTTATTATTATTATTTATTGTTATTATTATTATTTATTATTATTATCATTATTATTAATATTTTTATTATTATTATTATTAATCTATTTTTTGTTTAACCCTTAATCATCCGAGTCCGGTCACAATGACCGCAACGGTTTTACAATAGACACTTATAGAATTGACGTCTCATGCAAGAGAGAGAGAGATAATGAGAAAGGAGTTTAAAATCGGAACAGGTATGTGCCTGGGTCCGGAATAACTAATATAATTATGTATAATAATTATAATTAAAACCATTAAAAATATCGGATTGGGTTTCGGGAACCTGCAAATAAAATTTCGATTTTGATTTCGGTTTTTATACAGCAATCGGTTTCAGTATACCAGTTTTACTAAAAGGGTTTCGGTTTTGCAAAAGAAATTTACAAATACTTATATACATATTTAATTTTTATTTTATTTTTTTTTCTTGTAATTCGTAGACATACCTGGTGGCGCTCGAATTTCGTTACATAGGGATTTAACATGGGAAATTAGACTATTTTCAATATTTGCTACCCATTAAAACTGATTGCTATAAAACTCTGTATACCTGTTTGTGGACACCTTTTACATCATTTTAATAACTAATTGTCCAAAATTAATTAGAAATACTTAAAGAAAATGAAAAAATTTTATATCAAATTTAAAGTAATATTATAATATGGTAATGTTTTTGCTTCTTATATGTATGGTATGGGTTTGAATCGAAAAATAAAATAAAAATAAAGAAGTTCGGTAGATTTGAATTACCCTCCAGATAAGTAGCAAAAACGTTACCATCGTGCTATACTAACGCTCTTTTGTGAAACTTTCTCCACCGAGGATAATAATTATTACTTTAAATTTTTGCTATAACATTTTTAATTTACTTTCTTTCTTTCTTATTAGTTACTAAAATAATGCAAAAAGTGTCCACAAACATGTGTACAAAGTTTTGTAACAATGGGAAGCAAAGATTCAAGATATTCTAATTTTCCATGTTAAATGCCTATGTAACGGATTTCGAGCACCAGTCGATATACGTAGGTAGATACTACATACATTGAAAACTGAAAAACATTTAGACAAAAAATGAGTTTATATATTTTTTTATACATAAGTAAGTCTTTTAAGAACGCAAAATTTACAATATTTAACAACTAACAAGAAACCTTTATATTAATGCCGTTAGCCGACATATAAAAAAGGGTTTCGCTTTCGGTTCCGGTTTTTTTCGGTTAACGATTTCGGTTGCCATCCCTGAAAAATAGTACTTTGTTTGCATTGTTTATTATCGTTACTGGCTAGAATAGGCAGATTATGAATATAATAAAAATATTCTAAAAGTAGCTTCTCTTGCAATAACCGACCACAGAACAGAACTGTGGCATAGAAATTAAACGTATTTTATTTATCTAAGTACATATATTGGAAAGCTACTGTTTCATAATATTCCTCAAAATTTACGTATTTTAGTTACATTTTAAAATGTTTTTAAATTGTATGAATGAAAAGATTCCAAAACAATACCAGTCTCACACTCAGAAAAAATCAAATAATACCGTTACTTATTAATTATTATTTTAAATTTATTAAATATAGGGTTATCCGTTACTCTTCTACCACCTGGTTTGAAAGTAATGCAAATAAAATCCAAACAAAACGTTATATATAATGCAACATCCCATAAAACGTAATGAGAAATACGCGTTTGGCTGCCCGCAATCAGCTGTTAAACTGACATAACCGCCATATTGAAACGTCACGTGCAAGTACCTCATTGCATCACCTTCAGATTATAGATATAGTAAAATTTTTTAGGCAGAGTAGTCAATATTTAAACGTTTACATGACATGTTTCTCCCGGAATTGTCAAGTGTCTGCTGTCATTAGCAATGACTCAATATATACTCTCTTTTCTATGGTCATTAGTTCGTTACTTTGAGATTGATCTTGAGCTTTTCTGTTTTTAGTTTGTGTTAATTTCAATAATTGTAAATTGTATTATTGGAGTATTTTCAATGAAATATAATATATTTTTAAAATGTTATTTTAATTATATTTTCAATAAATCGAATTTATAGTGCTACTCTTTATTTTTTATAACACTACAGAATTGTAAATCTAAATAAAATCAAATCAATTTTTTTAAAAATATATTCAATGTCATTTAACATTAATTTTCTTATTTTTCAACAAGTGCTTCATTTACTCCCCGTATTCCTTCTGAAACCCGACTCGGTATGCCACACACAGAATTTTCAATACCATAAATTGGAAATATATTACATTTTACAATAATATTCAATTATTATTCGACTATTAAATAAATTAACTTGATCACATAAATTAGCATCGCAGGTAAATACAATTATTTTCTAAAATTAAATTAGTGTACCATGTAAACCTACTAATTTCGTGACGTCATTATCTAGTTACAAACTTTGATGACGTGACTACTCTGCTTAAAAATTTTTACTATATAGTGCGACCAAACGATATGTACCCCTGGCCTCGACTTGGGAGGCGGGATCTATCATCAAGAGTACATTCGGAGACAGAACTTTTCTATACAAATTTTAGCAGTTCATGTATAAAATGGATTTAGTTAGAACACAAATGAAATACATTTACATTTATTTAAATGTCATTTATTATATACATATTATACCTTCTCTATAATTATAATAGAGTATTCCACTATAACAAATTTTAAAAAAAAAAAAATCAATTTAACATAAAGTATGGCTCAATAAATAATAGTTAAATCAATGAAAACATTTTTTAAATAATTACTTTACTATATATTTCACATTTGCTAAAAGGGAAAATTGACGTCATA
This sequence comes from Ophonus ardosiacus, assembly GCA_943142095.1. Lineage (NCBI taxonomy): Eukaryota > Metazoa > Arthropoda > Insecta > Coleoptera > Carabidae > Ophonus > Ophonus ardosiacus. Next base: position 32,380,313 of record OW964826.1, on the reverse strand, counting down.
CAATTGTTATCTTTCTCTCGCAGCGTACTCAGAGCAGTGTGTGTGAGAAAGACAAGTATAGGGGAAATGTGACGTTACACTGATTTCTCGAGAATAAAATACTGGTAAACTAGGAACAATTAAGATTTTTTAATACTATGAATTCAGTGAACTCTATTCTACGTACATGGAATGGAAACGTGTATACTTATAGCATTGTAAGGGGCTGGTCATGCGAACTGTCACAAATTCCACCAGTTCCACAGTTTGACGCATGCGCAGAGCACAGCTCATGATTTTCCAGAGGTTTTAATATATTTCTAAATGGGTACTTTTACTAATTATTCACTGAACAGTGGTTATGAAAACATCGTTCTTTGAACAGTTTGCTTGTACTTTGCGTTCGTTTTATTTTTTTGGAAAAATCTACTCGTACTGCGGGTTGCCTAAAAATTTGAAGTACCACGCCAGCAACGATCGTTTCCGTTCCATAGTAGTATAGAGTTCACTGTATGAATTGCTTCAAAACTGAATGAAGTTTTATTTAAAATAATAAAAAAAAATTGAGTGGAATATCCCATTCTGTACGTCTGCCGCCGCCGCCACTAAACTTCTACTTTTATTCTGTATGTACTTATACGTTCGCGTCGCAATTCTCAAATGTTATTGGTTGAGTATTTACGCTAGCGCGTGCCTTCCGCGTCAAGGCACATTGTTTAGTGTCATCACTATCACCACATAAAATATAGAACAAATTCATTATCCGAAAGGTGTCATTATTTATAGCTCAGAACAGTTGATTTTTACTCAGTTACTATCATTCGTCAATCTTCACAGTATTCTTCTGTGAATTTTTAAAAATATCTTTATATTACAGCATAAAAGAATAAACTATGCCGTTTATTCGCATTTATTTAAAAAAATTTGAGTGTGCTAATTTGTTTTTATTCACAGAATTCGATAATGGCGATACAACTGTACCATGGTGGGTTAAAGTCACTAGATATATAAAGTACCGCAATTCATTGTACCAATGTGTTAGAGAGAGAAGAACGTTCTTTAGACACAATATGGCGGAATCAGGCCAATCAGGGTCACATCAGGATCTAGTTGTAGTTGGCTGTGCCTCTAAAAGTCACTATATCTGGGGACTTTAGAGTCAATGCTGTCATCATGTCAAACAACCTGACGAAAATTAACCTTAATTGTATTTATTTTCTTTATAATTTTGATCAGTTATGTTTTGTACTTATATGTATGCATATTATAAAAATTATGAACATAAAATCAATATTAATTACTTGCCTTCATAGATTTATTTATTTTAAATTTGGCGCCGAAGACTGACACAATAGGGCGGCCAATTGCGGTACTTTATATATCTAGTGACTTTATGGTGGATGCTTCGCAAGCCTCACCTAGCGGCGAGCGGGCTCTCAAACTCAAAGCTATTGTAGAAAAATCACCACAGAGTTACTTCTGTGTTATGTGAAAATTCGATAAATTTTTTATGTCGATTCCAATCGTATTAGAGTCAGGAGAACCACAATCAGTAACATAACGCACTTCAGCCATTTTTTTTATATTTCATCTTTCTGTACTTTATCGTTATACTGTACTAATGTATGTACCCCGGCAACAAAGTTTGGATTCCGGTTATGGTATGGATGTTTGTCACTTATTTTTATCATAAACAATAAATATATAGTTCGGTGAAGTACAACAGAAGAGTAAACAAAACTTTCTTCGAAGTATCTTTGTAAACATATAAATATTTATAGAAGCAACCCACATCACATCATACTGACGGTATGTCATGTATTAGTGATGAATTCATCGACTTCACATCCTCTACATTGGAAATACGCCTCCTGGTTCTGAAACGACTTGTTTGACGTTCGACTTCTCAGACGATAGCTTTCATTCTCTCGTGTCCATTCTCGCTCTGGAGGGAGTGGATAGCTTTTAACTCAGGACTTTGGGATGGCGGAAGGAATTTGTCGCATTATGTCCAACACTTCAACCACTGCGAGGCAACAAAACACGGTCGATTACACCACAACACTCACATTTGTTTTCTTATACCTGAATACCAATCAAGGACGGACGTGAAGAAGTGGACCTTTAAGAATGGACATTTGCTACTAGTTTCAAGTTTCATGAATGACATACGTAGCATAGTAGCATCGGTTGAATGTACAAGGGTGATACAAAACGTGAACAACGGGAGAGCACAGTGGTAGAGTGCTAGCCTCTGAGCATAGAAGTCATGGGTTCGAATCCTGATAAAGTGAGTTTTCCACTTTCGTTACCTTTGGAAATTGGGATAGAATATACCTGACAACCTCTAGGTATCGAGCACCGATCAGAGGCTGTAACAAGGCCTATTGACTATAGCAACACACATGGTAGTAATAACATAAAAGTAAAAAATCTGTTGTGGCCAGCACAAGACCTTCCGTCAATTCGATGTATTTTGTACAAATCCCAAACCAAAAGGTCTTTGGAACAGATTCTATATAATATCATGTAAAATCGAACACGAACACATACTATTTTTTACAAATTCCATACCAAAAGTTCATCTGAAAAGGTTCTACAAATATATAAAATTATAACATAAACACGCACTAAGTAAATTGCACTTGACACTTCCTTCATTTCTTCTTCAGCTTTCCCCTATTTTATTAGGGGTCGCTGTTTCCTCTTCTCTTTCACTCATTCCTGTTCAACGCATCTTCTTCACCACACAGTCCTTTCTTTCTCAAGTCTTCTGCAATACAGTCTTTCCATCTTCTCTTTGGCCTTTCTCTGCATGTCACTTGCGAGGAACACTATGATATACCAATTTTAGATCCTATACTTTCTATATTTGGTTTTGCACTTGCAACTGACATCTGTCAATTTTTTGAATATACCTATCAGCTGTTTACATGATAAATAGCAAAGCTAATTTTTGAAAATTAATTCTTTTATAACGCTTTAAATCTACATCTATTGAATATGAAGGAAAGTGTATAATCTAACCGTATAGGGAGGAGTATTTTCTTTAATATGTATAATAAAAAGTCAAAAAATAATATTTAATTGCGTTTTTTAAAGAAAAACTGTTAAAAACTTCAAATAAGGGTACTTCCGGTGGATCTATTATAACCAAAATCTAATCAACTCTTCATATGGTTGTACAAAAGAGGAATACGAAAGAATTATAATTTTTAGAATTGTAGTAATGGAGTTATCGTCGGGGAAAATTTGTCACACACGGACACACATACACACACACACACACACACACACACACATACATACATACATACAGACATCATCTTAAAAATGGTATATTCGTATTGTAGGGACCCTAAAACGTGCTTATTCATTAAAAACTCACTACCGAATATTTTGACCAAAGACAATACCTTCCTTACCTAAAGGTGACGGAAGGTAAAAATCTGATGTGGCCAACACAAAACCTCCCGCTATTTCATTTTATTAATTTAAATACATACCTACCTACGTATTTACTAACGCTGCAAACTGTTCCATTGCAGAAAACTATTGCTTTATTTACTATTTTCTTTTTAAAATGTCACTATTATTAATTTGAAGTGATAAGTTTTCTGACAGTGACATTTACTGTCAGTTACATTCATTGGAAAATCAACTGTGTAACAAAGGAATAGTTTTGCTGGGTTTTGATGATAAATCAATTATTTTGCAGTTTACCAGAAAAAGTTATAAACAAAAACAATAGTACCTACCTGCTCACTTTATGTAGCAGAGCCCTTATGTTAAATGTAAAGTTTTTTGCGTTGTAATTTTTTGCTCATTTTTTGTTAATTTTTGCTGTATACATCAATTATTTTGCTGTTTACCAAAAAGAGTTATAAGCAAAAACAATAATACCTGCTAACATCACGTAGCAGACCCCCTATGTAAAATGTAAAGTTATTTTGGGCTGTAATTTTTTGCTTATATTTTACTAATTTTTGCTGTATAAATCAATTTTTTTACTGTTTAACAAAAAAAGTTATAAACCATAACAATAATACCTGCTAACTTCCCGTAGTATACCCTTTATGTAAAATGTAAAGTTTTTATGCGCTATAATTTTCCGCTTATTTTTTGCTAATTTTTGCTGTATAAAACCATTTTTTTGCTGTTTATCAAAAAAAGTTATAAACAAAAACAATAGTACCTACCTGCTAACTTTACGTAGCACACCCCTTATGTAAAATGCAACGTTTTTTGCGCTATAATTTTTTGCTTATTTTTTGTTAATTTTTGCTGTATAAATCAAATTTTTTGCTGTTTACTAAAGAAAGTTATAAACAAAAACAATAGTACCTACATGCTAACTTCACGTAGCAGACCCCTTATGTAAAATTATTTTGCGCTATTATTTTTGGCACCTTTTTGGTTAATTTTTGCTGTAAAAATATTTTTTTTTGCTGTTTAACATAAAATGTTATAAACAAAAACAATGATACCTATCTGTTAACTTTTTGTACCAGACACCTTGTGTAAAAGGTAAAGTTTTTTGCGTTATAATTTTTTGCTCATTTTTTGTTAGTTTTTCTGTATAAATCAATTATTTCGCTGTTTACCAAAAAAAGTTATAAACAAAAACAATAGTTCAGATTTGGAAATCCTACATTTAGAAAGAAAAGGTCGAAGATTAACATACCTAGAAGCGTTTGAGATTAAGAGAGCCATCAATAAAGGGAAAACACTAATGAATGAACAGTTAGATCTTTTGGACACACCGCTGTTAGATATGTTAATCCCGATCCTTTGACTCATTTACCCCTCTACTTATCAATTGTATAAATAACAATTACTTTGTATATTCTTGTAGTTTTCTTACGCTTCTGATGATGGCTTAACCGCCGAAATCGATCAAGCATACAAATAAATATAATTGTGAAACTTAAGCAAGTGTGTTTTAATTACTTCATTATTTCAACAAAATGTTTCACCAAGAACCAACAGTTTCATCAATTCAAATTAAAAACAATAGTACCTACCTGCTAACTTTATGTAGCAGACCCCTTATGTTAAATGTAAAGTTTTTTGCCTTGTAATTTTTTACTCGTTTTTTGTTTTGTTTTGCTGTATATATCAATTATTTTGCTGTTTACCAAAAATAGTTATAAGCAAAAACAATAATACCTGCTCACTTCACATAGCAGACCCCTATATAAAATGTAAAGTTTTTTCGGCTTTAATTTTTTGCTCATTTTTTGCTAATTTTTGCTGTATAAAACAAATTTTTTGATGTTTACCAAAAAAAGTTATAAACAAAAACAATAACACCTACTAACTTCCCGTAGCAGAACCCTTGTATAAAATGTAAAGTTTTTTGGGCTATAATTTTTTGCTCATTTTTTGCTAATTTTTGCTGTATAAAACAAATTTTTTGCTGTTTACCAAAAGAAGTTATAAACAAAAACAATAATACCTGCTAAGTTCACATAGCAGACCACTTTGTAAAATGCAAAGTTTTTTTGCGCTATAATTTTTTGCTCATTTTTTGCTAATTTCTGCTGTATATAACAAATATCTTGCTGTTTACCAAAAATAGTTATAAACAAAAACAATAATACCTTCTAACATCACGTAGTAGACCCCTTTTGTAAAATGTAAAGTTTTTTGGGCTATAATTTTTTGCTCATTTTTTGCTAATTTTTGATGTATAAAACAATGTTTTTGCTGATTACGAAAAAAAGGTATAAACAAAAACAATAATACCTGCTAACTTCACGTAGCAGACCCCTTATGTAAAATGTAAAATATTTTTGCGCTATAATTGTTTGCTAATTTTTGCTGTATAAAACAATTTTTTTGCTGTTTACCAAAAAAGTTATAAACAAAAACAATAATACCTGCTAACTTCATGTCGCAGACCCCTCATGTAAAATTATTTTGCGCTATAATTTTTGGCACCTTTTTGGTTAATTTTTGCTGTATAAAACAAATTACAAATACCTGCTAACTTCACGTAGCAGACCCGTTATGTAAAAAGTAAAGTTTTTTTGGGCTATAATTTGTTGCTCATTTTTTGCTGTTTAAAACAAATTTTTTGCTGTTTACCAAAAGAAGTTATAAACAAAAACAATAATACCTGCTAACTTCACGTAGCAGACCCCTTACGTAAAATGTAAAGTTTTTTAGGCTATAATTTTTTGCTCATTTTTGCTGTATAAAACAAATTTTTTGCTGTTTACCAAAAGATGTTATAAACAAAAACAATAATACCTGCCAACTTCACGTAGCAGACCCTTTATGTAAAATGTAAAGTTTTTTTGCGCTATAATTTTTTGCTCATTTTTTGCTAATTTTTGCTGTATACATCAAATTTTTTGCTGTTTACCAAAAGAAGTTATAAACAAAAACAATAATACCTGCTAACTTCACGTAGCACACCCCTTATGTAAAATGTTAATTTTTTTTGCGCTATAATTTTTTGCTCATTTTTGCTGTATAAAACAATTTTTTTTGCTGTTTACCTAAAAAAGTTAAAAACAATAACAATAATACCTGCTAACTTCTGGTAGCAGACCCCTTATGTAAAATGTAAACTGTATAACTTTTTATTATTATTATTATTATTATTATTATTATTATTATTATTATTACTATTACTATGACTGTTATTATTATTACTATTACTATTGCTATTACTATTGCTAATACTATTATTATTATTATTACTATTACTATTATTATTATTATTATTATTACTATTACCATTATTATTGATATTACTATTACTATTATTATTACTATTACTATTATTATTACTATTACTATCACTATTATTATTATTATTTTTACTATTACTATTATTACTATTATTATTATTATTACTACTATTATTATTATTACTATTACTACTATTATTATTATTAGTATTATTATTATTATTATTACTATTATTATTATTATTATTATTATTATTATTATTATTACTATCACTATTACTATTACTATTATTTTTATTATTATTATTATTAATATTATTATTATTATTATTATTATTATTATTATTATTATTATTATTCATCCACCATGCCGGCATCCGATACTGCATCGGTGCCTTCCCTTTCACGCCAACAGGAAGTCTCTGTTGTGAATCCGGACTAGCACCTCTAGGAATTAGACGAAAAAAGCTCATACTTGCATATATATGTAAAATGTGGGCGCAATACAACCATAGAAACTTTAAGATCCTTTTTAACGAAGAGTTCAGATCGCAGGCTTTATCGAAGCCATTTTGTGCCCGATCAAGAGAACTTCTGAGTGAAATAGACTACTCTGTGCCGCAGGTAATGCCAATCGGATTTATTGAAAACCCTCCATGGCTTATCCCCCCAGCTGAAGTCATATTGGATCTTCTCCAGTATGACAAACAGTCTCTACCACCCGTGTTCATCACTCAGAAGTTTCTCGAAATCCTTAATGTTTACTCGGAAGCGAAGATAATCTTTACAGATGGTTCCAAAACTAACCAAGGCACTGGCTCGGCAGTTGTTATTAATATTGCGCACTCCTGGTCGCTGCATTGTGATGCATCGGTATACACTACCGAGGCTTACGCGTTGTTGCAAGCGTTACTCTACTGTGATCTTGAACGCGATAGGCTACAGTTTCTAATCGCGAGTGACTCCCTCAGTGTGTTGACCGCCATTACCGACCATTCCACAACGGATTCTGTCATTCAGATGATCTTATCACAGATAAAACATCTGTCTGACACGGGAAAACATGTCAGGTTTCTGTGGATTCCAAGTCACGTTGGAATAAGAGGGAATGACCTAGCGGATGAAGCGGCACGTAGTGCCGCCGAAGGAGACATAGTAGATGCACAGGCCATTAAGTATACCGATGCTAGAAATGCAGCGTACAAAAAGTTGTACGTCTTATGGCAACAAGACTGGGATAGGGTGGATAATCACCTACGCCGAGTCAAGCCTTTGGTAGGACATACTCTGCTACCCCTTGATCTGTCCAGACAAGACCAAGTGGAAGTCCACCGGTTGCGACTAGGCCACACTGGCCTTACACATCGGTACAGACTCACTCATGAAGCTCAGCCTTCCTGTGAAGATTGTCATGTCCCTGTGACAGAACCGCATGTTCTTGTTACGTGCCGCTCCATAAGACCGGTGAGACAGGTTTTCCACTTGGGTGATAATATCGAAGATATGTTGACAGATCATGGGAAGATTAAGGAAGTAAATAACTTCCTTAAAGCCTGCGATCTGTACTGTAAGATATGAGCAAGGACTTTGAGACGTTCCTTATTGAGTTATTTATTCTTTTAACTGTGTCCGTTACTATGTGTTAATTTATTTATTTATTTTCCTTTAATTATGTTCTGTCTATGTGTAAATACCTTTTAATACATGACATTGCCGACGGACATTAAACGTATTGTGATGTCATCTGTGATAAATTTTAAAGTGTTTGTGACGTTTAAAAAATAATAATAATAATACTCTAAGTGTTTGTGTATGTCTGCAGAAATACTATTATAAAGTTTTAAAGTGTCTAATAATAAGTTAATAATACTTGAAGTATAGGCTAATGACCTTAGCAGTCGATGCCTCAACCTGAAAAAAAAAGAAAAAAAATATTATCATTATCATTACTATTATTATTATTATTATTATTATTATCATTATCATTATTATTATCATTATTATTATTATTATTATTATTATGATTATGATTATTATTATTATTATGATTATGATTATTATTATTATGATTATGATTATTATTATGATTATTATTACGATTATTATTATGATTATGATTATGATTGTGATTATGATTATGATTATTATTATTATTATGATTATTATTATGATTATTATTATTATGATTATTATTATGATTATTATTATGATTATTATTATGATTATGATTATTATTATGATTATGATTATTATTATTATTACTCCCTCCCGCGGGTCCACCTCGTCGTGGTGGGAGGGCTGAGTAGCCTTTGTTGCTAGCAAAGGTGAAACTAACGGGTCCTGACCTCTGTGTCACTCTATTTTTTACCGAACGATTAGTAGGAAATCATCTGTGCACAGGTTTCTTTATTACTATCTGCATGTTGACCGTGTGCGGTGACCCGTGTCGTTGGAGGAGGGAATCCTGGTAGTTGAGGAAGCCCCAACACACTACTTTGGCCCCAAATTCAACTAAACGAGAGGCAGACTAACCCACCTGCGGCCAATCGGTTCCCATCCCATTGCGAGGCTGGGGGGTGAGTAGTCTTGGGGATGTGGCGGGATCACCGAAAAACGGGCGTGCACGAGGACTTAGCGGCCCCATCGTGATTTCTCCCGTGGACTGGCCCTGCTGCCCTCCGGGACTGCTATAGTCTCTGGGAAGCCTTAGCACTTTACCGGTTTGCGGTATTAGTGTCCCATTTGAGACTCCATGGAGGGTGGGGATACTAAAGACCGAAAGTTCATTGTCAATGAGCATGAAATTTACTAAGCCGCTCTCTGGTTCACCGACCTCCAAAAACGGTGCGCTTGGAACCGTGTTAAAAGCTCCCGGGGAGAAAACCCCGTCAAAAAACAAATCTTCTTGTGCGGGTACGTCTGATAACCCCACTACTGAGATGAACCAAGAAAAGGTGGTAGTACCCCGGTTCTTTGTCATTCAAAGGATTGGTGATAATTTTGAGAAAGTAAGCCCATTTCTAATACAAAAATTACTATTTGGATTAATAGGCGAATTAAAAAAACATTAAAAAAATTAAAGACGGACTGCTTGTAGAGACAATTTCGACTCCTCAAGCTAAAAAATTGTTAAGTATAACAAAGATGGGAGATATGGCAATAGAAGTGATCCCTCACAGAACACTTAATGTATGCAGGGGTGTCATTTATTGTAAAGATTTGATGAACTGTACAGTGGAGGAGATATGCTGCGAGCTTCGGGAGCAGGGCGTTATTGAAGTACGGCGCATTAAGTCTAGATTCAATGGTGAATTCAAAGACACGCCGAATCACGTCATAACCTTCAATACTGAACAAAGATCACCTTTTATCTCATGTAGTCCTTCTCAATCTCTATCTAAAATTCCCACTCAAGAGAAGAAAAAAGTAAATACTACTTCATCTTCTCTTGTGTCTATTTCCTCTGGCCCTTCTTCTATCATTCCTACTAAGGAAAAGAAAAGGGCAAATACTGTTGTTTCTTCTTCTGATGAAGATCTTTCTCTTTGCTCTGGATCTTCGCAGCTGCAAAAGAAAAAGAAGGGTTGGCCTCTTGGGAAACCAACAAAACCAGTCTAGTTTTTCTATAATACATTATAAGTCATGAATAATATTATTCAGTGGAATATTAGGGGACGCATTTTTCATTATTGTGACTTGAAGATGCTGCTATCGGAATTTAATCTGATATGTACGTGTATTCAAGAAACGCACTTTACACCAGGCCAAGCTTACTCGTTGAAAAATTACAGTATAGTTAGGTTCGATTCTCCGCCCCATATCCGGGTTAACGGAGGTGTGGCGATCATCATAAGTCAAGATGCAAGTTTCAAGTAGGTCAACCTCAACACTAACCTTCAGGCCGTTGCTGTTCGAATGCCAGCTCCATTTAATGTTACTATTTGTAACATATATTTACCCGACGTCAACTGGGATTTAGCTGACATTCAAGGCATTATTCGGCAACTTCCCACTCCCTTTGTTCTTCTGGAAGACTTCAATGCCCACCATTTTATATGGGGATCTGGGCATATTGATCCAAGGGGAAATATTGTGGAGAACCTGCTGGATGATCCAAATCGTGTTCTTATGAATGATGGTTCTCCAACATATTTCAATGCTCGCTCAGGGACATTTTCTTGTATCGATCTAACTATACTGTCTTCATCGTTATCCACTCGCTTCTCTTGGCGGGCACTTGATGATTTGCATGGGAGTGATCACTTTCCTATAGTGATCACTACAGACACTCCCGTGTATGAACAAGTGTTTGCGCCAAATTGGGTTTTGAGTAAAGTCGACGGGGCATGTTTTAAGGCATCTCTTAATGTTCCACCCAAGACTAATAACAACAATGTAGAAGAACTGGCAGAAAACATTTTCTTAGCAGCAGAAACTGCAATCCCTCAGAGCAAGTCAAAAGCTCGAAAAAGATCGGTTCCCTGGTGGAACCGAGATATCCAGGTCCGGGATAAAAAAAAATGGCTTTCAAACGCTTCAAACGGATTCCCACTCAGGAGAACCTTATTCTTTTCAAAAAAAAAGCCAGAGCATTGGCACGTCGCTGTATATTGGATAGTAAGCGAAAATCTTGGGACGAATATGTTTCTGGCATTTTGTGAAGTATCACAACACAAGAGTGTTGGTCAAGGGTGAAACGTATCGCTGGGCATGGTAATTCTATAGACATAACGTGCTTAAAGCTGGATGATGGGACATTTACACATGATCCATCTACCATTGCGGAAATGATGGCAGACCAGTTCCAAAGTACTAGCAGCTCTTCTAATTATGAGCCTGAGTTTCAAAACTCAAAGGCGGATAAAGAAGTTCCGCTAGATTTCAGCACTGCTGAAACCTTTCATTATAATGCTGCATTTGTACTTATAGAACTGGAATATGCTCTCAGTCAATCAAAGTCGCCATCTCCAGGTTTAGATAGAATTACTAATGATATGCTTAAAAATGTAACCCTTGAATTCGAACTACACTTACTTTCCGTATACAATATGCTCTGGCAAGAAGGTTCATATCCTAAGAAGTAGAAAGAAGCCATTGTCGTTCCTGTTCCTAAATCGGAAAAGATCTATCGATACCGATCAGTTTAACGTCTTGCATTGTAAAGATTTTCGAGAGAATGATTAACAATCGTCTCATGTGGTTTCTGGAAGCCAATCATCTTTTGTCAGACCACCAGGCCGGATTTCGCAAATTCACTGTTGATCATCTGGCATATCTAGAAGATGCAATTCTCACCGCTTTCAATAAAAAAGAACACTTGGTTGCAGTGCTCTTTGATCTGGAGAAGGCCTATGATATGACGTGGCGGTATCACATTCTTAAGAAGCTGTATGTCTGGGGTTTTCGTGGTAATTTGTCGCAACTTATTTCTTCTTTTTTGGCAGAACGCAAATTTAGGGTTCGGGTCGGTACATATCTATCATCCTCTAGGATATTAGAGAATGGAGTACCTCAAGGCTTTGTTTTAAGCGTCACTCTTTTTGCCATTGCGGTAAATGAGCTTGTGTCCTTCGTCAGCTCTGTAGGTATGTGTCTGTACGTTGATGATCTCACTATTTTCTGTTCTGGCAAGAAGATGGGAGACATCAACAGAACATTACAATCAGTAATCAACAACATCACACGGAGGGCTGACAAAATTGGATTTAAGTTTTCCCGCGAGAAAACCTAGTGCATGCACTTCTGCCGCCTAAACCGACCACACTATGGACCACTCCTTTTTTTGAGGGATAACATTATTAAAATCGTCAGCAACGTCAGATTCCTAGGACTAATCTTTGATCCAAGACTCACTTGGAAATTACATGTTGAAGAGCTAAGGACGGTTTGTCTTAGAGCTCTCAACATTGTAAAAATGTTGGCGGATACTAAATGTGTATCAATCTCTGGTTTTATCCAAGAATGACTACGGGTGTGTCGTGTTTGCCTCAGCAAAACGAACAACCCTAAATAGACTGGAGCCAATCCACAACCAAGCTCTACGTTACGCTCTTGGTGCTTTTCCCAGTACCCCCACATTAAATTTATATTCAGAGTCAGGACTGACGCCGCTTGACGTAAGACGGAAAAAGGTTCTGCTGCTTTGCATTTCCAAAATCAAGTCTTTACCGCAACACAAGAACTTTAGTATACTTTTTCGGAGTGAAAATTGGTGCAGTCAACGACAAATTCAAACCCGACCAGCAGGTATCCGTGCAAAAGAGCTTCTAGAACAAATAAGCTTTGACCTGCCATTATCGATTCCTGTAGGGGAATCTGAAGTACCACCGTGGTTAGTTCCATTAGCTAGGACTAACTACGAACTATCTAGGTACGATAAATCCAACAGTCTCGCGATAATGATTCAGTCAAAGTTTCTACAGGTTCTGCACGGATACAAAAACACTATGGTGATTTACACAGATGGTTCTAAGACCCACCATGGTACTGGTTGCGCAATTGCTGTCGAAAACACACAGCACTCATGGTCAATGTCTCTAATAACTTCCATTTACACAGCAGAGTCCTATGCTATCTGGCAAGCTCTACGCTACTGCGAGTTCGTCCGAACTTCTAGGAAGTTCCTCGTAGTTAGCGATTCATTGAGCGTCCTCCAAGCCATCTCAAACCCTTTTACCATTTACCCAATTATCGAGAATATTCTATCCCTCATGAAACATCTTCATGAAATAGGGAAGGATATTTCTTTTCTTTGGGTGCCCAGTCACGTAGGGATTAGGGGTAACGAGATGGCTGATGAGGCAGCACGTTCTGCCGCTGATAGTGACTCTGTTGATGTGTTAATGTTCAAATCTTCAGACTTAGGTCTTCATCTGAAGAAAGAGGTATTGGCTATTTGGCAGCGCACATGGGATGGGGTACAGAACCATCAAAACCATTAAGCCGTTGGTTGCAAGTGATCTTACCAGAAGAGATCAAGTCAAGATCCACCGCCTGAGACTGGGTCATACAAGTCTGACACATGGGTACCGTTTAAGTCGGGATGATGCCCCTATGTGCACCACATGTGATACTGCTCTGACAGTTCAACACATTCTTGTTGCGTGTACAAAGTATGATCCACTCAGACGGCTATATCAACTGGATCAAGACCTTTCTTTGATTCGATCAGACTCTGCTAAGATTCGCAATGTTCTGAAGTTTTTGCGTGTGGTGAATATTTACGACAAATTATAGACCTTCAAATTTTAAAAAAATCCCCACTTGATTTCTTCTTTAAAAGTTTACCGTTTGTATATGAATTTTGTTGTTTTTTTTTATACTTTTATTCATTATAGTTATATTAATATATTGTTACGCAAGGTTTTACTGTAGTTAATTAATTTGTATGTGTATACGTAATACATTCTTTATATAGGTTGGAAATAATAATTTGGGAGTTAGTTGTATTTGATATGCGACAAGAGGAACGGTATTCAGAATAAAGGGAGTGTTTAGTTTCATACTTGGTTTTTCTTATTTTCCTATTTTCCTAGTAGTCCTAATAGTTCAGAAGTGGGATAAAGAATTCGGGTTTATCTCTATTAAAATAAAATGTCAAAAATATTTAGACAGAGTAGTAGTACTTCTGATCATTGTGATAGTGATGGTGAAAGTGTTACACATGCAAGGAAATTTGAAGAGATTTTAAGAAGAAACGTTTAAACGGTGATCTCTTCTCAAATTATAACTCATAAGACTGATATAATGCCACTATTCGATAAAAACATCAGGATTACACAACATTGGTCAAAGAAGTTACAAAATCAATGCATGGGTTTACCTGAACAGCACCAAGGCAGGCGTTTATGAAAAACCAGTAGATTCTTTCCAAATCATCATCAATTGAAATCCAAAGATGTAAAGTACGGCAATGTTTTGGTCACACTCCAGATAGATGTTGGATGGTCGACAAATGATATAAAAGGGAAGTATCATTCAATGTTTTATATTTTATTGATCTATTTGTAAATGGATATTTAGTTATAGAATATTTAGATACCTACCAAGAGTGAAGTAATTTAGGAATATGCTCAGAAATCATATTTAAATTTAATTTAGACAGAATATGCAATAAAATGTTTTTTGGGGCAAGTAATGTTTCATGTAGGAGAAGGAAATTTAATTTTTAGTATTAATGAATTTTTTTTACCAATAAAAATTATGGTACCAGAAGCAAATTTTGGGAATATTGACATTTTACCCAGTAATAAATAGCCCAAAGATTACTTTTAAAGTTAACGATACTAATGTAGAATTGGTTAAATCAAATGGAATATTTACAATTAATGCTATTTCATGTATTTATTTCAGCACTAAAGTTGACATTCTTGTAACTGAAAATATTACAATAAATCCGATGATAACTGGTTTTATATTTACGGCATTCGAAGATTACTCCAGGACGGGAAAGAAATGGTCGAGGGTACAACTATTAGAGAAGTTTCGGTAAACTAAACATAAGATAGCGACTTTCGAACAAAATGAACGAAATGAGGTATGCTGTTTATTTTCTAATGCTTTGTTTTAAATACTATAGGATCAATCGGACAACTTAAAAGTCGTAATTAGTAAGTTACCACTGCCAAATTTAGTAGTGGGAGCCATTAATTCAGATGATATGAGTAAATTACATAACCTACTTAGAAAACATCATAATTGTTTTGCAAAAAACAGTTATGAGTTGGGTTCAAGTTCAACTGATCTTGAGCGTGAAATTGTATAAATCAAAATTTCTAATTTACTAAAAGCCGGTGTTATTCGTAAATCTAATTCAGAATTTGCAAGTCCCATAGTTTTAGTAACTAAAAAGAACGGTGACTATCGATTACACATTGATTATAGAGCTTTGAATGCAGTAACTATAAAAGAGATATCCTATACTCAATATTGAAGATCAGTTAGTAAAACTTTCAAGCAATTGTGTTAGGTTTGGGAGGGATATAGACCACATTAGTGAGGTTAAGATTTTCGATTGGCGCGAAACCCTAAATCAAATCAGAATGTATCTAGTTTTTATTGAAGCGCATTTTCAAGTCATATTATTAAAGCTATTCTGCGTGTCTTACGTACAATTTTCAGTTTCTTACTAACTGTTAACAATACTCTTTGCTTTCTGTATAGTAAGAGTATAAACAAAATAATAAGTTAAGCATAATTTCATTCAAAGAAAGTAGGATTGCAAATAGTAACATAGTAACTGAATTTGTAGGTTAGTTTTGGAATTGACGCTGTTTGTCTTTAAAGTTATAATATAAGGTGGTTATACGTTTTTCATTTTTGTTATTTGCGATGTCTGAAAAGGTTATTAAGTTGTCCGCAATAAATAATTTCTTTGCTGACGATTTAATTTATCAGGATTAAATAGAAAACAGCTACGACCTACGTTTTAATGAATTTGCACTTGTTGCTTTAATTACAGATTATTCAATAATTTTGGGTGTTTTAGATGTCTTATACGACGAAAGTAGATAGATAATACATTAGAGATTTGTATTTATAAAGTTTAATAGATAAGATTTGCATTTTAAAGTTCTTTTGAACATTTTAAAAATAGCATATTTTTGTTCCCGTATGTATAACATGGGAGTATAAATCGGCAAAGGCGAGTTAGGGTTTTAGTTTGAATTTGCCGCCACAAATTGACCGTTACACTAACGTGGTCTATTGCTGCAATGGCAATCTAATGTAACCTTAAAGCCAGTGGTGTAATTTAGTAGGGTATAATGACAAGCGTGTTAACCATAGTTATGAGTTGGAAACATTAGCTATTGTTGATTCAATTAAGCGGTTTGGAATGTTTGTCTCAGGTACAAAATTTAAAATTGTGACTGACTGGTCAGGAGTTCGTGCCACGTTCATCAAACGCGACTTACCACGTATTGCATGATGATGGCTCCAAATACAAGAATTCGATTTATTCAAGATGGAACATATTACGTAAGTTCCATGACGACATTGGTCACCCCAGAATTAAAAAAGTGTGAAAAATGAATTAAGTCTGTATTTTGTTTTCCACAGATGACGCATTTTATATAAAAAAATATATGTATAGAGTCTTGTTTAAATTATGCGTACAAAAGGGTAATTATGGTAGACAGGAGGGTATGTTACATGCGATTAAAAAACCAAATGAACCAATGCGTACCGTACATATTGACCATTTAGATCCTTTAGTAAAAAGTAAATGCGGTAAGTCATATTTACTCGTAGTTATAGATTCGTTAACAAAGTAAAAAGTATACTGTTACTAAGCCTACTCGTACCCTTAGTTTGCGATGTTATTTTCAGATTGAATAAGAATCAAACGGGCTAATAACCTTAGCAGTTGATGCCCTATTGAGTTAAAAAGAAAAATTATTATTATTATTAATATTATTATTATTATGATTATTATTATTATGATTATTATTATTATGATTATTATTATTATGATGATGATTATTGTGCAGGAAGTTTGGTAAGAATAAACTTCCTGACTTTCTCACCGTGGCTTCCAGATAACTGCTAGGGTCGGTGACGAAATTCTAATGTACTTTTAATAAATAAAAGTAACAATTTATATTTTCAATTAGTTATATTGTGAAAATATATAAATTACATGACATTAAATTATTTTTTATTTAACAACAACAATAAATTTTGTTTTTCTACTATGGTGATATCATCGCCAAAAGTTAGCTTTGGAAATAAGTGCATCGTGTCAAAGTGACAACTTCTTGGTTGTACTCCTGCCAAAGTGACAGTGAAGTGACAGCCCAAAGTGACAGTGAAGTGACAGCCCAAAGTGACAGTGAAGTGACAGCCCAAAGCGTCGCTAACATGCCGCCCCCTTTGAAAGCTTTAGCTTTCAACAGTTAATTCTGAATCTATATCTTCTGGCAAAATAGATATTTTTGTTACAGGTCGTTTAAATATTCCATTTACGGTTCGTACACGTACACGTACGAGACGAGTAATATTATCTTTACCAGGGTGATGTTCCATTATACGACCAAGGCACCATTTCATAGGTGGTGAAGAGTCTTCTTTAATTATTACTAGTTTACCAGGTTTTATTAATTGATTTGATTTTGTTTTCCATTTGGTGCGAATTTGTAGTTCTGATATATATTCTTTATACCATCGGGACATATATATCTCGCACAAATTTTTGTGCAAGTTTATATCGATTTAATAATGAAGTTTTTGTATCATTAAAATCATAAATTTGAATTGTTGTGAGTGGTTCACCAATTATAAAATGACCTGGTGTAAGGGAAGTAAAATCGGTTGGCTCAGAAGAAAGTGGGTATAAAGGTCTTGAATTTACACAAGCTTCTACTTGAGTTAAGACAGTTAAAAATTCTTCAAATGTTAATTTTTGCTCACCGATTACCCTTTTCAAGTGATATTTTATACTTTTTACTCCAGCCTCCCACAGACCACCGAAATGGGGAGATTTAGGAGGAATGAAATGCCAGTTTACTCCATCTTGAGTCAAACTATTATTTATTTCTATATATGACAATTTTAAAAATTTATAAATTTCTCGATAAGCACCAATAAAATTGGTTGCATTGTCAGAATATAAATGTGAAGATTTTCCTCGTCTTGCAAAAAATCTATGTAGGCATGCTAGAAATGCCTGAGTACTCAATTCACTCACCAATTCTAGATGCATTGCCTTTGTGGAGAAACATATGAATATGCATACCCAAGCTTTGGTAATTTTGAAATTTCTGGTTTTTCGGTCACGTAAATAAAAGGGACCACAATAATCTATTCCAGATATTAAAAATGGGCGAAACTGTAGAGTTCTATGTTCTGGTAAATCTGCCATTAAATATTTTTGATTATTTAACGGTTTATTTTTAAAACAAATTAAACAATTATGAGTAATTTTTCGAACTAAATTTCTACATGAAATTATCCAATAATGTTCACGTAAACATGCAATTAAAAATTGAGGACCTGCATGTAGAAGTCTTTTATGTTCTTTAGTAATTAATAATGTTGTAAATTTACTTTTATCGGATAGAATAATAGGATGTTTTTTGTCAAATTTGAAATTTGAATATTTTAAGCGACCACCAACTCGTAAAATATTTTTGGAATCAATAAAGGGATTTAAGGGAGCTAATTTTCCCTTTTCTATTGAACGATTATTTTTCAAATCAGAAATTTCAGAACTAAAAGTTTCTAATTGTGATAAATGTATTAGAGTATTTAAAGAATTATTTAATTCTGTCACTGTTATTGGACCGATTATTTTATTTTTGCTATTAAGTGTGTTATTTTTAAAGCGTAAGATATATGCAATAACATACTGAAGTTTAGTAAAATTGGAATATAAATTAAAGATTTCAAATTTATATGAGTTTGTGTGAGACATAGTTATGATGGAATTTGTTTTAGCTTCCGCTTTGCATTCATCATGAATTGAATGATTTGATGGTTCATTTGGCCAGTTTTCTGAAGTTTTTGCTAGCCAGTTTGGACCATGCCACCAAAGCTGATTTTCAATTAATTCACTAGGATCATTTCCACGAGATATTATATCAGCAGGATTATCTTTACTGCTAACATAATGCCAATAATCAACTTAAAGTTATCATAGAGTCGCACCATAATACTATTTTGTTAAATCTATATGTCCATGATATGCTAATTTTTGTAAATAACTGTGCTAAAAGTAAAGCTGCACATAATTCTAATCTTGGTA
This sequence comes from Ophonus ardosiacus, assembly GCA_943142095.1. Lineage (NCBI taxonomy): Eukaryota > Metazoa > Arthropoda > Insecta > Coleoptera > Carabidae > Ophonus > Ophonus ardosiacus. Next base: position 32,360,891 of record OW964826.1, on the reverse strand, counting down.
TTGATACAGACTTTAAAGGTGCAACGCGAGATTTAGCACAGAGAAGATTTATTTTTATTGATCCTGATTTATCAATGGATTTAACATAAAAACATACACCATAACCTTTTTCTGATGCGTCAGAAAATCCGTGTAGTTCTACAGTTTCAGGATCATCACATAGAACTTTTCTTGATATGACTAAGTTATTGATGAATTGAAGATTTTTGTATAAGGAATCCCATTGATTAAATAAATCTAAAGGGAGTGATTCATCCCAAGATAACTTTAATGTCCAGATTTTTTGCATAAAAATTTTTGCTTGCATTATTATTGGCCCAAGGAGACCTAACGGGTCAAAGATTTGTGAAATTGCTGATAGAATAGTACGTTTTGTAAGTTTTTTATTTGCGTAATTTATAGCAATTTCATATTTTAAAATATCATGGACTTAATGCCAAATTAAACCTAAAGTATGAGTCTCTTCATTTTTTCCTAAATTTAAGATAACATTTGAATTTGAATTTTGAATTTTATCTAGAATTTCAGGACTATTAGAAATATATTTGTTTAGACTAAAGCCAGCAGAACTTAATATATATTTTATATCAGTTAATAATTTTAATAAATATTCGATACTATTTCCACCTGTCAGTAAATCATCAACATAAAAATCTTGTAATATTATTTTACTGGCAACTGGATATTCATTTTGATGAATTTTTGCTATTTCATTTAAACAACGTATAGCTAGAAATGCAGAACTGGCTGTACCATAAGTTACAGTATTTAATTCATAGTAATTGATAGGCTGTGGTGAATCATTACGCCAACATATACGTTGAAATTTTCTATCATCAGGATGTACTAATACCTGACGATACATTTTTGTGATGTCACCCGCTAAAATATACTTATGAATTCTAAATCTAATAATAATAGAAAAGAGATCTTGTTGAATTGTAGGTCCAACAAGTTGTATTTCATTTAATGAATAACCGGAAGTTGTTTTACAACTTGCGTCAAAGACGACTCTTAGTTTAGTGGTTACTGAGGTTGTTTTTATAACAGCATGATGAGGTATATAGTAAGCAATGTCATTTCGATCAATTTGAAGTAATTCGGACATATGATCTAAATTTTTATATTCTGTCATAAACTCATTGTATTGATTTTGCAAATCTAAATTTTTAGATAATTTCCTTTCAGTATTCTTTAAACGTTTTTCAGCTATGTCTAATGAATTACCTAAAATATTAGTGGATTCTTTAAATGGCAAGCGGACAATAAATCTGCCGTCATTATTTCTTTCAGTTGTGGTTTGAAAAATCTTTTCTGCTAATTGTTCTTCAGCAGACCAAATTTGTTTATCAGGTAATTCCTCAATATTCCAGAACTGAGTAAGTTTATTATCTAATTCTGTATTTGATATAAAATTACACCGACTGTAACGTTGTATTGATGAATTCGGAATTTCCCCAGAAATAATCCATCCAAATAAAGTATTTTGGAGGACTGGTTTATGCTTACCTAATATCCTTTGACCGATTTTAAGAATTTTCCAAAAGAATTCAGCTCCTAGAAGCATGTCGATTTTATCTGATTGATAAAAACGTGGATCAGCTAAATTTATATTAGATGGAATTTCTATCGTACTTCTGTCAAAAGATATTGATGGAATATTATCAGTTATATGAGGAATTTCAAGACAAACTATGTCTTGCTGGAATGAATTATATTGTGATTTCACATGAACATTTACATAATTGTTTACATTAGTTAACGAATTATTTATCCCAGTAATTGACATATTTAATTTAAATTTTTTCATATTTAATTGTTCAGCTAATTCTGAAGTGATGAAATTCGACTGTGAGCCATTATCGAGTAGTACTCTGCAATCACGATAATTACCTGATATATCTCTAGCTAGAATAATTGCAGTGGATAACAAAATTTGATTTGTTTTATTAAAATTAACAGAAACATTTGGGGTCATATTTGAATCGTTACTTTGAGTTATGTTCCTGTTTGTATGTGTGATTCTCTCATTGCTTGAGTTCTTATTTAAATTAATTTCAAATTTGTTAATGAAATGAAGCAATGAGTGATGTTTTTTACCACAGGTTTTACATGTCATTGTATCTTTACAATTTTTTGTTTTGTGCCCAAATTTTAAACAATTAGAACATAAATTATGTGTGCGTGTTATTTCATATCGCTTTTCAGGTGTTATTTCTAAGAATTTTGCACATTGTGCTATGAAATGATTTGAAGAACAAAATTTACATTGTGATGTATTATTAGTAATAAATAATTTAACTTTATTATTTGATACAGTTTTATTTGATTGAGAATAATCAAATTTATTAAGTGCTACTGATTTTTTTACATATTTCGTTTAAAAATTGTTTTAATTGTGCTATACTTGGCAATTCATTTATAGATAATTTATCATTCCATTTTCTGCGAGTGTAATTATCTAATTTATTTACAACAATATGTATTATTAAGAGATCCCAACTTTCTACAGGTTGTTTCAATGATTTTAAAGATCTTAAATGTTTATTTAAATCATTTAGTAAGAATTTTAATGAATTATTATCTCGTACATTTGGCAAATTAAAAATTGCATGAATATGTTGATTAACTAATAAAACTGTGTTTTCATAAGCATCATTTAATAATGACCAAGCTACATCATAGTTATCTGCAGATATTTCAAGATTTCGTAAAAGATCTAACGCTTCACCGGTTAAAGAAAACCTTAAATAATGGAACTTTTGATTAGATGATATACTTGGATTATCATCAATAATTGATTTAAATGTATTTTTAAAAAATAACCAATTATAGTAGTTTCCATCAAATTTAGGAAGGTCAATAATTGGCAATTGAATATTATTATATATTGGACAAAGTACATTTTGATTCGAAATTGAATCAGAATTTGCAGCAATAGGAAAAGTATTCATAGCATAACCAAGCTGCTTAGTATTTTCATTTAAAGTATGATCACCGATATTTGACATATGCCTGTCAGAATTATTTCCTGTATTTGACACATGTCTATTAGAAGTATTATCATTCAATTCAGATATTGCATTAGAGTTTAGAATTGTATGTTCAGATGATATTTGATTTGGATCGGTATTTTGGTCATCCAAAGCTTGAGTATTTGATTTAGTTTGATTACTCTCACCTGAATTAGTGACTTGAAGTGAGTCTTCAGGCATGGAAATAACAGGTACTTCCTGCGCTTTATCAGCAGTTCTTAGTAAACGAGTAAGTTGAGCTTTCAAGTTAAAGTATAAATCTTCAAATGCATTCCGACAATGCTGGTTTTCCTCAAAATCAGTTTCAAGGTCTTCAATTTTATTTTGGATTTCATCAAAATTATTCCAAATTAATTTAAATTTATCATATCTTGCTTTAAGATTTTCAAAATCATAATCTTTTTCCTCTAATTCTTTCAAATAGTTCTTGAAACGAGTTAGAGATCCTTTAACATAATTCCGCTTCTTTATAAGCTTCGTAAGGATGTCTGATTCAGCAGTTTCTGATTCAGGCATTGTATATCTTCAGTCTGAGGTGTAGTTGACGTTCAGTTAATTCAGAAGTTATGACTAGTAGATCCACAATTGTCGCGTGGAATGTAGATTCACTTGAATCCAGGTTCGAAGGACCATAAATGTGCAGGAAGTTTTGTAAGAATAAACTTCCTGACTTTCTCACCGTGGCTCCCAGATAACTGCTAGGGTCGGTGACGAAATTCTAATGTACTTTTAATAAATAAAAGTAACAATTTATATTTTCAATTGGTTATATTGTGAAAATATATAAATTACATGACATTAAATTATTTTTTAATTAACAACAACAATAAATTTTGTTTTTCTACTATGGTGATATCATTGCCAAAAGTTAGCTTTGGAAATAAGTGCATCGTGTCAAAGTGACAACTTCTTGGTTGTACTCCTGCCAAAGTGACAGCCCAAAGTGACAGTGAAGTGACAGCCCAAAGCGTCGCTAACAATTATTATTATTATTATTATTATTATTATTATTATTATTATTATTATTATTATTATTATTATTATTATTATTTACATTTATCTCTTTTTCAGGTTTTTAAATATGCAATTTGTACAACGACCTTTGCAGGTAAGTATGTACAAAATTTTGGATATGAAAGGTAAATATGTAACATTACATTTCATTTAATGCATACAATACGAACTATCTTCTTTTAGGTGCAGTTGGGCCGACCTCATTTCTTTTTTCCTGTTGGATTGGCATAGGTGAGTCATATTTTACGTATTGTCGGGACTGAATTCTGATGTATTTAGTACTCCTCTCATAATAATAATAATAATAATAATAATAATAATTTATTACCCAACAGAAAAAATCCATTTACAAGGTAAATAAAAATAAAATAAATTAACATAATAAATACACAACAGTAATAAATCATATTTAGTTAATATAGTTAACAGCTTCAAAATAAGAAATTCCAGTAGAACGTAATGTGTACAGTGTGCAACAAAATATATCACATGAGGTACATATTTGGTTGTAATTATCACAACAAGTGAAAATGGGCGACCTGAGCAATAAATTCGTTTTCGCAATATTATTATAAAAAGTGTTTACTTTACGGGAAGCATATGTTGGAACTGAGAAATTAATTTCAGATAATAGCGCACTGCAATCAATGTCACTGTGTAATAATTTGTGTAAAAATGAAAGTGTGTGTAATATAAAACGAGTATGTAAAGATATACCATCAAATGATGATAATAGTAAATTATGATCAAAGCCTCTTTCTGGATACACATTATATACCTTAAACCATAGAAATTTGAAAAATTTTCTTTGCACATTTTCGAGTAGTTGTTTTTGGTTATTGTATAGCGGGTACCAAACAATGATGCAATATTCTAAAATAGATCGCACAAGAGAATAAAAAAGTGATTTTAATGCATTGACATTTGTAAAAGATTTGCAATTGCGTATAATGAAGCCGAATACTTTATTAGCTGATTGTATGACATTATGAATTTGTAGATCGAATGTGAATTTAGGGTCAAAAATTATTCCCAAATCTTTTGTCTGATAATCCCTGCGTAATGGTAATGAATTTATAGTATAGCCATGTACAATTAAGTTATTCTTACGGGAGTAAGTGACAATTTTACACTTATCAATATTCAAATCTAGTCTGTTTTTTTCACACCATAATTGCATGTTATCTATATTTAGTTGTAAATGCAGGCAATTTTCATTTGTTATAATCGTCTGGTAAATTTTGACGTCGTCTGCAAACATTAATATTTTACATGTTAAGAAATTTGGCAAATCATTAATGAAAAGCAGGAATAATAAAGGACCAAGATTTGAACCTTGTGGCACTCCGGATTTTGCGATAAACTCGCTTGATGATGATCCATTATACGTAACCTTTTGTTTTCTGCAAGATAAATAAGATGAAATAAAATTAATTAGATTAATATGGAAACCAATATCTGAAAGTTTGTTGAGAAGGATACCATGATCTATTTTATCAAAGGCTTTTGTGAAATCGGTGTACACCGTATCAACTTGACCACGATTATCTAACACGTTGATAACAAATTGTGAAAAAGAACACAAATTTGTCACCGTAGATCGCTTAGAAATGAAGCCATGTTGATAGGGAGATATGTAAGATTTTATTTGTGCAAATATTTTATTATGCAAAATTATCTCAAATACTTTTGAAAAATTCGATAGTATTGCAATAGGTCGGTAATTACGGATATTGGATGGATCACCAGATTTTAAGACTGGACATATCTTAGTAGTTTTCCAACAATCTGGAAATGTGCATTTATTTAAACACAAATTAAATATAGTTAATAAAGGATGTAGCAGTACACTTTTACAATCTTTGATTAAAAATGAGGGTATTTGATCTATTCCAGACGTTAATTTGTTATTTAATTTAATTATGGCTTGGTGTATGTCACTTTCAGATATTTCAATCACATTTACAGCTGGAGAATTAATTTCGCTCGGTAAGTAATTTTTGTCAAATGGCATCGAGTTTGTATATACACTACTAAAATAATTTTTAAATGAATTTAGAATATCTCCTGGAGTGTCATGAACTTCGTCATCAAAATTCATAATGCCTGGAATTCTGCTTTTTTTTCTCTTGGTTTGAATAAAAGACCAAAATGATTTGGGATCCGCTATAAAAGATTCTTCAGTGGTTTTGAGGTACTCACTGTGAGAAATATTTATTTGCTTCTTAATTAAGGATCTTAAGTTCGAAAATTGATTATAATCATATGATCTATTAAACTGTCTGTGTTTAATAAAATACTTGTTTTTTAATTTTAAATTACGAATAATTTCTGATGTAAACCAAGGGGGATATGAGATACATTTCGTTAATCGCAATGGTACATGTTTATCCAGAATTGAATAAAGGATTTCATAAAATTTATTACACATGACATTAACTTCAGTACATAATCTTAAATCATCCCAAGAAATGTTAGCCAGCTCTAGATATAAAGCTGGAAAGTTTGCTTTTCTGAAGTTATATTGTTTGGAAGTGACACATTTTTGAAAATTCACCTGAGAAATAAATTGCTCTGAAAAGTTAATTTTAACGAATAAGGCTGGATGATGTTTGTCCTCTTTAACTAAAGGTGAATACTCACGAACAACATTACATTCTTGATTGGAGTACACTAAATCAAGCAGTCGGCCATTTTCATTTACAACATTGTTACATTGTTTAACATCAAGGATTAATGAAAAATTAAACAAATCATTGAATAACATGTCGTAAGGATCATTATTAACGAAAGTTGGGATATTAAAATCCCCAAATATAGCAATATTTTTGACATATAACAATTCATTTTCTAAATAGCTAAGTAGATAATTTAAATCCTGAGTGGTTGGAGTAGTCGGAATGTATATCACAAACACAATGAGTGTGAAAGAATTAATTGAACATTTACAGCCTAGTATATCGAATAATGGTAACATATTATTTATCAGATCGACATCTAACATTTCGACATTTATAAAATTTTTAGTTGCTAACAATACTCCGCCTCCTCGCGACAAGTTTGTACTATCAAAGTTACGATCACACCTATGAACAGTATAGGTATTAGGAAGAATAAATTCAGAATTATTTATATCATTTGAAAGCCAAGTTTCTGTAAATGCAACAAGATCATATTCGCAATCACTTATGGATCTGGTGAGTTCATTAAATTTATTCTTCAAACTACGTACATTTTGATAGTAGCAGTCTAAATGATTTATTTTTCGATTTCCGGTTGTTGGCGGTTTTCTAAAAAATTGTTCTGGGACCGTTTACGGGGAAACCAGTACCGTTTAACTAAAACACCTCTAGGCCAAAATTCAGGATTTAGAACTTTGGGAAGTGAATCGAAATTAATTCCTAATTTGAATGACGAAAAATCACCCGCGTGATCAATTTTCTCGCACTTAAAAGTTTCATTCAAACCTTGCGATTTTAAATAGTCGATAATGTCATCTGGTCCTGCATCTTTGTTGACTATTCGGCTTATATGTAACCAACCTCGCATGGGAGCACCGCACAATTTGCCGTTGGTCCGGTCCTGTGCTGTGCCGATAGTGCGCACCTGAGATTTTGGAGGAGGTGCCGATTGGTGCTGCCTCTCTGCGCTGATGGGATTGCTGGCCAAAGATGCTGACAGTGGTGCAGTAGGAACACGTACCGGATGGTTTGACGTATGACTTGGAGTTTTTTCATGACCACCTGATTTTTGAACAGCTGGTTTATGAACCGTATTATTCGTTTGCGAATTGTTTTTCACCACATTTGGATTAGGCTCCGTGTGCGCCTTCATGAATTTTGAAATAATATCACTTTGTTTTATGATAGTGTCTTTACATATCAACAACTCGGATTTAAGAACATTTATTTCTGTGAGTAATTCACTTTTTAATTTATCAAATTGACTACGTAGTAAATTGATAAGATCATCACTCACATCAGTAACGTCAGCACTTCTTGTACGAACTTTATTACTTGAATTCGGCATTTTTACGATAAAGTAAAAGGTTTTGCAATTAGGAGCACAATAAAACACGTCTATCTTATGCGACTGTATGTATAATATTATATAATGCTGCATGTGTCCAGTATAACTGCTTTTAGCATAGTTATATATGATCTTGGTGGCATTTTTAACACTCTCAGGGCATCATGAAGTTTATTAGGGATTTCTCATAATGCTCTTATAATCACGGGTACAATTTTGACACTGTTAACACCCCATAGCTCTTTTATTTCTCTTGCGAGTGGTGTATATGTTTTGATTTTTATGCTCCTAGTAGTGTCGATGTTTGTGACATATGGGATGGCTACGTCGATTATATACACTTTTTTTCTCCTCTGTGATCTCGAATAGGATATCAGGCTTATTGTGTTTGATGTAGTGGTCGGTCTGTATGGTTCTGTTCCAATAGAGTTTTCCTTTTCCACTGGCAATGACGTTGGCTGGTTTGTATTTGTGGTACGGTGTTTGGTTTATGGATGATTGTAGTATCGATGCCAGGTGTTGATGAACGATTCTTGCCACTTTATTGTGTCTCTCTGTATATTCTTCTGATGTTAATGACTTACAGCCACTTATTATGTGTTCTGTAGTTTCGGGGGTTTGGTGGCACATCCTGCAGTTATCTGTTGTGTTGGTGTTATCTTTTAATATAGTTTTTCTATAATTACGTGTTGTCATTATTCTGTCCTGTATTGCAAATGCAAACCCTTCTGTCTCGGGAAAGATATTGGTGTGTTGGAGCCATGCATTGCTAGCTGTATAATCTATCTCTTCTCTAGTTAATCCTGCTATGAATCTTCCGTGTAGTTGTTTTGACTTCCACTCTTCTATTTTCTGCTCTTGACTGTGGATGTTGTCGAGGGGTTGGTATTGCGTATTTTTCATATTTAGTGGGATGTGGTTCAGATCTGCCCTTATTAGTGTAGCGTACAGGCTGTTAGATTTACTTTTATCTAGAAAGAAGGAACGAAGGTTGTTAATTTGAACGTAATGTGCATTATAGATATCAACTATTCCTCTTCCTCCTAGGTTCCTGGGGAGGTGAAATCTTTCTACTGAGCTGTGGGGGTGGTGGCATCTGTGTTTTGTGAAGAGAGTTCGAATTCTTCTATTCAGATCTTGTAGTTCCGTTGGAGACCATTTTAAGATGCCGAAGCTGTAGGTAAGTACAGGTATGGCATATGTGTTTATTGCCGTAACTATGTTTTTCCCCGACAGTTTTGTTCTTAGGATGTTATTTACTCTCATCAGTGTTTTTTCTTGTACATCTTGTTTCATCTGTTTGTGATTTATAGTTGTTGTTTGAAGTATTCCTAGGTATTTGTACGTTTCTTCTTTTTCCATACTTTCTATTGTGCTTCCTTCTTGGTTTTGTAGGATGTAGTTATCCGTTCGCACCCATTTTCCTTTCTTCATTCCATTTATTTTACATTTTTCAATTCCAAACTCCATTCCTATGTCTTTACTAAAGTTTTCAGTTATTTTTAGCATCTTCTTTAACTGGGTCTCTGAGTCGGCTATAAGTTTTATGTCATCCATGTACATCAGATGTGATATTCGAGCGTTTGTCTTGTCAATCTGGTAACCACATTTGGAGTTCTTTAGTAATATAGACAGGGGATTTAATACTAAACAAAACCAGAGGGCGCTGAGAGAATCACCTTGGAAAATGACTCTTTTGATTCTTATTACAGATGTAGTGTTCTGGTTCTTGCAGCTTAGTTTTGTTTCCCACTTCAACATGATGGTTTCCAGTAGATGAATAATGTACGAATTAATTTTATAGAGTTTTAACACCTGAATTAACCATGTGTGTGGTACGCTATCGAACGCCTTTTTGTAGTCAATATATGCTGTGTAGAGGTCTTTTCGTTTGGTTGTCACTTCTTTAGTAATGATCATGTCAATGAGAAGTTGTTCTTTACACCCTTGTGTGTTTTTCTTACATCCTTTTTGTTCTTCTGATAGTATGTTATGTTTGTCTAAGTGTTCGTATATCTTTGTGGCTAAGATTGATGTTAAGAGTTTGTATGTTGTGGGAAGGCATGTAATCGGTCGATATTTTCTGGGATCTGTACTTGAAGGGTGTGTTTTTGAGAGAAGGTATGTGATTCCTGTTGTGAAAGTTGGAGGTTGAGATTCTGGGTTCTCAATTAGTGTGTTGAATGCAATGGTTAAGTATTAGTGCGTAGATGTAAATTTCTTTAGCCAATAGTTATGTATTTTGTCTGGGCCCGGTGTTTTCCAGTTGGTCATTTTCTTTAGTGCTTGTTGTACATCTGTCACTTCTACTTGGTCCCATGTCATCATTTCTACTTTGTTCATTCTATGTTGTTCTTCATGTACCCAGTTGTTTCTCATTTTGTGTTGGGTGGGTTTTTCCCATATGTTTTTCCAGAAATCTGTCATTTCTCGCTGTGTAGGAGTTTTATCATTTCCTAATTGGTCTTCCTTTTCCAGACCTCTATAGAATCCTTTTTGGTTATTTTTGAATTGGTGGTTTTGTTTCCGCCTAAGCTGACTTTCTTTATATCTTTTAAGTCTATTGCATTTTATTTTTAAACGTTGTCTTAATAGATCTAAAATTTCTAATGTGCTGTTGTTATCATTGTTTTGGTGGTTTTGTACGATTATTTTTGCTTTTCTAATGACTTTCTTACTTTTGTTACCTTTTTGTATTTGTGTAAGGATTCCTACTTTTGCTCTTAGTTTTTCTATTTGTTGTTTAATGCGTCTTTCCCAAGGTGCCACATATTGTTTTTGATGTTGCGTTTTTGTTGGATGTGTTTTTTGGTTGTTTCCTTCAAGAGTGGTTAGTGCTCCTATGTAAATGAGGTCTAATAATTCTTCGAGTGTGTTATTTAATTTTTGTTTGGAAGATATTATTATTATTATTATTATTATTATTATGATTATTATTATGATTATTATTATGATTATTATTATGATTATTATTATTATGATTATTGTTATTATTATTATGATTATTATTATTATTATGATTATTATTATTATTATTATGATTATTATTATTATTATTATTATGATTATTATTATTATTATTATTATGATTATTATCATTGATTAAATAATGTATATAGATTGGCAACCTTATGGGCATTTACGTAGCACACTGTACAGCGACGTATTATGCTGCCACCTTTAATAATTTTATTATTTGGCTGTACTAACATTCGATAAGACTGGCGGTAATTATGTTCGGATGTACTCGTGTGAAGTCGCTTGGAGTCGGAGACACGAAATTATTAATAAAAAATAATTAGATATTAAATAATCACGTAACTGTTTTTGAATTACAAATAAATTAATTCATTATTATTTTTACGGACACTAAAAATGAACTTCAAGAATTTTGTGAATTACGAAAAAAATATTTTTGACTAAGAATTAACTTATCGAAATGTATATGGGTATTCTTAATTTTTTACCCTTTTATGATGTACTATATATACATGAAATAAATTAAGGTATTTTATCAAATAAATACATATTAAAATATCTCATGGCATACGTTAATTTTATTTTTGGACAAATTACTTTTTTGGAAAAATTTATAATTCCAACTGTACTATGTATATATGTTTTTTTATGGATTTACAGATACGTACATGTGAGCATTACGTCAACCATTTTGATTATGGATGATTGTGTCACCACCTGGCCCTGCGTTTAATAGGATTTATTAATTTATGTTTTATTTGGCTGCTTAGGTTACTTAATTAATTAGCATATAAATATAAATATGAAAGGATGTAGAATTTTTTTATCCATTCTGTTATTGTCTGCGATACAGAGCAGTGAATAAAGATAATTGAATTCATCCAATATTGAGTTTCTTTGTTTAGTTAATCCATTTTCCCTTTAAATTCTGACATACATATATATGTATATATATATATATATATATATATATATATATATATATATATATATATATTTATATATATATATGCAATTCGTGTGTAAATAGTATTTTTTATCTCGTGCTAAACACGCTCTCGACCAAAAAATGTATATAAAGTAAAATTTTGTAATTCTCACAATGTTATGTTTTCAAGCAAAAAAGAAATAAAATCAAAAAAATCTGATGTGGCCAGCACATGACCTCCCGCAAATTCCATGCTTAAAATAGCAATGTGCTTTAAGTAAAGTATCTTTTTCCTTTCCGGTTGATCGTTTATAAACAAAATCTAATTTGTTGTTTTAATAAATAGAAATCTGTAATACGAAATTAATTTCGTGCCAAAACTAATCGATTATCATGGGCCTATAGCGCTCACCATCAACTATAACAGTTCGACCTTCATCATTTTCGAAAATATAAGTTCCAATGACGCCACCTGACCATAGTGCGCACCCAACAGTCTCATTTGGACATGTAATGGTACCTCGTAAATCACATGAAGATTTTCCTCTGCCCATATCTGGCAATTTTGCTTATTAACATACCCAGAGAGGAGAAAATGTGCCTCACCAAAGAAAAAGATAATCCTCGAAAAATCATCATCAACTTCCAAGTGCTCTAAAAACGCAATCTGTGTAAATTTTTGCTGTACATGATCCATGTCGTAAATGTGTAGTTGCAAACCATTATTTGACATTTTGAAAACACGTGCTTATACTGACAGATTTATATTTACAAATCAAATATATTTCTACTAAATTCTTCTTAACACGGTTTCATTATTAATGTATATGTGACAGTGACATTTGTTTAAATACGTCAAAATTTTATTAAAGTATTATGTTTTTGTTTGACGCATGGGTCAGATGATGTACAAAAATAAATTGTTTTATAAATTTATATTTAAAGTTATTTAAAGTTTTTTAAAGTTATATTATCGTAGAATTGAAGATTGTACTATTATATTATATTTTTAATAGTAAAAGTTGCTGAAAAATTATATTTAATGCAATTTTTTCAAGAAAAACTGGTAAAAGCTTGTATAAGTGATACTTCCGGTTATCTGATATACACTAAAAACTAATCAACTCTTCCCACATTAGTATAGAATGGGTATACAAAATTTCAAAATTTTCTGATTGGTAGTATTTGAGTAATCGTGTCCACAGGATCCACACACACATACACACACACATACATACCCACAGACATCATTGTAAAAATGTTAAAATCGGATTCTGGGGACATCAAAACGTGCTTATTCACTAAAATCTCTATATGCGATTTTTCGCACGATCCCTATACCTCCCTTACCTAGGGTAGCGGGAGGTAAAAAAGTATCATAAGGCAATCTCGTCCTTTGTCAAACTCGCCTCGTGGTTCGTTTTTTCTAAACTTGGACTAGTACGTGACCAGGCCATATGAAATATATCTTTTATAATTTTTATTTCTATTGAGGTAATTTTATACAATGTGATTTTAAAAAAATGCGACAACAAAAATATGACTTGGTACATTTTTGTCGGTTATATTGGCAGCGCTTCCCGCTAACAATTGAAATTTCACATTTTGACAGTTTGTGTATTTTGTGTTGTGAATTTTGTCTGATTGTTTACGTTAATACATACATTGTATCAAACAATGCGCTTATAGATCTTCTTAATGACGTATTAACAGTGCTTTTATAGGCTTAAAGAACACCGAAATAGGAAAAACTATATAAAATTGGTAGTGACATGGATCCAATTTCATCAAATACTATGTACTTTGTATTTGCATTATTTATAAAGAAGAGAACTATTTATTTTTATTAAAAAATAAATTTTTAATCATTAGAAATAGAGGCAGATACAATCCAAATCCAACTGCAAAATAATTTAGACAAAGAACTAAGAACATAAGAATTTTAAAACCAGTTGGAAGGGGCAACTGTAAAATAGATGAAGATGAAATTATTGATACAGATATATCAAGAAAATTTATGTGAAATAACCGATAATGGTGAAATTATACGACCAGAAACTGTTGAAGACAGTGAAAATAATAAAAATATCTCAAATTCAATAGCCAAATAATTTATGAGGAGTGTGTGTGTTGTACTTCACTGGATATTTGGTTTTTCGTTGTTTTAAATAATATAATTGCGAAAATTGTAATAAATTTTAAAGAAAAATTACCTTTTTAGTGAAAAGGAAATTTATTTAGTTCTAAAAGATTACGGCAAAGTAAATGATATACAATATCTTTGCAGAGCGAATGAAGAGATGGTAAAGATTGTGACAAAATTAATTTTTAGCGAATTTACAAAGCAACATTTACATGCAAACAATATAACCAGGAAAATAAAAATTTCAAAAACTAAAATGGAAATTGCATATATTACAAGAAAATCTTGTAAAAGAAAAATAAATATTTGTAGAACAAATAATAATTATTGAATTATTGAAAAGTGTAATAAATCTTTAGGTCAATAGTTTTTAAATAAATATAATCTTTTTCTAATTGTTACTTTTTCTTTAATTATATATTGGTGATCAAAGAAGATATTGAAAAGATTGCTTAGATTTATAATCATTTATTATAATTATTATTATTTATTATTTATTATTATTTATTATTATTTATTATTATTTATTATTATTTATTATTATTTATTATTATTTATTATTATTTATTATTATTTATTATTATTTATTATTATTTATTATTATTTATTATTATTTATTATTATTTATTATTATTTATTATTATTTATTATTATTTATTATTATTTATTATTATTTATTATTATTTATTTATTTATTATTTATTATTTATTATTTATTATTTATTATTTATTATTTATTATTTATTATTTATTATTTATTTATTATTTATTTATTATTTATTATTTATTATTTATTATTTATTATTTATTATTTATTATTTATTATTTATTATTTATTATTTATTATTTATTATTTATTATTTATTATTTATTATTTATTATTTATTATTTATTATTTATTATTTATTATTTATTATTTATTATTTATTATTTATTATTTATTATTATTTATTATTATTATTATTATTATTATTATTATTATTATTAAAATAAACTTCCCGAAATTTAAACATTAATAACTTTATGTGTGTCAAGTGATCGGGTGCGATTTTAACCACCTGGGTTCCATTCTAATTCAACCTGTTTCAATGACGCTTGGTAAGCACTTTATTTAAAAAGAATAGCTATTTATCACATATTTATATTAAAAGTGAAGTGACATTTTAATTTGGTGAAGCAGTGTGATCCAAACCCTGAAAAGCTGTGACGAAGTCACATTGTTTCGCCATGAAATTCCAACACGCCATCGTCCAGAGAACGTCACCGACCACTGTGGGGCTGCAGAGTAGCATGTAATCGTTGTCCAGAAGTCGCTGTAGCACAAGAACAGGATTCTGCAGTCCAAACTGGCGGTACAATGTCCATAACCTCACATTGAGCACATGGCTAGCACGCGGTATTTTCCATGGAACATCATCGTCCACTGTGGGGCAGCATCACGGCGTGTAAACAGTTTTCAGGGATAACTGTAACACGAAAACGGATTTCGACAGTTTAAAATGCCCTTAACATGCTTTTAACCTTACCTGTAGCACATGGTGATCACGCGGTAACAGCCAACAGAAAATCCTCTAGTTTCCAGCCTGCCACTATCTTTCCGGGGTTTTTCGAGGCCGGCATTTCACTCTGCACATCACAGGGCAACTTCAAAAGCAACAGTTCACCTAGATTTCACAACTAGAGCACGCATTCCAGATCTGTCAAGACCGCAGCGCCAAATCCAGGCGGAATAAACTAGAACTTGAGATGTTTGTTAATTTTTATTTTATTAAAATATTATTGTAAATATTTTACCTGTTAGTTTCAAGCAAGAAAAACTGGATTTTCGCATTTTCACTTGCGTATAGAATTTTCTAGAAATATTTTAAGAGCCCAGCCTCTCGACCAATAGTAAGCCGAGTCTGTTCTCCCACTCGGCCAATCACATTCGAATAAAGCCCTTCCACATAAACCGCGCGCGTTTGAACGAGAGTTATCAAAATCCGGCTATAAAAGATGCCACAGCAGCCCTAGAATTCATTCTGTCTTCTGGCTAGCCGTTCTAGCCAGAACCAGGAGTTCCATAGCCGTTCTATGGAATAAAGTTCCAGTACCAGCCCCAGAAGGCAGAGTCCAGATCTTCTACAGCTGTTCTGTAGAATTCAGTCACCGATTGTCGCTGTTCGACAAAGTCAAAGTTCTACAGAGTAAATACCGTGAGTATTTTTTAACGTGAAACATTGGATTTGTCATCCATGGTTACGACTTGACATTTGATTGACAGCAATGTATTTGTGTGTCCCATTTAAAATGAAACATAGGGAACGAATTTGACATTTGACGTCAGTAGAGGTTAATTTTGTTTAAATAATTATACCTGCTTTGTAAATTAAATTCAGTTATAGAAAAAATATTATGTGCACCTTGTGCCCGAGTGATTTTTTGACTTGGCCAAATTTCTTACAATATTTAGATATAATACTTTTGTCAAATTCAATCCATATGTTTTAAATGAGACAGACAAATACATTGCTGCCAATCAAATCGAATGTCAAGTCGTAATTTACAGGAAAATTCAGCGGTTATCTGTCATATTGACAAGATGTCATTAATGAGAGGTTAATTTTGTTTAAACAATTATACGTTTTCCAAAAATTAAATTTAGTTGTAGAAAAAATATTGTGTGCACCTTGTGCCCGAAATATGTTTAGTGCTTTTGAGTGGTTTTCTGACTTGGCTAAATTTCTTACTATATTTAAATATAATACATCTGTCAAATTCGTTCCCTATGTTTCATTTTAAATGGGACAAGCAAATACATTGCTGTCAATCAAATATCGAGTCGTAACTATGGATATGACAAACCCAATGTTTCACGTTAAAAAAATACTCACGGTATTACTTCACGTTTGTCTTCAGAGTAAGAATATTTCACGTACAAGTTCTCAGAGTAAATATTATTTCCAGTTTGTCAAGAGTATAAATAATATTTCGCGTACTAAGTTCACAAAGTTGATATATCCAGTTTTACTTGATAATAAAATTGTCAGTAGTTTGAATAACAATGGACACAGTTTCTCAGTCATTTATTAAATTGTACATATAGTGTGTAAATAAACATAGTTTAGTGTACTGCATTTTTCACTGCTCAAAAATACCCTAAGAATCCTGGCCTACACGACTAGCTATCCGCAAACCTTCCTCACCCTTCTCTCAGTTCCATGGAGATACAAGATGGCGCCCGAGCAAGAATCAATCCAGACAGCAGCGATGGAGGGTGAGGGTGACGTCACAAAATGGCACTAGAGCAGGAATGTCATCACAAAGCATATATGGGTACAACCCCTATAAATTCATATTAAATTGTTTCTCGATTCAATGATAAATAAATTTTTATTACAAATATTAAAAACGTTATGGAATATGTAATGTGTATGTATTAAAAATAAATGTATAATTAAATTAAATTTCTCTGAAGAAATCACGAAATAAATTTAACAATTTCTAATTATAAAATTAATTGGCCACGCCTGCGGCTCCGCCCGCCGACAAGAACTATCATGCTGCGATCTTGTAGAGAAGTATACAAATGCAAATTAGACAACCGCCACAGAATGAAAATGTGTTACGCGGTTTGACTATAGCATTGCCAATCTATATACAGGGTGTATCAAGATAATGGAACAGTGCATTTTATTCGTGTATGTGAAAAGATACAGAAAAAAGTGATTAAGATATTTTGTAAGGCATGGAGGGGGACACATTTTAGCATAAACTTTATTATCTTAAATCCAGTGGTACTCAAACTATAGGGCAATATTATATTTTTTTAAATGGCATTATACATATTTTATTAACTCATTAAATAGAGAATTTTGTTCTGAATTCAACGATATAATAATATCATAACCTTACATTGCGAAAAATTTGATAAAAATTAATTCAAAGTTAATATTTCATTTCTACTTTATCTAAGTAATCTGAGCAAACATTCAATCAATAAAACAAAATAAAATTTATTTTAGTTTTATTACTTTCAAGTAAGCTACGATTTTGGCAATAAATTCAACTTTTAAAATAAATTTTTTGTTATATTGATTGAATGTTTGCTCAGATTACTTAGATACAGTAGAAATGAAATACTAACTTTGAATTAATTTTTATCAAATTTTTCGCAATGTAAGTTTATGATATTATTATATCGTTGAATTCAGAGCAAAATTCTCTATTTAATGAGTTAATAAAATATATATATATATATATATATATATATATATATATATATACAGGGTGTCTTTAAAAATTACTTGTTTGACATTTGGATAGACTGCTAGATTAAATTTATTTTAAAAATTTAACAGTGCAGACACTCAAAATTTATTTTTTTCTGTGTGAACCGTAACAGATATCACAAATTACACAGAGAGACAAAAGTTTACTATTGAATGTATCTTTCTGAAGAAAAATAAATTCACGTTTTCGGCATTGCCATTAAAAAGTTACGGTCTAATTAATGTTGGGAGACCTAAGTTTCATACACTAGTGGTTCACTAATAATAACAAGTATCACCTTAAAAGATGACTTATAACCATATAAACTGTCATACCAAATTTCATCCAAATCGAATAAAGCGTCCGATTATTATAAGCAAAATTAATTTTTTTCGAAGAACTTTGAAGCAGATTTCTGGCTAAATGGTACACTTTCCGATAGAAGCAAGTTTGGTTAAATCGTCTTATTTTAGCCTCAGGAATCTGTGGTTAAGCCATGTCCCCCTATTTAAGAGACACCCTGTATATATATATATATATATATATATATATAGTGTGTCTTATTTAGAGGTGCCACCATTGGGATCTCGAGAACTATAAGAGATACGATGTCGGTTAAATGGAACTTTTTATGCGCCTTTGGGAGGCCATCTCAGATGTGCTTTTACTTTTTAAAAAATTCTCATAGGGCACTAGATAATGACGAAAAACTGAATATTGTTGATTTTTTCTTTTTCAAATAATTTCTAAACTATTAATAATTGAGAAAAAAGTTTCAAATATAAAAGATAGATATTTTTATTAACTAACCAGTGGCGTACGGAATAAATTTTTATATCTGTAAATTTTTGAGATATAACACAAATTTATATTTTTTTAAATGGAACCCATATCTGATTTTAGTCTCAAAAAAATAAATATTTTTTTCTCTTTTCAACGATGTAAGGGTTATTATGTTTTATATTTGTTTTGCCTTAAAAATTATTATTTTTTCCATATTTTGTATTAAATTTACAATTATTTTGAAAATATTGGTAGATTTCTATTTGGAAATACTCCTTGTATTTAAATAATTTATTTCGTTAGAAAATTTTGCTCAGAATTCGTATCAAATTAATTTTTATAATATATTGTATCAGGTCGCCCTTGGCTCATCATAGTGTAATTTGTAATTATGAGTCTACAATGAAAATATTAAGTAATAAAGGCATAAAACAAATTATTTTGATCAAATACAATATAATTAATAAAAATAATAATGTTTTTTCGGGAAATAATAAGAAAATTCAGGAAAATAAAGAGAAAAATTAAATTTTAGGAGCAAAACAAATATAAAACATAATAACACTTACATCGTTGAAAAGAGAAAAAAATATTTATTTTTTTGAGACTAAAATCAGATATGGGTTCCATTTAAAAAAATATAAGTTTGTGTTATATCTCGAAAATTTACTAATATAAAAATTTATTTTGTACGCCACTGGTTAGATAATAAAAATATCTATCTTTTATATTTGAAACGTTTTTCTCAATTACTAATAGTTTAGAAGTTATTTGAGAAAGAAAAAATCAACAATATTCAGTTTTTCGTCATCATCTAGTGCCCTAAGAAAATTTTTAAAAAACAAAAGCACATCTGAGATGGCCTTCCAAAAGCGCACAAAAAGTTCCATTTAACCGACATTGTATCTCTTATAGTTCTCGAGATCCCAATGGTGGCACTTCTAAATGGGACACACTGTATATATGTATATATATATATATATATATATATATATATATATATATATATAATGTCATTTAAAAAAAATATAATATTGCCCTATAGTTTGAGTACCGCTGGATTTAAGGTAATAAAGTTTATGCTTAAATGTGTCCCCTCCATCCCTTACAAAATATCCTAATCACTTTTTTTTTGTATCTTTTCACATACACGAATAAACGGCACTGTTCCATTATCTTGATACAACCTGTATACTATTTAATCAATGTTATTATTATTATTATGATTATTATTATTTTTATTATTATTATTATTATTATTATTATTATTATTATTATTATTATTGTTATTATATACCTACTGATAAAGAACTTCCAACTCTGCAAACCTTTTTCGAATTATCATTAGTAACAAATTGAGTAAAGAGATCTTATTATAAATACTATTGTAGTTATGAAATTTCTGAGTAGCTACTAGTAACTTATCGTTTGTATCAGTCAAAAGTGTATAATTAGGGATGGTTATATGTAATTATAGCAAAATAAACTCTTTTGACTAAGCAAATCGTCCAGAAGTATTTAATAATATACCACGAAAACTAAAATTCCCATTATATAAATACTTAATCCTTCTTCGCATCGGTCTGTTTTCAAGGTTCATACATTTCTAAGATGATTTCATTTGTATAATCCAGGAGTCCAGGATGATTACGGCCATGTAAATTTTCATCAAGAAATTATAATATATGTTAGCTATGATATTTTGTGTTATTTTCTTTTTGATGTTCTACAAGAGATTAGAAAATGTTTGCCAAAATTAAGGTAATTAAAACATAATATAATAATGAAAAATCTTGAATTTGCTGCATTTTGTCTATTTCTTTTTCTGACTTTACTATGAAGATACTTTAAATAATTGATACGTTCCTAGTTAAATTAAAGTTTAATCTTTCATTTCATATTAATTTTTAATTTCTCTGTATTTCGCTGTAGGTATGATACTTTACGAGATGAATAATTTTCAGTTTAATGTTAACAATAAATTAGGAAAATAAATAAAAATATACTTTACGTAATTTTGTCATGAATCGCCAGCACTATCTGAATTAAAAAAAAATGTGGCCAGCTCATAACCTCCCGCTGGGTATTAATCCATGCAGTATAAATAAAGCAATCATTATGTTCAAATATTTTTACATTCACTCATAACAGTTTTTACTTTACATTTAACAAATATATCATACACAACATAAATTTCACAAATATTGACAAAAGTAATAGAAACTTTTAACAAAAATCTAAATAGTACTCGCATCTTGACACAAAGTATTTTCAAACCCGTATTTTGGAAGACAATGAAGCATATCAATATCAATAGTACGTCTAATATTTATGTATGATTGAAAATATTTTATTTTTACAAACCTTAATTTTATTAGATTCAAATACATACAGAGAATTTATTTTAAAATGCAACATTATAGTTCATCACTTCCATGGTTACTCACTATTGTCAAAAAATGACAGCAATGTAATATTTGTCCATTTTAAAATGCAACATTATAAATAGTATTGCAGCACAGGAGATACCTCCAAAACACATCACAAATGGTGTCAATACGACAGATTAGAATATTGCCTCAGAGTGATTGGGGGTATTTTTTTAAACATTTATTACATGAAAGTTATGAATTTTTGTAAGCTAAAGTTTGTTAAGATGTACAACATTCATGTTTTGATTATTTGTTAATCGTCTGTAGGCTAATTTATTGGAAATTAGTTCTGATAATACAAAACTACAAATTTTGTATGTTGCATTTTAAAATGAACAAATATTACATTGCTGTCATTTTTTGACAATATAGTGAGTAACCATGGAAATGATTCGCCATATGTTGCATGTTAAAATAAATTCCCTGTATATTATTACTACATTCTTCTTAACACGGTTTCATTATTAATTTTAATATAATTGTTTCCTGACAGTGACATTTGTTTAAATATGTCAAAATTGTTGTTCTTGTTTGAGGCATAGGCAAAATGATATATGAAAATAAATTATATTATAAATTTATATTTAAAATTATTTAGAGTTATTTACTAAATGCTATTATCGTAGAATTGAACATTCAGGGCTATTCTGTAAGCGATCTTTATGACATATCGAATCGTTATATCATTAAAATAACGATAATCGTTAAAGTGGTATTCTGGATGCAAAAATTAAATTGTTCAGAACGACAAGATGATAACGATTTTCGTAAAATCGTTATTTTTTAACGACAAGAAAAAACTGATCGTTATGTTAACGATTTGTTGCATTTCAATCACATTTCAATATTCTTGAAATATTAATTGCCATTATAATGAATGGTGATCCCGAATTATTATTATTCCTTCAAATTTTCGAAGAAAATAATGAAAGGTAATTATATATTTTAAAAATATGTCAGATTATATTCCAATTTTACTAAATATATTTAACAGGAAAAATCTTCGAAAACTTCATACGGCTTTAAGAGATAAAAGTGATCCTTTTACTATCCCACAGGAAAATTTAGAAAATTATTTAGATTATCACGAGTCGCTGCAAGAGATTTTACTGAACTGTTGCCATTCCTAGAAGCATATACAAGGACAACCGCTATACAAATCTCCTAAAAGTAGGTACTCTATATTAATAATAATAATAATAATAATAATAATAATAATAGCATTTATTGTAACAAAAGTTTAGTACAAAAAACAAGAACAACACTTAAGGTACAAACGTCAAAGTCAACAAGATATTACAGCTGCATAAATTCATCTACCGAATACAGACATTTTTTGATTAAAAAGGACTTTAGTTTTTTCTTGAAGGAAACAGGATTATTTATATTTTTTAAGTCTTCAGGAAGCCTATTGTAGAAGCGAGAGCCATTGTAGAACAAATGTTCTTGATAAAATTTAGTTTTATGATGTGGTGGTAATAACTGTTTTTTAAATCTTGTTTGGTACATATGAGATGCACGGTTGTTTGAAAATTTGGAAAAATTTTGATGTACATAACAGATTAATTCATAAATGTATATAGAGTAAACTGTCATTATTTCCAAACGAATGAAAAGTTGTTTACAAGAATCTCTTTGTGAAGCTCCAACCAATATCCGAATAGCTCTTTTTTGCATTATAAAAACTCTTTTAATGTCAGATGATCCTCCCCATTGCACTATTCCATACTTTAAAACAGAATGTATACATGCAAAATAAAAATTTCTGGTAACTTCTAAACTGCAGAATTTAGTTAAATGTCGAAGAGCAAATGGGTCTATAATTATTAATTTGTAGAGGGTTACCTTTTTTTAATAGCGGTTTGATTATACCGAATTTTAGTTTACTAGGAAAAACTCCTGATTCAATAGATAAATTAAAAATATGTTCTAATGGTTTGGAAATATAAGATTTAATTTTCTTCAGTAAAAAATTTGATATATTATCACATCCTGTAGAGTATGAATTTTTAAGTTTATCAATAATATTTTCAATTTCAATGTAATTAATGGGGAATGCAGTAAAAGTTTTATTAAACAATGGAACGTTGTTTGTTATGAAATTATCATTAGTGATAGCGATATTCTTAATAGTTTTCTCACTAACTGTTGCAAAGTAGTCATTTAGTAGGTTAGCTGCTGGAATACCAGTATAAAAATGGTTTTCTTGCTCAATTATTATCTCATTTTTCTTCTTTGCACGATAATTCAGATTATTATTAATAATATGCCAACTAGTTTTAGAGATATTTTCAGAAATTTGTAATTTAGTATCAAAATAACTTTTCTTAGCATTTGCTAAAGCGTTTTGATATATTTTGTTGTAATTTTTAAATAATTGCTTAAAATAGTCTGAATGATGGCTTAAATTAGCATACATGGATAATATATTTTTCATCGCTTTTAACTCTGAAGTATACCATGGTAAATTAGTTTTATTATTACTGTTGTTAACAACTGTGATAGGAAAAGATAACTCAAAGTAGTATGAAAGAGTATTCATAAAAAAATTAAACGAATTATCTGGGGTAGTAATATTAAATAAATCGTTCCAGGTTTCTTGCTTTAGATAATTTATAAATATATTAATATTGTGCTCATTAAAACAACGTGTTTTCAACTTATTTTTGTTCTCTAAAGCATTCACAGATATTGACAGTAGCTGTGAGAAGTGATCCGACATAATAGATTTTATCGTTTCAGTATATAAATCAGAGCAGTCGACTCTATATATAAAAATATTGTCAACGCAGCTAGCACTAGTACTAGTTACTCTTGACGGTTATTTAAAAAGGATACTTATACCGTAACTATCCAATAAATCTTTCAGTTGTGGAAGTTCATTATTCTGAATATCAAATTTAATGTTAAAATCTCCAGCTATGATGATGCATTTATTTATATCATACAAACTGTTTATAATATCTGTAATTCCTTCAAGAAAAATTCCAAAATCACCAGATGGTGGTCTATAAATGCCTACAATAGTAACCTGTGGATTAATGATTTGTACAGCACAACATTCTATAATTCCAGTAACTGATAAATTTTTAATAAAGTTAATTTCGTACGCATTTATATTATTCTTACAAAAGATTCCAACTCCACCATTCTTTTTACTAGCCCTACAAAAATAAGATGTTAAATGCATATTATTTAGTTTAAAAATGCTGATACTTTCATTGGTTTGCCAATGTTCTGTAATAACTAATACATCGATACAATTTTCATATAGAAATATATCCAATATATCTATTTTATTAGCTATGCATTGAATATTTTGATTAATTATTTTAAATTTATTCTTTTTACAAATATTGTCTGTTATTGTGGATTTGTCTTTATTTGGAGTCTGGCTAAAAAATAATTAACACAAGTATATTTTGGCCATGTGGATGGATCCAAAATAACATCTTTATCTTCCATTGGAACAGTTACCTTAAAAGAGGAATATTCATCAGGATGTTTAGAGGTCATTTTTACACATGCGACAGATTGGGAGCATTTCTTTTTAAGATATTTTACAAGTTCGTCTGCTGTTAAATTGGGATCCAGTCTATATACATGGAAACTAATAAACTTTATAGCACTTTTTATTTCCAAGTTGTCCACTGAATTACCGTAAATTATATTACGGTTTCGGTTGCGGTTCCTCCTTTGATTTGGTCGTACTTGTTGCCATTCTTCCTCTTTATTCTCGCTAGCTTCGGCAGTTGTTCCCTATGCTTCTATATTTGACAAGTCATTTGTTGATACTTGTTTTTGTATAGTTGAGGCATAAGATGTCGCTTGCTGCGAATTTACCGGCACTTTCTTATTATTCTTTGAATCATTTGGTTTGTTATTACTTTGGTAGGTGTCAGGAGAAGTTTTATTTTGTTTATATTGTGGCATGATGGTGGTATGCGTTTGACCTTGCGGATTTTTCAGTAAAGTAATTATGAATTCTGTATCATTGAGACGCTTTTCATAACTACATATTAATTTTTCCATTAATTTTATTTGATCATTTAGCAATGATAGTTTCACTTTGCACACTTTGTTTTCACACACAGAAGCTGCTTCAGTTTTTTCAATATCTTCGTTTTCACTTTTGTTTAAAAATATTACATGATTTATGTAATTCTTTATATCTGGAACTAACACTGAATTCACAGACACTTCTTTATTTAGAATTATTTGCATTAATTCTTGTTTTTTTTAATTTGTTTAACTCAGCGAAAATAAGTTCTCTACTAGGTTCCGCCATCTTCAGTTACATATAAATAATTATATTTTAACTACTTGATTTTTATATTTTACTGTTTCGCATTTTATATCAGGATAGTTGTGAACTTATTGGTTGAATGTTTCATAAATGTCACTTATTATAAGGTTGTATTTTTTGTTAATTAAAGCTTAAATAAAAGTATTTCGTCAAGTTAGTAATATATCATTTCAATTTAATTAACAAAAATACCGTACAAGTCACTTACAAAGGAAGATAACTATGGATAAGTTCCTGAAGCCAGAAAGATTCGATGTGGAGCCAACTGCTACCTCTGCAGACAAACAGTGGTTGCATTGGAAGAAAACCTTCGAAAATTTTTTAAGCTATATTAGTAGTGTAACAGAAGAAAACAAGTTACAGCTTCTAACAAACTACGTAGCACCAAATGTATACCAATATATAGGTGAATCAACGACATTCAAAGATGCAATAGCCATTTTGGAATCAATATACGTAAAGCCCAAAAACGAGATTTACGCTAGACATTGCTTGGCTATGAGACAGCAGCGTGCAGGAGAAACCGTAGATCAATATCTTCAAGTTTTAAAGCAAATGGGAAAAGACTGTAACTTCAAAGATGTAACTGCTGAACAAAATAAAAATGAATATATTAGAGATGCATTCATTAGTGGTTTAACGTGTACACGTATACGACAAAGACTGCTAGAAAATACAACACTCACTCTAGATCATGCATTTGATCAAGCTCGCTCTTTGGAGATGGCCGAACAACATTCTGCATCTTATTCGGGACTATCTAATGCCGTAGCATCTACTGTTAACCCTTTTGTTAGCCAAGATAGTAACAGAGAAGATTTGGAACAATCAACTACAACTATTGCAGCGGTGAGAAAGACTGACAACTGCTATTTCTGTGGAGGAAGACGAGACCCCAGAACGGACTGTCCAGCAAGAGATGCAGTGTGCAAATCTTGTAATAAAAGGGGTCACTATCAACGAGTTTGCAAATCTAAGTGTGAACGTCAGACAAAGAACATTGCCGCACATATGGATTCACCAATATCTGTTTTAGCTGCAACACCAAATTGTCTACGGAATTCAACGGTAGAAATTAGTATTAATGGAGTAAAGTTAAATGCTCTAATCGATACTGGAAGTTCATTAAGTTTCCTGAATTATTCCTTTTTAAAGAAATGCAATATTGAAGTACTACCATACACTGGCAAAATAGCATTGGCAAATTCTTCTTTGTTCACTGAAATTACGGGCCAGTGCAAAGTTGACATAAAGATGAAGGGCAATACTTATAATAATACTACCTTGTTGATTATGAAAGACCTTTGCTCAGATGTTATCATTGGACATGACGTGCTACAATGTCATTCCTGTGTAGAGATAAGTTTTCATGGCTCACAACCTCCTCTCAAAATCTGCAGTTTAGCTGTTGCTAAAGTAAATCCAGTATCTCTTTTCGCTAATCTAAGCCCAGATTGCAAACCAATAACAACAAAATCAAGAAGACAAACGAAGGAAGATACACAATTTATAGCATTAGAAGTAAAAAATCTTTTACATGAAGATGTAATAGAACTAAGCAATTCACCATGGCGTGCTCAAGCTTTTGTTGTTAAAGGGGAAAATCATAAAGCTAGAATAGTTATCGACTATTCACAAACCATAAATAAATTTACAATGTTAGATGCATACCCTCTTCCAAGAATTGAAGAAATAATTGCCAAAGTTTCTGCATATGAAATGTTCAGCATGATAGATCTCAAGAGTGCTTATCATCAGATACCTATACTAGAATCTGAGAAGCCGTACACTGCTTTTGAAGCTGGAGGAAAACTGTACCAATTTTTAAGAGTTCCATTTGGAGTAACAAATGGAGTAGCATGTTTTCAAAGAGTAATTGATCAAATAATTCAAGACGAGAATCTTGAAGGAGTTTTTCCATATTTAGATGACGTAACAGTATGCGGAAAGAATCAAGTGGAGCATGATCGAAATCTAAAGAAATTCCTTGCTGCAGTTGAGAAAAACAACTTGACGCTAAATAAAGGAAAATGTAAGTTTTCTGTTAGGACTGTGAATCTCCTTGGATACATAATCTCAAATAAAACAATAAAGCCAGATCCTAATCGTTTTAAGCCACTTCTTGATCTACCAGTTCCAAATGATACAGCTTCTCTACAGCGTGCATTAGGCATGTTTTCGTACTACAGCAAATGGATACCAAGATTTTCAGAAAGAATACGCCCCTTACTACAAACAAAAATATTTCCACTAACAGAAGAAGCTATTTTAGTGTTCCGTACTTTAAAGAATGATGTCACTAATGCAACTATGGCAGCTATAGAAGATGACGTACCATTCACAGTAGAAACTGACGCATCTAATTTTGCAATAGCTGCAATTTTGAGCCAATCTGGAAGACCAGTGGCATTCTTTTCCAGAACACTAAACAAGTCTGAGCAGAAACATTCTTCCATAGAAAAAGAAGCTTATGCAATTGTGGAGTCTCTACGTTATTGGCGGCATTATTTAATTGGTAGACATTTTAAGGTAATAACTGATCAACGTTCAATTTCATTTATGTTCGGTCAACAGCACTCTAGCAAAATAAAAAATGAAAAAATTATGAGATGGCGTTTAGAACTAGCTTGTTTCAAATTTGATATAATCTACCGACCGGGGAATGAGAATGCCTCAGCTGACGCTCTGTCAAGAATAAGCGCAGCAGTTAATCCTGTCAAAGATCTTGGAGCATTACATGCAGAACTTTGTCATCCGGGAATAACTCGAATGTATCACTGGGTGCGTGCTAAAAATTTGCCTTACTCTGTTGAAGATGTGAAGAAAGTTACAAACTCATGCCCAGTTTGTGCTGAATTGAAGCCCCGTTTTAACAAGCATGAAGGTAACTTAATAAAAGCTACTTCTCCATTCGAAAGACTAAATTTAGATTTCAAAGGTCCGCTTCCAACCAAAACACGAAACCAGTACCTCTTAACTATTGTCGACGAATATTCCAGGTTTCCTTTTGCAATACCGTGCCCTGATGTTTCAACAGCCACTGTAATAAGACATTTAACACATCTCTTCTCCATTTTCGGCATGCCTTCATACATTCATACTGACAGAGGAGCCTCTTTCATGTCGCAAGAACTCAAATTATTTCTAACATCTCACGGAATTGCCACCAGTCGAACTACTCCCTACAACCCAAAAGGAAATGGACAAGTTGAGAGGTACAACGGAATTATATGGAAAACAATAACGCTTGCTCTTCGGTCAAAAAATATGAAAACAGAACAATGGGAAGAAGTGCTAGACATAGCGCTGCATTCCATACGTTCTCTCCTTTGTACAGCAACAAACGTTACCTCACATGAACGAATGTTCAATCATCCCAGAAGATCATTCAATGGAAGCTCTATGCCAACTTGGTTAACTAAAACGGGACCAGTTTTAATGAAGAAGAATGTTCGAACAAGTAAATACGATCCTCTGGTTGAAGAAGTCGAATTGATAGAATCAAATTCGGATTATGCTCATGTAAGGCTACAGGATGGGAGAGAAACAACTGTATCAACTCGACATCTTGCTCCTAGAGGTGAACCAAAAGTAATGAGTGATACAAGTACGAGCAATAATGAAGAAGAGACTGAGACTGCCGAAGTAGAAAATAATCCAACCACAAACAGTTATGAAGAAGAGATTGCCGAAGTAAGGAATGATGACTTGGCACAATCATCCGAGTCACGTCCTCTTCGTTCTAGACGCAGACCCACGTATTTGTCCGACTATATTACAAATTTTTAGAGAGGGGTGAATGTGATATATTTTAACTACTTGATTTTTATATTTTACTGTTTCGCATTTTATATCAGGATAGTTGTGAACTTATTGGTTGAATGTTTCATAAATGTCACTTATTATAAGGTTGTATTTTTTGTTAATTAAAGCTTAAATAAAAGTATTTCGTCAAGTTAGTAATATATCATTTCACTTTTACATATACTTTATTTTACTGAGTGCATTTAATCCCCTAGCCAATTCAGCATTTGCTTCTTCCATCTGATTTGGATATAGATTCTCTGGATAATATTTATTTGTTCTCAGAGCGACATTACTTGCAAGAAAGTCTAATATTCATATTGTTCTTTTCTAGTTTTTGAGCCCCTCGTTTTCTTATCCATATCTATTATAATAGAGAATAATAATAAATAGCCATTAATAAAATGAAATAATAATATAAATCTTCACCAACAATTTTCAAAATGAAATTTAAATGTCAGTTTTAATAGTGAATTGAGTAAACAATAGTACCAATCGCAAAAAAATTATATATTTCGTTATCAATTAAATTCAAAGATAATGTTTTAACGATCGATCTTACACAATACAAAAATAACGATTTTCGTAAAATACAAAAAACGATTTTCATAACAACGATTATCGTTATGATAACGATTCGTTAAGCGAATGTTTTACAGAATAGGCCTGATTGTACTATTATATTTAATTATTATTGGTAAAGTTGCTGAAAAATTATATTCAATGTATTTTTTTCAAGAAAAACTGTTAAAAACTTGTATAAGTGATACTTCCGGTTATCCGATATACACTAAAAACTAATAAGCTCTTCCCATATTAGTGTAGAATGGGTATACAAAATATCAAAATTTTCTGATTAATAGTATTTGAGTAATCGTGTCCACAGGATCCACCCGTTCACACACACACACACACACACACACACACACATACATACACACACACACGCACACACCACATACATACCCACAGACATCAGTGTAAAAATGTTAAAATCGGATTCTGGGGACATCAAAACGTGCTTATTCACTAAAATCTCTATATGTGATTTTTAGCACGATCCCTATACCTCCCTTACCTAGGATAGCGGGAGTTTTGAAATATGGAAAGAAGAGATCAAAAATTTCAATGAAGAGATTGGCCACGAAACGATGGTAAGTACAACAAATTGTTTGATTTCCTACATATTTCAATTTGAGATGATTTAAAAAGCATATTTTTTAGTTGTTAACATTTAATTTTTCGCAAAATTACATTTTATTGATAAGTATATTACTTGTATGCTGCGATATAATGTACCATAAATATAATGTTTTTGCACTTAAAATAACTAATTGAGTAATAATTGGAAAACAGTTCGTAGTTCATTTCCGGCAAAAATTTTAAAGTAGCTAACTATTTACAGCAATAGTCTTGATAGTAGGCTTTGGTAGATCATTTTTGTAAAATGTAACAATTTGCCTTGCCCGGCAATAATATGCACAAATTATTTTTCTGTTTTAATTGTATTATTGAATTCTTGGGGTATACATTAATTATTCTTTTCAATTTTTAATACATAAAACAGTTTTATCTACTAACTACTGGTACCAGTTTCTCAAATGTGTAATGTAATTTCAGGACGACAACCTAAGTTTTGAACTCTGAAATAAAAAGTCGCGAAAAAGATGTGTTAGATGATTCTAGCTTTGATGATAATGGCAGTTATTTTTTTTTAAATATTTTCCAGTGAAATCTATAAAATACAATCTAGTTTAAATAAAGACGGCTCTCGTTATTCAAAAAATTAAATATAAAGTAGCAACCGTTCATTTGAAAAAAAATGGCTTTATATCTTTTGTAAATCGGCGATAATTTTGAATATTTATTACATTATTCCTATACTTATTGTTTTAGTATGAAAAATACCGACAATGATTCGATTGAAGAGGCTGGCTGTAGTTTTTTTGTAGACGATAGTGTAAATGCCTGCACGAGTATGAACGAAAATGATACACAAATGTAAGTTTTTAAATATTTTGTGGCAAAAACTTATTTTACATTATTGACACAGTTTTAGTCTGAAAATTACCGACAAAGATTTGTAAGATACAGGTTGCAGATTTTTGTACAACAACAGTGAGGATGTTAGTAACAACAATATTGATACGAAAATATAATTTTTTTACCTATGTTTTACATTTTTGATGCTTTTGTATGCTTATACAACGATTTTTTTTAGACCAAATGATAATGACGTTGAAAAAAATTAAACATTTGTATTTTTAATTTATTTATATATATTTTATTTATAGATAAATATTTATGTATTTTTGGTGTAAATTTTACTTTATACTCTGTATCTGTTTTGATTATATATTTATTCTGTAATTGGGGATTTCCCTGTTGAATAAATAAATATATTTCAAGAATACTATTGATTTTATATTTTTATTTCTATCTAGTGACCTACATTATCCTTTTGTGCGAAAAACATGATTTAAATCCCGTACTAATATTCTAAATATGGTCAACAAATAAAAAAACATTCTACAGGTAAGAATTATATTATAATTTAATTGATGAACGTAATAAACAATACAATATAATAAAATAATATAGGTATATATATATATATATATATATATATATATATATATATACAGGGTGTCCCATTTAAGGTACGAATGCATTGGTATCTCTAGAACCGTAAGAGCTACGAGGTTGGTTAAATTAGACAATAGTTGCCCCATTAGGAGGCTATTTTAATGGTGTTTTGTTATTTGCGAAAAAATGCATAGGTCACTAGATATAGGTGAAAATGTAAATTTAGGGATTTTCTTTTTTTGCTTATAACTTTGTTATATGAAATAATACGAGATTCTGGTTTGCACTTTCTTAAGGCACTTTTATATGGTGAATTTGCAGAAGTACTCAAAAAAATTTTATATCTAACCATTTACGAGTTACTGATAGCAACTTTTATTTTTCATATGGAGGTCATATTAAGCTGTGGTATTTTTAAATAGAGATTTTTTTTAGCTTTACAATGATGTAAAACAATAATAATTTATTTTTATAATTAACAGAAAAATGAACAAAAATTGTTATTTATACTAAAATTGAATTGAAAAAAGTAAATCGAAGGCTGCTATGGAAACAACGAACAACAAAAAAATGCAACAATTGAATTTCTGAATTTTACTTGACAATAGTAGATTATTACGAGTAATAAAAATGAATTTTTCTCGTTGAGAAAAATATGATATGTTGAGTTGTTACATTCGTTGTCAAAGTTCGTTTATTACTCGTAATAATCTACTATTGTCAAGTAAAATTCAGAAATTCAATTGTTGCACTTTTTTGTTGTTCGTTGTTTCCATAGCAGCCTTCAATTTACTTTTTTCAATTCAATTTTAGTATAAATAACAATTTTTGTTCATTTTTCTATTAATTATAAAAATAAATTATTATTGTTTTATATCATTGTAAAGCTAAAAAAAATCTCTATTTAAAAATGCCACAGCTTAATATGACCTCCATATGAAAAATAAAAGTTGCTATCAGTAACTCGTAAATGGTTAGATATAGAAAATTTTTGAGTACTTCTGCAAATTCACCATATAAAAGTGCCTTAAGAAAGTGCAAACCAGAATCTCGTATTATTTCATATAACACAGTTATAAGCAAAAAAAGAAAATCGCTAAATTTACATTTTCACCTATATCTAGTGACCTATGCATTTTTTCGCAAATAACAAAACACCATTAAAATAGCCTCCTAATGGGACAACTTTTGTCTAATTTAACCCACATCGTAGCTCTTACGGTTCTCGAGAAACCAATGCATTCGTACCTTAAATGGGACACCCTGTATATATATATATATATATATATATATATATATATATATATATATATATATATATATTTTAATATGTTAAAATTATTCATCAGGGCTATTTTATAAAGACGTGGTAGTATATAACCTTATCATTTGTAAAAAATATTAATTTTTAAACATATCAAGCGATTTAAAAAAATTATTGAAAACTGAAAAGAAATCATGAATATTATTTCCAGATTCAAGGATAATTCCATATTGCAAAAAGACACTTTTTATGTTATACGGAAAATACAGAAAAATTGAAAATATAAAACAATACTATGTCAAAAATTATATCATTAATAAATATACAATAGAGTTTATTTTAAAAATTACTTATAATTTGAGTAAAAATTATTCATGTAACCAATGCAGACAGAAAGTATTATTACATAAAGTATAAAATAAATATTCACTTCTCTACTGACAGAGAACTCTGTTCAAATATCAAAGCATAATATTCTCCCTAATTCATAGATACTCAAACGGTGCACAAAATATCTTCATCTTTGTTCAACATCCATAGTGGGGGAACGTTACAGGCTAGGAGTGCGTTCGAAAATTAACTATAGTTAACTCTGTGACGTTCGAAAATTCTCAGAGTCAACTCGACTCGCGTTCGGAAATATTGGGTTGTCTACTCCGAGTTAACTATTCCAACCTACCTCGAGCTAGGTAGGTTGCATTTACTCGACATGCGCAATGAACATTTTCTCGTAAATTGCTCACTGCCATTTAAATTTCAGCCACAGATTGAGTTCAGTTTTAATTTATCTGCTAAATTTATTCATAATGGAAGAAGAATATTCGTATTCATTAGTTCTAGATGCTAATCAAGAACCAATTATTCAAAACAATCGCTACCTTATGTGTCATAATACAAGTAAGTTAACATAACCTTGTATTTTGTTTGTTATGATTAATGTTGGAATTTTAAATTACAATTATTTTTAGCCAAAGAGCTTCAGTGGTTACCAATGACCACGTCAAATGAGACATGTGAGCTTCAGCAGAATACTATGATTGATGATGCACCAGCATTACCATCTAACAAGGGCAATTTTACAGCTAAATGTGAGTATTAATGAAAAATTTGTTAGTAAATCTATTGTGAACAAATACATTTTCATAGGCCAGACGGAAGTATCTAAAGTTTGGTCACACAATGAAACACTGGCTCTCTTGTCAGCTTATAAATTCAATGAACATTTATTTTAAAGCACCACCATAAAAAATGAGAAAGTCTGGCAAATTATTTCATCTGATATTAAGAAAGAAGGATTTATTAAAACATCAAAGCAGTGTGAAGACAAGTGGAAGAATTTAAGAAAGAAATATATTCAATTAAAAGATAGTAGAAAAACTAGCGGAGCAAAGGCTGTTCAATTTGATTATGAAGAGAAAATGGATGAAATATACGGTAAAAAACCAAATGTTACGCCAGTGGCGATCGCTTCATCTTCTGGTCATGATTTGGAAGAACAAGAACAAACAACTCCAAGTAAAAAGATAAAACTAGAAAAAAGAAAAAAAACCATTTTCAAAAATTGGAAGAGACTTTAAAACAAAAAGAATTAAGTAGAGAGAGACGACATTAAGAGACTTTAAAACTGCAAAGAGAGGCGATAGATACTTATAAAAGCATGATGACTAAATTACTAGAAAAATTGTAATTAAGTTTATATGTATAAACAGACTAATATTAATGTTAAGAGAGTTATTTTTCTATTTTGATGAAAGAATTTTTAGTTTTAAGAATAATTTGTTTTTTACTTGTAAGTTAAAAATTTTCTGTTTTCTAGTTTTATGTTGCAAGAATTATTTGTTTCTTTACTTTTATATATTGATGATGCTATTCGGTAATTTTCTATAACACTATAAAACTGTAAAGTTAAACAAAAGCGCATCATTTTTTATTATTAAATGGCAATAACATATATTCGTCAATAAAAATTGATGTGAATTTGTAAATATTTACAATTCTATAGCGTCATATAAATTTACAGAATAGCACCATAAAATATCAAAATATCTACGAGTATGTATTTCTTTTGGTTTTCTAAATATTTAGGTACCTGACTTGTTCCTTTGGTTAAAGTATATCTCAGTTTTGGTGGGATTAATAAAGTATTTGATAATAAGTAAAATGCTGTAGTTTTATTATACTATTTATTTATATTTTAAATATTAAATTTAGAAAGTTCTTAAAATTAGTGATACGTAAATATAGGTATATATTTTACATTGATACAATATACAACATAAAATTATAATTACTATTTTGCATTATTCAAAATCCGCCTCGTCTAAATCCAAATTCATCATAATATGATCCCTTTTAACGATTCCACTTTCTTCAAAAATTTCTTCTAATTCAATGTTCATATTTTCGTTTTCAATTAATTCGTCAGTACTACCTTCGCGTATATATTCATCCAACATTAGAGCATCTTCATAATTTAAACAAATATTGTGCAGTACACAACAGGCTAATATAGTTGGAGGAATAAGATCTGTTCTACTCATGTCAAGGTATTTTAAACGCCTGAAACGATCTTTTAATAGAGGGAAACTTCGTTCGATTGTTTGTCGTACTCTCGATACCACCATATTAAAAAATTTCTCTCGTCTTGTAAGAGTCCCCCTATCTATATATGGTGGAATGCGCCAGTCCAATACAGGATATGCCTTGTCTCCTACTATGTACATATTATTGGGTAAATATGTTTCCCTATTTCGGGCAATTTTAGTATAAATGTGCGAATTTTTAAAAACTCTTCTGTCGCCAACGGAGCCAGGATATCCAGCATAACAATCGATGAATTTCAAATTACAATCACATATTGCTTGAAGATTAATGGCATGCACACATTTTCTTGTAATGTAAATCTCAGGACTTTCTTCTGGAGCTTTAATGCTAATATGACAGCCATCAACAGCGCCGAGTACGTTTTCCAAACCGGCTTTTGAAATTCTTTTAAATTTTCTACACACTAAATTCATCTCTTCTACTGTTGAAGGCCACTTAATTACTGTGTTAGAAATTTCGTTTAATGCCGTTATAATTCGATGGAAACAGTCCCACACTCCAGATTTTCCCATATCAAAACGATCTGCGATGGATCTGAAATGAAAATATTTGCTAAATGTGAATAAACCAAGATTTGTCAAATTATACCTAAATGAATCCGGTGTAGCTAACAGCCAAAGAACCGATAGTAACTGTTTATTGGGATCAACTTGACTTCTGCCTGGCCCACACGTGGTTTTCATTTTATAGCCAATTGTTGATAAAAGCGCCTCAAATGCAGTGGCGGCTCGTGCTATAGGGTACAAGGGCGCAGCCCTACCAAATAAAAAGACAAGAAAAAAAGAAATAAGCGAGTACATATACATTTTAAAAATACATTAATTATTATTTATTTACTTTCATTATTATGCAATTCTTACTACACCGCCGATAGCTAGATAGCCTATATACTGACGTGTGCACGTACCGATATGCTGCTAGAAGCTAGAGCACAAATGTTTCTGCCCCGGTCTCCCACTATTTTTACTCGAATTTTGACCAATAGCAGCGAAGCGCGCGAAGCTGCATATGACTGCATTAAGCCTCTTCCGGGCACAGCCCAATTTAAACGAAGATGTCCGAGTATGTCCGGCATTTTCCGAGGTAATCTGTTATTGTTGAATTGTAATCGTCTAGTACTCATTTAATTACGAAGATGGCTTCTGTATCTTAAAGATTAAATAATTTAATATACACTTTTTACTTTTTTAAATTTTTGTGCCCTACCATAAAAAGATATCACAAGCCGCCACTGCTCAAATGCATTTCTGTTCAACCCAAAATGCATTCGAAATTGCCGATCAGAATAATTTGGAATAATATTTTCCATGAAGTCCGTTATTCGAACAGGATTATCATTTCTTGGATTTTTCACTTTTTTCATTTGAAGTGATAAATCCTCCTCACTGTCATCAGATGATTCTGCCGTCTGAGTAGAATTAAAATAAGAATTATACTTTATATATAACTCATATGAACTCGAATTATTTGAAAAAATAACTCTCACATTAAACTGTTCAAAAAGGATTCTTCCCATTACTTCGCCAATAAATATTATATTTGCTTTTCTTTTACTCATATTAGGAGGTTATGTTTGTAGTGCTGCTAGTGACAGATACAACCTTCGTTCGTTCGGAAATAGTGTGTATGGTCTGTGATGTAGAGTTAACTCCTGTACTCCTACCAAGCCCCGCCCATTACCTAACCTAAACTCCAGAGTTAAATTTCGAACGCACCCCAGCCTCCCGATTTCCACCCCCTTTACACTTGCAAAACCTTATATGGTCAAGGACGGGTACATAACAGCCTTAGATTATAGCATGTGTTCAAAAAAGGTTTCTCGTTTTCTGGGTGTTAGTCTGAATTAGCTGAGACAACCGTAGAAAATACTGAAATAACTTTTAATTGTAAATGTTCGAATGTCAGTTTTAATAATTGTAACATAACATGAACAAATAAATGTTATATGAGTAAACATTATTTTTTGCTTATTCTTACATTAAAATTTTGAAAAAGCGGACAGTTAAAAAATGCGGGATGTTATAGTAATTAACAGCCCGATTATGTTACCAGGGTGTTAATGACAGCTCACAATTCTTAATTGTTGAATGTTAATCATTCCTTAACAACACAGTAAGACGAAATTTTGTATTTAGATTGTTGTGCGTTGCTATAGTAATTTAATTTAATTTTTCACACAAGCTGACGGCATATAATTTGTTAGAAGAATTTATTACAATATATGTATAATTACTGTATACATAAAAGAACAAAT
Organism: Ophonus ardosiacus; assembly: GCA_943142095.1. Lineage (NCBI taxonomy): Eukaryota > Metazoa > Arthropoda > Insecta > Coleoptera > Carabidae > Ophonus > Ophonus ardosiacus. Next base: position 32,322,479 of record OW964826.1, on the reverse strand, counting down.
AGTAAAAAATGTTAGTGCAACATTCGTAAGCACCAGATTAACACTTATAATAAGTTTATCTTATTATTCGGAACAAAATTACCAAAAAGAAACTTGAGTTGTATTCTCAAAAAGCTTTCTACTATTTGAAGTATTAAGAGAAGAATTAATATTTAAATTTGGAATTTTCAACAATTTTTAAAAATGATGAATTTCTATATTACATTATCAAGCATTTATATTATAGTAATACAATAAACTCATTTCCAAAAAATATGTAGAACAGGGAATATAATATGTAAGTACAAACTCTTTGTTAAACGGCAAAGACACAAGTATGCATGTATATCCATCATATTTTATGAAAACAGCAATACAGTATGTCCGTACGAACATTCTCGCATACAATATTAATTAATAAAGAAGATACTTCTTATTAAAATAAATAACAAGTAAATCATCTTGTCTCACTTGTCATTCGATGGCTTAAGTGCAAACCGTCGTATCGTAACCCACCAAATATTCAAAAATTCGAATTTAGCGCCAATCGAAGCATTGGATTAACCCACGTTAACCTGTACATTCTAAATTCTAACCAATCATCGTAAGTTACAGCCGCTTTAAAAATTCATTTTACACGCTAAAACAAAATGTATCAACAGAATCACAGACCATATTCACTAACAGAATGCGTTATTTGATATGTAAAACGTCGTAAGCCACAGTTTGACATTCACCCCAATTCTGTAAGGAAGTTGGTAAGTCTGAGCAACGTTGCTAAAAATTGTAACCAATAGAAACAAATGTAAAGCTTGTCATTTTCATGTTTTATCCAGTGTTCGCAATTATTATTGGTTATTTGCTATAGCAATATTGCTAAGACTTAACAACTTTCTTACAGAATTAGGGCGAATGTGTTAAAATTAAATATGATTTTGGAAAATGTTACAAATGATTCAATGTAATCGTAATAGCTATTTGCGCACGAAACACACTCAAGATTTTTTCGCCACAATGGGGTCGTCCACCATAACAAAAAGTAATAAAATGTACACTTTGTATTTACAGCGCTACTCAATAAATAACGATAATATTTTTAATTTTAATTTATCGTTATTTTCCATTCTTCTTGAGCTATTGCTGTAATCTAATCTAAGAATTTTTTCTTTCGTTTTAGTAAATGAATGCCCTACGTTCTTTTGTATTCCTTTACACAGTAGTACAGCAATTTGTTTGGTTATGTAATACACCGACAAAGCAGTCCTGTAAGAATGTATACACGTGACATTTCTCAACAGCTTTTAAGTCTCCCAGAAATTAGGTTTAAAACATTCCAAAACAAGATTTAGTTGGGAGAATTTGAAATCTTTGGCAGTTTTTAAGTAACCAGAAATCAATTTGACAGTTTTAAACAGCTTTTAAGTCTCCCAGAAATTAGGTTTAAAACATTCCAAAACAAGATTTTGTTAAGAGAATTTGACAGCTTTGGCAGTTTTTAAGTCACCCAAAATCAATTTGATAGTTTTAAACAGGTTTTCAGTCTCCCAGTAATTGGTTTTAAAACATTCCAAAAGAAGATTTTGTTGGGAGAATTTGAAAGCTTTGGCAGTTTTTAAGTCACCAGAAATCAATTTGACAGTTTTAAACAGCTTTTAAGTCTCCCAGAAATTAGTTTTAAAACATTACAAAAAAAAATTGTTGAATTTGACAGCTTTAGCAGTTTTTAGTCACCAGAAAACAATTTGACAGTTTCAAACAGCTTTAAGTATTTTTAAGATCGTAGCGCCTGTGTAGTGGCAAGTATTGAACTACCGAATTGAGGTTAACGTACTGTCAAATGAAAAAAAAACAATTTATAGAATTGTGTATTTATCATAGTATTAAATTATGTTTAACTTTCTTTTTATAGTAGGTTTTATGTTACCTATTAAAGGTAAATGAATGTAAATTCCTAAAGCACTTTCAACTTATATCGTACAACCCCTTGTTTTTCAGATGAAATCTTCAAAAATGTAAATAACTTAGCAAAATTTCATAATTATATTGCTTATTTACCTGTAAACATTAATACAGGATGTATTTGTTAAAGTGAAGATAGTTTAAGTAATATATTTATGAGTATATTTAAAATTATCCTCTTTTGTAAACAAAATTTTCTTTAAAATATAATAAATAAATTTTCAAAGTATTCAAGATAAGAGTGCTCATTTATAATCTTGTCAAATATATTTTTAATGTAAACACTATCTTTTCGTTAACGCGGGAATTGGTGACAACATAATTTATTGCTTTTTCACGTGACAATGTGCAAACAGTATTTAACGAATTTTTAATATTACACTCTTCAAGAACAGTTCAACTTGTATTTCACTATTTTGCCGCCAGATGTCACATCACTTCACTTGGAAATACATGCCAATATTCGGAATTTCAACTCTGATTGCCGGTCGATTACGTACAACACAGAAAACAATCACAATAATGTAATATAAGAATAATATTTATTTGTTGAATTTTATTATTTGATGTTGCTATAGAAACAAGTTAATTTTCGGAAGTATACATAGAGAGAATATATGTACAGCGAAAAATTATTGTTCGGGTCAACTCTAAACGATATAATTACCATCCAAATCATTCCTAGCTGTTACTGAAAATTTAGGACCCGATAAGCATTTAAGGTAAGAATTTTTTTTATAGGTTTAAAACATTGCCATCACTTCATTGCAGATGAAAGATAGGCTCATTCACAGCTACAAAAATAAAAAAATATAATAAATTATAAATAAGACTTCATATGTTTGGTGTTTACAGCTTCGAAAATAAAACGTAAATTAACATCAACTGTCATTTAATATATTCATAATTAACAAGCAGTTAATACCAACTTCATAGCTTTTAAAACACTACGCAATCATACATGCGAACCTTTGTCTTAAGACAGCTTTTTCAAATTATATATATATATATATATATATATATATATATATAAATTAAAGTCCTTTTTCCAGAACGTAAATTGACTCAAATGGCAGGTGTTATGAATGTGATTACGAGTATTTTTGTATATATATATATATATATATATATATATATATATAAATTAAAGTCCTTTTTCCAGAACGTAAATTGACTCAAATGGCAGGTGTTATGAATGTGATTACGAGTATTTTTGTGTAAAATATTTAACATTTGCAAATCTTTATGATGATGTCTTATGTTTAATTTTATTTTCGAGAGCCGTGAATACTTTCATAAGACTTTATCGTTATTTTTATAAATAATTTTATTTTTATTTTTGGAGCCGTGAACAAGGCTTAATAAGGGTACATGAATTTTAATTTTAAAAATTCCTTAATTCAATACATATTTATTTATAATTTATACTAATAGAAATTAAATTTGAAAAATTGTTTATATATATATTCAATGAAACATATTTTGGTAAATCATAAAAATTAACATTATACATATGTATCCTACAATATTTTACAATAATGTCACCCAGTGCTACATTTTGATTGTTGTCTTTAATTATTTACGTTGCTATAGTAATATAACTTTACATTCAGCATATGTATACCGACAGAACATGTAGTTAAAAATAGTGCCTGGATTATAATATCTCTAATGAAAATATTCTTCAGATCATTTGTATCTGGTATAGGAAATTTAGAAACTGCCGTAGGCATTCAATTAAGGTATGTGATTAATTTATTTATAATTTCAAAACACTCTGCCCATCACTTAATTGTAGAGGCACTCATTGCTGGCGCGGAGAGTGCACCACTGGGGTCAATTTTGTACCATTCAGCTATCTAATGCATATATCTTAATTTTGTAGGATCATTATCAGTGTCGCGACAGTCATTGAAGGATTAATGTCTCAACTACCGATGATATTCGACTCTATAATGCTTGGAAATAAGAATAATGCAGTTAAGATTAAGACTCCTTGATTCATGCGCCAAGCCTGACTACTCTGCAACCCATGGATGGACAACTAGTCAGGTCGTCGTACACGAGTATGCCTAATGCCTGGTGTTAACATCTAATTGCCCCTTTAGCTGGTCGGTATATTCGATCCATAAAAGGTAGGATCTTCATTTATTATTTTAATGCCATACAAATCAAAATTGATTTGACATTTAGAAAAGTACTAATTTTCTGTTACAATGTTTACAAGAATGTAAATTAAAACTGATCTATTGTTACTTGATTAATGCTCCTTGCCATGGAAATTTCATTTAATTTAATTAACAGAAGATACTCAAACATGTAAGGAAAAAAAATTATTGTTGGTGAAAGTATTCGTTCAATTAATATTACATAATCCATAAACCTCCGATAATTTATTTTATTCAATTTTGACATTTTAAACTGCCATTATTAACTCCATAGCAACAATTATAAGTAACACTTTTTTCACAAGTGAATTAAATTTTTTTATATATCACCGTGGGATAAGTTATACCATATCCCACTCATTTTAGTTATGTAATGGACTTGTTAGCCCAATGAGTGCTTTAATGAAATTATTACCACACTAGTGCGGTAATGAAATTGACAACTCACAAATCCAAGAAAAGATAATTATTTATTGTTTATAAATATTAATAACACAATTTGAACAGTTATATAAATTAACACCTTCGTTAACACTGGCCGTTTTTACTTGTGTGCTTGTACAACTAGAATTAGTAACCGAGACGGTGGCATCAGATTTTTCGGATGAAACTGCTCCATTCTTTCCCAAAATTTGGACAGCGATTTTCTTCTTATTCTCAGCGGAAGTCTGTATATAGCCTTCCGCAACGGAATCAGAACGCCATCCACCGTGCCTTTTTATGTCGCGGAGATCTGCTCCTGCATTTGCCAACATTGTAGTGGAGGTGCGCCGGAAACAATGACCAGTAAATTCCTTTGCATCAGGCAACCCCAAAAACTCTGCAATTATTTTCGGCATGCTTCCTATTGTATTTATCCCAATAGGTTGATTCGTGCATCGACCATTTCTGTATGCCAGAAAAAAACGATCATTTGAGCAAATTTTAGGACGAAGTTTCACGTAATTTCTGACAGTCTGAACTAGATTAATACCATCAATATTTCCAACCGTTATAAAAAATTCTCTACTTGTATTAGTTTTGGTATCCGGAATTACGACTCTAAAACATGATCCTTCATCTATGACGTTGCTTATCCTCAGAAATGTAAGCTCCTCTCTTCTGCATCCACCCGCCAAACCAAAAATCAAAACAACCTGAAAATTATTATACGTTACAACCAATAAAATACATGATTACCTTGTATATGACTAACCTTCATGCATAAATATTTCTCGTTCCCTGCTGTCTGCAGGAATCTAACAGTATCTTCTCTGTTTAGAACTTTAGACTTTTTAGGTTTATAATCTTTTGCTATATTTTTCAGCAAAGCTGTGAGATTGACATATTTTTTTATATCAATGCGCTTCTTGATCGATATTTCCGTCTTCAGCATCGAGTAGTAACACCAAAGGGATGAGGGCTTCTGGCTGTTACTTAGTTCTTTAAAATATACTAGTAATGCCTTTTCGCTGGTAATGTTCTCTATGTTTTTCAAAATGCACCACTGCTCATATTTTTTAAATGCCAATTCATATTTGGCTCCAGATTTTGATGGGACAAGTCCGGATATTACATTATTTGCTTCTTCCTCAATACTTACGGGCACATCGGACGTTTTTTCTTCAGAAGAACAGCCTGGCAAACTCATTTTCGAAGAAAATCACAACAAAACGGTTTGACATCAGAAAAATTTATTTAGAATAACAGTTTGTTGTTATTCGATAACTGAGACACGATCATAGACTACTAACGCTTTTCTGTGATTTTCAAACAAAATAGATCCTATCCTCATCTTGATTAATTTATTTTTTTATCAAAATGATGCTATTTTGAAATAATTTTAACGGTGATATATAAAACTTTGTACGATATTCGTGGGGTACTACATTATTAACGCACTATGTGATTACCCTAACTCGCCCTACGGGCTCGTAGGGTAATTCACAATACGTACGTTAATAATGTCTATACCCCACTTATATCGTAAATAACTATTAAATCACTCTCACATTTTTTTAATTCACCCTGCAATAAATAATGCATTTAAAATAACATCAGACACGAAATTAACACTTACCATAGTATTTATCAGACATTATCAGCCATTTTCATTATTTTTCATGGCACAAATGACAGACAATAAATCTTTTTAAATAGATGATTTGACATCTATCATCGACAATAATTGTCATGCACAGTCTACTAACCGATTAGTTTTTTGTTTTGTCAAAATTAAATATAATGGTTTTTATTACTATTTCGTCAAAATTGAATAAAATATTGTACAAACCACGTGAGCTAAGAATGTTTATTCACTCGAAGAAGTTAAATCACTCGCCCTTGCGGGCTCGGGAGCTAAACTTTCTTCTCATGAATAAACATTACCTTAGCTCACTTGGTGTGTAAATATCTATTAATGTGGGAAAAATAATTGTATTTCAATGTTCAATGTTCAGTTAGTGAGAAAATAAATTAATTTTCATAGATATAACGATTTTTTTCATATACGATGTTTATTGAAATTTTATTACTATTTTCAATACCTTACCTATATTAGCACAACAGAATTTTTTATTACTTTTACTCGTATTAAAACATATTTTCACTAAACGGCTTAGCAATGAAATAATTTTATGCATAATACTGTGAAATGATAATAACCATTTATAATTAATTTTATTTTCAATTTCCTTTATACGTAGTTATTTTTAATATGAATTAATGTTACATACCGATTGGTAACTTTAAACTATCTTACGGTATCCTTCTAATATTCTTTGTTCCATACGAGCCGGTGACAAAAAAATATAAAAACAAGTTTATCCTACAAGATATTCAAAATTAGTGACCACAGTGTTTATTTATTGGTTGAAAAGAAAAAACAAGAAAAATGTAAAAATGTCAGAAACCAGTACAGAAAAAAGTGTCTTTTTAACTATCAAAAATCAGTACCATATGAATATATTGAACTATGCAAAACGTGACGAAATTTAACATGTTTACATTTTCATAAATTCTTTGTCTAATGGATATCTGGAAAAACCGAAGTAGGTACCACAAGTGCATCATGTATCCTTTATATGTAGTTATTTTAAATATGAAATGAAATGTTAGATACCGATAAACCTACAGCCGATTGGTAATTTTAAACTGTCATACGGTATCTTTCTAATATGAGCAAATACTTACGTATCTGGTATATTGAATCCGGGTAGTCCGGTTTCCATATTTCGTCTATACACATACGTAAACACGCCGTTTCTGTAAGTACACTACTTCACCTCTCGGGCAGGGCTATCTCTGTTCTGTATGTGAAAGTACGAAGGATCCAATGGCAGACTATCACAAGACGTCCAGTCTAATAGTCAACCACCACCACACTACTAAATACAAATTGCACCTGCACAAACGAAGATATTCAATATGATTAAATGTTGAAGGTGAAGACAAGAAAAATGTAATCACTTAAAAATTAGGGGACGGGCTAATAAAAGTTGTAGTTATTAAATGATATTGTTATTTTTCTTCTTTGTTCCATACGAGTCTGTCACAAAAAAATATAAAAAACAAGTTTAACCTACAAGAAATTCAAAATTAGTTAATGAATTTGTTGAAAAGAATAAAGAAGCAAAATGTAAAAATGTCAGAAGCCAGTATAGAAAAAAGTGTCTTTTTAACTATCAAATATCAGTACCATATGAATATATTGAACTATGGAAAACGTGACGAAATTTAACATGTTTACATTTTCATCAATTCTTTGACTAATGGAAATTTGGAAAACCGAAGTAGGAACCACAAGTGCATCTTGTATCCTTTATACGTAGTTATTTTAAATATGAATTGAAATGTTAGATACCGATAAACCTACAGCCGATTGGTAACTTTAAACTGTCAGACGGTATCTTTCTAATATGAGCAAATACTTACGTATTTGGTGTAATGAATCCGGGCAGTCCGGTTTCCATTTTTCGTCGATACACATACGTAAACACGCCGTTTCTGTAAGTACATTACTTCACCACTCGGGCAGGGCTATCTCTGTTCTGTATGTGAAAGTACGAAGGATCCAATGGCAGACTATCACAAGACGTCCAGTCTAATAGTCAACCACCACCACACTACTAAATACAAATTGCACCTGCACAAACGAAGATATTCAATATGATTAAATGTTGAAGGTGAAGACAAGAAAAATGTAGATTAAATGTTGAAGGTGAAGACAAGAAAAATGTAATCACTTAAAAATTAGGGGACGGGCTAATAAAAGTTGTACTTATTAAATGATATTGTTATTTTTCTTCTTTGTTCCATACGAGTCTGTCACAAAAAAATATAAAAAACAAGTTTAACCTACAAGAAATTCAAAATTAGTTTATGAATTTGTTGAAAAGAATAAAGAAGCAAAATGTAAAAATGTCAGAAGCGAGTATAGAAAAAAGTGTCTTTTTAACTATCAAATATCAGTACCATATGAATATATTGAACTATGGAAAACGTGACGAAATTTAACATATTTACATTTTCATCAATTCTTTGACTAATGGAAATCTGGAAAACCGAAATAGGAACCACAAGTGCATCATGTATCCTTTATACGTAGTTATTTTAAATATGAATTGAAATGTTAGATACCGATAAACCTACAGCCGATTGGTAACTTTAAACTGTCAGACGGTATCTTTCTAATATGAGCAAATACTTACGTATTTGGTGTAATGAATCCGGGCAGTCCGGTTTCCATATTTCGTCGATACACATACGTAAACACGCCGTTTCTGTAAGTACACTACTTCACCACTCGGGCAGGGCTATCTCTGTTCTGTATGTGAAAGTACGAAGGATCCAATGGCAGACTATCACAAGACGTCCAGTCTAATAGTCAACCACCACCACACTACTAAATACAAATTGCACCTGCACAAACGAAGATATTCAATATGATTAAATGTTGAAGGTGAAGACAAGAAAAATGTAATCACTTAAAAATCAGGGGACGGGCTAATAAAAGTTACACTAATTAAATGATATTGTTATTTTTCTTCTTTGTTCCATACGAGCCGGTCACAAAAAAATTTAAAAACAAGTTTAACCTACAAGATATTCAAAATTAGTTTATGACTTTGTTGAAAAGAAAAAAGAAGCAAAATATAAAAATGTCAGAAGCCAGTATAGAAAAAAGTGTCTTTTTAACTATCAAGAATCAGTACCACATGAAAATATTGAACTGTTGAAAACGTAAAAAAAATTCAACATGTTTACATTTTCAACAATTCTTTGAATAATGGAAATCTGGAAAACCGAAGTAGGAACCACAAGTGCATCATGTATCCTTTATACGTAGTTATTTTAAATATGAATTGAAATGTTAGATACCGATAAACCTACAGCCGATTGGTAACTTTAAACTGTGAGACGGTATCTTTCTAATATGAGCAAATACTTACGTATTTGGTGTAATGAATCCGGGCAGTCCGGTTTCCATATTTCGTCGATACACATACGTAAACACGCCGTTTCTGTAAGTACACTACTTCACCACTCGGGCAGGGCTATCTCTGTTCTGTATGTGAAAGTACGAAGGATCCAATGGCAGACTATCACAAGACGTCCAGTCTAATAGTCAACCACCACCACACTACTAAATACAAATTGCACTTGCACAAACGAAGATATTCAGTATGATTAAATGTTGAAGGTGAAGACAAGAAAAATGTAATCACTTAAAAATCAGGGGACGGGCTAATAAAAGTTGCACTAATTAAATGATATTGTTATTTTTCTTCTTTGTTTCATACGAGTCGGTCACAAAAAAATTTAAAAACAAGTTTAACCTACAAGATATTCAAAATTAGTTTATGAATTTGTTGAAAAGAAAAAAGAAGCAAAATGTAAAAATGTCAGAAGCCAGTATAGAAAAAAGTGTCTTTTTAACTATCAAGAATCAGTACCACATGAAAATATTGAACTGTTGAAAACTTAAAAAAAAATTCAACATGTTTACATTTTCAACAATTCTTTGAATAATGAAAATCTGGAAAAACCGAAGTAGGTACCACATGTGCATCATGTATCCTTTATACGTAGTTATTTTAAATATGAATTGAAATGTTAGATACCGATAAACCTACAGCTATTATTATTATTATTGCTTATAGCATTACAGCGACAAAAATGTATAAATAATATATATATATATAAATATAAATAATAATATTTAAAACGTCAAAAAACATAGTATACTACAATTGTATATCTAGGTCTTCCAACCAAATCAATGCAGAAGGAGTGGCATTTATAAAATCTGCGGTTGATCCGTGGTACTTTCTAGAAGGGCACTCTTGAATAATATGTTCCACAGATTGTACTTGTGCTCCGCAGTCGCAAGCTGGAGAGTTACACAGACCCCACTTGTACATCATTTGGTTACATCTTCCATGTCCAGTTCTTATCCTGTTAAGTTTAGACCACAGACTCCTTTTTAATTCAAAACCTGGCAGTCTAATTGTAGGATCGACAACTCCTTGGTGATTTATTGTAGCATCATTCCACTTTTGTCGCCATTCATCTTTAATATTAAAATTGAATTCATCTGCATGGTCCAATATTGGTCGTCTTGACCTCAAACGTCTCGGCGGTAGGTCATTTAGAACGTGATGAATCGGAAGATCTTGAGGATAGTCTGGTCGATGTAATTTTGTCCATATACGTGATTTTGCTTCATAGCGTCTTAACTCTGGCGGTGGGATATTACTAATAGTATGTAACCATGGTATAGGTGTAGATTTAACTGTGCCAGTAATAATTCTCATACATGCATTTAGCTGAACGTCTATCTTTTTGCTATGAAAACTGTGATGCCAAACAGGGGCACAATACTCAGCAACTGAGTAAACTAAGGATAATGCAGCAGTGCGTAGAGTACGTGCTTCTGCACCCCATGTAGTTCCTGCTAATTTACTAATTATATTGTTACGGGACTTTAGTTTTTTATTCATATTTTCCAAATGTTGTTTATATGTTAGTGTGCGGTCTAGAATTACGCCAAGATATTTAGGATGAAAGTTGTGTTTAACACTTTGTCCGCAGAAGTTTACGTTGAGTTCTTGATTAGCTTTTCGGTTATCTAAATGAAATGCACAAGTTTCAGTTTTTGATGGGTTTGGGCATAATCTCCATTTTTTGTAATATGTGTTTAAAGTTTCAAGATCTTTAGAAAGTACCTGTGAACCTTCTTCTGGTGTTGTGGATTGGAAAGCTAATGCTATATTATCGGCGTAACAGAATTTCCTACTATTTGTTTTGGCCATATCGCTGGTATATAAATTGAAGAGCATTGGTGCTAATACTGATCCCTGGGGAAGTCCGTTTTTTATGGTGAAAGATTTGCTTGTTTTTTGTCCAACACTAACTTTAAAATAGCGATTGGTTAGCATATTGTTTAGAAGTGTTGTTAATTTTTTACTTTTTATGTGACTTTTAATTTTAAACATAAGTCCCTGTAGCCATACTGTATCATATGCTGCTGATAAATCGACAAAAGCAACTGAAGTTTTCATCTTTCTTTGAAATCCTGCTTCGATGTAAGACGTTATAGCTAGTACTTGTTCGCAACAACTACGCTTTCGTCTAAATCCAGCCTGATATGTGGGGATTACTTTGTTAATTGTTTCTTCAATTCTGTTTAATATTAATCGCTCTAAGAGTTTGAAACACACGCTGAGAAGTGCAATTGGGCGGAAGCTAGAAGCATCTTCGGGGGGTTTTCCTGGTTTTAGAATTGCTAGAGTGTGTGCTATTTTGAAATATGGAGGAATAATCCCGGTGTTTAAAATATGGTTGTAAAAATTTTTCAGCCATGTTCTATCATTTTCGCCAAGATGTTTGATGAATTCGGGAAATATGCCATCCAGACCTGTTGCTTTTCTTATTTTCAACATTTTTATGGCTTCATGTATTTCAACTTCATCAAATGGTTCTGATAGGGATGTATCGTCGTTTAGATTTTTATCAATTTCTTTTAATTTGTGCCTAGTCTCTACTACGGTGGTTTTGTCGACAGGAACTTTCTCAGCGCGTGATTTAATATGTATGGCCATTTGCGAAGGTGATATTTTGGGCTCTTGATTAAGGCCATATTGTGAAGAGCCAAGTTTTTTTAATAGGGACCATGCTTGCCTGCTAGAATGACTGAAATTTAGTTGTGAAGTAACTTCATCCCATTTCTGTTTCCTTGCTTTATTTAATTCTTCTAAAATATGTTTGCCAATTTCTGGGTTACCAGTTTTTTGATATTCTATATACGAAGCCTGGATATTTTCATTCCAACATGGAATATACTCTTTCCTGAATCCTCTTGGAATATTTCTTTTTGCTGCGCTAATGATAACTTCTACAAATCTTTTGTAGTTTTCTGACTTCGGCGGAACCCAGCGTAGGTTGCTGTCGACTTCTTTAGAATATTGTATCCAATTCGCTTTTTTAAAATTCCATCTTGATTTACTACTGGACTTGATAATTGGGATTTCTATACCTATACGCACTACTGTTGGACGATGTTGACTTTTTGGGAAATGATTTAAAATTTTCTTCACATGTGATAGTGGTAGTTTGTTCTCATCAACTGAAATAATGCATAAGTCTGGATTGGTATCTGTTTGCCATCTAGCTGATCGAAATGTTTTAATGTCTTTGGCATCATAACTGACATATAAGTCTTCTGTGTCAATCCATTCGGATAATTTCTTTCCATTTTCATCACTATTTGAGTATCCCCAGGATGTATGATAACTGTTAAAATCTCCTATAAGTACACATGGCCTTGGTAATGTAGGTAAGACTGGCGTTGGCCATTTGGTGTTGGGTGGTTTATAGACAGATAATATAGTTAAGCCGTTAAGCTTTACGGCAATCATTTCTATTTCATTGATCTTCTCAGAAATTTCCACATTACATTCTAAAATACTATTTTTTGCATATATTACAGATCCATGTATTGAAGAGGGGAGCATTGCTATGATCTTATATCCTGATATTTTCCCTTTTTGTAGTATATTCTCACCCATATGTGTCTCCTGCAGGGCTATAATATCAATGTTTTGGTCGTTTGCTAATTTGTTAATATAATCACATTTATCTTTTGTCAGTCCTTCTACATTAATTTGCAAAATATGAATACTAGGTCCTATATTTCTAGTTTGTTGGTATACATAGTTTCCGACTTTTGATTCTTCTTTTCTCTTATCCACCTCTTTCTGTCGCTGAGTCTGGCCGAGAGAGATCTGAGTTCTAGTTCGGCCGCTGTCTGTGTAAACTATTTGCCGGACTGTGCTATTAGTCCGTTGCCCAGGGTACACCATCATAGAGGTTGTCTACACGTCGTACCCACATATATTGATATTAAATTATATTTTTACTTCTATATATATCATGACATGACACATGTCAAAATGTCATTATTTCATTAACTTAATTTACTGTATAAATTAAATATTCCACAATATATGTATAACCACAGTGTAATATTGTTAACCATAGGTACAATGAACAATAATAAATAAATATTTTTATATAAAAAATATAATTAAAGACGGAATGTAAAAATGATCATATTTATCACAGCCTACATAAAAATAGGTTAGTATCTTTAAACTGTCAGACGGTATCTTTCTAATATGAGCAAATACTTTCGTATTTGGTGTAATGAATCCGGGTAGTCCGGTTTCCATATTTCGTCGATACACATACGTAAACACGTCTGTAAGTACACTATTTCACCTCTCGCGCAGGCCTATCTCTGTTCTGTATGTGAAAGTACAAAGGATCCAATGGCAGACTATCACAAGACGTCCAGTCTAATAGTCAACAACCACCACACTACTAAATACAAATTGCACCTGCACAAACGAAGATATTCAATATGATTAAATGTTGAAGGTGAAGACAAGAAAAATGTAATCACTTAAAAATCAGGGGACGGGCTAATAAAAGTTGTACTAATTAAATGATATTGTTATTTTTTACCCTTTGTTCCACACGAGTCGGCCACAAAAAAATTTAAAAACAAGTTTAACCTACAAGATATTCAAAATTAGTTTATGACTTTGTTGAAAAGAAAAAAGAAGCAAAATATAAAAATGTCAGAAGCCAGTATAGAAAAAAGTGTCTTTTTAACTATCAAGAATCAGTACCACATGAAAATATTGAACTATTGAAAACTTAAAAAAATTCAACATGTTTACATTTTCAACAATTCTTTGAATAATGAAAATCTGGAAAAACCGAAGTAGGTACCACATGTGCATCATGTGTCCTTTATACGTAGTTATTTTAAATATGAGTTGAAATGTTAGATACCGATAAACCTATAGCCGATTAGTAACTTTAAACTGTCAGACGGTACCTTTCTAATATGAGCAAATACTTACGTATTTGGTGTAATGAATCCGGGCAGTCCGGTTTCCATATTTCGTCGATACACATACGTAAACACGCCGTTTCTGTAAGTACACTACTTCACCTCACGGGCAGGGCTATCTCTGTTCTGTATGTGAAAGTACGAAGGTTCCAATGGCAGACTATCACAAGACGTCCAGTCTAATAGTCAACCACCACCACACTACTAAATACAAATTTCACCTGCACAAACGGAGATATTCAATATAATTAAATGTTAAAGGTGAAGACCAGACAAATGTAATCACTTAAAAATCAGGGGACGGGCTAATAAAAGTTGTAGTTATTAAATGATATTGTTATTTTTCTTCTTTGTTCCATACGAGTCGGTCACATAAAAATTTAAAAACAAGTTTAACCTACAAGATATTCAAAATTAGTTTATGAATTTGTTGAAAAGAATAAAGAAGCAAAATGTAAAAATGTCAGAAGCCAGTACAGAAAAAAGTGTCTTTTTAACTATCAAATATCAGTACCATATGAATATATTGAACTATGGAAAACGTGACGAAATTTAACATGTTTACATTTTCATCAATTCTTTGACAAATGGAAATCTGGAAAACCGAAGTAGGAACCACAAGTGCATCATGCATCCTTTATACGTAGTTATTTTAAATATGAATTGAAATGTTAGATACCGATAAACCTACAGCCGATTGGTAACTTTAAACTGTCAGACGGTATCTTTCTAATATGAGCAAATACTTACGTATTTGGTGTAATGAATCCGGGCAGTCCGGTTTCCATATTTCGTCGATACACATACGTAAACATGCCGTTTCTGTAAGTACACTATTTCACCTCTCGGGCAGGGCTATCTCTGTTCTGTATGTAAAAGTACGAAGGATCCAATGGCAGATTATCACAAGACGTCCAGTCTAATAGTCAACCACCACCACACTACTAAATACAAATTGCACCTGCACAAACGAAGATATTCAATATAATTAAATGTTGAAGGTGAAGACAAGAAAAATGTAATCACTTAAAAATCAGGGGACGGGCTAATAAAAGTTGCACTAATTAAATGATATTGTTATTTTTCTTCTTTGTTCCATACGAGTCGGTCACAAAAAAATTTAAAAACAAGTTTAACCTACAAGATATTCAAAATTAGTTTATGAATTTGTTGAAAAGAAAAAAGAAGCAAAATGTAAAAATGTCAGAAGCCAGTATAGAAAAAAGTGTCTTTTTAACTATCAAGAATCAGCACCACATGAAAATATTGAACTATTGAAAACGTAAAAAAATTCAACATGTTTACATTTTCAACAATTCTTTGAATAATGACAAGGATTTTTCAATCAACGACACAAGTGAAAAAAAATATTTTTTTTTTAAATTACAAATGGCGCAACAAAATGTTGCGTTTACGCAACTTTGGGATTTACAACTTATGAAATATTTCAAAAAAAAAACTGTATGAAGATGAACTTAACATTTTTGGCACGTGTAGTTTGTGTTTCCTTTGTACTGCCTACATCTTCTCCTTACTTTATTCTCTTCTTGCATTACAATATGGCCAATATTGCCATATCTCACTTTAGCCGGTAACGCTTTTTTGGATGGCCTTCCGTAGTTTTGTATCGTAGACGGAAGTTGTAATCCACTAGGTTTTGCTTCGTCATCATTTACTTGGCAAATATTGTTTCTAATCCGGTTTTCACTTCTCAAAAGCGTAATAACCAAATAAGATTTAAATGTGCCTCAATTTTGAAAACTTATCAAATTTATCTAACTGGCCATTATTAGATTTTTTTTTTCAATACATCGTCACTAAAGTACAAAAACTTCAGAGGGAGATTTTCTCTGATCTTCTTTTCAATTTCTTCAATCACATTCTATTTTCAACTTGTGAAGAAATTATGTAAGTTGGATTTCTCCCAATTCGGAATAACTTTCTTTGCTTTACTTTTGGATGTTTGGTGATTATTTTTTATACAGTAGTTTCTTCTCGAGTTTCTTCTTCAATGGGCTTATCTAATTCCTTTTCTTCGGGCAGATTTATATGAACTTCGTATGTTCCAGCTATGTCCGATATATCTTTCTCAGTCTCGCACACATCTTCATCAAAAAGATCTTCATCCGTAATTTCGTCGACATATCGTGTATGTATATCGCGTCTATTTTTGCAGCTTATTGTAAATAGTCAATAGTCATCCTATTCTAATAAAGCCAGTAGCTCTGCACTTGATGAATGTCTTATGCATATAATAAATATTAGTAATAAGTATTATTTGTAAAATGTTTCATAATAATAACTACTTGCTTACTAGTATTATAGTTGTAAAAATTTTACGAAACCGTAATTCATCGACACTCAAAATATCAACACGACTATTTGAGAATGAACATATAAGTAAAATGACCGAATTTTCTGTGGAAATGCAACAACTGACTTGTTCGAAAAAGACCGCAAACAAAAATACGACATATTCAGTAATCCCAAAGTTGCGTAAACGCAACATTATAACTAATTGCTTATTATTCAAAAACTAATAAAATTTAAAACATTGTCTAAAAATATTATTCGAAATGAGGATTATGTAAACCCATTTCATATATAATTGCGGTATTTTTTTATTTCTATATATTTTTTATTGGCTCATTAGATTGGGAAAGATCAACTGCAAGGAATTGGTATAATTTGGGGATGGGTTACAATCAGATTTTAAGATTATATGAATTATATTTCAAGTGATATTATGAAATAGAATATTATTAACACAAACATTGCTTTAAAAATTATTTTTTTTATAAAATATAAGAGAAAAAAATATTTGCAAAATGTTTCGTTCACGCAACGTTGGGTATTAATGGGTTAAGCAGCATAGCCCAATGTTAGAAGAATAACAAATAGTATGGAGGAGTGTAGCAAACAAATGAACGATCATAGACACACCAAGATCCTGCGATCAAGTTTAAAATCGGGACTTATGGGTCAATTCTGAACAAATCTGTAAGCCTTACAGATCTGTAAATCTGTATATAAATGAACAAAATCGTAACGAAAGTTGCCACCCTAATGTATAATTTTATATTAATAAACAAAAATAGATGCGTTTTTGTCAGGTTTTTACATATTTACAGATCTGTAAGACTTACAGATTTGTTCAGAATTGGCCTATAAGCTTCCTAAACTCTGTGCATCCCCTTACTGATACAAAGAGTGCAACAAAATACCTACTGTGGGATGCTGTGGAGAAATGGGCATTCCTCCTGAAGAACAATGGCCCACTTGCTCACTTGCACCGATCTAGAAGCACTAGAGAAGACCTCTCTGCAGCAACACTGGCAGCATTGAATTGTGTTCTTTATTGACAAAATAAATTTAATTAGGCACTTCCCTGCCAACGCAAAAGTTATTTAGTGTTTGCGGACGGTTTTTCCATTGGCACGAAGAGGGATCTCGGGGAGGATAGTGCGCTCTCGCCGTTCTAGTCATTGCCGAGCTACGCATTGGGCCTAATTACTTAGCCAACTGTAGCATCCTACTTTTGGTTAATACATTTGATACACACATAAGAAAAGTATTTTAAAACATATTGTATATCTGAATACGAGTAAATAAATGAACAATAACATTAAAAATTGTATAGGTATTTAAATATTTCAAGGGAACTAGATATTATTATTACTGCTATAAATGCCGCTTCTTACTCCCTAGCAAGAAATGATACTACTGATTTGCTTCATTGCTTCAAAGATATGAGTACTATTTTGATTTTTTGTTGTTTTTCAATTAGATTTGTCAAATTTATTTTATATTGTTTAAATGTAAAATACAGATTGTAATAAGTGAATATAAAAATATTTGAACTTAATGATTGCTATATTTATGTATACTGTGTGGTAAAATGCTCAGCGGGAGGTTATGTGCTGGCCACATCAGATTTTTTTAAATGGAATCTTATTTTAGTCTCAAAAAAATAATTATTTTTTTCTCTTTTCAATGATGTAAGGGTTATTACGTTTTATATTTGTTTTGCTCCTAAAATTTATTTTTTTTCTTTATTTTTGTGAATTTTCTTATTATTTTTCAAAAAAAAAATATTATTTTTATTAATTATATTGTATTTGATCGATATAATTTATTTTATGCCTTTATTACTTAATATTTTTATTCTAGACTCATAATTACAAATTACTCTATAATGTGCCAAGGGCGACCTGATACAAAATATTATAAAAATTAATTTGATACGAGTTTTGAGCAAATTTTTCTAACGAAATAAATTATTTGAAATAAATGAGTATTTCTAAATAGAAATCTATCAATATTTTCAAAATAATTGTAAATTTAATACAAATTAAGGAAAAAATAATAATTTTGAAGGCAAAACAAATATAAAACATAATAACCTTCGACCATATAACTATAGACACGTAATGGGGGCATTTGTTTTGAAGAGTAAGTGTGCGGTGCGGGGAAGGAGGAAGGTGCCCATATATGGTGTTTTGTTGGTTGCAGGTTTGTAGGAGATAAAGTGCGTTGCGGGTTATATACGGGTAAGTATTTATTATATTAGCCTTGGAAAAATGTTTGTGACATTAAATATAATATTCCAATACGAATTATTTAAATATAAAATTTATATTGTTGCTATTTTTATTATCTTCTATAGAAAAGGATAGACTTTATGTAGATTTTGGTAAATTTGTGTATAACTACTAATATTTAACCTAACAAAAAATTATGTGTGTACATAGTACATAAATGTACTACATGTTATATTAAAATTGATTTTCTTAATATTTCATGCTTTTTAGCTTGAAGCTATGAAGATAAATTTAAAATAATTATTGTTTTATTTTCGGTGATGGGAAAATGTTACAATATTACTAGTTAGTAGACTCTTTTGTTAAATAACGATTATTTTTTCAGTTTGTATATTGTATATAACACTAACTACTATTATTTATATTATTATTATTAATTTTGGCTATTTATTAAAATTAATATTTTCATCTGAGCAATTATTTTAAAATAATGTTTAACTTTTTAAATATTAGATATTAAAAATAGCAACAATATAAATTTTATATTTAAATAATTCGTATTGGAATATTATATTTAATGTCTCAAACATTTTTTAAAGGCTAATGTAATAATGCTTACCCGTATGTAATCCGCAACACTGAATACTAATATATATAATGTATTTAGTATTCAGTGTTCGCGATGCACTTTTATCTCCTACAATCCTGCAACCAACAAAACACCATATATGGGCACCGTCCCCTTTCCCCGCACCGCACACTTATGCTACAAAACATTGTATAACCTAACATAGCCAGTTACGTGTCTATAGTTATATGGTCGAAGATAATAACCCTTACAACATTGAAAAGAGAAGAAAATAGTTGTTTTTTACTTCCTTGTACGAAGTAAAGGAAGTATTGTAATCGCGAAAAATTTCGGTTTCCAGATTTCAACGGAAATATCCATTTTGAGCATCCCTGAATCCATTTTGACTAATTTCGTCGTGACGTCTGTACGTACGTACGTACGTATGTACGTATCTCGCATAACGGAAAAACGGGAAACCGTAGAAAGTTAAAATTTTGTATTTAGAACTGTTATAACATCTAGTTGTGCACCTCCCTTTTTGGTCATTACATAACTTGCGGAAGTGGTACTTTACTTGAAGCCTGTAATAGATTTTAATGAAAAACTATATTAAAATATAAACCAAAACTTTTCAAATTTGGTATATAAGACTTTTATATGAATGGGAATAACGTAGTAAATTTTAGTTAAAATGGTCTATCCGTAAGTGGTACTTTACTTGAAGCCTATAATAGATTTTAATGAAAAACTATATTAAAATATAATTCAAAACTTTTCAAATTTGGTATATAAGACTTTTATATCAATGGGAATAACATAACAGATTTTAGTTAAAATGGTTTACCCGGAAGTGGTACTTTACTTGAAACTTATAATAGATGTTAATGAAAAACTTTATTAAAATATAATCCAAAACTTTTCAAATTTGGTATATAAGACTTTTATATCAATGGGAATAACATAATAGATTTTAGTTAAAATGGTTTGCCCGGAAGTGATACTTTACTTGAAGCCTATAATAGATTTTAATGAAAAACTATATTAAAATATAATCCAAAACATTTCAAATTTGATATGTAAGACTTTTATTTCAATGGGAATAACATAATAGATTTTAGTTAAAATGGTCTACCAGGAAGTGGTACTTTACTTGAAGTCTATAATAGATTTTAATGAAAAACTATATTAAAATATAATCCAAAACTTTTCAAATTTGATATATGACTTCTATATCAATGGGAATAACATAATAGATTTTGGTTAAAATAGTCTAACCGGAAGTGATACTTTACCAGAAGATGTTATCAGTTTTTCTTGAAAAAAAAATTTGCTTTTAGTAATAAATGCTTCAAATAAAAGTTTTAGAGATTTGAATTCTGCGTCGAAAACTTTAATTATGATTAAATTAGCTCTTTGTATTCTCTAATTAAGTTTGCTATGGATTAGGACAAAAAAGAACAAAAAAAATATAAAATGTTGATGTCAAATTATGTCAAATACGTGCAGTTTTATGATTGGGTCTGTTATAATACTTATTTTAATTATTAACAAAATATGTATAGTGTAACAGGCGTACAAGGAAGTCATGTGCTGTCCACATCAGATATTTTGAGACTAAAATCAGATATGGGTTCCATTTAAAAAAATATAAGTTTGTATTATATCTCGAAAATTTACGGATATAAAAATTTGTTTCGTACGCCACTGGTTAGGTAATAAAAATATCTATCTTTTGTATTTGAAACGTTTTTCTCAATTACCAATAGTTTAAAAGTTATTTGAAAAAGAAAAAATCAACAATAATCAGTTTTTCGTTATTATCTAGTGCCCTATGAGAATTTTTGGAAAAACAAAAGCACATCTGAGATGGCCTCCCAAAGGCGCACAAAAAGTTCCATTTAACCGACATCGTATCTCTTATAGTTCTCGAGATCCCAATGGTGACACTTCTAAATGGGACACACTGTATATGTACAGCTCACCCAACGAGTCGTGGCAGTTAAGCAGTGGTCGTGCGCAGAGGGAGAAAGTGTTCGGGTTGAAAAGAGAAAGGTAGTACGCTCGAAAAATACACTTCGCGTAGCAAGTTCATGATTTAAAGATCTTGGAATTATATTTGATCCAAAATTGAAATTTGATCAGCATGTAACATACATTTGTAAAACTTCATATAGAAATCTGGGATTTGTTATACGGAGTTCTCAATCATTTACTAATGTAAATACAATAATTATGAGTTTATATTACTGCTATGTAAGATCTAAGTTAGAATATTGCATACAAATTTGGAATCCATTTTATAATAAATACGTCATTGAAATTGAAAATATTCAAAAGAAGTTTCTAAGATATTGCTGGTTTAAAAAATTTAAAACCTACTCATATGAAATTAGTTATAATATTAAATGAATTTAGACAAAGCAGCCTTCAGTCAAGAAGAAATATTTTGTCTGTTTTATATCTATATAAACTAAATAATAAAATAGATGATATTTAAATAATTATTATCCTGTTGAGTGGAAATAAATAAATAAATATATGTCTGATGAAATAAAAAATAAATATTTTTATGTAAATAATATTTTGTACATATAATCATATACAAGAATATACACACAAATTAAGAACAGAATCCTTTTATTTGCAGTAAAAAATATTTATTGAAATGCATTGAAACAAATTATTCATGTATATACACAGAAATATTTATTTACATATATTAAAATTCGTGTACAAGAATATACAATAGTCAACATTTCATATTATCATTTATTGATTTTGTGTAAAATTTAAAACTAGTCAGATTCATCGGTACTTTCATCACTGTCGTCATTTACATTAATAATTACTTCATTAATAATTGCGTCAATATTTCCTTCCCTAGCTAAAAATCCTTCTTCGCATTTTTTGCATGCTCACACCGTGATCTCCATTCTTCGACAGAAAAAGAAGTAAAAAATTCTTCCAAAAGGGTTTTTACGTTATCTAAATTGAACTGCACATTTCTTTTTGCCACGTACTGTTTCATGGAGGCCCAGACTAACTCAATCGGATTTAAATCCGGATGGTACGGTGGTAATCTTAAAACGTCATGACCATGTTCTCTAATTTTTTTATCTAGTGCAAATTGTTTAAATCTTGGTTTATGTAGCAAAACAAGACGGTATAAATCCGACTTGAGCATACTCATATCACAATTAACATTTCTAGCTCGTAACCAATCGATCATGCTTTGCTTATTGTCATTAAATCCAGGAGCTTTATCTACCTGAACATTGTGGTAAGGCGCATTATCTATAACGAGAACAGATTTTTCTGGCAAATTAGGGATCAATTTTTCCTCTAACCATTTAGAAAAATTTTCATAATTCATTTCGTGATGATAATCTCCTGTTTTACAGATAGACTTGAAAATTAATAGTGCATTAGTCACAAATCCGTCTTCACCACCCGCATGTACAATAATTAGTCGTTGTCCTTTGGAAACCGGCTGTAATAATCCCGCGTTGGAATCATCATTCCATGACTTTGAGTCACCGTATGTGTCGAATGCATATATGTTTCATCGATATAAACTATTTTGCGCCCTTCGCGACGAAAATTCATTATTGCTCTCAAATAATTGACGCGCATTTTTTGAATATCGAATCTATCCATTAATATTTTTCTATTTGTTTTAGTTTTCCTCCATCGAAAACCAATTTCGTGCAAAATAGATTGCAAACTTTCGCGTTGCCCCTGGAAGCCTGTATACGCTTTGAATTTTTGTAAAATTTGGGAGACATTTGGAACAGTTTTCTCGGTTCCGCAGAAATTTAAAGTAATATTTTTTAGAACAGCCTTGTCGAAATCTCCGATATCTGTAACACTCTTTCGCCGTTCAATTTTCTTCCGGAGCGATGAGAATTTGCTGCTTAAACCTGTAAAGTAATTTTTATTAATTATTGTTCAAATGAGGTGATTATTTTTAATCATGATATGAGGTCTTGTTTAAGGAAGATTTATATAATATAATATAGATAGCCTTGCCATTTTTTTTTTGTCAAAAATAGTTATTTGTTTAATTATTACTTTAGACTCTTTTGAAATATAGGGTTCTATATATATTCTACATTGACATTTTAATACATTAATAACTTTTTATGTACCTTCTTCAATGCTCTTCTTTTCTTCACAAATTCGAAAAATTGTTCTCTCGGATACATCACTTGCAGCTGCCACTCGTTTTGCAATATTATTTAAAGAAATAATTGGAGCACCATTTTCACTCTCTTCCTTCATAAAAGAATAAATGTTAGCGATAATCTCCCGACTTTGGCTATTGAGAGCGCGCCCGTTCAATTTACTTTTAAACTCCATTTTCGCACAGAATGTACTTTACGCAATGTACTCTTTAATATGAAACAGGGAATTTATATTTCACCCCCCACTCTCGGACCCTTACCACTGCGCATCTTAGCTCAACTGCCACGACTCGTTGGTTGAGCTGTATATATATTATCACTCATTAAAACAAAGAACAATTTTTGATTTGGTGTCCCGGTTCGTAATTATTAGAGTTCTTTTGTTTTTCGAAAAATCGTCATAACTCCCTTATTTTAAAGACTATTGCAAGTTTTTGTCTTTCAAATTTACCTTTAGGCCCTCTAAAATATTTGGCACTAACAATTATTTTTTATTTTTCATATGACAAAATGGTGATCTATCAAAAATTTCAAAACATGATTTTTTGATAACCACTCGATCGATTTTTAAAAGTAAAACATTTATAAAATCCTTCAACTATCTACTACAATATTTTTGTCCTACACTTTTTTTTCAATTCACCAAAAAATAGTATATTGTGTTATTAGGAGCAAAAGTGACACTTTGTGTGCCGAGCATGTAAGTTTGCACGACGAGCAGTACGCGAGTCGGACAACTGCATGCGAGGCACACAATGACACTTTTACTCCGAATGACACATTATATTTTTTCTTCAAACGTACGTATTTAAATAAAATAATTACAACTTGACGTTACAATAATTATATAGTATTTTACATTACAAGCCAGGTAAAACGGTTTTTACTGCGGAAAGGAGGAAATGACTGGCGAGCCGAGTAGGCGAGCCTGTCACCTCCTTGAGGCAGTAAAAACAGTTACCTCGGCGTGTATTGTATAATATTTCATTTGTTACTCACTTGTAAATGAAATTTAAAATTATAACCTAAATCTCTCAGTTGCAATTGACACTTATTTTTAATACGTATGACAGTAAGAAAACACAATTTTCACATGTCAACAACGTTACTAACGTGGTAACTAACTTGTAAAATTATTACAAGTTAGCAACCAATTTTACAAGTTAGTAATTAGTAAACAATAATTTTCAAAAGAAGTTGGCGGTATCAATAAATGAAGTTTACAAGTGAGTAACAAATAAAGTATTTTTTAGACGACCATTGTGATAAGTATGACATATCAACGTAGTATCCTAACACTGAAAGTTGAACTTATGACATTAGTGTTACGATATATTTCATATCGTAATAGTTGACACGGTTGCTAGGTTACTATGTCATTATTTCCTGGCTATATGTATATATTATTCATTTGTCAGCTGTCCGTACGTTTGAACCTAAATTTCAGTTTTGTAAAAAAAGTAAAATTTATTTAAGCTCGTCTAAAAAATAATGTTCATAACTTGTATGAAATACAAATATCTTAGCTCGTGTGTATTGACTTGTACTCCGCTACGCGTCGTGCGTCAATTTACACTCGCATGATATTTGGTATTTTTCATAACTTACATATGTATTTGATGTTTCAACACGAGTAAACACGTTTTTGTTGCTCCGTATATTTTTTTCATTTTTTAGTGGAAATTTGTGTATTTCTCTTTTAATTTTTCCTAAAATGACCCGTGGAAGAACCGCCAGTGCTCTGGACAACGAGACATCAAAATTATTTGACGATGAGGCCTTTATAAATAAGCTGGCAGACAAATTATTTGCTCGTCTTGACCAAAGGTTTGAGGAGCAAAAAATTTACTACGAGAAAATTATCCAGGAACTCACGATCAAAAATCAACATCTGGAAGAGGAGGTCGACAAACTGGAGCAATATTCAAGGAGGAATTGTGTTCGTGTCTTTGGTATTCCCGAAGAACCCTCTGAGGATCCGGAATCTAAGGTGCGTGACCTTGCCAAATCCAAATTGAGTATTAGTATTTCCCCAGAATCTATTGACAGATGTCATCGTGTCAGCAAACCCCCTGTGAAAAGTGCGAGTGTTCTTAGTGATGTGCCCCCAAGACCACGTGGTATTATTATCAAGTTCACATCGTACAAATCGCGTCAATTGTTCCTGAAAAACAGAAATAAACTAAAAGGTACTGGCATCGTAATCACTGAAGATCTTACCAGACTCCGGCATAATTTATATAAAGCTGCATGTAAAAAATTTGGAAATAAAAGTGTATGGACTTATGATGGCAACATCTTCATGAAATGTGATAATGGTAACATTAAATATCTGATGTGGACAACACATGACTTCCTTGTACGCCTGTTACACTATACATATTTTGTTAATAATTAAAATATGTATTATAACAATCATTAAATTGCACGTATTGGACATAATTTGACATTGACATTAAATTCTTTATTTTTATTATTTTTATTATTCATAGCAAACTTAATTACAGAAACCAAAAAGTACATAATTTTTAAATTTACATATCTTGCTTATACAAAGAGCTAATTTAATCATACTTGATATTTTCGCCGGAGAATTCAATTTTCTAAAAGCATTTATTGTTAAATTCAAAATAACACCATTTTTTTAAAGAAAAACTGATAACAGCTTCAAGTAAAGTATCACTTCCGGTTAGACTATTTTAACCAAAATCTATTATGTTATTTCCATTAATATAAAAGTATAAAATACCAAATTTGAGAAGTTTTGGTTTATATTTTAACATAGTTTTTCATTAAAATCTATTATAGGCTTCAAGTAAAGTACCACTTCCGGTTAGACCATTTTAACTAAAATCTAATATATTATTCCCATTGACATAAGAGTCTTATGTACCAAATTTGAAAAGTTTTGGATTATATTTTAATATAGTTTTTCATTAAAATCTATTATAGGCTTCAAGTAAAGTACCACTTCCGAAAGTTATGTAATGACCAAAAAGGGAGGTGCACAACTAGATGTTATAACAGTCCTAAATACAAAATTTTAACTTTCTACGGCTTCCCGTTTTTCAGTTATGCGAGATACGTACATACGTACGTACGTACGTACAGACGTCACGCCGAAATTAGTCAAAATGGATTCAGGGATGCTCAAAATGGATATTTCCGTTGAAATCTGGAAACCGAAATTTTTCGCGATTACAATACTTCCTTTACTTCGTACAAGGAAGTAAAAAACTATCATTGGCTAGTAATATTGATGAATTGTGAATTTCTTGTTAATTATTGTTACACAATCATACGTTTAATATTTTCTGGAGTAACTTTGTGCTTTGTTTACTTTATTTGACAGATTTTTTTGTCTCTGTGAGATTTATTCGTTTTATTCTTTGTTAATTACTACACCTGCTTTGAATTGTCTGAAGTTGTCTGTTCGAACTTGTATAGTTTGTATAAAATAATAGCGTATCTCTATATATATAGGCTATTCAATTTATGAATATTTTGTACCAAAACGTTAGAGGGCTTAACACAAAATTGGAATGCTTTTATAATAACTGTAGTTCCTTAAACTATGATATTATTGCAATAAGTGAATCTTGGCTTACACCCGCCGTAAATAATTCAGAAATTCTATCGTCGGCATATGAAGTATATCGTCATGACAGAGACAAAGATATTACTGGTAAAAAAACTGGTGGAGGTGTGCTTTGCGCTGTTAATTCAAAATTTAAATCTACTCCAATTAATATTAATCTTCATCCTAACTCTTCAACCGACATTCTATGTATACAAATTTTTCATTCTCCTATTAACTATATATTTCTTATTGTTTTTTACTGTCCTCCTCCTGTTACCTTAATTCAATTAGAGTATTTGCTCGACGCATTGGAAACTTTCTTACCCTCATTGAACAATAATTTTATTATCCTTGGAGATATAAATATTACAAATCTTGTCACTGCCGTAGACGAAGGTTCTGGCTGTCATTTGTCACGCAGGTTCAGAGATTTTCTAAGTTTTATGAATGCATCTCAGCAGGCCCGGCAAGTTTTAATTTTAGTGTGTGGTGCTTAGTGATGGTTTGTGCACGAAAAATTGGGTGGTATTTAACCCAGAAAAGAAAATGCGCCGCAGGCTAATTTTTTTTTTCATTCAAGGTCAAATGACTTATAATTGAAAGCTACATTTTTTCAAGGGATGTGCAAATGAATGTTTTCCCCTTTCATGTTCAAAAATAAATTGCCAGTTCACAGAACATTTTTTCGAAGTTCTTTTTTTATGCTGGGTTTATGCAGCATGTAAATTATGAAATTAAACTGAGCCACTAAATTAAGAAACTAAACTAAAATAACGTCGTTTATCCAGGAAATTAAAGTTCAGAATTTTATGTTTGACATTTCGTATAATCTTTACTTTTATAGGTGAAATTGCGATACATTACATTTATATAAGATCAAAAAATAAAGGTAAACAATTTGTTGAATAAGTAATTAGTATTTCGTCGCTCTTTTCTGCAGAAACTTTGTTATCATCGTACATTTTCATAGTTTAGATGCAAAAATCTGTCATAAACTAAGAAATTATAAAATTAAATTAAAAGTTGAAAATAGCCAACTTCTTAATTTAGTTTCATTAGTTTAATTTTTCAGTTCAGTTGCATAAACGTTGTCATTGATAACAATTGTTTCTACTTTTAGTTTTACAATTTAATCTTTTAATTTAGTTGCCTGCATAAGCCCAACATTAAAGTCACAGTCGAAGTCATTACATTTGTTTTTGCCTACAACTAAAATTCAAAATACAAAAACACTATATAGGTAAACTATAAAAACAACGAAAAAAATAAAAGAATTAAATACTTACTGCCATGCGCTATACGTATCAAAGTTGCAAACCAGAGCCTATTATAATAAAAATGCTAGACAGGTTATGTTATGTTTATGTCGAAATTGTCGAATGCACTATGCTGGGTTTACGCATGCAACTAAATTAAAATTGTAAAATTGTAAATCTAAACTAAACAAGTAGAAACCATTGTTATCAATGACAACGTTTATGCAACTGAACTGATTAAACTAATGAAAGTAAATTAAGAAGTTGGTTATTTTCAACTTTTAGTTTAATTTTATAATTTCTTAGTTTTGCGCCTGCGCCATTCGCGCACTTATGACAGATTTTCGCACCTAACCTATGAAAATGTACGATGATAACAAAGTTTCTGCAGCAAAGGGCGACGAATTACTAATTGGATTTATTCTACAAATTGTTTACCTTCATTTTTCTATCCTATATAAAATATAATTCACCTATAAAAGTTAGATTATACTAAATGTCAAACATAAAATTATGAATTTTAATTTACTGCATAAACGACGTTATTTTAGTTTAGTTTCTTATTTTAATGGCTCAATTTAAATTCTTAAATTACATGCTGCATAAACCCAGCATATTATTTAAAAAATTGTAATAACTTATGGCTTAAACGTGTGGTGCGGAGCACCACCATTTGACTTTACGTGTGGTGCTCGAGACCGCGAGCACCACTGTTGTTGCCGGCCCTGCATCTCAGTATAATTCAATAACCAACTCTAAGTCTAGAATTCTAGACGTCGTAGTATCAAGTAACCATTGTAATGTCGCACACTGCTCTGATCCAGTTGTTGTGGAAGATTCTAATCACCCTGCTCTTGATATTCACAACGCATACTCTGTCAATCTTAAATCTATTAACTCTTCATTTAATTCTTCTCTTACTTATAACTTCAAATCTGCTAATTTTCCCCTTCTATATACCTTACTGTCTGAAACCGCTGGGATGTTTTAAAGAATTTTGACAGCATGAACAATGCGTTTAACAAATTTTATAAAATACTGTACGACATTTTCGACCAATGTATACCACTGATCTCTATACATGACTGGATTGCGTATGAGGTAGGATGGAGATAGGGCGTTTTGTGATTATTTGAAAGACGCCATATTGGAAAAAAGTGTAGTCTCTCGGTCTGACGGTGTGTTGTTGTCTGCTCAGCTGTTCACCAAATGGTATTAAAATGTGTATATTATGGCAAAAAGAAAGAAAAGAACGCTAGTTTTCATAAGTAGATTAATTATTAAATATATTATTGACATGTTGTAAAGGAATTACACGTAATGTCTATAATAAGGTTAAAGTAGACGTCGTAACATTAACTTTTTTCTTTTGTACAAATATGAATTTATACTTGAATAACAATTATTTCTAATCGTCGTTGGGGATATATTATAGGTTTCCATTAAAGAATCGTAATTTATTAGATCAATGGGTAAAAAATATGAAACTTGGATTGCATTTTAAGCCAACTGCGTCAATGAGATTATGTGCTGAACATTTCTCAACGGATTTATTGAAGAAAGTCAATTCTGAAGAAATTTTACTTCCTGGTAGTGCACCCACAATTTTTGCATATATCATTATTTTTGCATTTATAATTTGCCATGTTATACAAAAAAACTATAATTCATGTGTTGTTTTTCTTTAAAAATTAATATTATACATACAAGTGTCCATATTTTTCCATCATTTTTAATTAAATTATTATATTTGCAATATTATTTTAAAAAATATCGTATTTTCTATATATCTTATATTCCTGCTGAATATATATGATTCAAATCTATCAAATAGTAATTTGAATATCCCGCCAAAAATAGACCGAGAGACTACACATTTTCAAATATGGCGACGTTCAATTAGTCACAAGAACTTAACTTGGGATACGCGATCCAGTTATGTATAGAGATAAGTGATGTATACCTAAGATCAGCAGTAAACAACCATCTAACTTTCCTCCATGGTTCACGAGATCTATTATTCGCAATATAAAGCTCAAAGAACATTATCGAAAGCTCTTTATTAAAAATAAATTTGAGTTTAATAATTGTGAATTTAAAAGATTGCGTTCTCTTATTAAAAAAGATATTAAAGCTGCGTACCGTAACTATATATCATCTATTGAGAACAAAATTAATGATAATCCTGCCAGCATATGGAACTTTATAAATACGAAGAAAAATAATACGCGTATACATGCATTTAAATGATAAAGATTATAATTCTACTCCTGAGATTATCCTTGGATTTTCAAGCTATTTTTCTAGTGTATATGAAAATAATGAAGCTTTTTCTTCTTCATTAATTAATATTCAAGATTCCGGAGGTTATGTAAATATTATTAATATATCTGAAGATGATATTAGGCAAGCAATTAATGGTATTAAACCGTCACGTACTCCCGGAGGTCTATTCTAAATGTAGCGATAGTAAGGTGTCGCTATTGCGTCATTGTTAGTGACGTCATATGATGACGTTGAACCTACGTCACCATTTAGTAACTGTTATTTTACTAGATGGCAGTGTTGTATTTTTAAGCGCTCAGTTTGAATTTCACAGTATTCATTTCAGTTTTGATTGTGATCTTATACTGTTAAATGCTTTTTTGTGTCGTGTTTAAAATTTTATATCTCTTATTTATAGTTTTAATTTTTATTTTATTTTTAATTAGTTTGTTATATTATTATTAAAGTTAGATTATTTGGTTTTTAGTTTGATTTTTTAAATTTATATTTTAGTTTCTTTTCTTTTTTTAATTTAGTTACGTATTTATTTAAATTTAGTGTTAGTTTATTATTTTAGTGTGTTAGTTTATTATTTTAGTTTAGTATTTCATTCATTTTCATTTTTTATATCGGTTTTTAAATTCTTATTTATTTTAGTTATATATTCATATAAAATTAGTGTTAGTTTATTAGTTCATTAGTTTAGCATTTTTTTTATTGTTTTCGTTTTTAATTTGTAATGTTTCAAAAACGTGAAAGAGAGGAGAGAATTTCAAGTGAACAAAAAGAAACTTTACTCCATTTTATGGAGGACCACGAAGATTTTGCGAGGGGAAAATTATTGGGGGCAGACGGCAGGCATAATTGGAAGGCATTGTGGGACCAATTAACTATTTTGTTAAAGAATATAGAAGGTGGTGCAACAAAAAAATCCGCTTCGGGCAAATTAAACGAATTATGTGCATCTCTAATTAATCTTCTTGCAATTCTAGCCTCTTCTCTTCTCTCCTCTACTTCAGCATCACGCACAACAAAATATTAAAACGCACGAACAACCATTTGTTTACAAACAAAACACTAACATAACCAAATTTCAAAGTTAGCGACTGGAAAAGAACTTAGCGAGACCTACATAGGTGTCGAAAACATTAGCGACCTCGCTATGGATATGTGACGTCATTCCCCCCTCTGAAGTACGGCTATGACGTCATTCCCCCCTCTGAAGTACGGCTATGACGTCAAGCTATGACGCAAATACGTATGTCATCACTGCGTTGAAGTAGTGGGGATAGCGACACACGTGGTCTTAGCGACTCGATAAGTGAATTAGAATAGGCGCCCCGGTCCTGACAATATTCCCGCCTATATTTTGAAAGGATGTCGAGATATATTTATTCTACCTCTACACATCTTATTCAATCTATCTTTATCTACAAATACTTTTCCTTCTTTTCTTAAAACTTCTTTTGTTACTCCTATATTTAAATCTGGTGACAAATGTGATATATCTAATTACAGACCTATCTCTATCCTTTCTAATCTCTCTAAAATTTTCGAATCTGTTATTTACAAATACATTTATAGCGCAACGCAGAAACATATTGCACAACAACATGGCTTTATGAAAGGTAGATCGACTACTACTAATCTTATGAACTTTACTGAGAAAACTTTAAGATCACTTCGTAACAATAGACAGACAGATGTAATTTACACAGACTTCGCCAAAGCATTTGACAAGCTTAATCATGCAATCCTTCTTTTCAAAATTTCTCATAATTTTAACTTCTCCCCTAACCTTATAGCTTTTCTTTCTTCATATCTAACAGAAAAATGCAAGTACCCTATAATAACTACCTTTAAAATCAGTATACCCCTACTTCTGGCGTACCTCAAGGTTCAAACCTAGGTCCTTCGCTATTTATCTTATTTATTAATGACATTACTACCTGTGTTAAACATTCCGATGTATTACTCTATGCCGATGATATGAAGATATCTAAAATAATAAATTCACCTGAAGATAGTTTAATGCTGCAAGAGGATATAAACAACATTCTAGAGTGGTCCAAATCTTCTAAACTATATTTGAATGTCAAAAAATATAAAACTATGTCATATTCTGCAAAAAAAACACTTTAGCCTATTACTCTTCTAAAATGGAACAACATCTACTTGATAGAGTTACAGAGTTTAAAGATTTGGGAGCCATATTCGATATTAAGCTCTCTTTCAAGGCGCATATAAATTACACAGTAAGATCTGCCTATAAAAATCTAGGCTTCATAACTCGTAATTGTCGTTCCTTTCCTAGGTTAAGAACCTTTAAAATGTTATATTTTTCATTCGTGCGTTCAAAATTGGAATACTGCCTACAAATATGGAATCCGTTATATAATATACGAGCCCCGTCTCACAGCAGTTGGCCCACTTTTTAAATATTCCTTTATCATTACTTAATAGAGTTTGTAATATGAATTAAATAAATCTTTACTTTTTATTTAAAATGAAGATTTCAATATTGCGCAATGCTAAATTAAATATTTCTCTAAAGATTAAAATTTTAACGGTATAACAGTAACACAAATCGATATACGTATTTTTTTCACGTTATTTATCAATATTGGGTAACATCGCTTTTTATTCTAAATTACTTCTGTAATTCTTTTAGACATTTTATTTAAGAAAACCTAACAACTTTACGAATTTTGTACATTTTTTTTTTGTTTTTCTTAAATTTTTGGTTCTAAGTACCGATTAGTTTATTTTACATTAAAAAATGAAATATTTTAGAAAACATATCATGCTACGTTTCATTAGAACGACAAAACGTTTGTGATATTAATAAGAAGTGACGATGATTTATGTTAGTTATTATTTGGATTATAATTAACCAAATAAAATGAAATTAAAGCGGGTGGGCCAACTGCTGTAAGACGGGGCTCGTATATACCAACAGCATTGAAAGAATACAAAAAAAAATTGTGAAGTACTGTTATTATAAAACATATGCAGACCGATTCACAAAAAAGTTTAAGCTAATCCTCATTTTTGGATTAGTGAATTCTATTCTTTTCCGGTATTTAAAATTTAATTTTCATAATATTATCAATAAAGGTAGATAGTAGGAATAGATTAGACTATATTTTAAGTTATAAACTCTCAAAATTAGAGTAGAATTCGCTAATCCAAAAATGAGGATTAGCTTAAACTTTTTTGTGAATCGGGCTGATGGTGTTTATCCTACTCATGATTTGTCATACAATACCTTACTATCCATTTTCAATTTAGTGTCTTTAGAAAATAGAAGAAAAATGCAATATTTGATCTATGTATATAAATTAGTAAACAATATTATAGACAATCCTATTTGTTTAGCTAGTATTCCATTTTCTGTTCCGCGCCTCTCTTCTAGAAATAAGTGTACATTTCAATATTCATTTGTAAGAACTAACTACGAAGCAAGGTCGCCCATCAGACGATTATGCTATATTTTTAATAATACTCTTACAGATATTGATATTTATCACTTGTCACTTAGACACTTCAAGCGAGCATTGTTACATACCTATAGTTTAACTTGATTTTCATTATTGCAAATTTTGTGTTTTATATAATTATTATTATTTTTTTGTGTGTGTTGATACATTGTAACAATTATGTATTCTTTGTGTATCCACCCCGTAATTGGGATTTCGCTCCTGTGGGATGGATGGGATATTAAATAAATAAATAAATAAACTTGTTACGAAAATAACTATTACGTGAAAGGACGTTTGATTTCAATTGCTCTGTTGCTATGGATACTTTCGTATTTGTTCACTTTTTGTTATAAACATTCAAGTGAAGATTTTCACGTTTTGACGTTTAAATAAAAACTATGCAATTTTATATTCTCCTTATGTGCAATTATATCAGAATTTGAAGTATTGCCATGTACGGACCTTGAAGTTGTTCAAATGAATGGAAGTTCAATAATATTGAAGGATATGATATGTCGAGGAATCGCTGAAAAACAATATGAACTTTTCATATCACTTTAATTCTAAATATTCTTACCGTCGTTGCCAATATGTAATATTTTATAATTTGTTATTTCGTTAAATATAAACTGTTTATATTTCAATTTGTAGGTTACTTGGTTAACTTGGGGCGATATGACAGGTTTTTATTTTACAAGTTACTTCTTATTCGCTCATTTTATGTAGTTGCTATGGATATTTATTTATTTCATTTCTACCTCCTGAATCAAGTCACAAAAGTTGCCATTTTTATGACGTTTGAAGAAAAAAAATCTTTATTCATTTACTTGATTTATAAATGCAGCGTGTTCAGAAAAAAACCTAATTCGGAGTAGGCTATGAACACAGATACGTAAGTCTGATCATTATTCAGTTCAAAAGTCACGTTGTCACAATAGGCTATTCCACAGTAATCAAAAATAGTAAAAGTAAATATGAACGATAATAGTTAAGGGATAAGGAAAACCATATTTCTTTTATTATAAATTATTTCTTCTAGAAGACACGGGGAGTTTTGCTTTTGATGATGCAGGACATGTGTACGAGTGTTTCCACAAATAGGATCCAAGTATGACCTCCGGTTTTGAGAAGCCCCGCCCTAACCAAGAATATACTTCTTCGGGTGTGTCGGATTTGTTCGGTTGCTGTTCGGGTGACGTTCTAATTTCTTTGTTTTTATAAAATGAGAAAAAAGGTGAAATAAATTAAGTATAATAATTTATTTTATGTCTCTAATAATGAATTATAATATTACAATTTAAATATACATTATTTTATAGTTTGTTTAACATTTTTTCGTGGCTTGTGAACCACTGTTTATGGGATTCTGCAGAGTTTAAGCATTAAACTAGAACAAATTTCGGGAAAACAGTAGACATTTATTCAAACACATGTTACACTATAAACACTACAGCAGACATCTTGTTTTGTCACATGTTTTTATGGCGCGTTCAAAAATAAAACTCTTTGATGCAACCAGCGCCATCTAGTAAAAATAATGTTAAAGTGCATTACAAAATTGCAACAAAATTATTTATATCAACACCTCCCTTCAATTTTGCAATGCTGCATATATTACACTATATAATACAATATTTTACAAACTGATTCTAAACCTAGATTTATATTACAATAATGTAATATTCAAGAGATCTCTAAAAATTTTAAACTGAGTACTTGGCAACTGCTTTGTAAAAATATCTGCTTGTTGTTTATTACTCTGTATATACAACAATTTGATCTTATTTTTAGCTATACAATCTCTAATGAAATGATGTTTAACATCAATATGCTTAGTACGTTTCGATTCTAAAGTCGAAGCCATTTTAATACAGCTTTGATTATCCTCAAAAACATTTATTGGAAAAACATCAATATTTGCAATTTCTAACAACATTTGTGCTATAAAAAGATTTTCAGTTATGCAAGTAGATAGTGCAACATATTCAGATTCAGCACTAGACAATGTGACAATATTTTGTCGTTTTGTTTTCCAACAAATAACATTATTATTCATCTTTATTACAAAACCCGTTATACTTTTGCGGTCAACAATACTGTTCGCAAAATCAGAATCTACATAAGAAAATACGTGGACATTTGAATCTCTGCTCTTTGTATATTTTAAACCAAAATTTTCTGTTTGTTTCAAATATCTTAATAAATTTTTCAGATGATTCCAACGTTCACTAGTGTAATTATTTTGAAACTGACTAAAATAGGTAACACAGAAACTAAGATCTGGCCTAGAACCAAGCATTATATACATAAGGCAACCTATCAGTTCTCGATAAGGTAACTTTTCATTCTTAACATTTGATTCAACTGATAATTGAAGTTTCGGTTGCATAGGCAAAGTAGAAAGTTTACAATCGGACATGTTAAATTTTTGTAGAACTTTCTTAATTAATTCTTTTTGACAGATATGTATTTCCTTACCAACTTTACAGATTTCTAAGCCCAGAAAAGTTATATTTTTATTTTTTAAATTCGTTTAACTTAAAAGTTTTCGACAAATTGTTTTTAATAAGTTCTAACGTTTCTAGATTTTTGGAAAATAAAATAATATCATCAACGTATACTAAAAGAAATATATCATTACTAAAGTACAAACAAGGATCTTTTAGTGAACGTTTTAATCCTAAAGCAGTTACTTTTTCATGAAATAAAGAATTCCAACATTTTGGAGCTTGCTTTAGTCCATACAGTGACTTAATTAGCTTACATACTAATTTAGGATCTTCTTCAAGTCCATCTGGTTGATACATGTACACTGGTGTGTCCAAAGTTCCGTTGAGGAATGCAGAACTCACATCAAGCTGCAACACATGTAGATCATATTCAATGAAGAGCGATAGAAGTACTCGGATTGTAACCATTCGGGCTACAGGCGCGTACACTTCTTCATCAAGTGAACACTGTTGGAAACCGCGCGCAACAAGACGTGTCTTTTTCACTATTTTTCCGTTTAACACTTTTTCACGAAACACCCACTTTGAGTCTATTATTTCTTCTTCATTTTCAGGTGGTAACACCAACTCCCAGGTGTGATTTTCTTCTAGAGAACGCAACTCTTCTTGTATCGCTGTTTTCCAATCAGCAACATTTTCTGCTTCGCTAAAAGTTTGTGGCACATCAGAAATTAAATTTCCAGCTGACAATGCTGTCATCAAGTTTGCATCAAATTCGGTATCCAAGTCAAGTTCATAATCTTCTAATCTTTTAGGTAATCTTCTGTTTCTATCACTTCTTTTCGTGAGTTTAGTTTCATCTGCTTCTCTATTTGTTTCACTTAAATTTTGTTTCATTTCTTCATTTTCATTTTTGGTGCAACTTTCTTCTTTTTCTTCATGAATTTCTATGGATACCTTATTGATCTGGTCAATCCCACTAGTTTCGTCAAACACAACATTTCTTCCTGAAACAATCTTTTTATTTTCTTCATCCCAAAGCCTATAGCCATTATCTGTATAACCAATCATTACTAGTTTTCGTGTATGCGTATCAAGTTTACTTTTTCTGTCTTCTTTAGGAATTAAATTGTATGCAACAGAACCAAAAACTTTTATTTTGTTCATATTAGGTTTTTGATTATACCAGATTTCAGCGGGTGTGGAATTTTTAGGTAGTACACTAGTTGGGGTACGATTTGTAAGATAGACAGCAGTTCTCACTGCTTCTCCCCACAGAGATTTGTTCAATTTTGAGTCAAAAATAAGGCATCTTGCCTTCTCCATGATGGTTCTTTTGTACCTTTCAGCGACTCCGTTTTGTTCCGGATTTCTAGGTATAGTGTATTGACACTTTATACCTTTCTTCATGCAAAAATCTTTAAATTCTTTTGAGGAGTACTCACCTCCATTATCACAACGAAATCTTTCTATTTTGGTACCAAATTTTGCTTCAACAAGTTTCACATATTCTTGAAACTTTTCTAAGGCTTCATTTTTTGTTTTTATTAGGTAACACATAGCAAAATGAGAAAAATGATCGATAAAACTTACGTAATATTGTTTTCCATCATATGTAGGCGGATTTAACGGACCACACACATCACTTGATACAACTTCTAAAATACGCTTGGGCTTTCTTTCATCTTCAATAGTTTTAAAGGGTTGCCTTGACTGTTTCCCTTGCAAGCAAACCTCACATATACCTGGTGCTGGGTAGTGAAATGAGTGACCCATTTTCCTATGTAAGAGCATGTCATCTGTTGCTGTAAGAGCATTGTTATTGCAATCCTGAAACAGCTTTAATGTTATAACGTAAAGGTTTCCAGATAGTTGACCTTTTAACAAGATTTCTTCATTTCTTATTATAAGAACTTCTTTGTTCTGACATAAGATTTTAAATCCTCTTTCTTCCAGCTTTCTTACAGATAACAAGTTGTGTATAAGTTCATCACACATCCACACTTCTTTCATGCATACATTTTTACCATTTGGTAGCTTTAAATTTAAATTACCTTGTACCGTAGCTTCCAGCGCTTCTCCTTTCTTAGCTACACTTATCACATGACTGATCTTTTCTCTATTTTTCAATAGATTTCCAGTATTTTTGTTTACTAAGTGGTTAGTAGCGCCACTATCAATTATAAATTTCACCTCTTTAAACTGTTGTTCTACACATGCTAGCGAGTTTTCTTGAGCTGTCAAAAATACTATTTCTTCTTCATTTTTCTCTCTTTCTGCTACATTTGCCCTTGAATTTTTCTTCTTCTCCTTTGGACAGTCGTACTTCTTATGTCCCACAATGCCACATCCATGACACTTAAAAGGAAATGAATTTTTACCTTTCTCATTATTTCCTTTTTTATTCCACTTTTTCTTGTATCCAGTGAATGCTGCTTCACTTTTACCATTTTCTTCCTGTGCTGTTGCCTGTCTTGATTCTTCCAAAAGTAGTTTACTTTTTACAAAATCCAAGGTTATTTTTGATTCATCTTGACAAAACATGACATCTATAGCCGTTGTAACTGCCTGATAAGATTCCGGCATGGAGGACAATAATTGTGATACAATTTCACACTCTTCCATTTTTCCTCCAGCATCTTTCAGTTCATACACTGTTTGCTCAAATTCCGTCAAAAAAATATTTAAAGCTGTACCTTCTGTATACTTCAAACTTCTTAACCTCTTTTGTAACTGTACTTGTGTAGAAATACCTTTCTTCTTGTAGGTATTACTTAGGGTTTTCATTATTTCCTTCGCTGTTGTTTTTGTTTTGATCATTTCAAGCATTGTATCAGACAAACACTGCACAATTATATTGCGAGCTTTTACATCAGCTATCTTAAATTTGGCTAATTCATCAGCATTTACGGGTCGATCAGTCTCTAAAACTTCTTTAACTCAAGCTTGTTCTAAGTACAATTTCACTCTGAACTCCCAATTTGAAAAACCCGTTCCATTAAATGGTTTTACATTTACTATTTGGCTTGGTAGTGTAGCCATGTTTTTCAAGAAAAGTACAATGTGGTACAACTAAGCAGCAAAACACACTAAACTTTTAACTTCTACTGACTTTTAAAAACGTCCCGTTCTCACTGTACTAATTTAAAATGCTTCTGGGCCCATAACCTATGGGATTCTGCAGAGTTTAAGCATTAAACTAGAACAAATTTCGGGAAAACAGTAGACATTTATTCAAACACATGTTACACTATAAACACTACAGCAGACATCTTGTTCTGTCACATGTTTTTATGGCGCGTTCAAAAATAAAACTCTTTGATGCAACCAGCGCCATCTAGTAAAAATAATGTTAAAGTGCATTACAAAATTGCAACAAAATTATTTATATCAACACTGTTTGTTTACTTCTGGGATATCTACATTACCTCCGTCACAAAGGTAATTTAAAATTCGGACCTTGATATCTCGCTTATTTGGAGGAATTTTTAATTCGGACTTTCACATGTGGTCTTATATTTTTATGTACTTCAAGAAAAAAAAAATAAAAAAAATATCGTGGAATAGCCTATTGATCGTGAAATGTAATTTTAAGGAGAAAAGATAATAGAGAAGGCTACAGATTATTGCCATTCACCGTTTTCTAATTTATTTCTATTTCTAAAATACGAAATCAAGAATATTTCTTTAGATAACATTTTTGACAATATCTCGTGTCAAACAGATATTTCAAATTGATATACGTTTTTTTGTTCATAGCCTAATCCGAATTAGGTTTTTTCTGAACACACTGCACTTATGTAAGTCAAGTAAATCAATAAAGACTTTTTTTTGACAAATTGAAAAATATGTTTAGGACAAATATTGTACTAGATAGTTTAAGGATTTTATAAATGTTTTACTTTCGAAAATCGATGAAGTGGTTATCAAAAAATAATGTTTTGAAATTTTTGATCGATCGCCATTTTGTCATTTAAAAAAATTAAAAATAATTGTTTGTGCCAAATATTTTAGAGAGCCTAAAGTTAAATTTGAAAGGAAAAAGTTTTTCAATAGTCTTTAAAATTAGGGAGTTATGACGATTTTTCGAAAAACAAAAGAATTCCAATAACTACGAACCGGGACACCAAATCAAAAATTGGAACTAAGAAAAGTTGTTTGTTTTAATAAGTTCTAAATACCAGTTTTGGGTGTAATGACTTAGTATTAACACCCTGCATATATATTATATGTATATATCCTTCAGAAATACTGCCAATCTTATCAATCAATTGGAAGAATCTCGAACATTAGAAGAATAAAACTGAATAGAATGAATTAAAAAATATAAAAATATATAAAGATGTGTTTTTGTGTGTATCAGAAATTTATTTTTATTTATTTATTTTTTATTTAATTAACCAAGACCAACAGGACACTAAGATCCCAATTACAGGTCGGTTTTAAATACACACAATTATAACAAAAAATTGTCACAAGTACGAAAGAACACTTAATGTAAACATACAAATAATACAAATAATAAAGAAGTATGTTGTTTCAAATTACAAATACATAATAATTGCTTAAATGAAACAGTATTTAAACAGAAGACACCATTTATTCCATTAATAATAATTGCTGAATTAAGCCACTTTTAAATTTAGCCATGCAGTCACCAAAGATGTCAAGAGTACTAGAGACAGTATTGAAAGTAGAACACATAGTTTTTATAGGAGATTTTTGTTCATAATTTGTACGTGATGTACTACAGTAAAATGTACGGGTGTTCCTAGAAGTTATTCTAGGTACAAATATAGAAATTGAAGCGAGAGTGATTGGGTCATTGATGCTGTTGTGCAGTAGTTTGTACAGATAAATACAGGAATGAATTTTTCTACGAGTAACTAAAGGTAAAGTAGTAGTAAGACGTTGTGATCAAAATCAAAAGTAGGATACTGTTTATTAAGTTTCAAATATAAAAATCTTGCAAATTTACGTTGGATAGATTCAATTAAATCAACATATTTGTTATAAAATGGATTCCAAACTTGAATACAATATTCTAATTTCGATCGTACATAAGTAAAATACAACTTTTTTATTGTACATATTTTAGTAAACGACTGCGAACAACGCATTATGAATCCCAAGTTTTTATATGTACATCTTACTACAGTACATATGTGCTCGTTAAACTTCAGTTTTGTATCGAATAGAACTCCTGGTCGACTCTTTCAAGAACATAATCTCCAATTTTATACTGAGCAGTGTAAACAAATTTTCTAACAAAATAACTCATTAATTTACTCTTACTGAAGTTACAAAATAATTTAGAGGATAAAAACCAAGCGTAGATATTATCGATATCTTTCTGTAATAATAATGTATCTTCAAATGACCTAATGGACTTGAAGATTTTCAGATCATCTGCATAAAGTAGTACTTTAGAGTTCTGCACTGAGTTAACTATGTCATTAATGAAGAGAATAAACAATAGTGGACCAAGGTTAGAACCTTGAGGAACTCCGGAGGTAGCAATATATGGTTTAGATTTGAAATTGTTGTAAAATACAGACATGTCCCGATTAGAAAGATAGGAAGAAAGGAATTCTATGAGATCAGAAGAAAAATTAAATTGAGTATTCAGCTTATGTAATAATATATTGTGGTTCACACGATCAAATGCCTTTGAGAAATCAGTATATACGACATCTACCTGCGCACTGTTGGAAAATGAATTTAATGTAAATTCAGTAAAGTTCATGAGATTAGTTGTAGTTGATTTGCCAGTCATAAATCCATGTTGATGAATTGAAATTTAATTTTTTACAGATGCATAAATATGCTTATAAAGCACAGATTCAAATATTTTGGAAATATTGGACAGGATAGAAATGAGACGGTAATTAGTAATATCATTTTTATCTCCAGATTTGAAAACAGGTGTAATAAATGATTTTTTAAGACATGAGGGAAATATATGTTGGGAAATTGAAAGGTTAAAAAGGTAATAAAGAGGTTTAACAAAAATATCAATGCATCCTTTAATAGACACTTACAAAATTGACGTCACTGCAAGAGACAGATAGAAGGTCATGCATACAAACAAACCTCCCCTCGTTGTCTTGCGTCCCGTTCCCTGTTCCTATCTGTCATTGTATTCGCATCTGTTATTCAGTGTTAAACAAACCTAATTCTTTATTGTGATGTGTACGTTGTGTTTAATACATATGAGTTTAAAACCAGAAGATGTGTCTGGGGCAACTTTTTTGTTTGATAATATTGAAGATCATTCGATTATTCAACTAAAACGATGGCTAGAGTGTAAAGTCTACGGCTGATGACAGGTCTTTGTTTGTACGGGGTAACCATAGCAACAACCATGATTTCTATGCTTCGCCGTTAGAGGTGCTCGTGCAAATTGCAATTTTGTAAGTGTCTATTATATATGCCGGTAAGTTGTCAGGGCCAGGATTGCGAGACGATTTAAGTGATTTTATTGCACAAATAATATCATTTTCAGAAATGTGCGTTATGTTTATAGTGTTGTAGTCTGTCGGAGGTATATTATTTTCAATAGACCCATGGTCGTTAGTAAAAACACTAGAGAAGTAGTCAGCAAATCCTTCTACTATTTCATTGGTATTACTCAATGTAAAATTATTCAACTTCATTTGACCTGGAATTCTGGTAACGCGTTTTTTATTATTAATAAAACTCCACAATTTATTTGGATTTTTTGCAACCTGGTCCTCAATACCCGACACATATTT
This sequence comes from Ophonus ardosiacus, assembly GCA_943142095.1. NCBI lineage: Eukaryota > Metazoa > Arthropoda > Insecta > Coleoptera > Carabidae > Ophonus > Ophonus ardosiacus. The sequence continues at coordinate 32,278,890 of OW964826.1, read as the reverse complement.
TGAATATTGTTGTTTAATATCTTTTTTTGTAGTTGCTCGTAACTTTTTAAACTTATCTAAATGTATATCATTATTATTAGTTTTATAGAGCTTATGGTAATGCGAGTTTAGCTTTAAATCATTTATAATTTTTGTAGTAAACCACGGGGGATAGGGAGAAAACTTAGGTTTAACACACGGAATACACATATCAAGACAACAGTAAAGTACATCATAATACTTTTTGAAAGCGGCATTAACTTCAGGTATTGAATAAATTTCTTCCCAGTTTGCTTGCATTAGCGAATTATATAGTAACTCATAATTACCTAATGAGAAATTATACTTTACTATGTTGTTGATAGTTGCATTATATGTTATTTTGGAGGAAGAAAGATGTAGAGTAATGAACAGAGAAGGATGATGAGGATCTTTATCTACAAACGGGTCAATATGACGATCAACACAACAACTAATATTCGAAACAACAATGTCAAGTAGTCTACCATTAGCATTTAAAATGTTGTTATACTGTGAGGCATTTAATAATGTTAAAAAATTGTCAAAAGCAAGAGTGATAGAGTTATGTGAAGAAGAATGAGTAGAAAGAGCAGATATGTTAATATCACCGATAATTAAAAAATTATTATTTAAGAGTGGTACAAAATTCTCAATAGATTCATATACAAAATTAAACTGTTCAAGAGTGACAGGTGGAGGACAATAAACAACAATAATGTAAAGAAATGTAGATAATGATGTTAATAATTTTAAACAGAGTATATCAGAGAGCGAAGAAGGATGTAAAGGAAAACTAATTGGAATAGATTGATATTTCGTATTTACGACACATAGGACACCACCGCCATCTTTTTTGATACCTCTGGAAAAATTCCTATCAGTTCTATAAACATTGTACGATGATGGAAATAATTCACCATTATATATACCCTCATTAAGCCAAGTCTCAGTACGACAAATTATATCAAATGTAGTTGAACAAGACTATTGTAAAAATTGTTAATTTTGGTTTTTAATCCTCTAACATTTTGATAATAAATGTGCATGTAATGAGTTACTAAGGAATACAATATATAATAGTGAAAAAATATATATGAAAATTATTAATATTGTTGCTAATAAACTGAGAAGTTAGAGATACACACTATACAAAAAACAGCAAAATTTAAATTTATTTAGGTGTAAAAACAACGGAAGCAAACAACCTTAAACACAATTGGTGACTTGCGAATGAGCAAATGAGAAATAAAAATCAGATGTTTAAATACGAATCAGAAAGCTAACAAAATGAGTGTCAAATTTACAGTAATGTAGACAGTAAAACAGTGAAAACTAACAAAGTGCAATAAAATGATCAATACAAAATTAGTATGTATAATAAATTGACGCTCCAGAATAAACTGTCAATGTTACTGCTACTGGTGAATGTTATACATGAAAAAGTAACTATTGAACATCTATATCAAATTGAGATAACTTTTTTTATCTTATTATCTATTTTAGCATAAATGGATCCATCACTAGACCACACGTTTTTATATCCATATTTCACTGCGGCAGATTTTAAGAGTTCCAGTCTACATTTAGTTAAATCTTCTTTAACTACTATTTTAGTACCACGTAAGTTTTTTCTCTTTTGAATAACAGCAGATCTTACTCGATAAGAAGTGAATTTAACTATTATAGATCTGGGTTTGATAACTGGGTGATTAGGAGAGGCAGCGTGATGAAATGTCAAATATGTACAATATATGTATAGCATATAGCCTAATATGGAAATGGCGAGAGGTCTTGTACTGGCCACAACAGATATTTTTATCTTGCAGGAATAGAAAAATAGTGTGTATAGCACGTGTTGAAAGTCCTTTGTCGAACATAAACGAAAATAAATAAAATTGAATATTTACCAAGACTGATTTCTCCGTTATTTTGTCCTATAATTCATAATAATTCATTTCATATTGAATAACATTAGAAAATATTTAATAAATTAGAAAATAGAATTATGTTATTACAAATTTGTGAAATAGATCATAAAATAATTATGTATTATAAGAATTATGATGCATACTAGATATAAAAAAATATTTTATGTATTTTTAGTATAGTGAAACTAAACATGAAAATTAACCAAAGTATTGAAGCATAGGTACACATATTTTAATCTTGGGGAATGGAAATTTCCCTCCAGAAATCATTTTAAATTGCTTCATTGCTTAACAGATGATGAATGAGAGGATATTTAATTTTGATATGCGTACGACACAGTGGCAAGAGTGTTTCAAGAATTATCATCTTGGAATAAGGATGTTTCATGTAAATAAAAGTTAAGATAATTTGAATAAAGCAGGGGTAAAATAAATTTAATTATTGTATAATAATACATACCGAGCGTTTTTTTTAAAGGTGCTCATAGGAGATTAACATGGGAAATCAGTTTTTTGCAGACAGAGGGAGGCCTCGTTTTAACTGACAACGATGGTTGTAGTATCAATAGAAAGATAAAAAATCTGCATCAAATGACACCAAATATATGTGAATTACGTAATATTTTGGTCCCATAATCTATATTAAATTTATTATATTTTTTATTTATAGCAATAGCCATGGATTTTTCGATCAACTAAATGATAAAAAAATGTTTGACATTAATTGTCAGAATTTTTTTATTATGATTTTTTGTGTTATTTTCTATTTAATGTTTTACAACAGATTAGAAAATGCTTCACAAAAATAAAATTAATAAAATTCGCACAAGTTGTAAGTTATAACAAATTTTAACACATTTGGTTATCATTTTGTTCAAATGCCATGGCTGTTGCTATTAATACGAAATTGAATAAATTTAATAATTAATTTATAGACCTAAAATATTACTTAATTTATACGTACTTGGTATCATTAGATGCAGGGAATTTTTATCTTACTATTTATACAGAACTATTGTTGTCAGTTAAAATGGGGGATAACAGTCTGCAAAAAACCTGATTTCCCATGTTAATCTCTTATGTGCACCTTGAAAAAACACCCGGTACATACAAATATTATTCCGGATGTTTACTTGAAATCTGTTATCTATCTTGGGAATACAATATTAATTTTTACCTTCCGTCACCTTTAGGTAAGGAAGGTATTGTCCTTGGTCAAAAAAATCGATGGTCAATTCTTAATGAATAAGCACGTTTTAGGATCTCCAGAATATGATTTTACTAGTTTTACGATGATGTCTATGTGTGTGTGTGTGTGTGTGTGTGTGTGTGTGTGTGTGTGTGTGTGTGTGTGTGTGTGTGTGTGTGTGTGTGTGTGTGTGTGTGTGTGTGTGTGTGTGAGTGTGTGTGTGTGTGTGTGTGTGTGTGTGTGTGTGTGAGTGTGTGTGTGTGTGTGTGAGTGTGTGTGTGTGTGTCCGTGTGTGTGTGATAATTTTCTACCACTCCAAAACTACAATGGGCTACTTGCCTTTTTTATTTAATATTTTTGAAGAGCAGGTAAAAACTTGCTACCCATATTTTTTCTTTTGACAAAATTTTTATTAATTAGCCAGAAAAAAAAATTATGAAATTTGATTATTTGAATTCCCGCCATGTATGACGTAGAATTACGCCGCACCAATGAATGGTCGTAAAGCCATAGCGTTTGTTTGTACGGGTAATGTAGATCTCCTGTTTGACGTTTCAACAATAGTTTGGAGGTTAGTATTTTAGCTTGTCTTTTTGGTATCGATATTTTAAATTACATGTAACTACCTATGTGTTTATTTGTGAAGTAATTCATATATTTGAGAGCCCAGAGAGAGAGAAAAATGAACTAATGTCAAATTCAAATTAAGTTTCTCGCACGCAATGCCATCTATACGTTACATTTTTAAACAGTTCCAGTTCAATATAATGACGTCACAGAAAATTTTCTTTCTTAATTTACTAAAAAAACAAATAATTTTTTAAAAATAAAATTTATATATATACAGGGTGGGGCAGAAAAACCTATCCGATTTCAAATCCCTTTTTCTCAAAAGAGGGAGCAGGTAGAGTACTGGGGTAAAAACCGTTAGAAAGCCGGTTTTATGCCATTTGTCAGTAGTCAACATGCCTTGGTCTGGTGAACATCGTGCTTTTGTTATTGAGCGGTTTATCGAATGCGGCGGTTCGATAATTGCTACACAACGTGCTTTTCGAATTCATTTCGGACTCGGGCGTCATGATCCTGTTCCACATCACGCTACGATTAAAGTGTGGGTGTCAAATTTTAGACAGACGAGTTCAGCATTGAAAAAGAAGTCGCCTGGACGTCCCAGGACAGCAACAGGACCTGAAAACGTGGCCAATGTGAGAGCCGCGATTGAACGTTCCCCGCGTCGTTCGGCGCGAAAACATTCGCTCGCTTTGGCGATTTCCAACCGCAGTATTCGGCGCATTTTGCACCGGGACCTCAAAATGCATCCCTACAAAATGGTTGTTGCACAGGAATTAAGTGAAAGGGATTTTGAAACCCGTACGAACCTGTGTCGCGATCTCCGAGAACTCCCAAACGACGATGTTGTGCTCTTCACGGACGAAGCCCATTTTCACTTTGTGGTGCCGTTAACAGGCAGAATTTTCGATATTGGAGTGACGAAAATCCTCGAGAAATCCATCAGGAACCCCTCCATAGCCCAAAAGTGACTGTGTGGTGTGCTCTTTCCCGCCTAGGCGTCTGGGGGACTTTTTTGAAGAAAATGGGCAAACCGTAACGGTCAACAGCGAGCGCTATTGTTTCATGCTGGAAAATTTTCTTAGACCCAAAATGGAAGAAAATGGCGTGGAAAATGTGTGGTTTCAACAGGATGGGGCAACCGCCCACACATCGCGACGATCAATGGACATTCTCAGGGAACTGTTTCCCGGTCGCCTCATTTCCCTGAGAGGTGATCTTGGCTGGCCGCCGCGCTCACCGGATCTCACTCCATGTGACTTCTTCCTTTGGGGTTACCTCAAATCGAAGGTTTACCAGCATCGACCAAGGACCCTTCTTGCTTTACGAAGGGAAATTGCTCGGGCAATTGAAGAAATTCCTGTGGAAATGACGGTGAAAGTCATGGAAAGCTACCGCGAGCGCCTAAATCAGTGTATCCGCTCCCAAGGACGACATTTGAGTGATGTGCTTTTCAAAACTTAAATTTAAAAATGGCATAAAATTTGCGATATGTTAATAAAATTTTTTTTTGACAAGTTGAGTGGTTTTAATTTTATAACGTTTTGAAATCGGATAGGTTTTTCTGCCCCACCCTGTATATATATATATATATATATATATATATATATATATATATATATATATATATATATATATATACAGTGTGTCCCATTTAGAGGTGCCACCATTGGGATCTCGAGAACTATAAGAGATACGATGTCGGTTAAATGGAACTTTTTGTGCGCCTTTGGGAGGCCATCTCAGATGTGCTTTTGTTTTTCCAAAAATTCTCTTAGGGCACTAGATAATGAGGAAAAACTGAATATTGTTGATTTTTTCTTTTTCAAATAACTTCTAAACTATTAGTAATTGAGAAAAACGTTTCAAATACAAAAGATAGATATTTTTATTATCTAACCAGTGGCGTACGAAATAAATTTTTATATTCGTAAATTTTCGAGATATAATACAAACTTATATTTTTTTAAATGGAACCCATATCTGATTTCAGTGTCAAAAAAAATATTATTTTTTCTCTTTTCAATGATGTAAGGGTTATTATGTTTTATATTTGTTTTGCTCCTAAAATTTAATTTTTTTTTTTATTTTCCTGAACTTTCTTATTATTTCCCAAAAAAACATTATTATTTTTATTAATTATATTGTATTTGAACGAAATAATTTGTTTTATGCCTTTATTACTTAATATTTTCATTCTAGACTCATAATTACAGATTACACTATAATGTGCCAAGGGCGACCAGATACAAAATATTATAAAAATTAGTTTGATACGAGTTTTGAGCAAATTTTTTTAACGAAATAAATTATTTAAATACAAGTAGTATTTCTAAATAGAAATCTACCAATATTTTCAAAATAATTATAAATTTAATACAAAATAAGGAAAAAATAATAATTTTGAAGGCAAAACAAATACAAAACATAATAACCCTTACATCGTTGAAAAGAGAAAAAAATATTGATTTTTTTGAGACTGAAATCAGATATGGGTTCCATTTAAAAAAATATAAGTTTGTGTTATATCGAGAAAATTTATGGATATAAAAATTTATTTCGTGCGCCACTGATTAGTTAATAAAAATATCTATCTTTTGTATTTGAAACGTTTTTCTCAATTACTAATAGTTTAGAAGTTATTTGAAAAAGAAAAAATCAACAACATTCAGTTTTTCGTCATTATCTAGTGCCCTACGAGAAATTTTGGAAAAACAAAAGCACATCTGAGATGGTCTCCCAAAGGCGCACAAAAAGTTCCATTTAACCGACATCATATCTCTTATAGTTCTCGAGATCCCAATGGTGGCACCTCTAAATGGAACACACTGTATATATACATATATAAATTATATTATTTGGTATAAATAATACTTTTTAAAAAAACAATTTATAACTTTTATTCGTAGAGAACTTGTTTACAGAGATTCGACAAGCAGCATGCCAGTCTTAACAAAGAATCATCCCGAATTATCTTAAGTCTATGCTTATATACTATTTGGTTTCAACAGCTAAGCGATAAGGGTTATTCTTAGAAGTATAACATTGTCTCACACAGTCGATTGGGTATATAATTCCTCCCCTTGAAGTTCGAGGTTATCAGGGTGTCACATAAATAGTCTTATATTGAAGTTAGCTCTATTTTTTCTGGTTCTGATTTATTCTGCTTTTTAATTAGCTTATTCTTCAACATATTTCTATGTTTACAATAAAATATATAATTATACATAGAATGATTATAAATATCATAATATATTGATATGTATGGTGACGTGTATCCTTAGTGTATTCTGTTAATTTCTTTAATTCTAACATGTTTAAATGTTTGAGTTTTATAATTCTCAGGTCTTCATTATCTATTTCGTTTATTTGTCTTTGAGGTTTATTGGTTTTCATTATGTCTAGAATGATTTGTTTCCCTATTAATTGGTTAGAAAATTTCTTTTTATTAATTTGACAGTTATTGTTGTTTAATATGAATATTCCTTGAGTTTTTAGTATTATGTTCTGAGTGGAGCATTTTATTTCTTGTGGTTTATCCATTTGGACAATATATAACAGATTTGAGTTTTCAATTGGGATAATTTTATTTTCTTTATCGATTTCCCTATTATTGCAATTTTTATTACTATGATTTTCGAGAAGTGTTTTTGAACAATTATCTATTACATCAAATTGTGTTTCGCAATAATTTTCCGTATTAATATTTATAATTTTATTGCAAATATAATTTTCAAAATTTATTTTGATTATTGTTTGTTTCTCAAAGTTTAACTCTAACAGATGGTCATTTTGCAGGAAGGGAATAGAAGTAATTTGTTTCAGAGGGTATTTTGTTCTGGAATATTTGGGTATAATAATTAAATATTTTAATTCTTCGTCTGTTATTTTGCAATAACTATGTATTAAATTTAGGTAATTGAGATAATTTTTTTGTATAATTTTATTAATTTCTTTTTCTAGTGTTTCATTTTTAAAGATGCAGAAATATCTAATTTTTGGCACTATATAATTACTAAGGAATTCTAGAATTTCTTGTTGCAAATTCTCTTTATTAAAAGTTACCTCTAATCTTTGTTTTGTGTTATTGAATAGTTTCTTTATTTTGATTTTATTTTCGTTATGTACTTCGAATATATTTTGGTTATTTGCGTTATTTAATCTGTTTTCTAAAATTTTTATTCCTCCGATAGGATTTTCATTATCTGAATGTCGAGTTCCGTTTGTGCTACTGTTTTCATTTGATAAAATGTCTAGGTCATTATTGGTGTTTAGTAATATGGTTTCCAATTCATATATTTTGATATGTATATTGGAGTTTTCAAAGGTTTTGTTTAAATAATTTAGTAATTCTTCTTTTTTTAATTTATCTAATCCGCATGACAGTAAGGGTATGTTAATTTCATATATATCGTTCATGATCAAATAATCTCTTAATTCTTTTAATGATTTTTGGAATAGTTTTTTATTACATTCTTCTAAGTATTGTTTTTTTGAAAATAAATGAATAATAGTTGTATTATTGTTGGGTTTTTGTATTATAATTTTATCATTAGTGTGTTTTTCACAATATTGTTTACTTTGAAATTTATTGTCTATTTGTTTTGCTAAACCTTTTCCGAATTTCAAATCTTTACTGATACAATGTGCAAATATATTTGTTTCGGTTACGTCTCCTTTATGATACGTTATTCTGTGAGGTTCTCGTATCCGTGATAAGTAATCAGCTATTTTGTTTGTTTTGCCTTGTATATATTCAATCTTGAAGTTATATTCTCCAAGTTCTATCTTCCACCGCATTAGTTTTTGATTAGTGTTTTTCATGTTAAAAAGCCAAACAAGTGGTCTATGATCGGTGCGTATGATAAATTTTCTTCGGAATAGATAATTATAGAAGTTTGAGATCGCCCAAACTATTGCTTTTAATTCTTTCTCAACCGTGCTATAATTTATTTCCGCGGAATTAAAAGTTTTGCTTGCGTAGCAAAGGGGTTTTTCTTCTCCGTTTTGTTTTTGAGATAACACAGAGCCCATTGCGTAATCCGAGGCATCGGTAGTTAGTATAAATGTTTCATTAAAATCCGGGAATGCAAGGATGGGGGGGTTTGTCATTAGTTCTTTTGCCTTTGTAAAAGTGTCTTGATATTATTTGTTCGTAATGTCAATTATGTTACCTTTTTGTAAACATTTAGTAAATGGTTTTGTTAATTTTGAGAAGTTCGGAATGAATCTTCTGTACCAACTCAATTTTTGACTGTATGGCATCTATCTTTTTAAGGTTTGGTTTTAAACCTTCATTCGAAATTATGAAACCTAAATATTCTACTTTTTCTTTAAAGAATTCGCTCTTATCTATTTGAATTTTTAAATTTGCTTCTCTAAGTTTTTGAAAAACTCGTGTTATGTGTCTATATTGGATATAGGAAATTTGTCTTCTTTCGTTTTTGAGTTAAGTTTTCTAAAATCTATAACTAGTCTAGTCTTTCGTTTTCCTGAAGCGTCCATTTTCTTGGGAACTATCCATATAGGAGAGTTAAAAGGGGAAAATGATTTTTGAATTACATTTTCTTGTAACATTTTACTTATGTGTTCTTCAATGTCGGTTTCATAGATTTGAGGTAATTTGTAATTTTTTGTGTGTATTGGTATATTATCAGTCAATTCAATATTGTGTTTCAGTATGTTTGTATGTGAGAGTTTTTCGCCTTCTTTTGGAAAAAGATCTAAATTTTGGTTTAAAAGAATTTTTAATTTATTCTTAACACTGTATTCCATATGGTCATCTCTGATTTGTAACATATTTTGTTTTTCTTCGAGTTTATTATTAAATTTGTATGTTTTATTTAGCATGCGTAGATTTTCGTTTTTGAAATCTATTTTTATGTCTAGTGTTTTTAATATATTAATACCAAAGAGTACGTTACATGTCCTGTGAAAGTCATGAACAAAAAATTCAAATGTGTGTTCTCCTAGTTTCAATTTTGTTGCATTATTTATTGTAACTTTCCCTTTTGCTGTTTTAAAAGTTACGGGTTTATGAGTAATTTTAGTTTTTAGTTCTTTGGCTAATTTATTATTAATAAAATTTATATCTGAACCTGTGTCTATTAAGATGTCAAATGATTTATGTGTGATAGTGGGGATGTTTCCTGTATCTGACGTCATTACGTGTTTGAATCTACGTCGTGTAGTTCTAGAAAATTTTCATTTTCTTCATATGTGATTGATTCTGTTTCGGAATAATTTTCCTCTTCTATTTCGTTGTTATAATTTTGTCTAGTCTGTATTGACATTGGTTGTGTGAGGGTTTGTCTAGTTTGTGTAGACATAGGTGTAGGTTTAAATGTCCTATTTGTATTTTGAAAGTTTTGTCTGGCTATCATATTTCTATCAGCATTGTAAGGTTGTTGTGGTTGTTGAGGATTATGGGGTTTTATATTTATAGGTTTGCTAGGAAATTGTTGGCCTGGAAATTTCTTAGGTGGGAGTTCAAATTTGAAATTTGGTTTTGAATTTACAATTTGTTTTATGGGTGATTGATGTAATAAAAAATTAAATTCATTATTTATAAGTGATTCACAATCATCTGAAGTTTCAGGGTTTGCGTTTATAAATGATCCTTTATTGTGGTAAGGTAAAGAATCAATAAAATGATGTATAATAATTTTTTGATTATGTTTTATTAGGAATTTAGTTTTTTCTTTATTAGTGTCTTGAGTTTCAATTTTTCCTTTGTAGGTATGGAATATTGTCATGAGCTATCACAGCGAGTAGACGTGTTTGTGAGGTTCCATAAATTTTTATATTTGTTGCTCGTTATTTTATATTAAAATTATCTATTTTTCAAAAAATGGGTTCTACGAGACAAATAGCTGCTATTGTTAAAGAAGTGACATCATATTTTGAGCGAAGAAAGTGATTTCGTGTCCGCATTGGCAAATAAAGTGTGTGATTTAATTGAAAAGCGATTAGAAGATCAGGCAGTAAAATATGAAAAAGTGATAAGTGATCTTAAATGTGAAAACTTAAAACTAAAAACAATGATTGATGATCAAGAGCAATATTCACGTAGAAATAATGTGCGTGTATTTGGAGTAGAAGAAGAACCAGACGAAGACACATTGTACCAGAAATGATTGATCGGTGCCATCGTGTTGGTGTTAAATCTAGTTCTAGACCGCGTGCAATTATTATCAAATTTAATTCTTATAAACATCGTGCTCTGGTTATCAATAATAAAAAAAAACTGAAAAATTCTAAAATATTTGTGGTGGAAGATCTTACTAGTGAGCGATTGAATTTAATAAAAAGTGCAAGAATAAAATATAATTCTAAAAATGTTTGGTCGCGTGATGGTAAAATCTTCGTGAATATTGACGGAAAGGTTCATCTCATCAAAGACGCTGAATCACTGGCTGCAACTCCTAATATATGAAATTAAATTATTAAATGTACCATGGAACTGCTATCGATACTACTGCTAGTACTACTACGAGTTTATTTTTTTTTTTCATCTCTTGAAGAATATCTATTTTTATAACTTTGTCGTCTTTACTGATCTGTGTACTCCTACATTATTATACGTGTATAAACGTTCATGAATCTGAATCAATCACCTGTTTCGAGTGCTGAGGCTAATGAACTTTATAATAGTTTTTTTTAAATTGTACATGTAAATGTAAGATCGTTAAATGCTAACTTTTTGGATTTTAAAGATTTTGTACTGGAACATGATTTTGATATTATTGCGGTTTCTGAAACTTGGATAAATCCAAATGCACCTCAACATTTATTTAGTATAGATGATTACAATTTAATTAGCTCGGAGCGAATAAATAAGAGAGGTGGTGGAGTTGCCTTTTTTTGTTCGTAAAGGGATTAAATTCAAGGTATTAGATACAAGTTTCATTACTCCAAATAATACTGAATATTTATGGATCCAATGTGTTGTCTCTAATATTAAAATATGTATTGGTGTAATCTATAATCCGCATAGAAACTTTTACAAGGATTTGTCAATTTTAGATAACTTTTTTGAACAGTTCAACATGGATAATGATTATTTAATATGTACTGGGGATATCAATATTGATTTGTTTGACAATAATTTTCGAACTAATTTTTTTCTAGACACTATAAAAACAAATAATATGCATCAATTAATTGTAGATTGTACAAGGCCTATTTCTAATTCTCTTCTTGATGTTATGTTAATATCTGATATTTCAATATGTAATAATTCCGGTACATTACCCTTTAATACTGTATCAGACCACGAAGCAATTTATTGTATATTAAATTTTCCAACACCTGTTCTACATAAAAAAACTGTAACATAGAGATTTCAAAAATTTAAATTTGGAGTATTTAATGAAAGATGCTGGTCAAGCTAATTGGGATTTAATTTTTAATTTTAATGATATTAATCAAAAAGTCGAATTTATGAATAATAATATTTGTGAGCTGTTTAATGTATATGCACCTTTAAAATCATTTACAACCAAAAGAAGAGGGACAAAGCCCTGTTGGAATATAAAAAGTGTAAGTCTGAAGCAAAGTGGAATTACTATAAAAGTTTAAGAAATTTAACAACATCAGCTATACGTCGGGAAAAAGAAGCATACATAAAATATCAAATTAATAGTAATATTAAGAACCCAAACTTGTTATGGAAAAATTTAAATAAAATTGGTGTAAATTCTTATGCAAATAGTAATATTCCTTCAGAACTTTGTAATTCTTCTGATTACGGCCAGTATATTCTAAATCAATTAGAAACTACGAATATTGATCAAAAATCACTTAATAATTATAATAATAATATGTTTTCTGATACATGTAATGAATCATTCAAATTTTCAGCAGTTACCAGTTTAGATGTGGAACAAGTATTTAAAAGAATTAAATCTAATGAAAGTTGGATTAGATGGAATTTCAATTAAAATGCTAACCCTCATTTTACCCTGCATTATTAATCATATTACACATATTATAAATTATTGTTTATTAAACGGAGTAATTCCTAATATATGGAAATCTGCCATTATTAAATCTATTTGCAAAAATTCTAATCCGGATTCTTTTGACCATCTTAGACCGATTAGTATACTGCCAGTCTTAAGCAGAGTTCTAGAAAAAATATGTTTTGAACAGATAATGATTTTTATAAACAAATATAATATTCTACCGTCTTCACAATCCGGATTTAGAAAAAGCTATAGCACTCAGACATGTTTATTAAATATGGTGGATGATTTAATAAAGAGTTTTGACAATTCACATATAAGTTTAATTGCTCAAATAGATTTTACAAAAGCATTTGATCTAGTGGATCACAATTTATTGTTAGCCAAATTGAAATTTTATAACTTTTCACAAAATGCTCTTATTTTTTTCAAAAATTATTTACAAAATCGACACTTCACAGTACACATGGCATCTGACGGAGGTACTTCTGTCTCACCTCTCTTTTTATTATCACGTGGTGTACCGCAGGGTTCCATATTGGGACCGTTACTTTTTATTCTTTTTGTCGCAGATATGCCAACAGATTTTAAATTGTGTTCTGTTTATTCATATGCTGATGACACAAACGTTGTCAAAAGTTTTAATTACAATGAAAGAGAAAGAGCTGTGGAAGAATTTAATCTTGAACTTCATAACTTAGTTACGTGGGTAAAAAGCAATGGACTATTAATTAATAATGAAAAGTCAAAACTACTTATTATCCCTACAGGGAATCAACCTTTCCAACCTTCTATATATCTTGAAGATACACTATTAAACTGTAGTGCCACCGTTAAGACTCTGGGTTTAAATATAGATAAAGAATTAAAATTTAATGAACATATAAAAATTAAATTAACGTCTGCTAGACTCAAACTTAGATATTTTTATCAATATCGTCATATTTTATCATCCGAAATAAAATTTAAATTGGTGAATTCACTTATTATGCCGTTATTTGAGTATTGTGCGTGTGTATATTGTTAAATATGGCGGCAGAAAACAAGTTTGATAAGAGTGATAAGGCTGATAAAAATTTGTGTAGAAGATGCCACAAAACTGCATTAAGTGGTTTAAAATGTGTAAAGTGTGGGACGACTTCGCATGCTAGTTGTGCAAATACTTTAAGACTCCCAGTTTTAAGTGACAATACAACAAATTGTTGTGGAAATACAGAAAACGACCTTGATTTGTCTTTCAAGGAATGTGAAGATTATAATGAAGTGTACTATTTAAAAGAACTAGTGAAACAAAAAAATGACATGATTGAGAATCAAAAGCTGACGATAAATATTCTGAATCAACAATTGGAAATTCTAAATAAATTAGTAACTAGAAATAAAAATTCATCGAAACCGCCGCCACCTGTGAGCGGCAACTCAAAACCAAGTAAAAACCAAGTTGTGAACAGTGTAAACTCTGCAATTAAACAAAAAGACACTAAAAATACAACTTTAACCTCAAATAATACAACAACAAAGGAACATGTGGCTGAGAAACCCAATTCAAAAACTTTAAGCATGAACCCCAACGACGGGAAAACTAATAATGATGTTTTAGAGCAGGATGATGAAACATGGAATAAAGTAGTGCGCCGTAAATCTTTTCGAAATAACTCATCCATAACTGGTAAATCTAAAAACATTGCTAATATAGAAGCTGCCCCTAAAAAAGCGTTCATATATGTGTCGCGACTTAAACCTACTACAACACCTAATGATATTAAAACTCATTTAGAGCAACATTTTCCTGAAGTGGAGTGCGAACAGTTAACATCTAAATATCCCGAACATTACAGTTCCTTTAAGGTGATTATTGACCTAATAAACTTTGAAAAAGCATTGAAGGAAGATATGTGGCCATACGGAGCATACGTGTCTCGTTTTTTTCAGAGAAGAGCGAGAAAAATCCAAGTGAAGTAACAATAAACATTAGAGAAGATTTGTTATTAATAAACTGTCGATCCTTATCGCAGCATAAAATTGACTTTATTATCATTGAATATATTATGAAATTAAAAAATTTGAAATTTATATTAGTCCAGTAAACGGAGGTTGAAAAAGGGGGGTATCCTACAAAAGGTCGGGTAGTTCTGAATTTTTGATATGTTGTATAGGATGGTTGGTTAGTGAAATATCCAAATTTCCACAATATTTTTTTCTAGTTTAGTGCAGCAACACTTTTTGGTTTATTATTTCTAATTATAAAAGTATTATTCAAACAAAATAATATGTATAGATACAAAATGAACGTAATTATGTGTTGGCAAACGTCAATGATTCTCATTGGACTATTAGAAACTTTTTTTTTTTAAACAGCACTTCCTTCTTTCATTTGTCTGCGATTTCTTTCTACTTTTCTTCAGCTCAGAATTATGTTCGTGGAATCTGTATTATTTTAATTCCGTATCATAAAATCAAGTATAGTGACAAAAATTGGAGGGACAACGGTCCTGCACTAAACTTGAAAAAAAATCACTTTTTCGTATTTTTTTATAAAGTTAACCCCACTACATTACATTGGTCATATAAAAAATTGATACATGTATTTTGCAGGCAAGTGAGCTCTCAAGATTTATCATAAGTACTTTTATGCTAAAATGAAGTGTTACGGAGTTATTGCGAAATGTAAATTGGAAAGAAACTCAAAATTTAACTAAGTTCGCAATTTTGTTCTTTTTTTGGAGCTTTGTAGCTCCGTTGTCATTATTCCTACAGAACACTTCGTGGACCAAATGTACAGGAAATTTTATCCTCTACAAGTCGTCAAAAAACTTTTTTTGCGTTAAAATGTAACAGAAAGAAGTTATAAGCAAAAAATAGAAAAATTGCCGATTTTCGGTGGTTAAAATGTTAATAAAGCAATTTTTAAAAATGGATGTTTCGCGGTAATCCGTGTATTCTATATTTTATCCATTTCGTATCTGTAGGAGCTGGGTACCACATCTAAAAGAATATAATGAAATTTGTTGATAATTATTTACTAATAGCTAGGAAAAGTTATAAAAAACTCAATATTTTTATAAGATCGCTACTTTCACCATGTTGGGAGCAGCTTGGCTCCACCGCTATTGGTTTCACAAAAGACATAATACGCCAAAGTCTTAGAAAATTGAGTCTCAGAATTTATACAATATTTGGCAAATAACTTATTCTGAGTTGAAGAGCAGTAGAAAGAAATCGCAGACAAATGAAAGAAGGAAGTGCTGTTTAAAAAAAAAAAAATTCTAATAGTCCAATGAGAATCATTGACGTTTGCCAACACATAATTACGTTCATTTTGTATCTATACATATTATTTTGTTTGAATAATACTTTTATAATTAGAAATAATAAACCAAAAAGTGTTGCTGCACTAAACTAGAAAAAAATATTTTTATCGTTTTTTGCAAATTGCCCCCACTCCGTTGCTTTGATCGTAAAAAAATAATTGGATTATGTAGGTAATTAAATTCTCTACAAGATTGACTATGAGGACTTTTACGCTAAAATGATGTGTTACAGAGCTATTGCGATGTAAAGTGGAAAGAAACTCAAAATTTCGCTAAGTACGCAATTTTAACCTTTTTTGTCAGCATCATAACTCCGTTGCTATTAATCGTACAAAATAACTTCACATAACTATTTTGCAGGAAATTTTGTCCTCTACAAATCGGCAAATAACTTTTGTTGTGCTAAAATGCACCAGAAAGAGGTTATAGGCAATAAACTGAAAAAAGTGCCGATTTTCGGTGGTTTTTACAAGATGGCGGAGGAAGCGGAGAAGGGGGGATTGTGGAAATTTGGATATTTCACTAACCAACCATCCTATACAACATATCAAAAATTCAGAACTACCCGACCTTTTGTAGGGTAAAATGCTTCATTCACTGGACTATATGTATAACAGAAACTAGGCGTACAGTTTCAGATATTGATTTTGTTAATTTTCCAAATTTCACTCACATATCCAGTTATTGCCGATCAGACTTTATTGGAGGAGGCGTCGGTATTTGGTGCCGAAATGATTTAGAAGTAACATCTATCAATCTTACATCATTTTGTGTTGATAAACACTTCGAGATATGTGGTGTTCATTATAAACTAGATAAAAACTTTTCAGTTTCAATTATTTGTTGCTATAGAAGTCCAGATTCAGATTTAAATATTTTTATAAATAATTTGTGTAGTACCTTGGACTTTTTCAACCTGGTAAACATTTAATGATAGGAGGAGATTTTAATTTAGACCCTATTAGAGACACTCAAAAATATAAAAAAATCTGTGATATTTTACATAGCTTTAATTTAATTAATATTGTGACTAGACCAACACGTGGAAATTTTATTTTGGATCATATTTATGTAAATTTTAATAGTAATAGTTCAGTGACCGAAAATTTCATTTCAGATCATAGAAGCGTCTTTTGTAGTTTAAGGCAGTGTGTGCATAGAAACAATATTTTTATATACAAACGTATTTACTCAAACGATAACATTATATTATTTTACAAAAGTTTAGAACAGACTAATTGGTATTCAATACTAAAAGAGTCAGAGATAAATAATGCTTTTAATTTATTTTTTGATATTTTTCTTTACTTGTTTCAATTTCATTTTCCTCTGAAAAAAATTATAAAATCTAGCGATAAGAGCTGGGTAAATAATGACATAAAACAGTCATCTAATTCTTTGAAACAATTATATTATCTAAGTAAACATTATCCTCAACTTTCTTCAATTTATGGAAGAGCAAAACGTACTCATTTTCGATTAATTTCTACAGTCAAAAGATCTTTTTACCAAAATAAAATTACATCTTCGGATAACGTAGCTAAGTCTATGTGGAGCATTATCAATGATGCCGACAAAAATTCACGAAAGAACGAGAATATATCCCTAAAATTAGATAACATTATAATTAAAGAACCAAAATTGGTAGCTAACAGTTTTAATAATTTTTTCAGAGATGCACCTCTTTCAGTGACAGCGAAAATAAATAAATCCAGTGATGCTGCTTTGCCCAGATCACAGATACAATCTTCTTCTTTCTTTCTGAATCCTTTTACTGAGGAAGAATTATCATATATAATTATTAACTCTAAAATCAAAAATAAAACATCAGCAGGGCCAGACGATATATCTAGTTTTCTCGTGAAGAAAGTATCATCTGCAATTATCAAACCGTTAACACATTGCATAAACCTTTCGTTTGAAACAGGTAATTTTCCAGAAACATTAAAATCAAGCAAAATTATTCCTCTTTATAAGAAAGGAAATAAACTTGATATAAATAACTATAGACCAGTGGCTATTTCATCAACTTTTTCAAAAATATTTGAATATTGTTACCTTGAAAGATTAAATGCATTTCTACAACAAACAAATGCTATCGATAAAAATCAGTTTGGTTTTAGAAAGAACTCCTCTACAGCAAAAGCTACACACGTTTTTTATGAAAAAATTATTTCACATTTGGAAGCTGGAGAATGCCCAATAGGTGTTTTCTGTGATCTCAGCAAAGCTTTCAACTGTATAGATCATAACCGTTTATTTGACAAATTAAACAATATTGGTGTAAGAGGTGCACCTCTGAATTGGATAATAAAATTTCTTGAAAATCGTCAACAATATGTTTCTGTTCGTTTTTATTCTAGTTCTCAGTGCCAAATAGTTAATTCGAACAGCACAACCATAAACATCGGAGCACCTCAAGGAAGCATTCATGCCCCCATACTTTTCATTATTTACATTAATGACCTTAGCCTTATTTTTCAGGATGATATAGATTCAATCATTTACGCTGATGATACATCGTTGATAGTTTCAGCAAAAGATAATAATTCATTAAAGAATAAATGTAAAAACAATTTGGATAACATGATAAATTGGTGTAATAATAATTTACTTTACTTAAACGAATCTAAGACGAATTATATACGCTTCCATACTCATCAGAATTCAAATAATATGGATATTGATGTTGTTATTGGAAATAATCAAATCAACAGAGTCAGTTCATCCAAAATCTTAGGTTTCACATTTGATGAACACTTAAATTGGAAAAATCACTGTGAACTAATTATTACAAATTTAAACAAACTATGTTACCTAATTAAACATTTAAAACTATATTTATCTGTTTCTCAACTATTAACATTTTATTATGCTAAAACTGAATCTATCCTCAGGTACAGTGTCACTTTTTGGGGTGCCTCTACTCATTCCAAAAACGTTTTCATAAGTCAGAAGAGAGTACTTCGATGTATTATGAACTTAAAAAGGCAGGAATCGTGCAGAAATATTTTTAAGTACAAAATCTTAACTTTGACCGGTCTTTTTATTTATGAAACTTCTTTACACATATTCCAAAATAAAAACAATTTTATTCAAAATAAAGATGTTCATAATTTTAATACAAGGAGGAAAAATGAACTTAGAGCTCCTACTAATAGATTAAAAATAAGTAGTTTATCTCCAAATACTGTGGGAGTAAAAATTTACAATCATTTGCCACCATTACTTACAGAGTCAAAATCCGTAACAACTTTTAAACAAAAACTAAAAAAATTTCTTATAGAACAGTGTTTCTATGATCTGAATGAATATTTTAATACTACACCAATGTAATAATTTTATATGTAAATGTATATAGTATTAATCCTGACGCTTCCGATAAAATGTAATCACGTTTTCAAAAGGAATAAACATATTATTATTATTATTATTATTATATGTCCCTAATCTTACAAAGCAAGATCTTAATAGAATTACTCTGTTTCAAAATTCTTGTTTACGTTTTGTTTATAATGTTCGTAAATATGATCATATATCAACATATAGGCAGGAAGCTAATATGAGTTTTATAGAGGAGAGAACTAATTTTCTATATTTGTGTCTAATTCATAAAATTTACACGACAAACATTCCATCCTACCTATACTGTAAACTAAATGTCAGAGAGTATAACTATAATTTTCGTGGTACTGATTTATTTGTAGTTCCTTCTTTTAAGAAAACTAAATTTAAAGGTTCATTTTCATATCAAGCTCCCAAATTGTATAACAATATTCCTAATTTCTTAAAGTCTCTATCGGTAAGTAATTTTAAAAATCAATTAAAAAGTCTACATATAGCATAAAATTAAATTGTTTAAATTCTGTTTTCATGTATATTTTTGTACTTTTTGTACATTATAGTTTACTACTGTGATTGTTCATTTGTATTAACTTTTTTTTGTATGTATTACATACATTATGTATCGAGGGTTAGGTGGAAGAACAGCTTTTAGCTGAACCTCGCCTTTGAGTTGGATCTCAATAAAGTTTAATTATTATTATTATTATTATTATTATTATTATTATTATTATTATTATTATTAATTGCTGTATCTCTTTTAAAAATTTGTAAATATTATTCTGTGCTTTAAGAGTGATAATTAAGGGATGTGCGGAACTATTTAGCAATCCACTATTTAGCAATCCACTTACAATGATTTTTAATTATGCTTTACAGGAGAAAAAATTTCCCACTAAATTGAAATTAGGTCGAGTCTGTCCAATATTCAAATCAGGAAATCCTAAAAATATTGAAAATTATAGACCTATAGTTGTACTACCAGCTATATCAAAAATTCTAGAAAAAATTGTTTATACCAAATTATATTCTCACACAGAAAAAGTTATAGCAGATGAACAACATGGATTTGTAAGACAAAGATCCGCAATTACGAATCTATCTATCTTATCAAAAGACGTGGCAAAATCTATAGACAACAAACACCAACTTGATGTAGTTTATACAGATTTAAGTAAAGCTTTCGATAAAGTTAATCATGAAATATTAATCGAAAAACTTGAAGTATATAACGTAGACAATAACTTTTTAATATTTCTAGAATCCTATTTATCTGACCATAAACTATCTGTTTCATACAACAATTCTGTATCTTAAGAGTTTTCCCCAGCATCAGGTGTTCCTCAAGGATCTCTATTAGGGCCTCTATTATTTACTCTCTTTATTAATGATCTACCCTTAATTATTAAAAACTCAAAATGCCTATTATACGCAGACGATGTAAAAATTTATAAAGAGATACAATCAATTAACGACTATTACAGCCTGCAAGTAGATGTTAACAATCTGTCAGTATGGTGTCAAAATAATATGTTATCCTTGAATATATCGAAATGTAAAACAATCACTTTTACCAGAAAAAAAACATTTCTTATTAATGATTATTGCATAGATAACCAAACACTAGAGAGAATAACTGAAATAAAAGATTTAGGTATACTATTTCAAACAAACTTTAAATTTGATAAGCAATATAAAGCTCTAGTAGAAAAATCATTTGCAAAATTAAGCCTTATTCTTAGACAAAGCTCTAACTTTACTGTTGAAACAATAATAGTTTTATTCAACTCATTAGTTCGCTCAGTTTTAGAATACGGTTGCATTATATGGAACCCTAATTCCCAAACAGATATAAATACATTAGAAAAAGTACAAAAAAGGCTGTTGCGATATATGTATTATAAAAAGTTTTCATTATCTCCACAAATGATATCATATGAAATCCAAAGAAAACTATTTAATGTAATTAGTCTAAAAGACAGACGAGATATGTTGTCCTGCATTTTCATTTGGGATATTATACATAACAATATTGCAGTACCTGAGCTACTAGAAAGCTTACCTTTTTACATTCCAAAAATTGCTTTAAGACTGAGAAATATAATATTCAAAATAGAAAATAGCTCGTCACCGCTGATAACTTGTTTTACGTTAATTAATAACCTATGCACTAGCAATGCAAACTTTGATTTATTTCATTGTAAAAAAACATTTATTATAGATCTGTATTTAAGTAATGTTTAATTATTTATTGATGTACTTATTTATTCTACTGTTTATATGTAATTATGTATATGTATTTTTCTATCTGTTGATATGTAATTGGAATTTTTTTCTGTATATTGACAGTTTAAATAAACCATTATTATTAATATTATTATTATTATTATTATTATTATTATTATTATTATTATTAATTTTGTAAAATAATGTTTCTGATTTAAGTCTATCTTCAAAGTTGCTCGTGAGAAATGTTTTTAATTCATCCCAATTTTCAAAATTATTTTCTGAAATTATTGATTGTGCGTTTCCTTGGATTTTTGCTTTAAAAATGCGAAAGCGAAGTTTTTTTGTATATTATTTAACGCGTATGTTGTTTCTAATATCGTTTTCACGTCTTCACATTCTTTGATGTAAGCGTGTAAAGTTTTTACATCCCCATTGTATGTGGAAATGGGATCACAAAGTGTTTTAATATCATTTAGTGTGATAGTAGTCATGTTTGTATTTGTATTTAGTGATAAGTTTTGTAGTGAATTATTTATTTGTTCTATTAATATATTGTCACTTTCGATAATTGTGTATTCTTCGTCAGATTGTTCTGTAGAGGACATACAGTATTTTATCTTATCGTATAGTCCCGATTTGACTGGACAATAATTTTATGTATAGTCGTTAGTTTTGAATCAGTGAACTCGATCTCTATATTTTTAATCTATTGTTAGGCTTAAAAGTACTTACTTTCTCTGGGTTGTCGTTCACTTGAAGTAGGGTTTCCTGGTACAGTTTTCCTGCTGTCAGCGATGTATTACTTCTCCAGGTGATGAGAGTCGTGATCATGGATTTGAACAGCAAGACTTCTCTTCGTTCGGCCTGGTGTGGACTTGTATATTTGCGAATCGTAGTCCATTAGAGTTGGGTCGTATTAATAGACCTCTGATGGGCTAATGTTGAAGCCGTAAGTTGTTTGGATGCCTTTTTACGAGAAATAAAATTCTCTTGACTAAAACGTACGAAAAAATTTTTAGTTTTCACGTTAGAGACCTTTTGGCATCCTACCGACTGCGCCAATTATATTATTTGGTATAAATAATACTTTTTAAAAAACAATTTATAACTTTTATTCGTAGAGAACTTGTTTACAAAGATTCGACAAGCAGCATGCCAGTCTTAACAAAGAATCATCCCGAATTATCTTAAGTCTATGCTTATATACTATTTGGTTTCAACAGCTAAGCGTTATTCTTAGAAGTATAACATTGTCTCACACTCTGATAAGTCGATTGGGTATATAATTTATATATATATATATATATATATATATATATATATATATATATATATATATATATATATTTACATCCCGCTATCATTGCTGCGTCCTTTCGTGGCTAGGACATTGTGGCAACCACCGAAAGGAATAGAGATAGGCTTCGACTTTGTAAAGTATATGTACTTATTTTTCCCCCTGATTATGAATTTCGGTTCAGATTTCAATAAAGTCGATTTACAACGATATACGTTTCCGTTCATTTGACGACATTATGAGCTCCTCCACACTGAGTGAATCCGACGTCCACAGTATATACTTCATACATAATCAGTACTTATGACGTCCAATTTGTATATTTTTATTCATACTACCATTACAGTGACGTCCAGCAGCGTTGCCAATATTAAATACATTATTCTGATGTAGAAACCAAAGCACACGCTTTCACAACAATATGCATACTTAGCTGCAATGCTGCAAACATCATATATTCCTACAATGTTTGATAATGGTAATTTCTTTCGGCAATTCGTAAGCAATTTGAAAATGGAACTTCTAATTTGTCATTTAAAATGTCATTTTTAATACTTAACACTTTTGTTCTAAAATTATTAGGAAAAAAAAATCTGCAAATTAAAATTTTACCGTTGTATTTCTTATACATATAACAAAAATAAAGTAGATACCCGGTATACAAGTAAACAATGACAAAATCTTAATAATGTATTTACAGTAAAAGAACTCGCTGGTACAAAATGTGATAGAAATGTGAAATGTTCTTGCACTTGCTGTGCAAGAACAACTATTCCATTTTCTCTGACGGTAAATGTAAATATGTGAAAATAAGTGAAGAATGATCTATTTAAATGTATTTATTTAAATAGCCCCAAAATCTTACAATTAAAAAGTACAAATATTTTCATATTCACTCATAATAAACTTTATTTTACATTTAACAAATATATCATACACAAAATAAATTTCACGAATATTGACAAAACTAATTGAAAAACAACAAAAATTCAAAACAGTATTCGTATCTTTACACAAAGTTCACACACACACACGCACCTGTGTGTGTGCGTACATACCTACAGGCATCATTTTAAAATCGGATTCTGGGGACATAAAAACGTGCTTATTCACTAAAATCTATATGCGATTTTTAGCACGATCCCTATACCTCCCTTACCTAGGGTAGCGGGCGGTAAAAATGTTATTTGATGAACAAATTATTTGTTACGTGTCAATAAAATAGTGAAAAATATCTGCAAAGCATCCATTTTGGTTCACTTCGGCTATTTGTACGAAAATTATAATAATTAAGGTTAACATGAATATTAATCTCCGGTTTTAATATGTTTATTCCAAGTAAATAGGTATTTGTTAAACAAATTATTTGTTACATGTTAAAAAAATAGTGAAAATATATGAAAAGCAACCGTTTAGATGCACTTCGGTATCTGGATGTTGTAGACACGATTCCTCAAAAACTATAAGACTTAAAAAATATTTAACTGCAGTTTCCTCAATCTGACATTCCTGGGAAGAGCTGAAAAGGTTTTGGTAACAATTGAACAACCGGAAGTAGTAGTTTCTTAGAAAAGAAATTATAAATATAATTTTTTGGGAGTTTTTTTTTTATTAAATATTGAAGAACATAAAATTCTCCATCTAATACACTTAAAAATTTTATCTTGTATAGATTTAGAGATAAAGACACTATAATTTATAAAGTAAACTAATCGCAGAGGCTAAGGCAGTAAGGAAACTAGTTGACAAATTCCAATGTTTATAACATAGTTTGTAAATGACACATGTCATTGTCAAATATCAACAGTTTTAGTGACATTCTGATAGATTTTTCTGGGAAGTATATTTAATTTTTCTCATTGTTTTATTAATAAAATATTTGAAATTATAGGTAAAATTGTGGTAAAATGCATATATCCATCAAAAATACCGCCAATCTGGTTAATGAATTGGAAGAATATCTGACATTTAGAAACTTCCTCATACAATGAAAAATAGATATAATTAGAATTATATGTGTGCAGAAGACATGTTAAATACAATAAAAAACAATATTTGGGTAAACTTCTATAATATTTTGTTATAAAACGACGGTTCGAAAGCGAAGTGCAATACAATACTTATATAGCCTAATATGGAAATGGCGAGAGGTCTTGTGCTGGCCACAACAGATTTTTTTATTTAACATAGGAGTATAGTCGAAATTCTGGATATTTGATAAAATATTATAAATCGCAGCAAAAGATAATTTTAGAGCTTTAGTTTGTGAACTGTTCTGAAATTATCAATCTCCCCTGAGAGTTAGTGAGTCCTTTCTGACAAAATAAAATGAAAAAATCTCATGTGCCCAACACAATACCTCACGCTATTTCATTTTTATTAATTTAAATACATACCTACATAATATGCTGCAAACTATATTAACTTCCATTGCATAGAACTATTGCTTTATTTTTATTTATTTTTATAGTTTATCTTTAAAACATAGGCTTCGGGATTTATAAAAAAAAATAAATTAAATTTATCTGTAAAATACATAGAAAAATTATTAATGTATACCTGTAGAAAATTCAATTACCTTAAATTTTCATGGCATTAAATGCAAAAAAATGACATCTAATAGTATTTTTTGACGAAAAATCATTATGAGCTTATTCAAGTAAAGTGCCGTTTCCGGTTATCCGATTTACACCAAAATCTAATGGTTTCTTTCCATATTAGAATAGGGTTAAAACACACTTCAGAATTTTCTGAATGATAGTATTTGAGTTAGAGCGTTGACAAAATCCACACACACACACACACACACACACACACACACACACACACACACACACACACACACACACACACACACACACATAGACATCATCGTGAAAATGTTAAAATCTGACCTTAAAACGTGGTCATTTACCAAAATCTCAAGATGCGATTTTTAGCAAGGTCCCTATACCTACCTCCCATACCAAGGGTAGCGGGAGGTAAAAACAAATTTATGAAATATCTATTATTACATCGAACAGTCCAGCTTATTTCCAGAAAGAGTATTTCATAAACATAAATTTGTTTCATTAATCTTTAGTTGTTACACATAAACAAATTACTTATCTGTGTTTCTTTCTAAGTTTGCATATAGATTGCAATAAAAATACGGTGTTTTTAAGTCATTACTTTTGATCATTTAAATTTTTACATATCTCACTAGCGCATATAATAAAAATTTTCAAATTACAATATAATAAAAAAAATCTGATGTGGCCAACACAAATCTCCCGCTATTTAATTTTTATTAATTTGAATACATACCTCCTTATTTACTAATGCTGCAAACTGTTCCATTTCATATAATTATTTCTTTATTTAAAATTTTCTTTTTAAAATGTCACTATTATTAATTTGAAGTAATTAGTTTTTTGACAATGACGTTCACCTGTAGTTACATTAATTTAAAATATGAACTATGTAACAATGGAATTGTGTTTATCTTAGGTTTCGGGATTTAAAAAAAATAATATTTTTTGAAGAAAAACCATTATGAGCTTAAGGTAAAGTGCCATTTCCGGTTATCCGATTTACACCAAAATCTAATGACTTCTTTTCATATTAGAATAGGGTAGAAATACAAGGTTTCGGAAATTTCTGAATGATAGTATTTGAGTTAGAGCGAAGACAAAATCCCTACACATACATTCATACACACACACATACATACACACACACACACATACATACATATATACATACATACATACATACATACATACAGACATCATCGTGAAAATGTTAAAATTGGATTCTAGGGACCTTAAAACGTGGTCATTTACTAAAATCTCGACATATGATTTTTAACACGATCCCTATACCTCCCTTACCAAGGGTAGCGGGAGGTAAAAATCTGATGTGGCCAACACAAAACCTCCCGCTATTTAATTTTTATTAATTTAAATACATACCTACGTATTTACTAACGCTGGAAACAGTTCCATTGCAGAAAACTATTGCTTTATTTACTATTTTCTTTTTAAAATGTCACTATTATTAATTTGAAGTGATTAGTTTTTTGACAGTGACATTTACTGTCAGTTACATTCTTTTGAAATATGAACTGTGTAACAAAGGAATTGTGTTTATCTTAGGCTTCGGGACTAATAAAAAAAATTATTTTAAATTTATCTGTAAAATTTATAGAAAAAGTATTAATGTATTCCTGTAGAAAATTCAATAATCTTTAATTTTCATAAGACATAAAATGCGAAAAAATGGCATTTAATGGTATTTTTTAAAGAAAAACCATTATGAGCTTAAGGTAAAGTGCCATTTCCGGTTATCCGATTTACACCAAAATCTAATGGCTTCTTTTCATATTAGAATAGGATAGAAATACAAGATTTCAGAATTTTCTGAATGATAGTATTTGAGTTAGAACCAAGACAAAATCCATACACATACACACACATATACATACACATACATACACACATACAGACATCATCGTGAAAATGTTAAAATTGAATTCTAGGGACCTTAAAACGTGGCCATTTACTAAAATCTCGATATGTGATTTTTAGTACGATCCCTATACCTCCCTTACCAAGGGTAGCGGGAGGTAAAAATCTGTTTAAAACATTTTTTCTCTTATTAATTATTTCTACTCTCTCTTTTCGACGCACTTAAAATTTCGGTCTTCGTATTCTAGATCAAAAGTTTATAAATATTTATTTATATATTTCACTGTAGCATACCGTTCCCAAATTTATTCCATACATTTAATCATTAATCTTCTTACCCTTACATTTGGCTTTTATTTACAATTTATACAATATTTTATAATTAATAATTCAGCTTTATGATACGACTATTTAAATAATTACCTTTTTTAAATTTATTACATTGAAACCATATATTTTGACTTTGTATTTACTAACAGGATTTTGCAAAACAAAAGTTTGATTACATAAATATTAATTTAAATACTATCATGTGTGCACAATGTAGCTTTAAATACGATTAGAAGAGTTGCGCGCTAATGTAGTAACCCAATGTTCCACTGTTGCCAAGCGTACGTAGTTCAGAATGTTGCTGGAATGAAACTTCAGTATATACAGCGTATATACGCCGGACGATACTAGCGCCGCAAGTGGAATTTTTTTGAACTACAAAAAATATACATTTTTCATTCCGCTATCATTCTGACATCCATAACAAATTTTGCTATACGATACTAGAGGCCCCCCTGACGTCAGAAAAAAATTTATAAGGCCATGAGCATAATATGACGTCCGGTATACGGACGTCTTATGCACAAGGACGTCACTTTGAATGTAGAAAATTACACAGGGGACGCCACAATGGTAGTGGGATATATATATATATATATATATATATATATATATATATATATATATATATATACCGTGAGTATTTTTTAACGTGAAACATTGGGGGTGTCATATCCATGGTTACGACATTTGATTGACAGCAATGCATTTGCGTGTCCCATTTAATATGAAACATAGGGAACGAATTTGACAGAAGTATTATATTTAAATATTGTAAGAAATTTAAGCCTAGTTAGAAAACCACTCGAGCGAACTAAACATATTTCGGGCATAAGGTACACACAATATTTTCTCTACAACTAAATTTAATTTTTAGAAAACATATATAATTATTTAAACAAAATTAACCTCTAATGACATCTTGTCAATGTGACATTTGATTGACACTAATGTATTTGCCTGTCTCATTTAAAATAAAACATAAGGAATGAATTTGGCAGAAGTATGATATTTAAATATTGTAAGAAATTTAGCCAAGTCAGAAAATCACTAGTGCACAAGGTGCGCACAGTATTTTTTCTATAACTAAATTTAATTTAGAAAGCAGGTACAATTATTTAAACAAAATTAACCTCTAATGACGTGTTGTCAAATGTCAAATTCGTTCCCTATGTTTCATTATAAATGGGACAGGCAAATACATTGCTGTCAATCAAATGTTAAGTTGTACCCATGGATACGACAAACCCAATGTTTCACGTTAAAAAATACTCACGGTATATATATATATATATATATATATATATATATATATATATATATATATATATATATATATATATATATATATATATTCAACAACATTACGTACATAGTGATAGAAATCAGATTTTCAGTACCATGCAAGTAGCCCATTCTAAAAATTATGATTCGTTCGTATTCCTCTTCTTTACAACCATATGAAGAGCTGATTAGATTTTGGTTATAATTGGTCAACCGGGAGTACCCTTATTTGAAGTTCTTAACAGTTTTTCTTGAAAAAACGCAGTTAAATATTATTTTTCTACATTTTATGATTATCAATATGAAAGAAAATCTTATTCTCTATATACGGTTTGGTTATACATTTTCCTTCATATTTAATAGATATAGAGTTATAGGGCCCAATTCTCAATTTTCACTGAAGTGATATGCAGCGAAATTTTTTCACTTTATCACATGGAGTTATTCTTAATTGCAAAGTGATCTGAAATAAATGGTTGAGAGAATGTGATATTGTATGTATTTACCGCACGTTGACAATAATGATTGCGCAAATTATGTTATTTCGGCTTAATATTTTGAAAAAAATATATTTATTCAAAATAATACAATAGCAGTTAACTTCAATAAAGCTTACAAAAAACTGAATAATGATTAATACAAAGTATCCTATTTATACTCTTATATTCTAAACAATATTTGATAAAATAGTGAATAATACAAGTTATATTGTGCAGCTGCTTTATATTGATACAGCTGTTTATCATCTATGACTATTCCTAATATACGTATTATATATGATTCATTTCCATATACACTTAATATAGGAAGACTCATAATTCCTCCCCTGGAGATTAAAGTGTATATGTGACATGTAATGATATACATCAGAGTGAATCTAGCAGCCGATTCGCAGCAGCCGATTCGAACGAAAAGTATTTCGGACAACCCCACCACGGACGAAACATAACACAATTGAGAGATAAACACAATAATAAAGAAAATAACGTACTGAGTATTATTTAGTAAATATTAACCTGTAAATGTATAAAATATTATAGAACATAGTATATATTCAATGTGTTCATAAATAAATAGTAATAAATAACAATTTAAAATATTAAGCAACATAAAACAATATTGTGAGACGCAAAAGTAAAATGCCCTTTATCACTATAAATAAAGGCCGTGACCAAACCAAATTAACCACAGTCATTAATACACATCCCCTGCATACAAAACTATAAAAATGATTTAAATACTTAGGGGATGAGGGATAATAATATACGTTTAAATTCAGAAACACAGAAAATTTTTCTTGTTTCAAAGTTATTATTTTTTTAAAAATTTACTAGAAGCTGTGACAAAACCATATTACTACCAGCTATTACTTCACACCCTCTGATTACAAAAATGTGAAAATCATTGAAATATTAAACTCGAAAGCAACGACAATTTTTCTTGTTTCAAAGTTATTATTTTTTTAAAAATTTACTAGAAGCTGTGACAAAACCATATTACTACCAGCTATTACTTCACACCTTCTGATTACAAAAAAGTAAGAATTATTGAAACATTCAGGGGATGAGGGATAATAATATACATTTAAACACGGAAGCAACGACAATTTTTCTTGTTTCAAAGTTATTATTTTTTAAAAAAATTACTAGAAGCTGTGACAAAACCATATTACTACCAGCCTTTGCTACACACCCCTTAATTACAAAAACGTGAAAATCATTGAAATATTCGGGGGATGAGGGAAAGTAATATACGTTTAAACTCGAAAGCAACGACAATTTTTCTTGTTTCAAAGTTATTATTTTTTTAAAAATTTACTAGAAGCTGTGACAAAACCATATTACTACCAGCTATTACTTCACACCTTCTGATTACAAAAAAGTAAGAATTATTGAAACTTTCAGGGGATGAGGGATAATAATATACATTTAAACACGGAAGCAACGACAATTTTTCTTGTTTCAAAGTTATTATTTTTTAAAAAAATTACTAGGAGCTGTGACAAAACCATATTACTACCAGTTATTACTACACACCCCTTGATTACAAAAATGTAAAAATTATTGAAATATTCAGGGGATGAGGGATAATAATATACGTTTAAACCCAGAGGCAGCGAAAATTTTTCTTGTTTCAAAATTATTATTTTTTCAATAAATTACTAGAAGCTGTGACAAAACCATATTAATACGAGTTATTACTTCACACCCCCTGATTACAAAACCGTAAGAATTATTGAAATATTCAGGGGATGAGGGATAATAATATACGT
This sequence comes from Ophonus ardosiacus, assembly GCA_943142095.1. Classification (NCBI taxonomy): domain Eukaryota; kingdom Metazoa; phylum Arthropoda; class Insecta; order Coleoptera; family Carabidae; genus Ophonus; species Ophonus ardosiacus. The sequence goes on along the minus strand of OW964826.1, from coordinate 32,247,724 downwards.
TAAAACTCGAAAGCAACGACAATTTTTCTTGTTTCAAAGTTATTATTTTTTTAAAAAATTTCTAGAAGCTGTGACAAAACCATATTACTACCAGCCTTTGCTACACACCCCTTGATTACAAAAACGTGAAAATCATTGAAATATTCAGGGGATGAGGGAAAATAATATACGTTAAACTCAAAAGCAGCGAAATTTTTTCTTGTTTCAAAGTTATTATGTTTTAAAAAATTACTAGACACTGTGACAAAACCATATTTCTACCAGTTATTACTACACACCCCCTGAATACAAAATGTAAGAGTTATTGAAATGAGGGATAATAATATACGTTTAAATTCAGAAACACAGAAAATTTTTCTTGTTTCAAAGTTATTATTTTTTTAAAAATTTACTAGAAGCTGTGACAAAACCATATTACTACCAGCTATTACTTCACACCCTCTGATTACAAAAATGTGAAACTTATTGAAATATTCGGGGGATGAGGGAAAATAATATACGTTTAAACTCGAAAGCAACGACAATTTTTCTTGTTTCAAAGTTATTATTTTTTAAAAAAATTACTAGAAGCTGTGACAAAACCATATTACTACCAGCCTTTGCTACACACCCCTTAATTACAAAAACGTGAAAATCATTGAAATATTCGGGGGATGAGGGAAAGTAATATACGTTTAAACTCGAAAGCAACGACATTTTTTCTTGTTTCAAAGTTATTATTTTTTTAAAAATTTACTAGAAGCTGTGACAAAACCATATTTCTACCAGTTATTACTACACACCCTCTGAATACAAAAATGTAAGAATTATTGAAATTTTCAGGGGATGGGGTATAATAATATACGTTTAAACTCAGAAGCAGCGAAAATATTTCTTGTTTCAAAGTTATTATGTTTTAAAAAAATTACTAGAAGCTGTGACAAAACCATATTTCTACCAGTTATTAACTACACACCCCCTGAATACAAAAATGTAAGAATAATTGAAATTTTCAGGGGATGAGGGTTAATAATATACGTTTAAACCCAGAGTCAGCGAAAATTTTTCTTGTTTCAAAGTTATTATGTTTTAAAAAAATTACTAGACGCTGTGACAAAACTATATTTCTGCCAGTCATTGCTACACACCCCTTGATTACAAAAATGTAGGAATTATTGAAATTTTCAGGGGATGAGTGATAATAATATACGTTTAAACTCGGAAGCAACGACAATTTTTCTTGTTTCAAAGTTATTATTATTTTTTTTTAATTACTAGAAGCTGTGACAAAACCATATTACTACCAGTCATTGCTACACACCCCTTGATTACAAAAATGTAAGAATTATTGAAATATTTAGGGGATGAGGGATAATAATATACGTTTAAACTCGGAAGCAACGACAATTTTTCTTGTTTCAAAGTTATTATGTTTTAAAAAAATACTAGAAGCTGTGACAAAACCATATTACTACCAGTCATTGCTACACACCCCTTGATTACAAAAATGTGAAACTTATTGAAATATTCGGGGGATGAGGGAAAATAATATACGTTTAAACTCAAAAGCAGCGAAAATTTTTCTTGTTTCAAAGTTATTATGTTTTAAAACAATTACTAGAAGCTATGACAAAACCATATTTCTACCAGTTATTACTACACACCCCCTAAATACAAAAATTATTGAAATTTTCAAGGGATGCGGTATAATAATATACGTTTAAACTCAGAAGCTGCGAAAATATTTCTAGTTTCAAAGTTAATAAATAATTAATAGAAGCTGTGACAACATTATATTTCTACCAGTTATTACTACACACCCCGTGATTACAAAAATGTAAGAATTATTGAAATATTCAGGGGATGAGGGATAATAATATACGATTAAACTCGGAAACAACGACAATTTTTCTTGTTTCAAAGTTATTATTAAAAAAAAATACTAGAAGCTGTGACAAATCGATATTACTACCAGTCATTGTTACGCACCCCTTGATTACAAAAATGTAAAAATTACTGATATTTTCAGGGGATGAGGGATAATAATATACGTTTAAACTCGGAAGCAACGACAATTATTCTTGTTTCAAAGTTATTATTTTTTTAAAAAAATACTAGAAGCTGTGACAAAACCATATTTCTACCAGTTATTGCTACACACCTTGAATACATAAATGTAAGAATTATTGAGGGGATGGGGGATAATAATGTACGTTTAAACTCAGAAACAGCGAAAATTTTTCTTGTTTCAAAGTTATTATGTTTTAAAAAAATTACTGGAAGCTGTGACAAAACCATATTTCTACCAGTTATTGCTGAATACAAAAATGTAAGAATTATTGAAATATTCACGTTATGGGGGATAATAATATACGTTTAAACTCAGAAACAGAGAAAATGTTTCAAAGTTATTATGTTTTAAAAAAATTACTACCAACTGTGACAAAACCATATTACTACAAGTTATTTCTACACACCCCCTGAATACAAAAAAGTAAAAATTATTGGAATATTCAGGGGAAGAGGGATAATAATATAAGTTTAAACTCAGAAGCAGCAAAAATATTTCTTGTTTCAAAGTTATTGTTATTTAAAAAAATTACTAGAATCTGTGACAAAACCATATTACTACCGGTTATTACTACATAAGTACATACCCCCTGAATACAAATATGTAAATTATTTAAAAATATTCAGGAAATGAGGGATAATAATATAAGTTTAAACTAAGAAGCAGCAAAAATTTTTCTTGTTACAGTGTTATTATTTTTTATAAATTTTACTGGAAGTTGTGACTAAATCATATTACCACCAGTTATTTCTACACACCCTCTAAATACACGAAAGTAAAAATTATTGGAATATTCATGGGAGGAGGGATAATAATATAAGTTTAAACTCAGAAGCAGTGAAAAAATTACTAGAAGCTGTGAATATATTATTTAACATCATCATATACACATTCATTAGGGCGTATAGTATCTACCGTAAGAATATGACCATAAACATAAATGCTCTCCAATATGCCTGGAAAATTAACGTATAGTTAGCCCTAGGAGCATCATATGGTCGTTATATATCGAATTGGTTGGAATGCTTAAATTTTTATAACTGCTAATATAATGTATATGTTTATGGGAGAATTATTTTTTTGTCCAAATTTCATATAACAATGAAATATTAAAACTGTTATCCATAAGAGAGTTGTTTTTATTTTGTCCTTTATTATTATTATTATTATTGTTATTAATTATTATTATTAATTATTGTTATTATCATTATTAATTATTGTTATTATTATTATTATTATTATTATCTAAATAATAAGTTGTGATAAAAATAGGTTAACTATAATTATTACTAATCTCATCCTTCATAATTAATAAATCAATATATTCTTTTATTTATAATTTTAAAGAAAATTTTTAATAGAGAGTGTACTATGTTGGGCGTGACCGCAGCAAAGCAGCTTTATACGCTGCCTGAAAGCGCTTGCGCACTAATTTGCTTGACACATGAATGGACAAGGTTCAGGTTCCACGTGTCTTAGATCACTTTATTCGTAGCTGTTGTCTCATGTTGTACTCGTATACGTTGAACATTGTTTAATATCTAACATTTATTTTTAAATTATTCTGATTTTATAAATCATAGATTTTTTTCCAATACTTGTTATTGGTATATTCCTAGCGGAACTTTTTAGTGTTCTATATTTTGTAAATCAATCATAGGTCTTCTCGAATTCTTTTCATATTTTAAAACATAATTGTTTTTCTTATTTGCCGTGTTAAGTAATATATTTATATTTTTCTCTTTTGAGTTCTATAGTACTCTCGTGTTTCTCGTAAATTTGTATTTGAAGGTTTTTTTTTCAATAATTGCTCTAATTATATTCCTGGTATTTTTTTACATTTGTTTAGTGTTCGTTATTTTGTAAATCAATTTACATGGCTTTACGTGTTCTTTTTGTAGTTCAAAATATAGTTGTTTTCCTCATTAGCTGTATTAAATAAATATATAGTCTTTTTCTCTCTATTTTGGGTTCTAAAGAGTTTTCTTGTTTTTCTCTTAAATTTGCTTATATAGTTTTTATTTACTCTCGTTTGTTCTAATTTTTTTTTCGTTTTTCTCTTAAATATACACTTAAAGGTTTTGTCTAATACTTGCTATTGATATATCATAGTGGAATCCTTTTATATTTGTTTAGTGTTCCATATTTTATAAATCAATCTACACGTTTTCACGTGTGCTTCTCGTTTTCTAAAACATAATTGTTTTTCTCATTTGCCGTGTTTAGTAAATATATTATAGTTTTTATTTTCTCTCTTTTGTGTTCTAAAATTTGTTGTATTTATTAATTGCGAGTGTATATTATATTTATTTGTATTTATTCAATTTTGTACTTTGTGGTAGAGTAGTTTTCTTTGAGTTTGATTTTATATATTTTTATATATTTCTTGTCCTTGTGTAGGATTTAAATATTTATATTTTTACTTTAGTTAATTTCTTGCTTTAAACAGAATGAAACGAAAAAATTCTTTATTTGAAAAATTTGTTTCATGTTTGAAACAAAATAAATTTACTCTGAGTATTTTTAAAAATATCTCAATACATAGTGAATCTGCATTTTCCAATATTTGCAAGATAATGAAAATTAAGAATAACTTGAAAAATAGAAAATTATTATATAAATATTTTAAAAAAGAAACGAAAAACTCTTCACTTGGCCACAAAACTGATTCAAAAAAGACTAAAAAACTTCTCTCCATTAATAAAAAAGGAATAGCTTTTTCGACTCCTATTTCCGAAACTTATAATGAATTTATAATAAATGATATAACGCCCATTGACATAGTGACTCCACCAAACAAACAAATGTCTCTGCAAAATTATTTTAAAAAATCCGAAGCAAATACTAATATTCAAAATATTAAACGAAATTTATTTCCTTCGCAAAAAGAACATCTTACTCTTACACCATCAAATACAGATAAAGTTAATATTAGTAGGGACGACAATAATGAAATGTTTTACAATAAAGTAAAGATCCCGAAAGTATTTTGGGATAAGTATTTCTATGAGAAGAAACAGTTAAAACGAGGATGGACAAATGAATTTAATGAATATTTTTCCAGTATTTATCCAATCTGTGTTTTATCCATTAAGTGGCATAAATGTTATTTAAACACAAGAAAATCTACAAAATACACTTTTGTTGCTTTTGGTTCCTGTAAACATTCAGATTGTGCGCGGTATAAATTTTTTACGTCTACTAACTTAAAGTCGCATATTGTATTAATTAGTATTAAACAATTTGGAAAAGTTTGTCATGGTTCCGAGCAACATAGCAGATTCATATCTGGGGAAAAGAGACAATCATTTGCAGAAAAATTAAAAGTAGAAGCTCCTAGTGTTGTTCGTTTACAAGAACTTTCTGCAGCGAACATTAATATTATTGAAAAAGGTAATTTAAATTCTGCACCAAATTTGAACGTTCTGAAAAAAATTTCTAGTGAAAATATTAAATCAGCAGATTTAGATACTGATATATTGAAACATCTAGGAAAACTTCAAATTCAACAACGAACGTCTGAAAAATGGAATGGGAGGTACATCAAAGGCTACATACAGGATATTGGTTACGATCGATTTTACGTTCGCCTACAAACTGAAGAACAATTAAGACACTTAATTTCATTACGAAAAAATCCAATATTTTTATATTTAGATGCTACTGGAAGCATAGTAGCCCGCTCACCATGGATTAAAAAAAAAGTGTTTTATTATGCTCTTGTTTTACATCAAAAGGGAAAGTCACCACTACCGATCTCGGAATACATCTCTTCCGGACACAATATACCTTCAATTTTATTTTTCCTTACCTCCTTTATGACGGATTTGAAAACCATATCGAATTATAAAAAACCGATAATATCTAAGATCGAGACAGACTTCAGTATGGTTCTCGTGCAAAGTGTCTTAATTGCATGCAATAAAATGGATTTGCTACAATATTTGCGCGTATCATGGGAACATATATATGCAGGAATATCCATTGACCACCTGACCTTACTTCATTTATGTTCAACCCATTTCTTTCATAGTGCAGCTCAGAAAATAAATAGTATGACAAAAAATGGACCTCTCAGAAGCCTCGCTAAATGTGTAGTCGCGTCAATAATTCATTCCAACAACATGCTAACTATAACTAATTTTTGGGTTGACATATTAATTATTTTTGGATTGCCCTACGAGTCAAATGAATTTTCTAGTGCACTTAATATTATTAAATCTGTTAAAAGTATTTATGCTGAAACGCAAGGACCCATTTTAAAAATTAATATATCTTCCAATTTTACATCTTTACGACAAAATTCACCATTTTTTATATATTTTGAAGCAATTCAAAATGATATTTTGTCTCATTGTAATTTACAGAAAAAAAGTAATATTAAAAATGAATTATATTTTCCCAATTTTATTAAATATTTATTAAAAGAAGTTCTTGCATTTTACCCTATAGTATCTGGTGTCCTTTTAAAAAAATACGGTATAAGGAAAGATACCAATGCATATATAGAAAATTGGTTTAAGATTGTAAAAAAAGATACCTTTGGAGCGAAGTTAGGAAGACAAGCACCGAGATTCATAAATAAAATGGAAAGCCTTTTAAAAGGTCGAATTATTGACCATAAGATCTTATTCAATAAAAATAAAGGGAAACCATTAAAGACAAAGAGAACTCATTTTCAAGAAAGACAAAATAAAAACAACTCTCTTTTGGATGACAGTTTGAATATTTCACTGTCACAGGAAATGTGGGCTAAAAAGAATTCACCCATTACAAAACATAAAAATTATTTTAGTAGCTATAAGGATTCAAACATTTCATCCAATTCGGCAGATAACGACTTACCATATGATGTTCCTTGGGCTAACTACGTCACTTTTCCAGGCATATTGGAGAACATTTATGTTTACGGTCATATTCTTACGTTAGATATTTTAAATTCTTTACGCCCGAATGAATGGTTATATGATGATGTTATAAATTCGTTTTTCTGTGTTGTTTCACATTTATTCAAATTAAAATCTCTAGATATTTGTTACTTTGATACGTTTTTCATGACAAAACTTTTACTTGACAGATTGTTTTCATTGCGACTATGGGCACAACAGATAAATGTTATGAATAACGATATATGGCTAATTCCCTTTAATTTAAACAGTAATCACTGGGTTTTAATTTGTGTGATTTTAAAATTAAAATTCATTTGTTATTTAGATTCTTTGCATGGTTCTCCTGCAATAACTACCATTCAGCATTTGATGCGGTTCATTAATGAACAACATTTCATTAAATTTCATGCCCAAATTAATGTCTCGGAATGGACTGTTTATAATTGTCTGGATATACCGTCCCAAAGAAACAAACGTGACGCTGGTGGTAATTGTGGTGTTCATGTTTGCACTTGGGCATTCATTATTAGTACTGGAAAATATATACCATTTTCCGAAAACGATATGGGAAAAATTAGGATGTGGATTATGGACGTTCTTGTACAATCAGATGGTACACAAACTGAGTCGACGAACAACAAAAGAATGTACGAAGACGATTCCATAAATAGTGACATTATATCCATGCCTTGTATTAAAAAAGGTCCTCCTGCACAATATAATTCCACATTAGAATTTTTCCACAATATTACAAAAATATTGAAATAAAATTAAATTTCAAAATAATTTTACAATTGGGTAATTTAAATAATTTATTTTACATGGTTTTATAAAAAACAGAAAATTAAATTATGTAAACTTATATTTTATTTCATTCGCTTTAATTAATATAACCTCTTTACCATGCGGTCTTTCCTGAAATTTTTTATATTAAAATGGTTTTGTCACGACTGTGATTATTTTCATTTATACATTTTTGCATTTAGGGCGAATCCAGCAATTCTTTCTATTAAAATGGTTTTGTCACGGTTGTGGCTATTTTCATTTATACATTTTGCATTTAGGGCGAATCCAGCAATTCTTTTTATTAAGATGGTTTTGTCATGGCTGTGGCTATTTTCATTTATACATTTTTGCATTTAGGGCGAATCCAGCAATTCTTTCTATTAAAATGGTTTTGTCACGGTTGTGACTATTTTCATTTATACATTTTGCATTTAGGGCGAATCCAGCAATTCTTTCTATTAAAAAGGTTTTGCCACGGTTGTGGTTATTTTCATTTATACATTTTGCATTTAGGGCGAATCCAGCAATTCTTTTTATTAAGATGGTTTTGTCACGGTTGTGGTTATTTTCATTTATACATTTTGCATTTAGGGCGAATCCACCAATTTTTTCTATTAAAATGGTTTTGTCACGGTTGTGGTTATTTTCATTTATACATTTTTGCATTTAGGGCGAATCCACCAAAACTTTCTATTAAAATGGTTTTGTCACGGTTGTGGCTATTTTCAATTATACATTTTGCATTTAGGGCGAATCCAGCAATTCTTTCTATTAAAATGGGTTTGTCACGGTTGTGGTTATTTTCATTTATACATTTTTGCATTTAGGGCGAATCCACCAATTCTTTCTATTAAAATGGTTTTGTCACGGTTGTGGCTATTTTCATTTATACATTTTGCATTTAGGGCGAATCCAGCAATTCTTTCTATTAAAAAGGTTTTGCCACGGTTGTGGTTATTTTCATTTATACATTTTGCATTTAGGGCGAATCCAGCAATTCTTTCTATTAAGATGGTTTTGCCACGGTTGTGGTTATTTTCATTTATACATTTTGCATTTAGGGCGAATCCACCAATTATTTCTATTAAAATGGTTTTGTCACGGTTGTGGCTATTTCCATTTATACATTTTGCATTTAGGGCGAATCCAGCAATTCTTTCTATTAAGATGGTTTTGTCATGGTTGTGGCTATTTTCATTTATACATTTTTGCATTTAGGGCGAATCCACCAATTCTTTCTATTAAAATGGTTTTGTCACGGTTGTGGTTATTTTCATTTATACATTTTTGCATTTAGGGCGAATCCACCAATTCTTTCTATTAAAATGGGTTTGTCACGGTTGTGGTTATTTTCACTTAAACATAATTTTTACTTCTTTGTATTAGAAGGTGTGTAGATTTAACTGGTGGTAATAAGGTTTCGTCGCAGCTTCGAGTCATTCTTTGAAAAAATAACTTTGATATGTTTAAACGTATATTATCCCTCATCCCCTGAATATTTCAATAATTGTTACATTTTTGTAATCAGGGGTTGTGTAGCAATAACTGGTAGAAATATGGTTTTGTCACAGCTTCTAGTAATTTTTTTAAAACATAATAACTTTGAAACTAGAAATATTTTCGCTGCTTCTGAGTTTAAACGTATATTATTATACCCCATCACTTGAAAATTTCAATAATTCTTACATATTTGTATTCATGGGGAGCGTAGTAATAACTGGTAGAAATATGGTTATGTCACAGCTTCTAGTAATTTTTTAAAAAAGTAATAACTTTGAAACAACAAAAATTGTCGTTGCTTCCGAGTTTAAACGTATATTATTATCCCTCATCCCCTGAAAATTTCAATAATTCTTATATTTTTATATTCAGGGGTTGTGTAGCAATAACTGGTAGAAATATGGTTTTGTCACAGCTTCTAGTAATTTTTTTAAAACATAATAACTTTGAAACTAGAAATATTTTCGCTGCTTCTGAGTTTAAACGTATAATATTATACCCCATCCCTTGAAAATTTCAATAATTCTTACATATTTGTATTCAGGGGGAGTGTAGTAATAACTGGTAGAAATATGGTTATGTCACAGCTTCTAGTAATTTTTTAAAAAAGTAATAACTTTGAAACAACAAAAATTGTCGTTGCTTCCGAGTTTAAACGTATATTATTATCCCTCATCCCCTGAAAATTTCAATAATTCTTATATTTTTATATTCAGGGGTTGTGTAGCAATAACTGGTAGAAATATGGTTTTGTCACAGCTTCTAGTAATTAAAAAAAAAAAAAAAAAAACTTTGAAACAAGAAAAATTGTCGTTGCTTCAGAATTTAAACGTATATTATTATCCCTCATCCCCTGAATATTTCAATAATTCTTACAGTTTTGTAATCAGGGGGCATGTAGTAATAACTGGTACAAATATGGTTTTGTCACAGCTTCTAGTAATTTTTTTAAAAAATACTAACTTTGAAGCAAGAAAAATTTTCGCTGCTTCCGAGTTTAAACGTATATTATTTTCCCACATCCCCCGAATATTGCAATAATTTTCACATTTTTGTAATCATGGGTTGTGTAGCAATAACTGGTAGAAATATGGTTTTGTCACAGCTTCTAGTATTTTTTTAAAACATGAAACAAGAAAAATTTTCTCTGCTTTTGAGTTTAAACGTATATTATTAACCCTCATCCCCTGAATATTTCAATAATTTTTACATTTTTGAAATCAAGGGGTGTGTAGCAATGACTGGTAGTAATATGGTTCCGTCACAGCTTCTAGTTTTTTTTTTTAATAATAACTTTGAAGCAAGAAAAATTGTCGTTGCTTCCGAGTTTAAACGTATATTATTATAGCTCATCCTCTAAATATGTCAATAATTCTTACATTTTTGTAATCAGGGGATGTGTAGCAATAACTGGTAGTAATATGATTATGTCACAGTGTCTAGTAATTTTTTTAAAACATAATAACTTTGAAACAAGAAAAATTTTCGCTGCTTTTGAGTTTAACGTATATTATTTTCCCTCATCCCCTGAATATTTCAATGATTTTCACGTTTTTGTAATCAAGGGGTGTGTAGCAAAGGCTGGTAGTACTATGGTTTTGTCACAGCTCCTAGTAATTTTTTTAAAAAATAATAACTTTGAAGCAAGAAAAATTGTCGTTGCTTTCGAGTTTTAACGTATATATTATCCCTCATCCCCTGAATATTTCAATAATTCTTACGGTTTTGTAATCAGGGGGTGTGAAGTAATAACTCGTATTAATATGGTTTTGTCACAGCTTCTAGTAATTTATTGAAAAAATAATAATTTTGAAACAAGAACAATTTTTGCTGCCTCTGGGTTTAAACGTATATTATTTTCCCTCATCCCCCGAATATTTCAACGATTTTCACGTTTTCGTAATTAAGGGGTGTGTAGCAAAGGCTGGTAGTAATATGGTTTTGTCACAGCTTCTAGTAATTTTTTTAAAAAATAATAACTTTGAAACAAGAAAAATTGTCGTTGCTTTCGAGTTTAAACGTATATTATTTTCCCTCATCCCCCGAATATTTCAATAAGTTTCACATTTTTGTAATCAGAGGGTGTGAAGTAATAGCTGGTAGTAATATGGTTTTGTCACAGCTTCTAGTAAATTTTTAAAAAAATAATAACTTTGAAACAAGAAAAATTTTCTGTGTTTCTGAATTTAAACGTATATTATTATCCCTCATTTCAATAACTCTTACATTTTGTATTCAGGGGGTGTGTAGTAATAACTGGTAGAAATATGGTTTTGTCACAGTGTCTAGTAATTTTTTAAAACATAATAACTTTGAAACAAGAAAAAATTTCGCTGCTTTTGAGTTTAACGTATATTATTTTCCCTCATCCCCTGAATATTTCAATGATTTTCACGTTTTTGTAATCAAGGGGTGTGTAGCAAAGGCTGGTAGTAATATGGTTTTGTCACAGCTTCTAGTAATTTTTTTAAAAAATAATAACTTTGAAACAAGAAAAATTGTCGTTGCTTTCGAGTTTAAACGTATATTATTATCCCTCATCCCCCGAATATTTCAATAAGTTTCACATTTTTGTAATCAAGGGGTGTGTAGCAATGACTGGTAGTAATATGGTTTTGTCACAGCTTCTAGAAATTTTTTTAAAAAATAATAACTTTGAAACAAGAATAATTGTCGTTGCTTTCGAGTTTTAACGTATATTATTATCCCTCATCCCCTGAATATTTCAATAATTCTTACGGTTTTGTAATCAGGGGGTGTGAAGTAATAACTCGTATTAATATGGTTTTGTCACAGCTTCTAGTAATTTATTGAAAAAATAATAATTTTGAAACAAGAAAAATTTTCGCTGCCTCTGGGTTTAAACGTATATTATTATCCCTCATCCCCTGAATATTTCAATAATTTTTACATTTTTGTAATCAAGGGGTGTGTAGTAATAACTGGTAGTAATATGGTTTTGTCACAGCTCCTAGTAATTTTTTTAAAAAATAATAACTTTGAAACAAGAAAAATTGTCGTTGCTTCCGTGTTTAAATGTATATTATTATCCCTCATCCCCTGAAAGTTTCAATAATTCTTACTTTTTTGTAATCAGAAGGTGTGAAGTAATAGCTGGTAGTAATATGGTTTTGTCACAGCTTCTAGTAAATTTTTAAAAAAATAATAACTTTGAAACAAGAAAAATTGTCGTTGCTTTCGAGTTTAAACGTATATTACTTTCCCTCATCCCCCGAATATTTCAATGATTTTCACGTTTTTGTAATTAAGGGGTGTGTAGCAAAGGCTGGTAGTAATATGGTTTTGTCACAGCTTCTAGTAATTTTTTTAAAAAATAATAACTTTGAAACAAGAAAAATTGTCGTTGCTTCCGTGTTTAAATGTATATTATTATCCCTCATCCCCTGAATGTTTCAATAATTCTTACTTTTTTGTAATCAGAAGGTGTGAAGTAATAGCTGGTAGTAATATGGTTTTGTCACAGCTTCTAGTAAATTTTTAAAAAAATAATAACTTTGAAACAAGAAAAATTGTCGTTGCTTTCGAGTTTAAACGTATATTACTTTCCCTCATCCCCCGAATATTTCAATGATTTTCACGTTTTTGTAATTAAGGGGTGTGTAGCAAAGGCTGGTAGTAATATGGTTTTGTCACAGCTTCTAGTAATTTTTTTAAAAAATAATAACTTTGAAACAAGAAAAATTGTCGTTGCTTTCGAGTTTAAACGTATATTATTTTCCCTCATCCCCCGAATATTTCAATAAGTTTCACTTTTTTTTTTTTGTAATCAGAGGGTGTGAAGTAATAGCTGGTAGTAATATGGTTTTGTCACAGCTTCTAGTAAATTTTTAAAAAAATAATAACTTTGAAACAAGAAAAATTTTCTGTGTTTCTGAATTTAAACGTATATTATTATCCCTCATCCCCTAAGTATTTAAATCATTTTTATAGTTTTGTATGCAGGGGATGTGTATTAATGACTGTGGTTAATTTGGTTTGGTCACGGCCTTTATTTATAGTGATAAAGGGCATTTTACTTTTGCGTCTCACAATATTGTTTTATGTTGCTTAATATTTTAAATTGTTATTTATTACTATTTATTTATGAACACATTGAATATATACTATGTTCTATAATATTTTATACATTTACAGGTTAATATTTACTAAATAATACTCAGTACGTTATTTTCTTTATTATTGTGTTTATCTCTCAATTGTGTTATGTTTCGTCCGTGGTGGGGTTGTCCGAAATACTTTTCGTTCGAATCGGCTGCTGCGAATCGGCTGCTAGATTCACTCTGATATGATATACTATCTAGAGAAAGTTTGCAATATTTTCTATATTTCGGCATTATTTGACTCTAAAATTTCATTCACAGGAGTATTATTTGACTGGTTATATTTAAATATTTTATTAATAATTATTGCAATCTTTTTCTTTACAATAACATATAAGATACATATAATAATAAAAATTATAATTAAATATATTATAAAGAGATGACGAGAGTTTTCCTTTATTTCAACAAGTTCCTTTAATTTTGGAATTGTGAGTTCATGAATATTTAAATGTTTTTAATTTTATATTCGTATTCTCAATAGTTGGTGTTAGAATATCTAAAGACAATTTGTCCAGATTTATTTCTTTACCTCTGAGTGTACTTTCAAAGTGTTTATTATTTAAAGAACATAAATTATTATGTACTTTATATATACCTATTTTATCTATCATGAAAGATTTATCTTTGCAAATTAATTCTTGTTTGGCATTATTAACTTGGATAAGATATATAATATTTGAATTTTCAATTGTTACAAAGTCATTATTTTGTGCAAGTCGTCTATAATCACAGTGTGTATTTTTGTGTTCAGAAAGGAGTATTTCGGTACAAGGATTTATTTTGTTATAATTTGGCTTACAATAAATCATATTGTTAATAATTTTGTTATTTTCACAAGAGTAATAATTTTGATTCATTTGTAATAGTATTTGTTTGTTAATATTAAGTGACAGTAACTAATTTTCTTGGAAAAAAGGAATTGGTGTTATTTGTACTGTGTGAAATGTTTCTGCGGAATATTTTGGAATAATGATTAAATATTGCAACCTATGATCTTTTACCGAACAGTAACTATGTATGAGATTTAGATAGTTTATATATTCTTCTTCGTCAATTTTATTTTCATTTTGAATAATTTTCTTTAATGATATTATATTTTCATTTTCTAAAAGGGATATGTGAAAGACATTGAGACTACAAAAGGAAAGCGTGATTTCTATAAGATTTAGAATATCACTGAGTTCTGAAAGATTTGTTTTTATTAAGTCTATGGTATTTAAAGCTACTAAAACATTTGGCCACGTAATTTGTTCTTTCAATAGTGATTGCAAATTAAGAATTCTACTCTTTAATATTTCTTGATTTTTGAAGATAATATCGAATTGTTCATTATAATGTTTAGTTGCATTTTTCATAAAATATACCGAATTTTTGAGATTTTCTTCAAGTATTACTTGATTATTCTGAAAAGAATTTATAATGTTATCATATTTTTCCTTGTCCGAGTTATCTAAATTTCCCGTAATTTGTTTAATAATTGATCCAAGACCATTTATTAATCCGCGTTTTTGTCGTTTAGGAAAGACGATAAATTCTTTCATTTAAATTGTCATATTGGTTATTTAAATTTTGTAGACTAATAGCGAGTTCATTGTTATAACGTTTATTGTTAATGTCATTGATTTTTATTAATAAGTTTTGTCTTTGTTGTTCAATAATTTGGAATGCATCTGTGATTTTATCGAGGTCATAGACATAATGTATATAAATTTCTTTTTCATAAATTTTTGCTTTACCGAGATTTATTAGGTTTATTCCATTGTTATTCTTTATTTCTTCCAAATGTGTATCTGCGATTATGGATGGTAATCTGTAACAATATATTATATTTTAATTTTGTTCAATCTTATCTTTTGTATTCTATCAAATGTCTCATTACTTGCTTTTTTCTTTTGTTTCTTTAAACATTTTATCGTTCCAAGTTGTGGATTATATTTTATAACTTTCGCTTTTTTATACATTGGTTTCTTATATTTTTGAATACGTCTATTAGTTTCTTTTACATAGATTTGTTTCGGAATTTCTAAAGGATTAACATTTTCTTTATAGCGTTTGTCTTTTTCTTTTTGTATTCTAATTTTTACTAGATTTTGAATTTCTCTAAGGTTTTTTGCATGATCTTCTAATAATTTTGAATTTGTTCTAATTTCTTTTGGGTATATATTATTTCTGTCTTTCCCGTATATTATTTCCATTGGAGATAATTGTGTAATAGATTGTTTTGTATTATTATATGCTATTATGGCTTGCTGTATCATGTTATCTAAAGTTTTATTACGGTTGTCCTTATTATTTATTATTCTTAGGTGTTCTATAATATTACTATGAAATCTTTCGGCGGCATTACTTTTAGGATTATCAGTACAATTTATGTGTAATTTTATGTTATGTAATTTACAATATTCTTTTAGATTTACGTTATCGAATTCAGTGCCTTTATCTACAATAATTTGTTTTGGTAGTGGGAACCATAAAAATTGTTCTTTTAATATTTTTACTACTTCTAATGAGTTAAATACTGAAAATTTATAGAGTATTCCATATTTAGAAAATTGATCAAATAAAGATAAGTATTTTTGTGTATTAAGAGACAATGTATCTAAATTTATAATTTCAAAAGGTCTTTCTGGAGTAGGAGTAAGATTATCTAGTGTTTCAATTGTTTGTTGAAGATATTTGTTTGTTTTACATATTTCACAATTATTAATGTAATTTTGTATATCATTTATCATATTAGGCCAATAGCAATTTTCTTTAAGTTCTCTAATAGTCGCTAGAATACCTCGGTGATTTGTAAAGCCATTATGAAAATTTGAAATCGTTTCTAATTGCTCATTTTCGTCTGTTATATCCTTTACCATTTTGTTTACAGCTATAATGTTTATGGTATTTGTTTCAAAATTGTTTTTAATTATTTCTGAAGTTAATTTGTCAAGTTCTTGATCGAATATTGCAAGATATTTTATTTTTGGTTGAATATATGATTTTAAAAAATTTAATATATCATCATTCGTATTTTCACGTGTTATTGATATGTTTAAACGTTGTTTTGATCTTTGAAATGGAATTCTTTCTATATTAATTTCATATTGTTCTCCGTATTTGAATAAGAGTTGATTATCTGCTATATTTATTCTCTCTTCTTTATATTTTATACCATTTACTGGATTTTCATTACTACTATGTACAGTAGAATTTGTCGCATTATTACTTAGTGTTTCTTGATTGAATTGTTCAGGTAATATTATGATATTAATTTTAATTTCTGTGTCTGAAAATATGTTATTTATATATTCTTTTAATTTGGAATAATCTAGCTTATCTAATCCGCATGAAAGTTTTGGAATATTAATTTCGTAAATTTCGTTTTTTATGCAATAATCTCGTAAATCAATTAGTGCTTTTTTAAACATTTTTATATTACAGTTTTCTTTATAATTTTCTTTAGAAATCAAATGAAATATTTTTTTATCTGGTATGTCTTGTATGATTATATTTCTGAGACCTTCATTTTGTTTTAGGCAAAAATTTTTACTATCAAAAAGTTCATTAATTTCTTTAGCTAAGCCTTTTCCAAAGTGTTTATCTTTTGAAATACAATGTGCGAATATATTGGTGTTTAATATGTTGCCTTGTTTTTCTATAATTCTATGTTTATCACGTATACGAGAAAGAAAGTCAGCTATTTTATTTGTTTTACCGGGTATGTATTCTATGTCAAAATTATATTCTGAAAGTTCTATTTTCCAACGCATTAATTTTTGGTTAGCATTTTTCATCGTAAATAACCATGTGAGTGGTTTGTGATCTGTACGTATTTTAAATTTTCGTCCATATAGGTGTGTCCTGAAATTATTTACTGCCCAAACTATACTTTTTAGTTCTTTTTCCGTTGTACTATAATTTATTTCCGATGTGTTGAAAGTTTTACTTGCATAGGCAATTGGTTTTTCTATGTTATCAATTACTTGGGACAATACTGCACCCATAGCATAGTCTGACGAATCAGTAGTTAGAATGAATTCCTTATTAAAATCTGGGAATGTTAGAATTGGTGGATTTGTTATTAATTCTTTGCATTTGTGAAATGCTGTCTGATATTCTGGTTTTGTGATGTCAATTTGTTTTCCTTTTTTCTGTACTTCTGTAAAAGGTTTTGTTAATTTTGAAAAATCTGGTATGAATCTTCGATACCATGATAATTTTCCTAGAAATGATCTAATTTCTTTTAATGTTTTTGGGATGGTAATGTTTTGTATTGCTTCTATTTTTTGTGGATTTGGTTTAAGACCTTCGTTTGAGATAATAAAGCCTAAATATTCTACTTAATTTTTGAAAAATTCACTCTTATCAATTTGAATTTTTAAATTTGCTGCACGTAATTTGTCAAATACTGCACGTAAATTTTCTAAATGTTCTTCAACTGTATTTCCGAATATTATGATATCATCAAGATATACTAAACATATTTTATTAACTAAATCTCCAAGTGCAATGTTTATCATACGCTGAAAAGTTGCAGGGGCATTTACCAAACCAAAAGGCATACGGACAAATTCATAATGTCCGGATGGTGTACTAAAAGCAGTTTTTTCTATGTCTTGTTCATTCATTTTTATCTGGTGAAATCCACTATGTAAATCAAGGGTAGAAAAATATTTTGGAGTTCCGATTTTATCTAGCAAAGTATCTATATTAGGAAGGGGATATTTATCTTCTTTAGTTTTTGAATTTAATTTTCTAAAATCTATTACAAGTCTCGTTTTTCGTTTTCCTGAAGCATCTGCTTTTTTGGGTACAATCCAAATAGGTGAATTATACGGTGAATGAGATTTGCGAATTACTTTTTCTTCTAACAATTTATTAATATGTTCTTCAATATCTTGTTCATAAACTTGTGGTAGTCTATAATTTTTTGTATATACGGGTGTATCATCTGATAATTTAATTTCGTGTTTAATTAGGTTTGTAGCTGAGAGTTTTTCGCCTGATTTTGGAAAAAGATCTGAATATTCATTTATAAAATCGTTCAATTTTGTTTTAATAGAAAAGTCTAGGTGTGAATCTCGTATTTGTAAATTATTTGTATTTTCAATTGTATGATGACAAAATTTATATTGTTTATTTAACATAACCAAAGTTTCATTTGCAAAATCTATTTTTACGTCTAATTGTTTTAATATTTTGATACCAAATAATACGTTACATTCTTTATGGAAGTCATGTATATAAAAATCAAATGTGTGTTTTCCTAATTTTAATTTTACTAAAGTTTTTAGGATCACTTTTCCTTTTGCAGTTCTAAATGTTATTGGTTTATTAATAATTTTGAAATTTTTTGATTTCACAAGTTCATTACTAATAAAATTTATATCTGATCCCGAATCTATTAAAATTTTGAAGTCGTTATGTATTATAGTAGGGATACTTGCTATATTAGATGTCATTACGTGTTTAATTCTATTTCCTGAGGTTCGAGAAAATTTTCATTTTCATCTTCAATTTCGTTGATTTCTAATGGTTCTAATTCTGTATCGGTTTCAATTTCGCTTTCATTTTCTAATTCGTTATTATAATTTTGTCTATTAATTTGTTGTGTAGACATAGGTGTGGAAAATGTTTGTCTTGTTTGGATTGACATTGGTTGAGGTTTAAAATTTTTATGTGTATGTGTTGCATTATAGATATTTTGTCTTGTAAAATTATTTCTGTTCTGTGTACTTGGTAGTTGTTGTGTTGGTTGTATGGGTTGTGTGGGTTTCATTTTTAATTGTATAGGAGCACTTGGGAATTGTTGTCCTGGGAATTTTGCAGGAGGTGGAATGAATTTGAAATTTTGATTTGTTACTGTTTTCATGGGTGACACATGTAATAAATAATTAAATTCATTATTTAATAAAGACTCACTCTTCAAGAGTATTTGGATCTGCGTTTATAAATGATCCTTTGTTATTTACTGGAAGTAATTCAATGAAATGATGTATTACTAATTTTTGAACATGGTCTAATAAAAATTTTGTTTTTGTTTTGTCAGAATTTTGTGTCTCTATTTTTCCTTTATATTTACCAAAATTTTGCATAATATCTTTCAAAGTTTTATATATATTTCCTTGTAATTTTGTATGTAATATATTGTATAATAAAGTTTCAGGTTTTATTCTATCCTCAAAATTGCTTGTGAGATAAGTTTTTAATTCTTCTCAACCTTCAAAATTATTTTCTGAAATAATGGACTGTGCATTTCCTTGAATTTTTGATTTGAATAGTCTGAATGCGAAATTCTTTTGTATGTTAGTCAAAGTGTAACTTGTTTCTAACATTAGTTTTACATCTTCACATTCTTTAATATAAGCATGTAAGTTCTTTATATCTCCTGTATATACAGGGATTGGTTCACATAAGGTTTTAATGTCATTAAGACTGATGTTAGTCATGGTGATTGAAAAATTTGGTTGTGGTTCAACTGATAAATTATTTAATAAATCAGAGAGTAATTTAATATTTGTATTTTGAGTGTTTAAATATTCAGTATCTTCGATACCTTCTAATATGTCATCAGACACTTCTTCCAAGATATCAGATAGAGTGTCGGACATAAAATTATAATAGTTTTCTTAATTGTCTTGTGATATAGTCCTCACTTGACTGGACAAGTATAAAATTTATTTTATTATTTGTCTTGTGATATAGTCCTCACTTGACTGGACAGATTGTCTTGTGATATAGTCCTCACTTGACTGGACAGATTGTTTAAATATAGCTATTATATGACTTAAAAAGTACTTACAATAATAGTAAAGATATGATAATGTTTTCGTACATTCCGACGGAATAGTTCTTTTAGCTTGTAGATTATCTGGGTTCCTCTGGTACAGGTGAGATGAAGAATAACTTCGGTATACCTGGCAGCAAGTGTTGAGATAACTTGAAGTTGTCTTAGAAGTGGACCTGGTATGAGTGTTTCTCAGCAGCGATGTACTTCTTGTAGTAATAAGACTGGAGATCGTGAACGATGTTTCGAACAGCAAGATTCTCTGTGATGTCCGTTATAGATGGGTCGTATGAATAGACCTCTGATGGGCTACTGTTTAAGCCGTGAATGTTGTAGATACCAATTATGAATATTAAAATATTCAAAGTCATGAAACGTGTATAGATTGTTTGTTCTAACGTTAAAGACTTTTTGGCATCCTACCGACTGCGCCAATTATGTTATTTCGGCTTAATATTTTGAAAAAAATATATTTATTCAAAATAATACAATAGCAGTTAACTTCAATAAAGCTTACAAAAAACTGAATAATGATTAATACAAAGTATCCTATTTATACTCTTATATTCTAAACAATATTTGATAAAATAGTGAATAATACAAGTTATATTGTGCAGCTGCTTTATATTGATACAGCTGTTTATCATCTATGACTATTCCTAATATACGTATTATATATGATTCATTTCCATATACACTTAATATAAGAAGATTCATAATTCGCATAACAAAAAAATACGAATTTGGTGCATGTGTTTGTTGACATTTGACAAATAATATCTTGACATTGACAAGTGATGTGATATAAATTTATCATTTCATATCATATCACGATGGTGAAAATTGAGAATTGGGCCCATAGAGAGATTAAGAGAGGCTAACTTTCAAAAATCAGTCAGCTTGGATAAAATTATGGAAACAGCAGATATATTGAAAAAATTCTAATTGACAGATGTCAGTGTCAAATGCAAAACCAAAGTGGAAAGTATAGGATCAGAAAGTAACTTAAGTGACAGAGTGTCCCTCGGAAGTGACTTGCAGTTTCATTGCCGTGAGTGTGAGGAAGGCCAAAGATAAGATGGAAGGACTGAGTAGCAGAAGATGTGAGAGAGGAAAAACTGTGTGAAGAAGATGCGTTGGATAGGATTGAGGAAGTGTAAAGTGCAATTTACATAATGTACTTTCGTGTTATAATTTTATTGGATTTACAGAATCTCTTCAAAGGAACTTGCGATATGGAATTTGTAAAAAATAGTGTGTTCGTGTTACAATTATATAGGATATACAGAATCTTTTTCAAGGAACTTTTGGTATCGGGTTTGTTCAAAATACATCGAACTGACGGAAGGTTTTGTGCTGGCCACAACAGATTTTTTTCATTTTGCTGTGGCTGTAGTTAGTTACCTATTAATTTTAGAAAAAAATATTGAAATAAATGTTGTAGAAAGATAATATTCTCTCTCTCTCTCTCTCTCTCTATATATATATATATATATATATATATATATATATATATATATATATGTATATATATGTGATTTAGTCAAAACTAAACTAAAATAATGTCAAAATTCTTCCGTTTTATAAAACCAATGACTTATAAACAACTTCACCAAAACGTAAGTTTTTTTTTAAAATCAAATTATTTTATACACTTGTAAAATTATTTGTATTTTTACTTCAGTGTCCTGATGATGTGTAAAAACTAAATACACGAAAGCTTGACAGATTTTAAAAGAATCAACTTTAATTAAAGCCCACAATCCACTGACACACCCACGATATTTTCCTCCTTAACTAATCGAAACAGTGACGATTACACTCCACATATATAAGTAAGGCGATAGCATTATGCTTGGGGCTATATTTTCTCAGCGGGAGTACGAAACTTAGTAATTATTGCAACAATGTATAGCAAAGGTTACCTCGACATTTTAAAAGCAAATTTAAAACAATGTGCCGAAAAATAGGGCCTTAACAGACAGGGCCGCCTCGTGCGACTGTGCAACACGTGCATAGCACGGGGGTGTAAGGCCGAAGGGGGTGCAAGCAAAACCCTATTATAGTGCTATCCTAACTCAGTTAGCTGATTTTACCAATTTTAGTATAAAATAAAAATAAAATGAATTTTCTAATATAAATTTTTGTTATTTCGTGTATTTCGCGCTTAAATTTGTAATACGCATCACAGAACGCAGGCGCTAGCGGCCGGCCAGGATGCCAGGAAAAGAGTTAATTCAAGATGCGCTGTAACCACGTCGTAACCTGTCGTATCCTAACCTAACTGATATTTCTTTTTAAATTTTTTTTATGTTATAGAATATGTTTTATTTTTGCGATAATATACAGGGTGGTTGATTTTTTATTGTCCAGCTTATATCTTCTGAAATATTAAAGATACAAGAAAAAGTTATATAGAAAAGTTATTTGATACAATCTGGTCTATAATTTAGCATAAACAATTTTTTTCCAGGGCCTACCAATTTCCCAGAAAAATATTTAACTTTGATTTTTTAAATGGAATACCCTGTATATTTTCTCTTTACAATGATGTATAACAAGTAAGGGTTTACCTTTAAATTATGTCTAATAAAGCAAATAGAAATACGATAAAAGTAGGCTGTGATATTCTATTGTTTATATTAGTAACATTTGTCACAGATTTAATAATACTGATTATAATAGTGAGAAAGGTGTTAAGATTCTTATTTAACTAAGAAAAATGAACGTCGGTTATAGTAATAGCGAAAAAGTTGATATGCTTTGCTGTTTCCACAGATCAAATAATAATAAACGTCGGGCTGCTATCCTGTATCAAAATTTTTAATAATACATATTATGTTGTATTAAATTTTGCTACTTGATTTTTAAATAAAAATATTAATAATTTTGTAAATCATCAATGCTAATAATTCTATTACTTGCTTTATTAGACATCATTTTATTCAAAGGAAAACCCCTACAATAGAATATCATAGCCTACTTTTATCATATTTCTATTTGCTTTATAGGAAAACAAGGTACATCCTTACTTGTTACACATCATTGTAAAGAGAAATTTATTAAAAATCTTATTCTGTCAAAATATACAGGTGTTTCATTTAAAAAATTAAAGTTAAATATTTTTCCAAAAAAATGGTAGGCCTTGGAAAAAAATGTTTATGCTAAATTATAGATCAGGTTATATTAAACAACTTTTGTATTTAACTTTTTTTTGTATCTTTAATATTCCAGAAGATACAAGCTGGAAAATGAAAAATCAACCACCCTGTATAAGTATAACAATAATTATTCTTCTTTTCTTGAAACTTATGTACAATTATATTTGTGTATATAAAACGTTTCAAACAATTTCATTTTTTGGGTAGTTAAACGGGATGGGGGGGTGCATAATAAAATTTTGCACAGGGGTGCTAAAATACCACGAGCCGGCCCTGTTAACAGACAATTTTAATTTCGTGCATCAGAAAAATTCGACAAATAATTCGCTCTATAAAAGAATGCGTACTGTTTAATATTAAAGATATGCTTAATCAACCCTCACAGTCTCCTAAGGTTGCCAACTGACCTTTTTTGAAAAGGACTGTCCTTTTTTCAGCATATTTTGTCCTTGTCCTTTCTTAAACTAGGAAAGGACGCGATTTGTCCTTTTATAGTAATTTTTTGTTATTAATAATATTTTTTTATTATTATAGATATGAAAATGAAATAATTAATTCATATTTCGGAAATAAAGGGTTTTTTGTTATAGCGCTTCGACACTAATATGAAAATATTTTGATTGGCGACCGAGAGACCACCTATACGAGTACATGCATTACAAATAGCATGTTAGGAGGTGGGGATTAGTGGTGGGATCCGGATCCAGATAGTTTCGGTTTCGGATCCAAAAATATCCGGATATCCGGATAATTAATTGTTGAACTATCCGGATCTGAGTATCGGATTTTGGATCCGAATCTGAGTATTGGATTTTGGATCCGGATCCGAATATGAGTATGAGTATCGGATTTTAGATATGGAATTTCAGAATCCACATCGGTTCTCGGATTCGAATATTCTCAGTATTGAACCCGATGATAATATTTGAGTGTATAAGTATAACCGATTTGATGATTATTTTTTTAAATGAAAGCTATTAGCATGTAGATGTGCACAAAAATCTAAAATGTTAAGATTTTCAATTCCGTCTATTTTTATAAGGCCTTAAAGATTTTTTATTAAGTACCGCTGTCAAGCGATAGATGGCAACACTGAATAACACGCAGATGAAGAGAATGATGTAAAATACATAAAATTTGTGAAAATTGCTACAAGAATAATATTTTGTGTTATTTAGGGCTGGTTTATTAATGCAAAGTTAAATAATTTGACAGGTAAATATCTTGAAACATGCAAAGCTTTTATCATTCAACAGTCAAAAGTTAACCTTAAATGACAGATAAATATGTCAACATGTCAAATTGCAAGTGAAAGTACAAGAAGGAATTTTTGCCCCAAAAATTAATAAATATAATAGTTAATAATTGAGAAAAATTATTAGGGAGACATATTTTGTATTACAATATAATAATTTTTTTAACCTAAAGTTTAAAAATTTATTGAATTATATATCCCTTACCTAAAATACAGCATTATTACCTATTTAAAAATGGACAAGAGACAGGTGTAAATTTATAGGTTTTCAAAAAAACGAAATCATTATTTACAAAAGAGTATGTTATAATGAATAAGTTGGATGTTCCTATTTTCCCGCTCCCGTTCTTAAACGCTACCCTCAATGCTGCTTTTTAAAGTATGTTTTCACACTTTTGAAAAATGATTTCACAATTCACAGTAACGAAATATGATTTCACATTAACGAAAACAGATTTCACGTAAAGGAAAACTGAATTCACACTAATGAAAACTAATTTCAACTAAACGAAAACAGATTTCAAACCCTCTGGTTACTTATTCTCACTTCTAGCATAGCTAACATTGTTGTAATCAACTTTTATTATTGTTGTAATCACGTTTCATCATTCTTTTTATCAAGTTCGCTCATTGTTGTAATAATCACATTCTTTCATTGTTGTAATCTAATCTTTAGTAAAGTTTCTTAAAAATACTATTCGTTATTTATTTAATATTTTATAAGTTCAGAAAGATATTTTAATTCATTTTGGAGGCAATAGATTTGCCTCCTCTAGAGGTGGCAACTGCTCCTTCTTGCTCTTTCTTGGCGGTGCACATTTAAGTTTCCCATGTAAAATCTGTTTTCATTAAGTTGAAACTGGTTTTTACAAGTGTGAATTCTGTTTGCAAAATTAGTATTCAGGAGTGATAAATTAGTTTTCGTTACTGTGAATTCAGTTTTCCTTTGTGTGAAATCAAGTTTCGTTAATGTGAAATCATATTTTGTTAACCTGAAATAGAATCTCAAGTGTGAAATCATACTGTAAAAGGTATAGGCATGCATGGTTATGCATATTTTTTTAAACCGAATAAAGATGTTAATTTGCAAATAGAAACACGTTAATCCGTTATAGATTACTATAATGTACAATATTTTCCTGTAAAATAAAACATTCATTATTACTACCATAATTGAACTTGAAATCATAAATGAAACATTGATTACGACAATAGTGCTATAGTTTTCGCCTATGCCGGTGCAGCATTTTTCTGTCATTTTGGATTTGTGGACTTGAGGCGAGAATGACTGCTTACAAAAGAGGACAAGAATTTGTTTTCTTTAGAAAATGAAATTTTACTCCTAGATTTAATAGAAATGCGACCCATATTATGGGACACTACGGTCGAGTGTTACAAAAGGTCTGATCTAAAAAGGCAGGTTTTCATCATAAAACTTAGTGTAAAATTACATGAACGAAGCTACGGTATTTGTCGGGGTCTTCCAACTGCAACTCCATAAATAAATTATGATGATAGCCCTGATCTCTACTTCTAGCAACCCAATATTGTACCCAAATGTTCCTGTCAGGAATGCTATCATAATATTGAAAGGTAATTAGCAGCAAAGCTGCGAATTTGCATCTCCTGCCTATTCGCAAAACTTTTATCCATTGGTTTTTGACGAGTTCACCACGTCTCGAACTGTCACCGTCTGTTACTGATAGATACGTCAAGCCGAATAAACAGTGGACGTGGACGGTGTAGCGGAGCGGGAGCAGCCAGGGAGCAGCAACCGCACACCGCACCGCACAGTGTGATTGCAAGAACCGTCACCCGCACACGCAACCGCACCCACCAAACGCTTCAAAACCCGCTAGTGTGATACGGGCATAGACCTGTATTTTTATCTGTCAAAACAGTTTCAGTTCCCAATTTACAGTTAACTATAAGTTTATAAACTGGTAGATAGACTGTAACCGTGCATTAACAAACCGATCCTAAATAATTTACTTATTATTACCAGTGTTTTATCAAATAATTTCCCTATTCCTATGTGCCCGACGAAGCACCGGTGGTTAAAAGAGTGTTGAAGAGTACCAAACATTACAGGAAATATATAATTTAATAACTTTACCCCATAATTTTGTTGCAAATATTTGCAACGGGTACAGCTAGTCTATCTATATATTTAAAAAAATAAGGTTTTTCTTTGAGGCCTTAGTTATGGACTTCTACCGAACCGATTTTAATTATTCTTTTTTTAAATGAAAGTTATTAGCATGTAGATGTGCACAAAAATCTAAAATGTTAAGATTTTCAATTCCGTCTATTTTAATAAGGCCTTAAAGATTTTTTATTAAGTACCGCTGTCAAGCGATAGATGGCAGCACTGAACATAAAGATGAGAATGATGAAAAATACATACAATTTGTGAAAATTGCTACAAGAATAATATTTTGTGTTATTTACGGCTGGTTTATCAATGCAAGTTTGAATAATGTTTCAGGTAAATAACGTGCAAAGCTTTTCTCATACAAAAGTCAAAAGTTAACCTTAAATGACAGATAAATATGTCAACATGTCAACTTATAGTGAAACCATAATAAGGAATTTTTGCCCTCAAAAATTAATAAATATAATAGTTAATTCATTAATTCAAATATGGTAAGGCAGTATCTCTATCCTTCAACAGTACGGAAGTTACGAAAGCGCGGCAAAATAAAAAAATGATTTGTCTCTAACTTGTTATACTTGGTGCATAATCGTTAAGAGCATAGGTTTATTTTTTTTTGTGCATAATTAGTTATAATATATATTTTTAATACAATATATTATATACATATTATATTATAGGGAACAAGTAATAATTAATAAGAACTTACATATGAAATGATACAGCTGAACCGCGTACGTACTGCTGCATGCACGAAATAAAACCGTTTCCCCATTATTTTGTCGCATACATACCTCACAACACATATACGTATGTATTGACAGAAATAATTGTAAATGTTCCACAAAAAAGTAAATAATACACAAACGTCAAATAAAGATTTTGATAACTATTTAGTGATAGAGAGCGATCTATAGAGGTTTACATATGGCTGAAAAAGATGTACAATGAGTACGAACGCATGCGCAGAATACTTTAACTGAGAACTTCCGTACTGTTGAAGGACAGAATATATATTTCTATCCTTTTATGTTGGAGCATTATTTTAACAAGAAAAGAATAGGAGACACTTGGTCCATTAGTTTAAAGGTCGATTCCCGTATCTAAAATACAGCATTATTACCTATTTAAAAATGAACAAGAGACAGGTGTACATTTACAGGTTTTTAAACAACGAAATCATTAAATACAAAAGAGTATATTACAATCAACCACTTGGATGCCCCTATTTTCCCGCTCTTAAACGCTACCCCTTAATGCTACCTTTCGCAATATGTTTTCAAATTTTTGAAACATGATTTTACATTAACCAAACATGAATTCACATTAATGAAAACTGATTTCACACAAATTAGAAGTGAATTCTCAGTAACGAAATACGAGTTCACATTAGCGAAAATTGATTTCATGTAAAAGAAAACTGAATTCACAACAATGAAAACTAATTTCAACTAAACGAAAACAGATTTCAAACCCTCGGGTTACTTATTCTCACTTCTAGCGTAGCTAACGTTGTTGTAATCAACTTTTATCATTGTTGTAATCACGTTTCATCATTGTTTTAATCAAACTTTTTTATTGTTGTAATCAAATTTAATCTTTAGTAAAGTTTCTTAAAAATACTATTCGCTATTTATATAATATTTTATAAGTTCAGAAAAATATTTTAATATATTTTAGAGACAATACATTTGCCTTATTTTTTGCCTCTCCAAAGGTGACTATTGCCCCTTCTTGCCTTTCTTTGGCTGCGCCTATTTAAGATTCCTATGTAAAATCAAAATCTGTTTTCATTTAGTTTAAACTGGTTTTTAATATTGTGAATTCTGTTTTCATTATTACAAAATCGGTATTCAGGAGTGATAAATTAGTTTTCGTTACTGTGAATTTAGGTTTCCTTTCTTTGTGTGACATCAAGTTTCGTTAATGTGAAATTATACTGTAGAAGGTATAGATATGCACTGATTATGCATATTGTTTTAAACCGAATAAAGATGGTAATTTGAAAAATAGAAATATGTTGATTCCTCATAGATTACAATAATGCATATTTTTTTTGTGTAAAATAAATAATGATACCGAAGAAGTATATTTTTAAAAAGATTTATTTGATGTTAACAGTTACAAGTCAAGACTACAGTTGTTTGTTGATAATTAATGCATTACATTTATACTAAATAATGAGTAACAACTAGGCACGTGCTGTTTATTTGTAATATGAATATTACGATAAGAGATAAGTATTGTAGACAGCTCATAATGTTTTAGTATATGCCTAAACAAAAAAATTCATATTATAAATGTATATATAACTCCTCCACCCTTAGAAGGGAACTTCCTCTGGAAGTTTCTTAGTTTCTTTAGTTTCTTCTACATTATGCTTATTTAATATTTTATTCTTATATATAACATAACATATAAATACAATAGTGATTATAACAATTAAAATATATATTATTATATAATGTACTGAGGGATTATTATTGTTTGTTCCCTCTATTGTAGGTAATACATGTTTTGTCACAGTTAGTGTTTTAATGTCTTTCAGTTGAATAGTTTTATTTAGCATTGGAGCCTTTTCGAAAGTAGAAAAATCAAAGTTTTCAAATAATATTTCTTGTCCATTTATTTGTTTATCAAATTTTCTGTTATATATTACACAATCTTTTTCATTGTTGAATTTATAAATGCCTTTAAATTTTAATAAAGTTTTATAATTTGGACACTCTATGGTTATCTGTTTGTTAGTGGGACTAATTATAATAACAATATGAGAGTTTTCAATTTGGAATATATGATATTCATTTGTAATTTTATTTGCATTGCAACTTTTCAAATTTATAACATTTTCGAATAGACTCATAATACAATTATTTACATGATCGAATTTACTATTACAATAATAGTTATTTTTTTCATTAATACATGATTCAATGTAGTATAAGTTGTCTTTATTCTTTCCTACGAGTTGTTGTCTTATATCTAGAGATACAAAGGTATTATTTAACAAAGTCGGGATTGGGGTTAATTGATACAGTTCATAGTTTACATTATGATAAATTGGGATATCAAGCAGATAGATTATTTCATCGGATTTTACGGTACAATATGTTTTAATTATTTTAGTCATATCCCAAAAATTAGAGATTTTAATTTTACTTTCCATTTCTATGCTTTCTAATTCAGTTTTTAAATCATTAGTTTTGATAATACTGCTATGAAGACTTCCCAGATTACAAAAGGACAGAGACGTTTCAATTTCCTGTAACATTTCTATTAGATTTGTTGCTAAAAGTGTGATTTGGTTAAATATTTCTTTTACAAAGAATAATTGTGTGTGCTCAAGATCATCTTCTATTTGCGCGATTCTAGCTTTAATAGTAATTCATTATGTTGGATATTTTCGATATTAATATTGAATTTATCAACTAGTTCTGAATTAATTTTAATGTTATATTCGTTTTGTTTTTGTAAAGTGGCTAGATTTTGACTTATTTGATTAATTAAAGTTTCATATTTTTCGCCATCATAAGAATCTAAATTTCCTGTTATTTGTTTTACAATAGAACCAAGGCTATTCATTATTCCACGTTTTTCTCTGTTTTGGAAGAATTCTTGAATTTTCGTTTCTAATCTGTTAAAATTGAACTCTAATATTCTTTTATTGTTTGATAATTCGTATCTCATTACATCCTGAGTATTATTGTATTTTTCATATAAATTTTCTTTTTGTTCTTTTAATTTTATAAATTCGTTTTCTGTCTACCTATACGAAAAGTGAAATTTTACGTACTTATTTTCGGACGAAAAATGACACTTTTCTGAACCTTATCACTTTTCGTCCGCAAACCTTTTTCGTACGCTAAGCCTACTGCGATTTTATGATTATTGCAATTGTGTGTTGTAAATAACAAATATCAAACGAGCAAATAAAAATATTATTTTAATGATAAATTTAATTTAAATATGTGCGCAATTAATAATGAAATTAACTATACTAAAAATTATTAATTTTGACATGACTAATTGTTAATCTAAGATGCCGCTGGATAGAGTTGTTTTCGAGGTTATTTTGTTGGATTTGTTTATTTTCACCTGTCAAATAGTATTGATGTGTCTGTGAGTGTAGTGTGTCTTCCTTCAAACTAAAACAGAGCTAAGAATTAAAATTTTGTGAAAATGGCAGAAGATATATATTATCCAATCATTATTCATATAATAAATAATAAGATTTTACGAATTTAAAAAAACGTGTATATATTTCTAGATCTATTACGTAAAGTAAGGTAGACAGAAAAATGTAATATGTACCTCGGCAAAAAATGCATATTATATAATATAATTAAATAATAATTAAATAAATAACTATTTTAAGTGGAAATAATTTGTAAGCATAGTAAACATAATAAGAGTGACAGTATAATTTAGAGTTGCCAATTTTGATAATATTTACCCCAATATTTTTGTCTATGTTTTGAAGGTCTCGTGCTGTGCATTTTGAACACTATCTGAAACAATATTATGTTTCATTTTTATAACGAGGTTTCTTAATTTTGTCTATTCTGTGTTTTTTATTATTTTCGTCTAGTATTACACCAATATTATTATTATATCTTTTTACTTTTATTTTCTTATATTTGGGTTTTGAAATTTTTCCGTAATGTCTTTGATGTTCTTTTAAGTATAAATTTTGAGGTAGAGTAACTGGGTTTTTATGGGCTTTAAATCGCTTTTGTTTTTCATTATTGATTTTGTCAATTATTTCATTGTTTATTATTTTCATTCTTTCTTTATGATTCTCTACATATTCCTGAGTGCATATGTTATCGTCAATTTCTATATTTTGATTAGGGATATGCCCAAATAAAATTTCTACAGGTGTTTAGATGTAGTTGAATGAATTGAGTTGTTATAAGCCAATATAGCTAGATTTAATTTTGTTAACAAATTTTCATTTTTAAATTCTTGTCTTAAATTTAGAATTCTTAAATGTTCTATAAGTGTTGAGTGAAATCTTTCTACTGGACTATTAGATTTAGGGTTGTCAACACTTGTGATATGAATTTTGATTTTATAAACTTTTAATAATTCTTTAATAATTTTGTTATTAAACTCTGTTCCATTATCGCATATTATTTTCTTTGGAATTAAAAATGTTGAAAAGAATTGAATTAATTTATTACTTATTTCAATTGCACTGTTATTCTTTATGAGATATATTTGTCCATATTTAGAAAATTGATCTATTATGGTTAAGAATTTTTGTCTCTCTAATGATAATAAATCGATATTAATTATTTGCATAGGATATGAAGGGGTAGGTGTTAAGTTATTTTGAATTTCAATAGGACTTCGTTCATACTTTGCTTGAAGGCAAATTTCACAATTATTTATATATTCTTGAATTGTTTTTATCATGTTCGGCCAATAATATTTTTGTTTTAATTTTTGATAGGTTTCTACTATTCCGCGGTGGTTGGTTTTTCCCTCGTGATAATTCATTATGGTTTGAATTTGATCTTCTTTAATTTCGATATCTTTTATTAAATTTTTACATTGAATTAATTTTATTGTGTTAATTTGGAAGAATCTTTTTATTATGTCATTAAATACATAATATAAATTGTCATTGAATATACAATAATATTTTGCTTTCGGGGTTAGATATTCTTTAATGAATTTACAAATTTCACTGTTTATGTCTCTTAGGTCGAAAGTAACATAAATTCTTTGCTTCTCATATTGAAACAATTTTTGAATTTTTATTTCAGTTTTATTATTATGTCCTGATACGATAACCTGATTTTTGCCTATGTTTACAGATGAATCAATACTAGTAATACCGTTCACGGGGTTTTCGTCTGATGAATGTATAGTATCTATATCTGAGTCATTATGCTCGGCCTGAACACTTTCTAAGTCATTATTAAAATTTTCAATTTGTTCCAATTTGTAAATTATTAACTGTAGGGATGTGTTTATGAATATTTTATTAATTAAAGATTTTACTTTCTCAAAGTCTAGTCTGTCACAACCTGAACCGATTTTTGGAATGTCAATTTTATTAATTTCGTTTTGTATTATATAAAAGTTTAAATTTTGTAAGGCTTTCTCTAAATTTTCAATTTTGGGAGTTTCGAAATATTTTTCTTTAGTAATTAGGTGAAAGATAACACGACCATTTTCAATATGTTGAACTACTATGTCACCGATGTTTTTATTTTTACAATTTTGAAGAAATTGTTTACACTTATATTTTTCATTTAGCTGTGCAGCCACACCTTTGCCTAATTTAAAATCAGCTGAAACGCAATGTGCTACATGATTTTTTGAATTTAAAATATCGTATGTTACTTCTTTTATTTGAAATTTGGGTTTAATTCTTGAGAGTGCATCTGCGTTCGTGTTAGTTGTGCCTTTTTTATACTGGATATCATAATTAAATTCATCAAGTTTAATTTTCCATCTAATTAATTTTGTGTTTGGATCTTTCAATGAAAATAACCAAGTTAAAGGTTTATGATCGGTTCTAACGAGGAATTTTACTCCGTAAAGATATGTTCTGAAATATTTTGTAGCCCATACAAACGCTAAGAGTTCTTTTTCAACTGTAGAATAATTTATTTCATGATCGTTTAAAGTCCTAGAGGCATAAGCGATCGGTAAATCTTTTCCGTCAAAATTTTGTGATAATACGGCTCCTATCGCGTAATTACTTGCATCAGTTGTAAGGATAAATTGTTTTTCGTTATCTGGATATTGCAATATAGGGTCACTTGTTAATAATTTTTTGCATAATTCGAAACATTCTATATAATTTTGATCTTTAATGTTAATGGTATTTCCTTTTTTGAAGCAATTTGTTAACGGTTTTGTATTTTTTGCAAAATCAGGTATGAAACGGCGATAATATCCTAAAAGGCCAAGAAATCCTTTAATTTCTGTAACAGTTTGTAGAATAGGATATTCTGTAATTGCATTAATTTTATCAGGATTAGGTTTAACACCTTTTTCTGTCCTAAATAAGCAACTGCTTTTCTTAAAAATTCGGATTTATCAATTTGGATTTTTAGATTAGCTTCTCGTAATTTTTCAAATATTTTCTTTATATTTTCCAAATGTTCTTGTAATGAAGATCCCAATATAATGATATCGTCTAAATAGACTAAACAAATTTTGCCAATATATTCTCTCAATACTAAATTCATTAATCTTTGGAATGTGCTTGGGGCGTTTTTAAGACCAAATGGCATTCTTTTGAATTCGAAATGGCCTAATTCTGTGCTAAAGGCTGTTTTGGGGATATCTTTTGGATCTACTTCTATCTGATGGAATCCTGAGGACAAATCTAAAGTAGTAAAATAACAACATTTTCCTAGCTTATCAAGAATTTCTGTAATGTTTGGAATCGGGAATTTATCATCAACGGTTTTTTGATTTAATTTTCTGTAATCAATCACCATACGATATTTCTTTTTACCTGAAGCGTCTAGCTTCTTTGGTACGATCCATATAGGTGATGACCATGGCGAATAACTTTCTTGAATTATATTTTCATCTAAAAGTTTTTTTAGTTTGCCTGTTTATTTCCTCTTTATAAACTTCTGGGTATCTATAATTCCTTGTATAAATTCGGGTGTCATCTGTTTTATTAATTTGGTGTTTTATTTTAGTTGTGAATGTTAACTTATCATTTTCTTTTGGAAAACGGTCTTTATATTTCGTCAGTAGTTTTAACAATGCAGATTTTTCTTCGTCATGAAGATGATCTAGACGTAAATTTTGAATATCAATTTTGTCATTAATTTCGCAATTTAAGGATTCAATAGGGGTTTTATGAAAATATTGTAATTTAAACCTTATGTTTAATAATGTTATTTCATCTTTTACTATATCAATTTTTGCTTTTAATGTTTTTAAAGCTTCCAGTCCGAAAAGTACATCAAAATTTTCATGAAAATCAAATAAGTAGCATTTAAATAATTTTCCTTTAAATGAGAGCATAACAAATTCGTTTCCTTGTGTTACGCCAGTTGCAGTGAACAAGCTGAAATTTCTTTATAAATATGGAATTTTGATTTATTTTGATAGATATAATTTTTACTAATAAGGTTTTTTGTTGAACCCGTATCAATTAGGCAAATATAATTTTTTAATTTTAAAAAAGGTAATTTGCTTGTATAGTTGCAATTTAGTATTTCTCCGAGTTGTCGAGGCTGATTTCCTCTAAAAAAGTATTCGGATCATAGTTATTTTCTAATGTTTGTTCATTTTCTTCAAGCTGTTCAAAAGATATATTATTATCATCGTTCTCTATATCGACCTCTTGGTTGTAAACTTCTTCTGCTACGAAGTTTCTTGGAGTATTTGGATTCGAATTACGTGTAAAATGATTATTAGGTGTGTTTCTGGGTGTAAATGTTTGTTTTGTTGTCATTGACATAGGAACAGGTCTCATTCCTTGCGCGTTGAAGTTTTGTCTAGGTGCAAATGGTTTAGTTCTTATTTGTTGATTCATTTCTTATTTGTTGATTCATATTTGTTGTATTTTGAGTTTTTACTGGAGCTAATTTTATAGGGCCAGTAGGAAAATTTGTTGGAAATCTTTGTGGTGATATGTTAGATAATTTTGAATTTTGTATGTTTGTATTTTTTAAATATTGAAAATCGTTTTGCAAAAGTTTTTCAATATCCACAAGTGTAGTGGGGTTTCTGGTAGCCAAATTATTTCGAATGGGTCGTTAACTGATGAAATGAAATTATTCACAATTAATTTTTCTGCGAAATCCATGATATGCGCTTTCTTGTCATTATTATTTTCTTCGATACTTAATAGGGATTTAAATGCCATATATTTCTCTTTAGTTATTTCTAATAATTTATAAGGGTTTTTAACGTTTTGAATTTTCAAAATTTCGTTGATAATAGTGACGGCATTGGTTTTGTCTTTGAAATTATTTGTAAGATGATCTTTTAGTTTATTCCAATTTTGAAATTCCGTGTCTTTTATACTGTCGAGTGCTTTATCGACTATTTTTGTTTTAATATGAAGAAATGCTATAGATTTCTCAAAGTCATCAAGTGGTGGGTTAAAAACACCGAAAATATTTTGAATTGTATTAACAGCGTTAATAAAAGAACTTAATTTGTTTGGGTCTCCGTTGTAATTTGGGACCGAATTCAATGCAAAGTTAATTTTTTGTATTCTATCAGCCATTGTGATAATAATATTGTTCGAAATAGCTTGTATTAGAAATAGCTTGAATCAGATCTAAAAAACATAAGAACACTGATCAATAACATAAGTCTACTCTAACAAGAGCAACCCTGATACACCGATGCTGACGGTAACCCGTTCACTGCTCGATAAACATTGTCCCCTATGTGGTAACACATCTGCTCTTTTAACTAGTCGTTACGTCACAACCAGACTCTAATTAGTTAGAATGCTAGTAATTACTATTTGATCATAACAATATTAATCACCATAAGATGTTGTATAACTATTTCCGGCCTTCTTAACTTTATTTCCCAACAATTTGATCATAACAATATTAATCACCATAAGATGTTGTATAACTATTTCCGGCCTTCTTAACTTTATTTCCCAACACGGTCTTTCCTGACGGATGAGCGCCCTCGATCATCAAGGTGGATCCATGGACTAAATCTCCCGATGCCACAAAGCAAATTATTACTGGTTTGCTAACATTCAGGTGCTAGATCAGAGTTCCTAATGCATATCTGAAAACTTAGAACGTCGTCTTAGGCCACGCTGCACATCGTTTACTGGGAAACACACATGACAGAGGTACCTAGTTAACATGTCATCTTCGGCAGAGGCATCACAGTAGCATACCGGAACACCATGACAGAGGCATCACAGTAGCATGTCATCTTCCACTACGGCAAATAATTCTGGAAAATTTAACGGAAATGCCCACTCTCCAGACCAATGCCTCAATTGCTCCTTAGCCACTTTTGTTGCAAAAGTTTTGTCGGCTCTTCAAAGTTTTAGTTCCCCCTGTAGATTTTCAACGATCCACTCGCCGTGCCTGACTGTATTGTGGTCTCAACCTACAGATGGTTCATTATTGTATGCACGAACCGCTCTAGCTAAAAATTAGAACGTGGATTCAAGTGTTATGTAAATAATACATAATACCAAATGTATCGAAACAATCCGGCATGATTAAACTTAAAGCAATTTGTTCCAGCGTCCATTACGCTGCACTTAGGCGTGCCAAACATTACGACAAACATGTGAAAAACAAGTCTCGTCTTGTCAGACTTCTCTGCTTCCAATGGCTGACAGATTTCTGTTGCTGTTGCTTAATTGCTCTATGCAACTCCTCTGCGGATGATCTAGATTGCCACAACTAAAACCTTCAACAAATTCACAATTTGACAAAACTGGCATGGTCGCCCCAAAACGGCTATGAGGAAACTAATCGGTCACAGCCCCATCAAAACCAAACGTCAAATTTATAGCTACGACCACGCTGATCGGTATCCTGCTCTTGGGATTCTTAAAGTTCTGTTTCATTTGGAATATCATCCACTTGCTCAACTGTTTCTGAAAAAGTTGCAAGTCAGACACTTAGTTCATCTAATTGAACAATCTTAACGCTCGTCCATTCTGACTTATTATTTCGAGACAGACTGGTTCAGACTTCGTGCTTAATTACAGCTCTCCCGCTGCTGTCATCAATATTTTTTTCAAATAACACCATCGTACATAACTGATCGAATGCATCGATCTCACATTTGGTACGCACCGCACCCATCGTTTAATTCCTGGAACAGGTTCAACTCTTATAAAGCCCTTAGCTCTACTTCACTGGTAGTAGAAACTTTTCTGTTCAAAACTCCCACTTCACTCACATTATCCTTAACTTCAATGATTGTACCTAAAACATGAACACTGAAAAGCTCACTTGGAACTTATACATTAAGAAAATCATCAAAACAGATCCCGCGAAAATTGGGAATTGCTCCTCTTTGGCTTGGAGCTCTCTGAGAAACAGAGTACTGGGGTAAACACCCCCAAGTGGCCTCCAACCTCCCCTTACAGCCACCCCTTTACCAGCCAGCTAGTACTCTGGTCGGATAACCCTTGCATAATAGATAGTAACAGCATCATTTAAGATGATCGGTTTCATGAACCACTTGTTGAACTGGACCATACTGTCACTCAATATACCATTTGCCTAGCTGAACCTTACTGTTCACTGGTCTACCTTTTTACTACAAAAATCGTTCAACCGTAATTGCTTTAAACTGCTCTACGCTGAACACTTCTCCTCATCTCATATGGTACTCTGCATCTGTCCAAGAACTTTTCATCCTTTACCTATACCTGTCGTTACTTAACTCATCACCAGCACGACTAGATAACCTTGCCAATACTTCATCACCAACTTTTTATATAAGCGCACGTTTTGTTGCTCATATAGCGAGCTAATTGGTTTGTGCTCAACTTTATCTGCAGTTTCCATATAAATCTCTTCAATTGTGTACTTACAATAAAAATTTAAACCATCGGAATTCAGAATAATTGCTTTCCTTATCCTTTCTGTCACAATCTTTCATATCTGGGTGTCATGAACTATTTTAACCTTTAGCTGAGTTTCGTGACATGTTCCCACTTTTAACTATCTTTCTAGACGCTTTAAGAAATTTGTATTAGTTCGTTTGTTATTTCACAAATAACTAAACTAGACTTCGTCTCTCGTTTCTCAACATGCAACTGACCGAATTGCCCTTTATTACAAACAGTAACCCAATTGCAAACAGCATCGCTCATAACGATATATCGCGCTTTGTAATAAAAATCTCTTACCAGTATTGACCGCTTAACATAAATTCGATTCTCATTACTCACGGTTCTACTTAACCAACTCCTGAAATTACGTCACCATTCTCCGGGTGGGACACAGACGGAATCCTGTTACTGGTCAATGCCTTTATAAATTCACCAACAGAACAAAAACCCACATACAATATTGCGGATCGCAGGCGTATCCCAACTAATAAGTTAGCGTGTGAGGTCTGCTCACAGTAAACATACGTGAGGTCTGCTCACGATACACATAAGTGAGGTCTGCTCACGATACACATAAGTGAGGTCTGCTCACACGTGAGGTCTGCTCACGATACATATAAGTGAGGTCTGCTCACGATGCAAATAAGTGAAGCATTTTTTTTTCTACACACAAAGCTACCGCGAAAAAATATCTAAGTGTCAGAATGAAAAAGCAGATCGGACTATCCAATCCCACTTCTGATGTTAGAAATAGCTTGTGTTAGAAATAGCTTGAATAAGATCTAAAAACATAAGAACACTGATCAATAACATAAGTCTACTCTAACAAGAGCAACCCTGATACACCGATGCTGACGGTAACCCGTTCACTGCTCGATAAACACTGTCCCCTATGCGGTAACACATCTGCTCTTTTAACTGGTCGTTACGTCACAACCAGACTCTAATTAGTTAGAATGCTAGTAATTACTATTTGATCATAACAATATTAATCACCATAAGATGTTAACTATTTCCGGCCTTCTTAACTTTATTTCCCAACAATATAATGTCTGAATTTATCAGATCAATTAATAATTAATTAATATTATATTAATAAAATTACTAACGATATTACTGTTAGTTTTTGTGTAACATTTTATGTTAATTACTTATTAAAGTATTAACTTACAATAATAATATTATGGTAAATAATGTGGTTGCAATCTTCATTTGCAAGTAGTGATGGTGAATTGTAGCCTCGAAGCAGCAGGATTCTCTGGCACTAGCGCTGCTGGCTCTGCGAGATTGCTTCTTGTAGTCACCTCTTTTGCTGAAGGAGTCCGGGCACTAGCTTTGCTGGTTCTGTGGAACTTCTCTTCGAAGATGGTGATGAACTCTGGCACTAACTTTGTTGGCATTATGAGTTCTGATTTTCGACTTCTTCTTGGTTCTCTGAACTCGATAAATTGTCAAAACAAACGCAAATCGCGTACTTTTTTCTGCGAAATACTTCGAGTTTGCTACCGACTGCGCCAAATAAATAATGATACCGAAGAAGTATATTTTTAAAAAGATTTATTTGATGTTAACAGTTACAAGTCAAGACTACAATTGTTTGTTGATAATTAATGCATTACATTTATACTAAATAATGAGTAACAACTAGGCACGTGCTGTTTATTTGTAATATGAATATTACGATAAGAGATAAGTATTGTAGACAGCTCATAATGTTTTAGTATATGTCTAAACAAAAGAATTCATATTATAAATGTATATATAACTTGTACAATAAATTATTACTACAATAATTGAACTTGAAATCATAAATGAAACATATTGATTACGACAATAACAATATTTGTTGGTGACAATAAATTTTATACATTATACAATGGAATTAAATGAAGTAAGAATAATTACAACATTGATTCATAATTATAATTTATAATAATAAAATATAACATTGAAAGACGTTGAATATGCGGATAATCACTATTAGATGTTTTACCTTTTTCTTCATTTAAATTTATAACAGTAAAAAAAAATTATAAACTGGTCAATTAAATGAATACCTACTGTAGTTTCTATAGAATTTTTATTATTATTATTCTGTATAAATTGCATATTTTTAATAGGTATGTTTATCTGTTACAAAATTTATCATAGCTGCAGTTTGTTGTAAAATTTGTACGATAATATCCAGAGTTCCTCATCAAATAATTACGTATAGCTATAAAATCTATCCTGCTCCTGTGTTACAAGACCTGCATTGTTTATGTATCAAAACAGTTTCATTTTCCAATTTTACAGTTTTTATTTATAAACAGTCAATCAAACATTTAATTTACCTAACTAACAGTTACTATTACTTCACTT
This sequence comes from Ophonus ardosiacus, assembly GCA_943142095.1. Taxonomy (NCBI): domain Eukaryota; kingdom Metazoa; phylum Arthropoda; class Insecta; order Coleoptera; family Carabidae; genus Ophonus; species Ophonus ardosiacus. The sequence continues at coordinate 32,207,126 of OW964826.1, read as the reverse complement.
TTAACTTTACATTAACAAACCGACCCTAAGTAATTTACCAGTGTTGTGTCAAATAATCTCCCTATTCCTATGTGCTCAACAAAGTAGCGGTAGTTAAAAAAGTGTAGAAAAGTACCAAACATTAAATACAAGTACAGAAAATTTATAATTTAATAATGTTACCCTACATTGTTTGTTGGAAATATTTGCAACGGGTACAGCTGGTCTATATCTATATATAAAAGGTTTTTCTTTGGGGCCTTAGTTATGGACGTCTACCGAACCGATTTTGATGATTCTTTTTTTAAATGAAAGCTATTAGCATGTAGATGTGCACTAAAATGTTAAGATTTTCAATTCCGTCTATTTTTATAAGGCCTTAAAGATTTTTTATTAAGTACCGCTGTCAAGCACAATTCACATTGACATCACAGTAACGAAATATGATTTCACATATTAACTAAAACAAATTTCACGTAAAGGAAAACTGAATTCACACTAATGAAAACTAATTTCAACTAAACGAAAACAGATTTCAAACCCTCTGGTTACTTATTCTCACTTCTAGCGTAGCTAACATTGTTGTAATCAACTTTTATCATTGTTGTAATCACGTTTCATCATTGTTTTTATCAAGTTTCTTAAATATACTATTCGTTATTTATTTAATATTTTATGCATATTTTTTTAAACCAAATAAAAATGTTAATTTGCAAGTAGAAACACGTTAATCCGTCATAGATTACAATAATGTATAATATTTTTCTGTACAATAAAACATTCATTATTACTACAATAATTGAACTTGAAATCATAAATGAAACATTGATTACGACAATAACAATATTTGTTGTTGAGAATAAATTATATACATTATAAAATGGAATGAAATGAAGTAAGAATGATTGTATTTGCAACATTGATTCATAATTATAATTTATAATAATAAAATATAACATTGAAAGACGTTGAATATGCGTATAATCTCTATTAGATGTTTTACCTTTCTCTTCTTTTAAATTTATAACAGTGAAAAAAAAAAAATAAAATAATAAAATTTTAGATGAAATGTCGAATTTGCCACTAGCATCAAATCTTCAAATGAGAAACGGGTTCATTAAATGAATACCTACTGTGGTCCTTATAGAATTATTATTATTATTATTATTATTTTCTATATCAATTGCATATTTTTAATAGGTATGTTTAGCTGTTAGAAAATTTAATATGGCTGGAGTTTGTTGTAAAATTTGTACAATACTATCCAAAGTTCTTCATCAAATAATTATCGAGCAATAAAATCCATCTTGTGCCTGTGTTACAAGATCTGTATTTTTATCTGTCAAAACAGTTTCAGTTCCCAATTTACAGTTAACTATAAGTTTATAAACTGGTAGATAGACTGTAACCTTGCATTAACAAACCGACCCTAAATAATTTACTTATTATTACCAGTGTTGTATCAAATAATCTTCCTATTCCTATGTGCCCAGCGAAGCACCGGTGGTTAAAAAAGTGTTGAAGAGTACCAAACATTGAATATAAGTATAGGAAATATATAATTTAATAACTTTACCCCATAATTTTGTTGCAAATATTTGCAACGGGTACAGCTAGTCTATATCTATAGGTATATATAAAAAATAAGGTTTTTCTTTGAAGCCTTAGTTATGGACTTCTACCGAATCGATTTTAATGATTCTTTTTTTAAATGAAAGCTGTTAGCATGTAGATGTGCACAAAAATCTAAAATGTTACAGTTTTGATTCCGTCTATTTTTTATAAGGTCTTAAAGATTTCTTATTAAGTACCGCTGTCAAGCGATAGATGGCAGCACTGAACAACATTAAGATGAAGAGAATGGTGTAAAATACAAACAATTTGTGAAAATTGGTAGAAGAATAATATTTTGTTCTATTTAGGGCTGGTTTATCAATGAAAGGTTAAATAATTTAACAGGTAAATATCTTAAAACATGCAAAGCTTTTAACATACCACAGTCAAAAGTTAACCTTAAATGAGAGATAAATATGTCAACATGTCAACTTACAATGAAAATATAAGAAGGTATTTTTACCCTCAAAAATTAATAAATATAATAGTAGGTACAGGTAAATATCTTAAAACATGCAAACCTTTTAACATACAACAGGCAAAAGTTAACCTTAAATGACAGATAAATATGTCAACATGTAAACTTACAATGAAAATATAAGAAGGTATTTTTGCCCTCAAAAATGAATAAATATAATAATTATTTCGTTAATTCAAAGATGGTAAGTAATTTAATATTATTGAGCAAAATTAATAGAGATACATATTTTGTATTATAGCTTAATAAATTTTTTAATCTAAAGATTAAAAATTTATTGAATTATATACCTCTTATCTGAAATATAGCATTATTACCTATTTAGAAATGGGCAAAAGGTGTACATTTACATGTTTTTAAATAACTAAATCATTAAATACAAAAGAATATATTATAATAATCAACAATGGATGTCCCTATTTTCCCGCTCTTAAACACTATCCCTTAATGCTACCTTTTTGAAACATAATTTCACATTAACAAAATATGAATTCACATTAACGAAAACTAATTTCACACAAATGAAAAGTGAATTCCCAGTAACGAAATATAATTTCACATTAGTGATAATTGATTTCACGTAAAGTAAAACTGAATTCACAACAATGAAAACTAATTTCAACTAAACGAAAACATATTTCAAACCCTTGGGTTACTTATTCTCGCTTCTAGCTTAGCTAACATTGATGTACCTAATCAACTTTTATCATTGTTGTAATCAAGTTTCATCATTGTTTTAATCAAGCTCTTTCATTTTTATAATTAAATTCTTTCGTTGTTGTAATCAAATTTAATCTTTAGTTAAGTTTCTTAGAAATATTATTCGTTATTTATTTAATATTTTATAAGTTCAGAAAAATATTTTAATGTACTTTAGAGACAATATATTGCTTTATTTTTTTGCCTCTTCAAAGGTGGCTATTGTCCTTTCTTACCCTTTCTTGGCGGTGCCCATTTAAGATTCCTATGTAAAATCTGTTTTCATTTAGTTGAAACTGGTTTTTAAAATTGTGAATTCTGTTTTCATTATTGCTAAATCGGTATTCAGGAGTTTTCGTTACTGCGAATTCAAAGCAAGTTTTGTTAAGGTGGAGTCATACTGTAGAATGTATAGATATGCAATGATTATGCATATTGTTTTAAACCGAATAAAGATGTAAATATAATAAAAATGTCGAATTTACCACCATCATCAAATTTTCAAAACTTATACTGGCAATTAAATGAATACCTACTGTTGTTCCTATATAATTTTTATTATTTCTTTTCTATATAAATTGCATATTTTTATTAGATATATTTATCTGTTAGAAAATTTAAAAATGCTACAGGTTGTTGTAAAATTTGTACAATAATATCCAAAGTTCCACATCAAATAATTAGCAATAAAATTCATCCCGTGCCCGTGTTACAAGACCTGTATTATTTATCTGTCAGAACAGTTCCAGTTCCCACCCAATTTTCTGTTAAGTCTAAGTTTATAAACTGGTAGATAGACTGTAACTATATATTTATAAACAGTAGCAGTCAATCAATCATTTACTTTAACTAGCTAACAGTGTTGCTATTAAATCACTTTTAATTGTGCATTAACAAACCTACCCTAAATAATTTACTTATTATTACCAGTGTTCTGTCACATAATCTCCATATTCCTATGTGCCCAGCAAAGCAGCGATGGTTAAAAAAATGTAGAAGCGTACCAAACATTGAATATAATTACGGAAAGTTTATAATTTAATAACGTTACCCCATATTGTTTGTTGCAAATATTTGCAACGGGTACAGCTAGTATATATATAAAAAATAAGGTTTTTCTTTGGGGCCTTAGTTATGGACTTCTACCGAACCGATTTTAATGATTCTTTTTTTAAATGAAAGCTATTAGCATGTAGATGTGCACAAAAATCTAGAATGTTACAGTTTTGATTCCGTCTATTTTTACCTCTCGCTAAGAGAGGTATTGGAATCATGCTAAAATTCGCATATCCAGATTTTTGTGAATAAACACGATTTAAGGTCCCTAGAACCCGATTATAACATTTTTACGATGATGTCTGTGTGTGTGTGTGGATGTGTGTATGTGTGTGTGTGTGTGTGTGTGTGTGTGTGTATGTATGGATGTTGGAGGGACGATTCCTCAAAAACTATAAGACTTAAAAAATATTTAACTGCAGTTTCTTCAATCTGACATTCCTGGGAAGAGCTGAAAAGGTTTTGGTAACAATTGAACAACCGGAAGTAGAACTTTCTTAAAAAAAATTTTCTAAATATAATTTTTTGGGAGTTTTTTTTATTAAATATTGAAGAACATAAAATTCTCCATCTAATACACTTAAAATTTTTATTATATCTTGTATAGATTTAGAGATAAAGACACTATAATTTACAGAGTACACTAATCGCAGAAGCCAAGGCACTAAGGAAACCAGTTGACAAATTCCAATGTTTATAACATGACACATGTCATTGTCAAATATCAACATTTTTAGTGACATTCTGATAGCTTTTTCTGGGAAGTATATTTAATTTTTCTTGTTGTTTTATTAATTAAATATTTGAAATTATAGTTAAAATTGTGGTAAAATGCATATATCCATCAGAAATACCGCCAATCTGGTTAATGAATTGGAACAATCTCTGCCATGAAAAATTAGAATTATATGTGTGCAGAAGACATGTTAAATACAATAAAAAACAATATTTGGGTACAGTTCTATAATATTTTGTTATAAAACGACGGTTCGAAAGCGAAGTGCAATACAATACATATATAGCTTAATATGGAAATGGCGAGAGGTCTTGTGCTGGCCACAACAGATTTTTTATAAGGCCTTAAAGATTTTTTATTAAGTACCGCTGTCAACCGATAGATGGCAGAACTGAGCAACATGAAGAAGAAGAGACCGATTTAGAATACATACGATTTATGAAAACTGCTACAAAATAATATTTTGCATTATTTAGGGCTGGTTTATTAATGCAAAGTTAAATAATTTAACAGGTATATATCTTAAATCATGCAAAGCTTTTATAATACAAAAGTCAAAAGTTGACCTTAAATGACAGATAAATATGTCAACATGTCAACTTACAATGAAAACATGAGAAGGATTTTTTTCCCTCAAAAATTAATAAATATAATAGTTAATTCGTTAATTTAAATATGGTAAGTAATTTAATAATATTGAGCAAAATTAATAGAGATACATATTTTGTAATAATTTTTTTTAACCTAAATTTTAAAAATTTATTGAATTATATGTCCTTTATCTAAAATACAGCATTATTACCTATTTAAAAATGCACAAGAGATAGATGTACATTTACAGGTTTTTAAATAGCGAAATCATTAAATACAAAACAAATTATAATCAACCAGTTGGATAACCCTATTTTCCCGCTCTTAAACGCTACCCCTTAATGCTATCTTTTACAATATGTTTTCACACTTTTGAAACTGATTTCACGTTAACAAAATATGAACTCACATTAACGAAAACGAATTTCACACAAATGAAAAGTGAATTCCCAGTAACGAAATATGATTTCACATTAACGAAAACTGGTTTCAGGGAAAAAAAACTGAATTCACACCAATGGAAACTAATTTTAACTAAAGAAAACAGATTTTAAACCGTCGGGTTACATATTCTCGCTTCTAACGTAGCTAACATTGTTGTAATAAACTTTTATCATTGTTGTAATCAAGTTTCATTATTGTTGTTAAGTTTCTGAAAAATGCTATTCGTTATTTATTTAATATTTTATAAGGACAAAAAGACATTTTAATATATTTTAGAGACAATAAAAATGCTTCATTTTTTCGCCTCTCCAAGAGGTGGCTACTGTCCCTTCTGCCCTTCCTTGGAGGTGTCCATTTAAAGTTCCTATATAAAATCTGTTTTCATACATATTTTGTAATAATTTTTTTTTAACCTAAATTTTAAAAATTTATTGACTTATAAATCCTTTTTCTAAAATACAGCATTATTACCTATTTAAAAATGCACAAGAGATAGGTGTACATTTACAGGTTTTTAAAAAATAACGAAATCATTAAATACAAAAGAGTATTATATTATAATCTACCAGTTGGATAACCCTATTTTCCCGCTCTTAAACGCTACCCCTTAATGCTCCCTTTTACAATATGTTTTCACACTTTTGAAACTGAATTCACGTTAACAAAATATGAACTCACATTAACGAAAACGAATTTCACACAAATGAAACGTGAATTCCCAGTAACGAAATATGATTTCACATTAACGAAAACTGGTTTCAGGGAAAAAAAACTGAATTCACACCAATGGAAACTAATTTTAACTGAAAAAAACAGATTTTAAACCGTCGGGTTACATATTATCGCTTCTAACGTAGCTAACGTTGTAATAAACTTTTATCATTGTTGTAATCAAGTTTCATTATTGTTGTTAAGTTTCTGAAAAATGCTATTCGTTATTTATTTAATATTTTATAAGGACAAAAAGACATTTTAATATATTTTAGAGACAATAAAAATGCTTTATTTTTTTGCCTCTCCAAGAGGTGGCTACTGTCCCTTCTGCCCTTCCTTGGAGGTGCCCATTTAAAGTTCCTACATAAAATCTGTTTTCATTTAGTTGAAACTGGTGTTTAAAATTGTGTATTCTGTTTTCATTGTTACAAAATCGGTATTCAGGAGTGATAAATTAGTTTTCGTTACTGTGAATTCAAGTTTCCTTTGTGTGAAATCAAGGTTCGTTAATGTGAAATCATATTTTGTTAAAGTGAAATAGAATTTCAAAAGTGTGAAATCATACTGTAAAAGGTATAGACATGCAATGATTATGCATATTGTTTTAAACCGAATAAAGATGTTAATTTGCATAATAGAAACACGTTAATCCCTCATAGATTACAATAATGCATAAAAATTTTGTGGACAATAAAACAGCCATTATTACTACAATAATTGAACTTGAAATCATAAATGAAACACGTTGATTACAACAATAACAATATTTGTTGGTGACTATAAATTATTTACATTATAAAATGAAATGAATGAATAACGTTACCCCATATTTTTGTTGCAAATATTTGCAACGGGTACAGCTAGTATCTATATATATAAAAAAATAAGGTTTTTCTTTGGGGCCTTAGTTATGGACTTCTACCGAACCGATTTTAATGATTCTTTTTTTAAATGAAAGCTGTTAGCGTGTAGATGTGCACAAAAATCTAAAATGTTAAGATTTTCAATTCCGTCTATTTTTATAAGGCCTTAAAGATTTTTTAATAAGTACCGCTGTTAAGCGATAGATGACAGCACTGAACAACAAAAAGATGAAGAGAATGATGTAAAAATACATACAATTTGTGAAAATTGCTACATGAATAATATTTTGGGTTATTTAGGGCTGGTTTATCAATGCAAGGTTAAATAATTTAACAGGTAAATAACATGCAAAGCTTTTATCATACAAAGGTCAAAAGTTAACCTTAATGACAGATAAATATGTCAACATGTCAACTTATAGTGAAACCAAAATAAGGAAATTTGCCCTCAAAAATTAATAAATATAATAGTTAATTCATTAAATCAAATATGGTAAGTAGTTTACATTGAGAAAAATTAATTAAGATATATTTTTTGTATTATAATATAATCATTTTTTTAACCTAAAGTTTAAAAATCTATTGAATTATATATCCCATATATAAAATACATCATTATTACCTATTTAAAAATTGACCTGAGACAGGTGTACATTTACAGGTTTTTAAATAACGAAATCATTAAATTAAAAAGAGTATATTACAATCAACCAGTTGGATGCCTCTATTTTTCCGCTCTTAAACGCAACCCCTTAATACTACCTTTTACAACATGTTTTCACACTTTTGAAACATCGCTTCACATTAACAAAATATGAATTCACATTAACGAAAACTGATTTCACATAAATGAAAAGTGAATTCCCAATTCCCATTAACGAAATATGATTTCATATTAACGAAAACGAAAATTGATTTCCTGTAAAAAAAATGTGAATTCATACCAATGAAAACTAATTTCAACTAAACGAAAACAAATTTCAAACCCTCATGTTACTTATTCTCGCTTCTAGCGTAACTAACATTGTTGTAATCAACTTTTATCATTGTTGTAATGAAGTTTCATCATTGTTTTAATCAAGCTATCTTATTGTTGTAATCAAATTGAATCTTTAGTTTTAGTTTCTTAAAAATACTATTCGCTATTTATTTAATATTTCATAAGTTTGCCTTATTTTTTGCCTCTCCAAAGGTGGCTATTGCCCCTTCTTGCCTTTCCTTGGGGGTGCCCATTTAAGGTTCCTACGTAAAATCTGTTTTCTTTTATTTTAAACTGGTTTTCAAAATTGTGAATTCTGTTTTCATTATTGCAAAATCGGTATTGAGGAGTGATAAATTAGTTTTCGTTACTGTGAATTCAGGTTTCCTTTGTATGAAATCAAGTTTTGTTAATGAGAAATTATATTGTAGAAGGTAAAGGTATAGATATGCAATGATTATGCATATTGTTTTAAACCGAATAAAGATGGTAATTTGAAAAATAGAAACACGTTGATTCCTCATAGATTACAATAATGCATAAAATTATGGTGTACAATAAATTATTACTACAATAATTGTACTTGAAAGCACAAATGAAATACATTGATTACGACAATAACAATATTTGTTAGTGACAATATATTTTATACATTATGAAATGGAATTAAATGAAGTAAGAATGATTGCAACATTGATTCATAATTATAATTTATTATAATAAAATATAACCTTGAAAGACGTTGAATATGCGGATAATCACTTATAGATGTTTTACCTTTTTCTTCATTTAAATTAATAACAGTAAAAAAAAAAATCAGACGAAATGTCAATTAAATGAATACCTACTGAAGTTCCTATATAATTTTTATTATTATTTTTCTATATAAATTGCATATTTTTAATAGGTATGTTTATCTGTTACAAAATTTAAGATTGCTGCAGTTGTACAATTTGTACAATAATATCCAAAGTTCCTCATCAAATAGTTACGCAGCAATAAAATCCAACGGTCCTGTGTTACAAGACCTGTATTTTCTATCAAAATAGTTTCAGTTCCCAATTTACAGTTTTTATTTATAAACAGTCAATGAAACATGTAATTTACCTAACTAACAGTTACCATCACTTCACTTTTAACTTTGCATTAACAAACTGGCCCTAAATAATTTACTTATTATTACCAGTGTTGTGTCAAATAATCGCCCTATTCCTATGTGCTCAACAAAGCAGCGGTAGTTAAAAAAGTGTAGAAAAGCACCAAACATTAAATATAACTACAGAAAATTTATAATTTAATAACATTACCCCATATTTTTTGTTGCAAATATTTGCAACGGGTACAGCTAGTCTATATATATAAAAAATAAGGTTTTTCTTTGGGGCCTTAGTTATGGACTTCTACTGAACCGATTTTAATGAATCTTTTTTTAAATGAAAGCTGTTAGCATGTAGATGTGCACAAAAATCTAAAATGTTAAGATTTTCAATTCCGTCTATTTTTATAAGGCCTTAAAGATTTTTTATTAAATACCGCTGTCAAGCGATAGATGGCAGCACTAAACAACATGCACATGAAGAGAATGATGTAAAATACATGCAATTTGTGAAAATTGCTACAAGAATAATATTTTGTGTTATTTAGAGCTGGTTCATCAATGCAAGGTTAAATAATGTAACAGGTAAATAACGTGCAAAGTTTTTATCATACAAAAGTCAAAAGTTAACCTTAAATGACGCAATGACGGATAAATATGTCAACATGTCAACTTATAGTGAAACCATAATAAGGTATTTTTGCCTTCAAAAATTAATAAATACAATAGTTAATTCATTAATTCAAATATGGTAAGTAATTTAATAATATTAAGCAAAATTATTAAAGATACCTATATATTTTGTATTATAATATATTTTTTTTAACCTAAAGTTTAAAAATTTATTGAATTATATATCCCCTATCCAAAATACAGCATTATTACCTATTTAAAAATGGACAAGAGACAGGTGTACATTTACAGGTTTTAAATAACGAAATCATTAAATACAAAAGAGTATATTACAATCAACCACTTGGATGCCCCTATTTTCCCACTCTTAAACGCTACCTCTTAATGCTACCTTTTACAATATGTTTTCAAACTTGAAACATGATTTTACATTAACCAAATATGAATTCACATTAACGAAAACTGCTGGCACACAAATTAGAAGTGAATTCCCAGTAACGAAATACGAATTCATGTAAAAGGAAACTGAATTCACACCAATGAAAATTAATTTCAACTAAACGAAAACAGATTTCAAACCCTCGGATTACATAGTCTCCCTCTAGCATAGCTAACATTGTTGTAATCAACTTTTATCATTGTTGTAATCAACTTTTATCATTGTTTTAATCAAGCTTTTTTATTGTTGTAATCAATTTTAATCTTTAATTAAGTTTCTTAATAATACTATTCGCTATTTATTTAGTTCAGAAAAATATTTTAATATATTTTAGGGACAATACATTTGTCTTATTTTTTGCCTCTCCAAAGGTGACTATTGCCCCTTCTTGCCTTTCCTTGGCGGCGCCTATTTAAGATTCCTATGTAAAATCTGTTTTCATTTAGTTGAAACTGGTTTTTAAAATTGTGAATTCTGTTTTCTTTATTACACAATCAGTATTCAGGAGTGATAAATTAGTTTTCGTTACTGTGTATTCAGGTTTCCTTTGTATGAAATCAAGTGTCGTTAATGTGAAATCATATTTTGTTAACCTAAAATAGAATTTCAAAAGTGTAAAATTACACTGTAGAAGGTATAGATATGCAATGATTATGCATATTGTTTTAAACCGAATAAAGATGGTAATTTGAAAAACAGAAATACGTTGATTCCTCATAGATTACAATAATGCATAAATTTTTTGTGTGACAATAACAATATTTGTTGGTGAAAATAAATTTTATACATTATGCCTAAAATGGAATTAAATGAAGAATAAAAATATAACATTGAAAGACGTTGAATAAGCGGATAATCTCTATTAGATGTTTTACCTTTTTCTTAATTTAAATTTATAACAGTAAAGAAAAAATTCAGACGAAATATCGAATTTACCACTAGCATCAAATCTTCAAATCATAAACGGGTTCATTAAATGAATATCTACTGTGGTTCCCATAGAATTTTTATTATTATTTTTCTATATAAATTGCATTTTTTTTTAATAGGTATGTTTATCTGTTACAAAATTTAACATTTCTGCAGTTTGTTGTAAAATTTGTACAATAATATCCAAAGTTCTTCATCAAATAATTACCGAGCAATAAAATCCGTCCTGGGGCCTGTTCCACCAAACACTTTGCAACTTTGCACTTCGCACTTTTCATTTTCAAATATTGTGCCACCGTTGATATATTTTTTTTGCAAAGTTGCAAAGTGAAAGTATTTGTTTCGTTTTTTTTCAGATGATTTGATTATTTTATATATCTATGATCTGACAATTATAAATAATTTATTGTCACAGAAGTGTCAAGTCAAATATGTGTTCCAAAAAAGAGGAGAAAATTGAGAAAAAATTGGCGTTATTAGAATTAAAAACCAAAAAAATCTATACTATTTGCTTCATTCAGCGACAATAAATCTTCAAATAATGAAAAAGAAAAACATTGGAAACTATGAGTTAGGACTTCAACTAAATGAGACTTTTTGTTTACCTTTCAGAGATACTAATATAATAAGTGCGAAAGTAACTCTGTTTGTCTGTCTGTTAGGTTTTCACGCCTAAACCGCTGAACCAATTTTATTTCTCAAGTTAGGAATATAAAAATTCATATATATGCTTTTGGTAAGAAATAAAGAGTGTTTCAGCGTTTTTGAAAAATCATCCCACAAGGCGGTACAATAGGGGATGATTTCAATTATTTTTATTATCTTTGAATCTGTAGTTAAGTTTTAACCGTTAGCAGATTTTCGGTATTTGTCGGAGAGATAGCTTGCATCATATGTACATAAGAAAAAGTACCCGAGACATGTTTAGAAAATGGCGCTGTTAGGTGTGGTGCAGGGATCGGGTGGACAGTGGGCGGAACTTGTTACATGTACGTTGCGAGGTAGATTGCCGGCTCCCTATGGGGCGCATGTCCCTGAAGTAAATGTGATAAATTACTGGTGCACGTGTAGCTAATCGTTATTCTAGCTTTACCCGTGCGAAGCCGGGGCGGGTCAGCTAGTGAAGAAATAAATCATAATTGATGATAATATAAAGGGTTTTGCAGGAGCACATTATGCCTTGAAGTTGACGCGCAATAAACAAATCTAGTTCGTTGCTATAATTTATGCAAAACGTCAAATTTACCGTCAAATAATAGCTTCTTAGCTTCTATTTTATGAAATATAATATTAATATTTAATTTGAAGCATCAAATTAAATCGAAGTGTATAATTCATTTTCGTTATACTAAAGTGTTGCCATACGAACCAATGGATGTCACTAGTGTGCCATTCGGAGTTGTATTTATGTGAAGAAGACCTAAATCCTAAAATCTAAATGTCAAAATGCGACATCGGACACAGCCTAAACCTAAATTTTTGGCTTTTTTAATACATCTTTCCAAATTTTCTTTTTTCGGCGTACGAAACTTTATTGCCGTTAAAGGAAGCAAATAGAATTGATTTTTCAAATTTATTACCTCAAATAATGCAAAATTTTGTTATGATTTTATCCTCTCTTTTCGAAAACATATTGATAACTTCAATGACAATCAAGATGACAGTCATAATTGTCAGATGCAGTCAGATCATAGTAATATAAAATAATCAAATCATCTGAAGAAAAACAAACAAATACTTTCACTTTGCAACTTTGCAAAAAAAATATATCAACGGTGGCACAAGATTTGAAAATGAAAAGTGCAAAGTGCAAAGTTGCAAAGTGTTTGGTGGAACAGGCCCCTGGTCTTGTGTTACAAGACCTGTATTTTTTATGTATCAAAACATTTTCAGTTCCCAATTTACAGTTTTTATTTATAAACAGTCAATGAAACATGTAATTTACCTGACTAACAGTTACCATCACTTCACTTTTAACGTTGCATTAACAAACTGGCCCTAAATAATTTATTTATTATTACCAGTGTTGTGTCAAATAATCGCCCTATTCCTATGTGCTCAACAAAGCAGCGGTAGTTAAAAAAGTGTAGAGAAGTACCAAACATTAAATATAACTACAGAAAAATTATAATTTAATAACATTACCCCATATTTTTTGTTGCAAATATTTGCAACGGGTACAGCTAGTATATATATAAAAAAATAAGGTTTTTCTTTGGGGCCTTAGTTATGGACTTCTACCGAACCGATTTTGATGATTCTTTTTTTAAATGAAAGCTATTAGCATGTAGATGTGCACAAAAATCTAAAATTTTAAGATTTTCAATTCCGTTTATTTTTATAAGGCCTTAAAGATTTTTTATTAAATACCGCTGTCAAGCGATAGATGGCAGCACTGAACATAAAGATGAGAATGATGAAAAATACATACAATTTGTGAAAATTACTACAAGAATAATATTTTGTGTTATTTATGGCTGGTTTATCAATGCAAGGTTAAATAATGTAACAAGTAAATAACGTGCAAAGCTTTTATCATACAAAAGTCAAAAGTTAACCGTAAATGACAGATAAATATGTCAACATGTCAACTTATAGTATATATAAAAAAATATATCATCACGGCATATTACCCATTTCTGGGTGTGCCAGTATCTACAACACATGTAGACATTGGTAATGATGACGATATATTTTACCGTGTGGGCGCTTACCAAGCGTCACCTCACGGGCACTCATAGCTGGCGTGGAGAGTGCACCACAGGGGTCACTTTTGTGCCATTTAAAATTGGAAATATTTGGCGTCTGTCGGGATCGAACCCGGTTCCCCCAGGTTCGCGACCAGACACTCAGGCACGCGGCCACGGGACCCCAAAAAATTAATAAATAAATAAATTAATAAATTAATAAATATAATAGTTAATTCATTAATTCAAATATGGTAAGTAATTTAATAATATTGAGTAAAATTAATAAAGATATATATTTTGTATTATAATATAATAATTTTTTTAACCTAATGTTTAAAAATTTATTGAGTTATATATCCCGTATCTAAAATACAGCATTATTACCTATTTAAAAATGAACAAGAGACAGGTGCACAAAAGACAGGTTTTTAAATAACGAAATCATTAAATACAAAAGAGTATATTACAATCAACCACTTGGATGCCCCTATTTTCCCACTCTTAAACGCTACCTCTTAATGCTACCTTTTACAATATGTTTTCAAACTTGAAACATGATTTTACATTAACCAAATATGAATTCACATTAACGAAAACTGCTGGCACACAAATTAGAAGTGAATTCCCAGTAACGAAATACGAATTCATGTAAAAGAAAACTGAATTCACACCAATGAAAACTAATTTCAACTAAACGAAAACAGATTTCAAACCCTCGGGCTACTTATTCTTACTTCTAGCGTAGCTAACATTGTTGTAATCAACTTTTATCATTATTGTAATCAAGTTTCATCATTGTTTTAATCAAGCTTTTTTATTGTTGTAATCAAATTTAATCTTTAGTAAAGTTTCTTAAAAATACTATTCACTATTTATATAATATTTTATAAGTTCAGAAAAATATTTTAATATATTTTAGGGACAATACATTTGCCTTATTTTTTGCCTCTCCAAAGGTGACTATTGCCCCTTCTTGCCTTTCCTTGGCGGCGCCGTTACTGTGAATTCAGGTTTCCTTTGTGTGACATCAAGTTTCGTTAATGTGAAATTATACTGTAGAACGTATAGATATGCACTCATTATGCATATTGGTTTAAACCGAATAAAGATGGTAATTTGAAAAATAGAAATACGTTGGTTCCTCATAGATTACAATAATGCATAATTTTTTTATGTACAATAAATTATTACTACAATAATTGAACTTGAAATCATAAATGAAACATATTGATTACGACAATAACAATAATTGTTGGTGACAATAAATTTTATACATTATACAATGGAATTAAATGAAGTAAGAATAATTACAACATTGATTCATAATTATAATTTATAATAATAAAATATAACATTGAAAGACGTTGAATATGCGGATAATCTCTATTAGATGTTTTACCTTTTTCTTAATGTAAATTTATAACATTAAAAAAAAACATAAACTGGTCAATTAAATGAATACCTACTGTAGTTTCTACAGAATTTTTATTATTATTTTTCTGTATAAATTGCATATATTTAATAGCTATGTTTATCTGTTACAAAATTTATCATTGCTGCAGTTTGTTGTAAAATTTGTACGATAATATCCAAAGTTCCTCATCAAATAATTACGTATAGCTATAAAATCATTAAAATCCATCCTGGTACTGTGATCGAGCTGCATTGGCGAACTTACGAATCAGCGAACCCGAACCGCAAGTGTAAGTGCCGCTGTCTGAGCTAAGTACACAAAGTTTTTGTTTTTACGCCCTGTAAAACGTACTGACACCAAAGAAGCCACAAAGCATTTGAGAGAAATATTTCTAATTTTTGGAAACCCGAAAACCATAATATCCGACCGGGGTACGGCCTTTACGTCTAGGGAATTTAATGAATTTTGTTCGGACCGTAAGATTAAACACGTAAAAATAGCTGTCAGTTCGCCCCAATCAAATGGTCAGGCCGAGAGGTATGTTCGTATGGCTAAAAATGTTTTAATAAAATGTGCTGACAAAGATAATTGGGACAAAAAAGTAAAGTTTCTCCAGGTGATGATCAACAATACATACCAAAAATCAATTAATTGTAGTCCTAGTATGTTACTTTTAGGATACGAGCAAGACTATTTAGACGATCAAGAGATACGGAATTAGTTAAGGAAACTAATCATTGTGAGCGTGAGCCTGCTGACATCCATCAACTACGGAAACAAGCTGGTGACCGAATTAAAGTTTTCCAAAATTATAACAAAACTAAGTTCGATGAGAAACATGTTGATCCATAAGTACCAAGTTAATGATCTAGTAACCTTAAAAAAACCGCAGGTCGTAGCTCGTGGCGAGGCTGTATTTACGCCTAAATTCTCAGGATCATACATAGTTACGACCGTGTTGGACAACGATCGCTATGTTGTTGAGGATGTCCCGGGCTTGCAGCATACGCAGAAATTTTATACCGGGATTAGCGCCCCGCAGAATATGAAAATGTGATGCCCTGATTCCGATATTAGTGAAGACTGTAATATAATTCAGTAACTACCACCTAGTCGCGAACGACTAGTTGCCAGAATGGCCGAATCTGTAAGAATATCTGTGTATTTCAAATATCGCGCCATGTTTGAGCAATGGTCGTCCAATACTAGATGGCAGGGCATGTACAGCAGAGTAGAAATGAACATGTAAAAAAGAACGACGTGTGCTGGTGCTGAATAATAAAGTGTTTCTTACTTTTACAACAATAATTATTACATATATAAGAACATGAAATAGATGTGTAATTCAACTAATTACCTAAATGATTTCTCAAGCATTTATTAATTTAGCCACTGAATTTAGAGAGAGAATCGCTTAAGTCAAGTTCATTGTTAAATTTATTGAATAATCGGGGAGTAACGACAATCTGTTCGTTAAAATCACAGAGAAACAACGTAGTTGAACGAGTATTACATGGCCGTGTATGAAAATTGAGATAAACTGAAAGTAAAGGGCTAGTAATTAAATTGTTAATTAATTTAGAATTAGAAAATATTCTTCTATATCTTGCGAATAATCAAAAAAATAATAAACTTAAAGTAAGTTTTAATGATTCTGTAATAAACCACAATTTTTCTCCAAAATACCTTGGCGTAACCTTGATACCTTCCTCACTTATTGAAAACTGAGATTAAAACTAAAGACACGTAATAAAATTTTTCGTATTTTGTACAGTAATGTACTATTTTAATATACATACTCAAAATCGCACAATAATGGGTTACTTCACAACATATCAACCGTTACTGTATAGCAACGGTTTTGTGCTGTGGTTTTGTGATTAAAATACATTTTGACACAAGGAATTTTTATATTTTTATTTTTTATTATTTAACTTCTAAGGCTGAATTAGATTTTAGGGTTTTGCAGGAGTACACTACGCCTTGAAGTTGACGCGCACTAATTAAACAAATTATATTCCTTGCTATAATTTGTACAAAACGTCACATTCACTGTCAAAGAATAGATGTCATTAGTGTGCCATTCGGAGTTGTATTTATGTAAAGAAGACCTAAATTCTAAATGCCAAAATGCGACATGGGACACAGCCTTAATCGTTTTCCATGTTCTTTTCATCATCTAGATCCATTGTTTTGCAAATCGATCTCCAAAAATTAATTTCTTTGGAGGTTGTAAGGTACAAAAAACAATAACTGTCAAGTTACTTTGTTACTGAGAATCAGACTACTATGTTTTTTTAAATGTGTTTAATTCAGAATATTATGCCGCAAAAAAATAAAATTTTAATATTAATATAAAATACGTAAAAGAGTATACGCACCGCGGCAGAAAAGCGATTTTACTGTACTCGTATGACATTTAAATACTCGCTATCGTTCGTACTTAAACTTGCCATACTCGTCTGATAAACTTTCACTTTTCTTAACTTGAAACGTAATATACTATTACTAAAACTTGTCGGCACGAGGCACAACTTGGGGAGCAAATGGTCATACTCTACGAATTACAGGACTAGCTCTGGTATATTTTTCTATAGAATATTTTTGTCCAGTCTGGAAGAGCAGTGCTCATTTAAAGAAAGTAGATACACATTTAAGCACAACTCCACGGATAATAACTGGTACCATAAAATCCACTTCTATACAAAGGCTACATATTTTAGCAACTATCGCTTGATCGCTATGATATTATAAATTAGAAGGAACTACTTTACAAACGTTTTTGGAATAAATTTAAAAATTTACCTGATATGTTTTCCATAACAAAAATTTAAGAAATTTACCATCTAACAGACTAAAATCCCGTAAACCATTCTGGAATGAACTATTTCTTAATGCACCTTTCTGCAGTTCTGATCAATGAAAAATTGCTAAGTAGTAAGCCGATATTCCAAATAAAAATTTAATTTTATATCCCACAAAAAAGTATCAGATTTAGATCAATCAAGGACTATTTGGTGTAATCTAAGTCGTCTTCGTACAGGCCACGGAAAATGTAATAGAATGTTATTTCATTAGAAAATTTGCGATAGTCCAAATTGTTATGGTGGAGCAGGAAGAAAAATAATTCAGCATATTGTAGAAGAGTGTTCTTTATCTAAATTCCAGCAAGTTTTCACCGGACTACATCAATTTAACGGAAAATGCACTAAATTGGACAGGAAAGATTAAAAATATTTCATTTGTTTTGTTTTATTATTTTTTACCTTCCGTCACCTTTAGGTAAGGAAGGTAGGTATTGTCTTTTGTCAAAAAATTCGTTGGTGAGTTTTTTTTTATGAATAAGCACGTTTTAGAATACGGTTTTGCGAGTTTTACGGTGATGTTCGCATGTTATCTCTTTGTGTGTGTGTGTGTGTGTGTCCGTGTCCGTGTGTTTGTGTGTGTGTCCGCGTGTGTGTGTGCGTGTGTGTGCGTGCGCGTGAGTGCGTGCGTGTGTGTGTGTGTGTGTGACAAAGTTTTCTCCGACGATAATCTCAAAACTACAATTCTAAAAATTATGATTCTTCCGTATTCCTCTTCTTTCTTCTTTACCTCCATATGAAGAGTTGATTAGATTTTGGTTATAATTGGTCAACCGAAAGTTCCCTTATTTGAAGTTCTTAACAGTTTTTCTTGAAAAAACGCAGCTAAATATCATTTTTCGATAGTTTAAGTGATTATCAATATGATAGAATATCTTATTCTCTATACATTTTGCTTATACACTTTCCTTCATTTTCAATAGATATAGAGTTATAGAACTATAAAGAGATTAATTTTCATAAATCAGTCAGCTTTGCTAAAATCATGCAAACAGCTGATATATTCAAAAAATTCTAATTGACAGATGTCAGTGTCAAGTGCAAAACCAAAGATGGAAAGTATAGGATCAGAAAGTGGTATAAGTGACAGAGTGTCCCTCGCAAGTGACTTTTAGTTATCAGAGTGAACCTGGCAGCGGATTCGCAGCAGCGGATTCGAATGAAAATAACATTTGGACAACCCTGCCGTTCGAAGGTATTTTGCAGTGTTCAGTACTATTCGCTTGTGTTCGCTGTATGTAGATATTAAAAATATTGCAAAAGCATTAATATTTAACCACTATGTTTGTAGGAGATGCTAGCCCAACCCTAGAAATGAAATTATAATTAAAATAAGTATATTATTTCAAGTGATGGGCTTCTGGAAATACATTTTAGGCTCACGAAAATTAAACGAGTTCGCCCATTACAATCATTACACCCCCTAATATTACTTCTAATATATTCATAATTTCAGGGGAAGTAAACACATCCCCGAAAACTAAAATAAAATTTTAATAATTGCATATATCAGGGGATGGAATACTGAAAAAAAAATATAAAGTATGATATGCCAGTGCTATTGGTTTTATTATAATATTAACAGTCATTACACCCCCTAATATTACTTCTGATATTTTCATAATTTCAGGGAAGGTAAACACATCCCCGACAACTAAAATAAAATTATAAGAATTGCATATTTCATGGGATGAAATACTGTAAAAAAATAAAATATAAAATATGGTATGCCAGTGTTATTGGTTTTATTATAATATTAACAATCAGTACACCCCCTAATATTACTTCTGATATATTAATAATTTCAGGGGAAGTAAACACATCCAAGACAACTAAAATAAAATTATAATAATTGCATATTTCAGGGGATGAGATACTGTAAAAAATAAATTATAAAATAGGGCATGCCAGTGCTATTGGTTTTATTATAATATTAACAATCAGTACACCCCCTAATATTACTTCTGATACTTTCATAATTTCAGGGGAAGTAAACACATCTCCGACAACTAAAATAAAATTATAATAATTGCATATTTCAGGGGATGGAATACTGAAAAAAAAATATAAAATATGGTATGCCAGTGCTAACAGTCATTACACCCCCTAATATTACTTCTGATATATTCATAATTTCAGAGGAAGTAAACATATCCCCGACAACTAAAATAAAATTATAATAATTGCATATTTCAGGGGATGAGATACTGTAAAAAAATAAATTATAAAATAGGGCATGCCAGTGCTATTGGTTTTATTATAATATTAACAATCAGTATACCCCCTAATATTACTTCTGATATTTTCATAATTTCAGGGGAAGTAAACACATCTCCGACAATTAAAATAAAATTATAATGCATATTTCAGGGATGGGCTGAAAAAAAATAAAATATAAAATATGATATGCCAGTGCTATTGGTTTTATTATAATATTAACTGACTTTATATTACTAACAGTCATTTCACCCTCTAACATTACTTCTCATATTTTCATAATTTCAGGGCATGTAAACACATCCCCGGCAACTAAAATAAAATTATAATAATTGCATATTTCAGGGGATGAGACATCGTAAACAAATAAAAAAAAAATATGGTATGGGTAGTGTTATGGACTTTATATTATTAACAGTCATTTGACCCTCTAACATTACTTCTGATATTTTCATAATTTCAGGGGATATAAACATATCCCTGGTAATTAAAATAAATTTATAATAACTTAATATTTCAGGGGATGAGACATCGTAAACAAAAAAAAAAAAAAAAATATGGTATGGCTAGTGCTATGGACTTTATATATTAACAGTCATTTCACCCTCTAACATTACTTCTGATATTTTCATAATTTAAGGGGATGTAAATACATCCCTAATAATTAAAATAAATTTATAATAATTCAATATTTCAGGGGATGAGACATAAAAAAAAATAAAATAAAAAATATGGTATGCAAGTATTATTGGTTTGATACACGATTTAAAATATACTGGTTGTGCCACTCCGCAGAAAACGAGGGTCCAAAGTGGTACGTGTTTCCTCGTTTTTTCCGCTAGAGGCGTAACGTGAGAACGACCCAACTGACACATGTCATTTGCATGTCATTTTGAAAATATTACATGTTATATCTTATAGAAAGGTAAATAAAACAGGTATTGAAGTACATATTCGTATTATATGTACTGTAATATAAATATTTTGATGAGAGATATTGCAATTAATGCAAAATGAAAAGATGTTTCATTCCGGGATGTGAAACCGGTTACAAGAAATCCACTGAAAAAGAATCTCTGTTTGCTGCTCCACTCGATATATCACTTTTTAAAAAATGGCAATGTGCAATTAGTAGAGATGATCGCGAATTAAGATTGAATGATGTTTGTCGAAAACATTTTCGGGAAGAAGATATTATTACCGAAAGGAAATCTGGAAGCGTACGGTTCTATCAATTTATTTAGTTTTTCCAATTTTAAATTCTAACAATGTATTGATGCAGGTTTCCATTAAATATATAAATTTATATTAAAAATGAATTCCTTATCCATTTCATTTTTTATATTTTATGTAAAAATAGTTTGCTGTGGTAGGGTCGTTCTCACGTAGCGCATCTAGCGGATTATTCAAGGAAACAAGTAACAAGCGGACCATCAGAAACAATAAAAAACATGACAAGTGGCATAACCAGTATATTTTAAATCGTGGTTTGATATAATATTAAATTTGTTTACTTCCCCTGAAATTAATACAATATCAAATGTAATATTAGGGCGTGATATGTCTGTTAATATTATATAAAACCAATAGCACAAGCCATACCATATTTTTATTTTAGTTTTACGGTACCTTATCTCCTAGAATTATGGAAATATCACAAATAATATTAGGGGGTGAAAGACTAATATTATTATAAAACCAATAGCGCTATTTATTATTTTATTTTTTACAGTACCTCATCCCCTGAAATATTCAATTATTATAATTTAATTTAAATTGCCAGGGATGTGTTTACGTCCCATGAAATTATGCAAATATCAGAAGTAATATTGAGGGGTGAATTGACTATTAATATTATATAAACCCAATAGCACTAGCCAAACCATATTTTTATTTTATTATTTTACGATATCTCATCCCCTGAAATATTGTGTTATTATAAATTTATTTTAATTATCAGGGATGTGTTTACATCCCCTGAAATTATGAAAATATCAGAACTAATGTTAGAGGGTAAAATGACTATTAATATTATATAAAATCCATAGCACTAGCCATATCATATTTTTTAAAATTTTTTTTTATTTTTTTTTACGATGTCTAATTCCCTGAAATAATGAGTTATTATAAATTTATTTTAATTATCAAGGATGTGTTTACATACCCTGAATTTATGAAAATATCAGAAGTAATGTTAGAGGGTGAAATGACTGTTAATTATAAAAAGTCCATAGCACTAGCCATACCATATTTTATTATTTTTTTTTTGTTTACGATGTCTCATCCCCTGAAATATTGAGTTATTATAAATTTATTTTAATAACCAGGGATGTGTTTACATCCCCTAAAATTATGAAAATATCAGAAGTAATGTAAGAGGGTGAAATGACTGTTAATTATATAAAGTCCATAACACCAGCTATGCCATATCTTTTATTTTATTTTTTCCGATGTCTCATCCCCTGAAATATTGAGTTATTATTAATTTATTTTAATTACCAGGGATGTGTTTACATCCCCTGAAATTATGAAAATATCAGAAATAATGTTAGAGAGTGAAATGACTGTTAATATATAAAGTCCATAGCACTAGCCATACCATATCTTTTATTTTATTTTTTTACGATGTCTCATCCCCTGAAATATTGAGTTATTATTAATTTATTTTAATTACCAGGGATGTGTTTACATACCCTGAAATTATGAAAATATCAGAAGTAATTTTAGAGGGTGAAATGACTGTTAATATATAAAGTCCATAGCACTAGCCATACCATATCTTTTATTTTATTTTTTTACGATGTCTCATCCCCTGAAATATTGAGTTATTATTAATTTATTTTAATTACCAGGGATGTGTTTACATACCCTGAAATTATGAAAATATCAGAAGTAATGCTAGAGGGTGAAATGACTATTAAAGTCCGCAGCACTGGCATACCATATTTTATAATTTATTTTTTTACAGTATCTCATCCCCTGAAATATTCAATGATTATAATTATATATTAATTGCCGGGGATGTATTTACTTCCCTTGAAATTATGAAAATATCAGAAGTAATATTAGGGGGTATAATGACTGTTAATATTATAAAACCAATAGCACTGGCATACCATATTTTTTATTTTATTTTTTACACTGTCTCATCCCCTGAAATATTGAGTTATTATTAATTTATTTTAATTACCAGGGATGTGTTTACATCCTCTGAAATTATGAAAATATCAAAAGTAATGTTAGAGGGTGAAATGACTGTTAATAATATAAAGTCCATAACACTACCCATACCATATTTTTATTTTATTTGTTTACGATGTCTCATCCCCTGAAATATGCAATTATTATAATTTTATTTTAGTTGCCGGGGGTGTGTTTATATCCCCTAAAATTATGAAAATATGAGAAGTAATGTTAGAGGGTGAAATGACTGTTAGTAATATAAAGTCCGTAGCACTGGCATACCATATTTTATATTTTATTTGTTTACGATGTCTCATCCCCTGAAATATGCAATTATTATAATTTTATTTTAGTTACCAGGGATGTGTTTACTTCCCCTGAAATTATGAATATATCAGAATTAATATTAGGGGGTGTAATAATTGTTAATATTATAATAAAACCAATAGCACTGGCATACCATACTTTATATTTTATTTTTTTTTCAGTATCCCATCCCCTGAAATATGCAATTATTATAATTTTATTTTAGTGGTCGGAGATGTGTTTACTTCCCCTGAAATTATGGAAATATCAGAAGTAATATTAGGGGGTATATTGACTGTTAATATTATAATAAAACCAATAGCACTGACATACCATATTTTATATTTTATTTTTTTACAGTATCTCATCCCCTGAAATATGCAATTATTATAATTTTATTTTAGTTGTCGGGGATGTGTTTACTTCCCCTGAAATTATGAATATATCAGAAGTAATATTAGGGGGTGTTCTGATTGTTAATATTATAATAAAACCAATAACTCTGGCATACCATATTTTATATTTTATTTTTTTACAGTATTTCATCCCCTGAAATATGCAATTATTATAATTTTATTTTAGTTGTCGGGGATGTGTTTACCTTCCCTGAAATTATGAAAATATCAGAAGTAATATTAGGGGGTGTAATGACTGTTAATATTATAATAAAACCAATAGCACTGGCATACCATATTTTATTTTTTTTTTCAGTATTCCATCCCCTGAAATATGCAATTATTAAAATTTTATTTTAGTTTTCGGGGATGTGTTTACTTCCCCTGAAATTATGAATATATCAGAAGTAATATTAGGGGGCGTAATGATTGTAATGGGCGAACTCGTTTAATTTTCGTGAGCCTAAAATGTATTTCCAGAAGCCCATCACTTGAAATAATATACTTATTTTAATTATAATTTCATTTCTAGGGTTGGGCTAGCATCCCCTACAAACATAGTGGTTAAATATTAATGCTTTTGCACAGGGCTTTTTTGTAATGTAACGCACCGGAACGGCGTTCCGGCACCTTTTTTCGACGGGTTTTCGTTTCTTTTTTTTGAAAATTATTTACTATTTTATTTATTTTGATAAT